>CM070654.1:11724577-12465732 GCA_036346575.1 Dendrocalamus sinicus | reverse complement strand
TGTCTCGCCTCCCTACGCCAGATGAAGCGGGCCTACCTAGAGTACACGAACGAGCTAGATGCGCTCACGGCCTCCAATGTAAGTTAATTCCATTTGGTATCGTGATTTTCATTTGTTAGTATAGTACCTTACAAGTAAATTGTTACTATGCAGGTTAAGTGGGAGCCGTACGCCGAGCAAGAGGTGGAAAGTATTCAGTTCAGCGCAATGTGCTACATAGATGAGGCCCTCTACAGGATGAGGTGCCCCCTAATATGTTTCTATGCTGTTGAGTATCACCTGCCACACAGAGTTGCACGCCAATTTGGTAAGAGGCAGCTATGCCCAGTAGAGCCGTTCTTGAGGTCTGTGGCCTTGCATAAGTAAGTTTGATCGTCATTAGAGCCGTTCCAATTGCACAGAGTTTCTACTAATTTTAACTATTGGTTTACGTGACATGCAGATTTGATCATCAGCGACAGAAGAAGGTGACAGACTTCGAGCAGCACCACCACGCGTACGTTCAAGAGTGGGGACACTTGCAAGACAACGTGGACGACAACGACGAGCCGCACACCAACGAGTACTTTCGGCGGTACCAAGTTTGGTACCAGGGTGCGACATGGTCCAAGCTGAAGGGACAATGGACACAAGATGACTATGCCGACATTGAGTCCTCGGACGACGAAGACACGTCGTACGACCAGTCTACCCACCTTGGGATGCAGGTGGAGACAGGACCGAACCTGGACCGAGTGGTAATGTTCAATCTCATTGCTTATTTTCCAATAGACAGAAATACCACTACATATAGCAAATTATCCATTCTTTTGCTTGTTTGCAACACCCTCAAGCGATGCAGACAGACATAGAACGCTTCTCGTGATAGTCGGCGACGTTAGGACGCGTGGCTTCCTAGAAGTAAGCTTCGACAAAGCCACTCACAAAATTAGTACCTAATATCTTCGTATCTTGTTGGTTAACAAAATGTTGGACGACAGAGGCTAGCAGGTCGGCTACGTCGTGCGGCTGGTCGTTGTGGTTGCAGCACAGGCGCGGCGAGGGACGTACACGTGCCTTCGACAAGACTTGCAGACCCGACGCGGCGAGGGTCCACAGGACAGAGCTCGTCCCCCATGAGAAGCGACACTTTCTCAGCCCAGGGCAGTGAGGACGAGGACGAGGATGAGGTGGAGTAGACTTACGATGAGATAGGCCCGTCTCAGCTCGTAGACGCTCCTTCGACTCAGCCTTCACGGCCTCTACCACGCAGACACCGCCGAGAGCCTAGCCGTTACACTCCAGGCACTGACGCACTTGGTAAGGGTAAGGGTAAGACTAGGAGGCAGTGACGGAGACTTGTTCTTTTGGACCATGGTAGGCTTGTGATAGTTTAACCTGTATGGACTGTTATAACGTTATGGACTATTTGAACTTTGTTCGTATGGATGTATGGACTATTACTATGCTTATGGACTATGGTTGGGCTTACAAGTCGTGCTTCATGTGATATATATGTGTATATGTACTGAGATGGGTTTGTAATGAGCTACTTATTGTATGTGTGTGTATATGTTATATTCATGTGATATTTGTGTTTAGAGTGGCTCCAAAAACAGGGGAAACTCTGCCGAAATTTTCTGACGTCTGAAAAGGCTACGAACTATGAATTTATTACGAGACTACAGGCTCTGAAAAGCCTACATAGGGACATTTATTGCTACATTGGAATCCTGAAAAAGCGAAAAGATTCATATGTCCTCTCCATGGACTATGCCCACTGCACTAGATAACCTGCCTACATAAAGGCCTCCTATGTCTTCCATACCACAACCTCCTCAAGCCATCACAATACTACTACACAACAATGTCTTCCGGAGGTCCGACCCATTTGGAGTGCCGAGTGGCACGAGCACCGGCGCCATTGCGGCTTTAGGACGATGTTGTGCGTCTGGATGGATCGAGTACAACGAGCCAACTACGGCCGTAGGTTCTTCAAGTGTCCAGACCTGGATGACGACTTCATGGTAACGACGACAACTAAATCATTTGTTTCTCATTATCGTTTTTCAACTTGATCCATGACATCTACCACGCCACACATAGCCTTGCGCAGTTCATCGAATGGGTGGATCGGTGTCACGGCATGGCCACGGAACCGCCAATGGAGGTGGAAAACAAAGGACAATACTTTGTCAAGATGACTCATGCTCACGAGGTGGAACGGCGATGCGGCTTGAGCAAGAGCGCCGCGTGAGGTAGACCAAACCGTCGAAGGGCAACAAGGATGAGCTGCAAAGGAGGCGGAGCGGTTAAGTCTGCGTGAAGCGACCATCAAGCGTCCAGAGGAAGAGCTTCAAGCTCGTGAGGCAGCTCTCAAGACCAAGAGTGACAGGAAGAAGGATGCAGCGGAGCCATCTTCAGGGTGCAAGAAAAAGGGGAAACAACCATGCTACACCCAGTAGACAAAATGTAATAGACCTAGCAAGTTATATTCCCTAAGGCATGTTAGGACTAGTGGTGGAGTTCTGAACATTAGAAGTACAGAGTTCCACACATGCCACATGCCACGTGCTCATCATATGATCTTATGATGAGAATTTTCTCCATTTATGTTTTATTTCCTTTAATTCTAATTGGGTGGGTATAAAGGAATTCGTGCTCCTCATATACCCCTATGGATGGGTAGTAATTTTCAGTCATAAACTTTCCTAGGTTTACCTCATGGTATCCAAGTTGAAAGGGATAAGTTGAACAAGTACGGTCGTCCTTTTTTGGGATGTACTATTAAACCAAAATTGGGATTATCCATAATTTGGTCGTTGTGGTCAGACTCTATTATGGATTTCTGACCACATTCTCCATTCTTCTTTCTCCAATCTTGGATTAGGGAAGAAGGAGATATTCGCGACTACTGGTGGTTTCATTATGGGGCAGCTCCTGATCTTCATATCGATCTATTATCCACCTCTGCATCTATTCTTTCTTAGCTAAACGGGTGGAAGATCCATCCAATTCCTTTATTTTATTATGGAATAAGAAGAATTCTTCCATTCTCTTTTTCTTTAGTTTGGGGAAAACCCAAACTGAAACTTTTCGAGGGAGCGGAATTCCTAATAAAAAAATCCTGGATCCTTTCACTTAGATGAAAAGGAATTTTTCCTGAGGCAGCTAGCTCGGCGCCGTGATCCACGGCGCCGAGCAGGCCGCCACGTCGACGCCACGCGGGCCTGGCACCTCGGCGCCATGGACCACGGCGCCGAGACGCAGTTACTTCGGCGCCACTGGGTCACGGCGCCACCTCGGGTCCAAAAACGGAATTAAGACGTCCAGGGGTCTAAATGTGAATTTTTTTTCAAAAAAAAGGGCTAAAATAGAAACAATTCGGCCAATTCTGCCACTGTGTTGCCGCCCTTTTTCTGCATCTATACTAGCTAGGGTTTGGTCCGTACCTTCTAATTCACATATGAATCATCGATTTTGACCTATTGTTATTACTGATTATCTTCTATGCCCAATTATCACATGTACAGACTTTGACCTTCTATGACCAATTATCATATGTACAGACTTTGACCTTCTATAACCAATTATCACATGTACAAACTTTGACCTTCGGTGACCAATGATCACATGTGCACACGAGTTATTGCCTATTGGTAATCTATGTAAGCATTGTCATATCTTCAAACAGATAGTCTGCATCAGACATAGTTTAAATTTTAAAATACCAGCGTATAAATCACGAATGATCAACGAAATAAGCAAATTGGACACAAAATCACACCAAGAGAGGTTCTTTTCAATGCAAGCCCACACCGCCTGGCTCCACTCGGCTAGCTCGAGGCCACACCTAGGCGTTGTGGCGCCGCACCCCCTAGGGCCTCGACTTGATCCACCTCAGTACTTGCCTCTGAAGGGCTAGTCAACACCCGTTGTCACCTCCGCACCTCGGCTTGCCACTGTGCCGCGCTGCCTGCGAGCTGCTATACGCCGCTTCTCTCCACCAGCTCACCACCCCACCTGCTAGGTGCCGGTTCACAGTAGCCGACGCCACTGTGCAATCGCATACTCGCTTCTACCTCCGCATATGAGCTAGGGCTTGATGACTAGTTTGTGCTTGTGGGAGAGAGACTAATTGGTGTGGGCATTGTGTCTTGGGCTTTGGTGGGTTGTTCCAGTAGGCCTTCTCTGCTCCTCATACCACTAGCAACCCATCTCACTAGATATCAGGGTGAGCGCACGTGCCTTCTTCCTCCTAGAGAGGCAAAGCCACACTGTGACCTTGGCGGAAGAGGGGGGAAGGGATGTCTGGCCGACAGGGCACCTCAAGAGATCTCCCAGGCTTGCCCGATTGCTGGCACCGCCCCTAGTGAAGAGTTGTCCCTAGGCAATTGTGTAATTTTCTTTCTTCTTTGGGACTCAGATGTTGTATTAGAAAATTTCAAATTTCTACTAAACTTTAAATCTTAATGCCATCCACAACATGAGAGATGCTAGATTTATGACCTCATCGTAACATCACACAGGTGCTAAACTGCTTTTCCCCAATGGTGTTTAGCACCTCCCCTTCTCTCTAGTGGGACCCACTATGTACATACTAAAGTAAATTAGAAAATGGTTCCCCCTCTCTCCAATCCCCATCCTGTCCCTCCTCTCTCTCTCCTATCTCGCTCACGCCACCGCTAATAGTGCCACTCACTCCCCGCCGCCATCCACTTCCCCCGCCGTTGCCATTGTTCACTCGCTATCGTCGACAGCATCGCTATCTGCTCCATATACTTCGTTGTTCGCTTCCCCATCATGTGATTGTGAGCAGATCTAGCGGCTATGAAACTCCTCTACTTTTGGCGGCCGATGGCAACGTGGTCCCTGTTGTGGTTATAGACCAAACAGAGAGAGTATGGTAGTGGAGAGTTAGGTGAGTAATGGCTTAGGGTTTCTCCCCATGGCCTGTGTTATATATATACATCCACATAAGGACCGCTTTTACAATTATACCCTTACACGTGAGTATTCCCCTCAGGGGTACTCATGTCATTACACATATCCCATTTTGGGCCTTACATCCTTCTAACAGGCCTACTGGGCTTAGGTGGGGGCCACGCCTACAATAGGAGCCTCTCATAGTGAAGGGCTTCACGGGCTGAAGCCATGCCGCAGAGCCCTTTGGCCCCCTCCGTCCCATCGGCCTGTGACCCTCGATGAGCTAGATACACTTTCGTTCGTGCTTATGGTGCGAGAGCCGTGTCTTCCATTCCCGAAGCTGCGCGGCCTCGAGGTCGAAGACACCGGGCAGGTCGAAGGCCTCGACGGGGCTGAGGTCAGGGCGTGACATGCTTCGCGCTCCGGATGTTTGTGGGTGCGAAGTAAAACTTGGGCGGCTGCCCCGGGCTGCTCCGGAGGTGCTCCGCGTGATGTAGCGCCAGCGCGGAGAGGTGGCTGCGTGGCCTGGGAATGCGCTTTAATGACGCCTGGAATCGCACCGGCCCTTGTCAGGGGTAGGCTGTTGCGGCTGCTCTATCTGCTCTGCGCTGGATGGGGGTACGCAGCAGGCTGTGTTGGAGCGTCATGGGATGCCAGCGGTCATACGACCACAGCCGTTCACCTCTTCCCCAGGGAAAGCGGTCACGCGGCAGGAATGTATCGGTTGTCAGCAGTTGCACTTCTCGATCGTGGGTAGCCGAACCGCTGTAATTATGTCGTTCGATCTTCTGCTTGCGGGGAGACAGGGGACTTTATAAGTCATCACGTGGGCATGCAACGCTCCCATGGCTGCCGCTCGCTATGCTTGCGCTTCCTTTCCGCTTTCTTGCGCATCCTGCCGCTACTTTGCATCCATTCCCTGCTCGCCGCCGTAGTGGAGAGAGGAATGGCTGCGCACGACACGACCTCCCACCGGGGGTGCCGCCCTTGATGATCCTGTGTGTCGTCTTAGCGAGAGCGCCTCGTCGAGCTAGCGCTGCCTAACGCCACCACCGGCGAAGTATCGCCTCGTTCTGCGCGATAAAAGGCAAATCAACCATCGTTGGGATACCATGAAGAAGTCAAAGGCCGCTGCTCCCGTCTTTCGGGCGGAGTCGCACACGGAGAGACTTCTCCGATCCTTCTTCGGAGAAGAAGCCGAGGACCGTCTCCGGCTCGCTTGCCCGAGCTCGACGAACGGAGCCAACCCGAGAATCGGAGGTGATCGTCTTCATGGCATTTTTCGATGCCGGGCTCCGAATCCCGGTGACACTCTTTGTTCGCGGCGTCGCGAGCCTATGGGTTGAGTCGCGCACGACTCCGACCGCGATCGCTCGTTAGCCATCTTTATTAGGGCGATGCGGACGGAAGGTACCCGTCCCAGCGCCGAGTTGTTCACCATCCTGCATGACGCACGGTGCCAACCGAAGAAAATGGAAGGGGAGGCATACTCGAACCGGCGGCGTGGACTTCGTGGCCGAGGACGGATTGCTCGCATTTGTTCCCGCGTTGGCTACGCTGGGAAAGTGGAGTCCGCTGGACACGGCGGTGGTTCTATCACCTTGTAGCGAGCACGGCGCGCCTTGGCCGGGAGAGCCGATATCATTGAACCGATGTCCGGATGTGACGCCGGTCCCACCCACGAACAACAAAGCGTGGAGACTTGCCGGGCATCGCCCTCGGTTCAACATCGTGACCTCGCCGAGGAGTTCACCATGTATGGGATATCTCTCTTTCTCAGAATCGAAGTACGAGCGCGGGGCCCGACCGGAAGGACGGCAACCACCCGGGTGTCTTCGCCCATAAGCCCTCCGCGCCTGTAAGTATCCTCGCCATAGGCCACGCATCATCCGAGTGGTCGCAAACCTTTGGTATGATATTCCGCTTTTGCGTGTAGTGCGCCGGTTAGAAGATGCGGAGCGCGCGGTGGTTGCGGTTCTTGGGCCGTACACGACGAAGGAGCACAAGGCCCGTGAATCCGCAACTTCCTTGGCAAAGCAAGGGCAGATTAACCGGGTATGCGAGGTTCTGGGAATTCCCATTCCGGAACGTCCGGTACCTGTGGAATCGCCGAGCGGCGCGACGGTGGTGGCGTCACCCTCTCGATGCGAGGTCCAATCGGAGACCATTGCCTTCAGCTCGCTGGACGTGCTGCCGGTCGAGAACATGGAGATAGGGGGCGAGACGGGCGTTGAGCTCGGACTGACCAGTTCGGAGAGGCACACAACCCCCGACGAGGCCTTACATGGTGGCGAGGTGACGGGCCTGAGCCTCGTTGTTCTTGAAGATGATGCCTCGTCGCCTCCAGCGGCAACCGCAGCGTTGTCGCTGACGACAGCTTCCGCGGCTACCAAGGTAACCACGGAGGCGTCACCTGCAACTCCGAAGGCAAAACACCCTCGGGTGCAGTCACCACCATCTTCGAGGGGCTGGTTCAGCGTGGCAGGCCCAGTGACCGAGGTCCTGGCACCTAGCGGGATGTTATCGGCCGAGAGGTTGTCGCCCTCGGGCCAGCGAGGTGATCATGACCTGTAGAGGCCCGGTGAAGTACAGCGGTAGAGGGTACTGGAGGTAGGTGTGGTTCATTTTCCTCCCGCGACTTCGCGAAACTCTCTCTGATTTGCTCGCTTATTCCATCGATATCAGGCGAGACAAGGTCTCCCGCACGAGGATAAGAATCAAGCAACGGGGGTGCCCGCGATGTCTCCGCCTAATTGAGCAGGGACCGTGCGCCTCAACCGCCCATTGCCGAAGCGGCCCAGGCGGGCTCTAGGGCTTGGCGCCTCCGACTTCGCCCTCGGTGGAGACACTTCGCGCTTGAGCGAGGTAGCGGAGTACGCTAGCGGCCACCTAGATCGGCGAGCACCGAGGCGCTGCAGCCTGCGGGGTGACCTTTGGCGCCGTCTTTGGGTGCCTCGGAGATGAGGGTAACGATCTCTGCTCTCGCTGCATGTCCTTTGCTTATCTGATGGGTAACCTTTGTTCTTGCGCCCGTGTAGACGCTTGCGATCAGCAAAGCCCTCGAGGAGACTCGCGCGCGCGAACGGAGGGCGCTTGAGGACCAGCTGCGTGTCGCTGACGATGCCCACGCTGCCAAGGATGAGCGCATTCAGGTGCTGATGGCGGAATGGGACGAGGCTATCTCCGACGCGCAGTTGGTAGGCGCGAATGATCGTGCAAAAATAGCACACCCGCAAGTGCACGGGCTGCCATTGAAATAGCGGCGAGTGTCGTGTTCTCCACAGGGACTAGACTGAGGCTACCGGTGCTCAGCTAAAGCTAGGTTAACCGAAACGGGGGAGAATCTAAACTTAAAACGATTACCAAATAGCCAAACGAACGAACTACCGAACGAACGCTAGCTCACACGGACGAACCTACAAAAGAACTAACAAACGCACGAACAAGGAACGGCGAGGGCGAGCGATCAGATGCGAATGGGCGTCGTGCGACCGAACGAACAACACGACAAAAGACAAAATGAACGACACACAAATGGCGGCCACGAATGACATGACGACTAAGCAGACAAACACGACTACCGATCGGCGATCTAACTAACTACCAACCGTGAGACGTAAAGAGGCGAGAAGCACCGGGGAGTCTAGAAGCAAGGAGGAGTCAAGAGAGAACGAGGAGAAGGCGGTCGATGGCTAACTAGGCGGCGATGGCACACTACAACACAAGCACGTAATCGCAGCAATTTGCACGACGCTCGTAACGCGACCAAGCTGCGCAAAGAAGAAAAGGGGAGGTCGAGAAGCACAAGGGAGGATTAGAAGCAAGGGGATCGAGACAAAGACGAGGAAGGAGCACGGGAAGGGAGATGGTCGCCGACTCGCTAAATCGCACAACACAAACACAAGGAGATCCCGAAACTAACACCGACATCTAACACATAAAACAAGCTGATAGAGCTAAACATAGATCACAATTGACAAGTACCAACACAGATTACTAATACTAACACCTGATTAACAATCTTCAGAGAATAGTGCACCATTAACTACAATCTCTGCACTTCCAAACACACAGATCCACACACATCACGGATCACAAATCGCTAAATTTAAACAAGGAGATCAACAATTTGACAAATAACAAAATTAGCATTCACAATCTCATCGACATATATCACATTCACTCCAATTCACGGAATCCAAAGAGTACCATTTGATCAAGAAATAAGGAACAAGAGAGTAATGGAAATGAGTTGAGGATAAACCAAATAAATGAAGCGATGGGAAGCGAGAGGAGGCGCATCGGTGGAGAAGAAGAAGCAGGCGGCGGGCTCGGTGAAGGTGTTGGCCGTAGAGGAAGAAGGGGGCTGCCATGCCTTCGTCGAGGTCGTCGGTGGTGTTGATGAAATGGTGGCAGCTGGCGCCGGCGGTGGTGAATGGCGGCGATCTTGATGTGGGTGCCGCGAGTCGGTGCTGCAGAGAAAATCGAGGCGCGTGGGCGGTAGATGGAAGGTCTGGCGGAGGAGATGAAGGATCAGCGGCGTGGGGATGCGTGGCGTCCGGCAGATGAGAGCTAGATGGAGAGAGGCGCAGTGAAGGAGAAGGCGGAGAGAGGTGGAGCTGCGCGAGAAAGAAAGGGAAGGGTAGAGAGGAGTAGGAGTAGTGGGGAGGCCGGAGGTGTGATGAGCGCGCGCCGAGGGAGAGGCAGGCGCGCCGGCACTATCGATGGAGAAGAAAGGGCGCGAGGGAGCGATTGAGGAAGGGAAGGCAGGGGCGCGGCACGTGGAGAGAAGGAGGATGCGGCGAAGGAGAGGATGTCGCGGTGTGGTCGACGGCCGGCGGTGAGCTGGTTGATTTGGGCGGCGGCCGAGGTGGATGAGAAGGGCGGTGGTGCCGAGGAGGAGGATGGAGAAGGAGGCGCGGTGGAGGTAGAGCGGTGGGAGGCGGTGGCGCCGCGAGTCCAGCCCGACCCTCGCAGGTGCCTGAGCTAGGAAGGAGAGGAGCAAAGGTGGCTAGGGAGAAGAGGAACAAGCTCTCGGCCTTCCTTCCACAGATGCGTGCTGGTTTCGTGAGATTGGGGATTTCAATTTGTGATTGAGCCCTCGAAAAATCTAGGGTTTACAATTAGGTCCTTTCCCAATTTGATTTCTTCTATTCGCCCTCTGAAGTCGATTTCATCGCGGTTTGATCCTACGCATCCGTGACGGCGCCGCATACATATGGAGCAGTCCAGATTTGTCGTTTATGCGCCTAGATCGTGCCAGCCTGCGGAAAAGCACAAAAAATGTAAAATAGTCCATTTCGAGCAATTAAATATAGAAAAGTGTGTAAATGGCGACAAATGGTCCCAAAATGTGAAAATATGAGGGTAAAATGAAGGCTAAACATATGCAAAAATGACGCATGTCAGCGAACGCGAAGAGCGTGGCACTAGCCGCACAACGCGCGATGGAGGAGGCTCAGCGCGTCGCGATGGAGGAGCAGACCGCCCTTCTACAGCGAATCTCCGCGCTAGAGGCAGAGAAGAGCAGCTTACTACCTCCCTTGTAGAGAAGGCCATATCCTAGGACAACGCGTTTGCCTCCGCGTGGGGGGCGATGAAGGCTTTGGAGCAGGCCCTCCGGGGGCTTTCCGTGCACGTGGAGGACGTCACTCATAGCCTTCAAGACCTGATGTAGACGCTTGGGTGAATCGAGGAGGGCTCGAGCGTCGTCCTTCGCGGCGCCAAGGCCTTCGGCACCGCTGCGGCTACATGAGTGCGGCCTTGCCCTTGCCTTGTTGCACGCCGGGTGTGAGCATGTCAATGAGTCGCGAACCCCGGCTTGACTTGCCCGTCCAGCCCGGGATGATATCCGATGCGGTTCGCGCTGCCCAGCCCGCCATCCGAAACTTCCACAATAGGATTTGGAATTACATCGGGGAGGGTGCCGCCACGGTCGCTTTGCGGCGGACGCTGCATGACGAGGGGGATGTGCTCCGCTGGCTCGAAGAGGTTCCTCGGCGCAGCGAAGGCGGTGCGGGCACTCATCACGGCGAAGCTGGCACGCACTCGTAGGAATAATGCCGGGTTTTGGTGCGCACCGCGCCGTGTGTATGTCCGCTACTGTAATGCAACTTCTGTCTTACACGAGCTAAGCGACAACTCTCCTGTGCTCTTTTTGTTATGTAATATGCTGTGAGCAGGGGTGTCATGTAAGGTGCGGGTCCTCGGGCTTGACGTCGTCCCTCGTGCTGATAGTAGCGAGCAGACTTGCAAACGCCTTGCACCGCGGACCCCGAGCTTCAGAAGTAGTCGCGCGAGCGCTCCGTCCCCTACCTTAGTGGTTACATGCGTGGGAACTTCGACCACGTCTTATTTATACTCTGGGGAGTACGCAAAGGATAGTGCCTGCACGTGCGTGGGGGTATCCACGTCTTGTTTATACTCTATAGAGTGCGCAGGGACAACATTCGCGTCTTATTTATACTCTGTAGGAAGTGCGTGAGGCGCCCTCGCTGCATCTTGTTTATACTCTGAGAGTGCGTGCGGGGCGACTCGACGCTACGCCTTATTTAGAGTCCAGAGGCTGCGCGAGGTGAGCCTCGCGCGTTGCGGGCGGTGAAATTGCGTGCGGAGGCGAACCTCGACGCTACGCCTTATTTATACCCATAGAGTGCGTGCGGGCGCGACCTCGATGCTACGCCTTATTTAGAGTCTCAGAGACTGCGCGCGAGGCGAGCCTCCGCGCGTTGCGGCGGTGAAATTGCGTGCGGGCGAACCTCGACGCCACGCCTTATTTATACTCCGTAGAGTGCGTGCGAGGCGACTCGATGCTACGCCTTATTTAGAGTCAGATCGCGCGCGAGGCGAGCCTCCGCGCGTTGCGGCGGTGAAATTGCGCGCGGAGGCGAACCTCGACGCTACGCCTTATTTATACTCCGAGAGTGCGCGCGAGGCGGACCTCGGCGCTCGCCTTATTTAGAGTTCAGACTACGCGCGAGGCGAGCCTCCGCGCGTTGCGAGCGATGAAATTGCATGCGGAGGCTAACCTGACGCTACGCCTTATTTATACTCCGTAGAGTGCGTGCGGGCGGACCTCGATGCTACATCTTATTTAGAGTCCGAGATCGCGCGAGGCGCCCCCATGCGCCTTTATTTATGCTCATGCATAGTGCACAAAGGTAACCCTTGCGCGCTTTTGGTATGAAACGAAAATTTGCATGAACGGTGCACTTTATTAATTTTCCGCTTGTGCGGGTGGCGTTACAAGAGGTGGGGCACTAACCGCTGGCCGCTTAAAGGTGGAGACGACCTCAGCCGTCATTGCCCAGTGGTGAAGGTGCGTGCGTTTGGAGCCTCTAGCGCCTGGGCGGTTCGTGCAGGAGCGTGGTGGGGCGCCCGCCGAAGCCGTGGAAGGTCCTTGCACTCGCAGACTTGTCTTAGGCGTAATACCGCCGCAGTCTGTCTGCATTCCACGTGTGGCGGAACGTCTGCCCCTCCAAGGTGGCTAAGCGGTACGCTCCCTTCTGTAGGGCTTCCGCGATGATGTATGGGCCTTCCCACCTGGATTCGAGCTTGCCTACCGTCTCCGCGTGGAATGCCATCTTAAGGACGAGGTCTCCTTGTGCGACTCGGCGTGGAGCTACAGCGACGATCGGACCGCGCACCATCCGCCGCGCATTTATGACGTGGCCGTGTTGCGCCGCCGGTCCTCGCAAGGAGGTCCATGGACAATTGGCGCTCCTCGTCTGGTGCTGAGATGAGGACCCTTCGCGAGCCAGCCTTTATTTCTTCAGGTGTGACCGCCTCGTCACCAAAGAGGAGCTTGAATGGCGTGAACCCCGTTGGGCGTGTGACCGTTATAATGAAGGACCAGAGGACGCTATGGAGCTCGCCGGCCACTTTCCTTTGGTAGCGGACAAGCGCTTCTTAATCGCGGTAGAGATAGCGCGTTCGCCTGCTCCACCGCCCCGTTGGACTGTGGGTGTCCAACCGAGGCGAACCGGAGTGTGACGCCCACGTTGTCGAGAATTCTTTGAATGGGGCTGCATCAAATTGCAGACGTTGTCGACGGTGATCTCCCGCACGTCGAATCAGCATATGATGTTCTCGCTGAGGAAGCGCATAGCCGCCGAGGTAATCTTGGTCGTGCTACGCCTCGCCACTGAGAAGTATTTCAGAGCGACGCTATGAACCGCAGTCACCTGGGCCCCGGGAGCGTCCCACGACGCCGATGCCCCATCGCGCCAGCGGCCATACCGGGGGTATGGGATGGAGGCTTGTCGGGGGCCTGCGGATGGCCCTTCCCATCCACTGGCAACCTTGACAATGGCGCACAAGATCCTGGGCATCCGCGACAGCTGTTGGCTAATAAAAACCCTGCCTGAATGCCTTGCCCACTAGAGACCTTGGTTGAAGATGCGAGCCGCAAAGCCCCGCATGAATTTCTGTGAGGAGGCGCTTTCCTTCTTCACGCGAGAGGCACCGCAGAAGCGGCGCACAAACTCCCTTTTTGTAGAGCACCCCGTCGAGCACCTGGAAGGACCTAGCGCGGTGCTGTAAATGCCGGAGCTCGGTGGGGTCGTCCGGTTCCGCGATGTAGTGCAGAAAAGCGAAAAGGGGTTCCCACTAGTCACCCTATTGGTTGATCTGGTGGACAAGGGCCGCATCACAATTATCCTGCGCGATGGCTGCCGCTGGCAGGACCTCGTAAAATGCCACCCCGGGAGTTGGGAGCTGCTAACTGGCAGCCTTGGCAAGGATATCGGCTTGCTCGTTGTCTGCCCTAGGGATGGCCTTCACCGTGACACCCAAAAAGTGCCATTCCTTCGCTTGTACGGCTGCTAGGTACGTAGCTAGCTCCGGGTCCTTGGCCTGATATGACTTATCCACATGGCCTGCCACTAGCCGTGAATCAGTGCAGACGAGAACTCTCCTCGCTCCCATCGCTTTGAGCTTTTCGAGGCCGAAGAGCAACGCCTCGTACTCGGCCGTGTTGTTCATAGCAAGAAATGCTAGGTGCGCCGAGTACAACAGCGCTGCCTCGTGTGTGGTAATAATCGCACCAACCTCGCGCCTTTGCGACAAACGTAGGCTCCGCTGTTGAGCATCCACACCGGTCTCTGACCGGAGGACCGGGTGAGCCGAGGGGTCCATTCTGCGGAAGTCCGCCAGAACTTGAGACTTGATCGCCTTTCAGGAGGCATATGTTAGGGAGAATGGAGCAAGCTTGGTCGCCCATTTGCCAATTTGCCCCGTGGACTCCTTATTGTGCAGCATCTCCGCGAGGGAACGAGGATGACACCGCATCGGGTGTGCGTGAAGTAAAGCCGAGCTTTTTGAGGCCATGACCAGCGCGTAAGCAAGCTTCTCGAGCTCCGTATACCACGCCTTGGCGCCACAAGGGCTTCGAGACAAAGTACACTGTCGCTGAGAGCGCCTCTTCGAGGACGAGGCGGCGCTGACCGCCGTTGTCGAGGCGGCGAGGTAGAGTAGGAGGAGCCTCGCGGCGGGGGCCACAGTGGGAAGGGTTGTGAGGTGTTTCTGAGGTCGTCCGAAGGCCTTTGCGCGATCGTCGTCCCAATGAAACCCATCGCAACCACGGAGAGTCTTGAAAATGGCAAGCCCGCCTCCGCTGCCACGAGAGAAACGACTCGGGGTCGCCATGCGACTGCCACCTCTAGACCTCCTCGCCGCCTTGGGCGGTTCCATGCCTAGATAGCGCCGACCTTGTTAGGGTTCGCTGAATGCCTCGCCTGGATACGAGGAAGCCCAAGAGCTTGCCCGCCTGCACGCCGAAAACACATTTGTCTGGGTTGAGTTTGATGCCTGCCTTCCTGAGGTTGTTGAAGGTCTCCTGAAGATCCCGACTGTGGGAGGCGAGCTGCCTGGCTTTTACTACCACGTCGTCCACGTAGACCACCACGTTCCTCTCTAGTTGAATGGCTAGGGCGTGTGGCGGCGTGAAGGTTGCACCGCGCTTTTCCGGCGAAGCATCCGACAAAGCAAAAGGTCCCAACCGACTTGAGTGGTCCCAACCGAATTGTAAAAGGTCCCAACCGGCGTAATGAAGCTGGTTTTATCCTCGTCGTCCTTGGCCATGTAGACCTGATGGTAGCCGGAGTAGGCGTCCAAGAAGCTCATGAGCTCGCATCCGACGGTGGCATCGACCAGTTGATCTATGCGCGGCAGAGGGTAATCGTCCTTCGGGCATGCCTTGTTGAGGGCGGTAAAGTCGATGCACATGCGCCAGGCGCCGCTGGCTTTTTTGACCAACACCGGATTGGCGAGCGAGTCCGGATGTTGAACTCGCGGATAACCCCGCCTCGGAGCCGCCACCTCCACCTGGCCGCTTCTTTGCGGTCCATGGACATACGGTGAAGTTTCGCTTGATCGGCTTGGCGTCGGGCGGATCGCCAGTTATGTTCGATGAGGGCGCGGTCCACACCTTTGATATCCTCCGAGGACCATGCGAAGACATCTATGTTGGCCCGAAGAACTCGGAGCAAATCCTGCTCTACGTTCAGAGGGAGGCCTCGCCTATGGATACGAGCTGCCCCTCCGCCTGGAGTGGCACTCTCTTCACTCCGCCCTCCGGGTGGGGCTTAGGTGTCCATCTTGGGGCGGATGGCGTGTTCGCCTGGTACCTGTCGGCGAGAACGTGCACCTTACAGTGCAGGCTTCTAGCTCCGGTTTCGATGCTCCTAGCCATATCCTGATCGCCGAAGATGGTGATGATGCCCCGCTGGCCCGGGAGCTTCATGCATAGGAAGGCGTAGTGTGGGACCGCCTCGAAGGAGTTGATGGTAGGCTGGCCCAGTATGGCATTACATGGATAGGGGACGTCTACGACGTCGAAGATGATATCTTCAGTCCTGGCGTTGTCGGCCTGGCACAAGGAGACTTGGAGGTGTACCTGACCCAAAGCCTTCATATTTCATTGTTCTAGTCTTCTTATTTAGAAATTAGTGGCGATTGGTGTTGCCACTGTTCTTTTAAAATAAAATAAAATGTGAAAAGTTTTTTAGACCAAGGCGGAAGGTTAGATTGGATTGGTGCGGTTTAGCAAGAGATTTTGTAAAGTGTATGTTCCGCCCTAGTCGATTAAGGACCGACTCTTGTGATTGTCCAAACTGAGCATTACCGTACAACCCCAAGTCTATATGGGTATGACCTAGCTAATTAAATCACGATAGTTTAGTTTAGTGATGGACCATGTGGAGGTGACCCCGAGTGTGTGATGAGTAATTAACATCGGTTTTAGGAAAGTCGAGTTTGATTTGTGTGGTTCGGACCATGTCGTTGCGTGGTGCAATTGGCTTGGTCGGACTTGGTCAAACTTGGTCGTATGGGCTTAGGATGCTTAGTCTCTTGTTATGACAGGTTTGGGCTTTTACTTGCTTAAGATTACTCTTAATGCTTCTGTTGATTACATATTATCGAGCGGTGCTATGTGATATGTTTCTTGTCTGTGATGGCTGCAGGACATCGAGGTGGAGTTGTGGCGAGGCACGGAGGACCGGACTAGGCGTAGGTGGTGCCGAGGTCAGAACGGTCGAGGTTTGCCGAAGACGGCGAGGGCTCGAGGTAGCTGCGAGGCTTGAGCGGTAAGAAAGGAGGAAGCTTCGGAAGGTGCGGAGAGGCGTTTTGGGAATACGCAGCTACACTAAAGGAAGGGTTATGGATAAAGCATTTGAGTTGTTGTGGCTTAATGGGCAAAGCAAATCTCAAACCCATTAGTGGGAGGCTATAAAAAGAGGGTGTCTCCTGCATGGTCTTCATGGCTTTGGGAAAGGGTTAAGGGTTTTGCTTTGTGTCTTTAGTGGTTGAGAGTGGGTGGAGGAGACAGAGGGTGTTCTGCTCTTTCCTTTGTTGTGTTCTTGAATGTTGATTTCCTTGTCTTTTGTTTGCTACTGTTCTTGCTAGTTTCTTTCCTGTATTGGTTTGGTTGTTTGTTCAGAGGGCATATCTCATCTACCTCATAGCTTTCCATAGCTATCGAAGGGGATTCTCTCTTGTGGGTAATTTGAGGGGATATTTTTCAAGAGTCGACATTCACCCCCCTCTGTCGTCATATCGGTCCAACATTTAGGTACCACCAGTGGAAAGTGGGTGCTAGGGATTTACTGGTTATTCATAGTGAGGGACAGGGTTTTATTGTACTCATATGGCGCAAGAGGGGCCTTCTAATTGGGTGGATTTAACCCTTCAGCGGTGAAACCTTAGCGGGGTGGTGTCTAGCTAGAGTAGAGTGAGGTAAAGGCTTTGTAATATTTTATCCGGGTCTCAGCCAAAGGAAGCATGGTGACTATTAGGATAATTTATCTCTTGGGGGTAAAGTTGTGCATCCTCTGCAGAGTGTTAAACTATTTGAATAGCCGTGCCCACGGTCAACGGCGGGCAAGGAATGCATTCACATGGGAAATCATCTTTAGTTTTGGTATATATATATATATATCATCCAGGCCATGGGGGAACCCTAAGCATTGCTCACCTAACTCTCCACTACCATATCTCTCTCTCTCTCTGCTTGGCCTGTAACCACAACACCTGGTATATAGGCATTTAAATCGACATGTCATGTAAATTGTCGAAAACATTAGGAATTGTTTCATGTAAGCGACAACTCAAGTAGCAAGAAAAGTGCGGCATCAGTGCACGGGGTGCCGATAGGAAGTTCATACTACGAGGTTAGTATAGTTGGTTACAACAGGTGAACGATCGGTGTAATGTGAATTGAAGTACATCAGTACTTTTGTAGTGTGCGATGCGATTTGACATATTGCAAAATTAAAACATATATGCAGGTAGACATCAGCAATGCCGATACCCACTACATTGAAAGTGCATTACGGTGCTAGAACCGTTCGTGAAGGTCCGAATGGTGTGGATTTGAGTGGTTTTCCGCAAGCCACTCTAGTATACCCGGACGGCGAGAATACTCAAATCTCAGATATGATGCATTGGCTTACCTGGAGTTTTTTGTTTGACCCCGAGGTGTGCAGCGTCATCGTACAAGGGCTTTGGAGCTGGTCTCTCACGAACATCAGATGGGAGTTGAGAACATTGTTGCACACTATTGCATGGAAGGAGTTTGTGCAAGGGTGCCAACATCGTGGATACGAGTGTGTGCTGCTTGTGCAACCATGTCTATTAGAAGCTATGCAAGGTCATGCGTATGGCATTGCTCTGGGAGGCGCGAGCAGCTTGGGTGGTCCGCATGTTGGCAAAGAGAAGGAAGATGCTCATGACGAGGCCGATGCGGTACATGGAGAAGAGGTAGAATGGTCACACAATGGCGAGGGAGCAGGACAAACCGATGAAGGGGAGCATATTGAGTACATAGTGCAGCAGATGGAGTGCGATGATCAGACGGCATGGGCTAAAGAAGAAGCTGTATAGGAGGATGACGAGGATAGTTCGGATGAGGATGAAGCTCCCGTCCCATAAGAATAGAACCGGTTTGATGCTGAGGGTGTTTTCACACATGACGAGCATGAATCACCGTAGGAGTATCATGAGATAAGGTTCGGTTACATTCAATGTTTACTGACAAGGCATCGCTGTATGATGCCATCAAGTTATAGGCCCTTTCAATGCAGCAGACTTTTCAGGTCATGAAATCTAGCCATGTGCCAATGTTTATGCTCACAGCTCACTGTAATTAGTTTATTCTTGAAAGATAGATGTCAATCGTCGTTGATGTTGCTGATGGGTCTGACGCTCTCAAGATTGGGGTAACTAAGCAAGGTAGAGGAGTATCTAAAAGGCCACTAGACCGAATGACCATCATGGAGGTCTCTCTAGATGGGGTCCCACTACAACCAAAGAAAGCAACTGCAGCATTTTGGACTACCTGTGGGATAATCGGAAGGCAACAGGTCCCCATCACCGTAGCAAACTGGAAAGGTTTGACAGAAGATGAGAGAAGTATGTTGTGGACGGAAATTTCAAACTCGTTCAAGATCCCAGCAGAAGTTTAGGAACTCGTGTAATGGCATGCGCTCCTTATAATGGGAAAAGCATGGAAGACCTTTAAGAGCATGCTTGTCATGTAGTACACGACCAAGGATCACACACCTTTCACGAGGTATCCTTTCGTGTCGCCAGAAACATGGGAGGCTTTTGTACGGATGAAGACGATGATGGAATTTCAATAGAAAAGTGCAGCGCACAAGGCTCTTTAGGCACAAAATATTCACCCCCATAGACTCGGCACCGCTGGGTATGCAGGTAAAATCCCACAGTGGAGGATGAAGGATAAGGTCATAATCCGATCAGAGGCCTCCCCACCATTTGCCAGGATCACAAACGAGCACACCTGAAACTGGTTAAGAGCGAGGTCATCAACCACGTCTTTGAGCGTTGCCTCTTTGAGAAACCCCGTAGACGAGGAAGTGTCCCACACCTGGTAAGATATGTTAAACTACCTTGATGTTAATAGGTCCATAACTTCATGGGTTCTAAAATAATATGATTGCCTCTTGCAGCAAACATTGACTACCAAATCTTCTGAAGTCTCCTTCCAAGCAGTCAGGGAGAGGGATACATTGTCCACCGCCCTGCGAAACAAGGAGCATCTAGGTCGCACGCAAGACCTAGGGGTTTACATATCTTGGAGACATGGATTTCCAAATAACTTCAAGGCATGTAGGAGTAGGAAGTGATCCAATGCCGAGCGTGAGGAATGTATGAAACTGGTCTTTGTTGCAAAACTTGAGGACATAACTGCCAAACTTCAAGGAGAGATAGATGCATTGAGGGACGAAATAAGAGAAGTCCACACATTCGTCCAATGGACCAAGAGGGACATCACCCTGAACCCTTTCGTGCCATGGTCTCCACACGACCATGTCTATCAAACAGAATGCTCTATGACTCCTCCTTAAGCTCCACTTTAGAAGGCCAGCACATCAACTCCTATGAAGGTGATACCAAAAATGTATCGCAAGCGAGGTGCCAAGGCTGAATCGAAGAAGATTAAGGTGCCTCCTAGAGAATGGAAGTTTATGCTTAAAGTGTTGTTGGTCCTCGAGTCACAATTACCCAGCCATGGACTGGTTTGCAGAACTTTACATAACTGGTACATGAAGAGGTCCAACATAAAGCCAAACTAGCACATTGGATTCACTGTGAGATACATGGAGGCACATTTTCTTCACCACTTGGGCTACTTCATCATGACCTTCAAAGATTTATTCTTACTATTCAACCTCGATGAACTCGACGCCTCACTTCTATGATGTTGGCACTGTAAGTGTACTGAACAATCAAGTTCTACATTTACGTAACCTAATAAATGTCATAACTCATTTCTTATGTATAGATCCATGATCCAACAAGTCTAGTGATGGTGAGAACCGATGGGTTTCCTCAACCCACACTTGGTCCATAAGCAATCCATCAATGATAATGGATCCTTCATCCAAGATTACATAACGAGGGGATTGCTTGGTCACAGTGACAAGGACTACATCATGATACCCTTCATCTAGGGGTAAGTGTTTTACTAGTTGCCAAACAAGTTTCATTTGTACTTTATACGTAACATGAACTTAGGATTAATTACTATGGCGACATACATGGCTAGGGGTCACTGGATTCTGATTGTGTTTGTACCAAAGCAGAGCAAGGTAATATACTTTGATTCTCTACTTAGGAGCAACCATGACTTCACCCATGTGCAACAAACAATCGACGGACAAATTTATTTACTCCATACATAACTCTATTGTAGTCTTCCCTTCATTTTCAATGGCTGAGGCTAACTTTTTGGAATCACGTAGGTCATTCATCGCTTACGTTGCCCAAGGAGGGATACATAAGGAATGCAACGCCACACTGCAACGTAGGACACGATTTTCGGTACCCACTACAACACAACAATCCTATATCACACATCGTTATAATGACTCTAGAACTGACAATACCTATACATGTAAATTCTATTTTCGCAGTTCCACCAGTAGCTACAGGGCAATGTATGTGGTTTCTACATTTTACGCCATATGGAGGAAGTCATGGATGCTAAGATTTAATGATCTAGAGGTTTGTCAACCTACCAATAATTATTTATGATTTTTAATATATATATATATATATATATATATATATATATATATATATATATATATATATATATATATATATATATATATATATATATATATATATATATATATATATATATATATATATATATATATATATATATATATATATATATATATATATATATATATATATATCTGTGTGTGTGTGTGTGCTAATGACTTAATAGTACTCTAGCGACAGTAGCGTGGAATTCGACAAAAGTGCAATCGATCTTGACAAACTCACCAAAATTTGAGAAAAACTCTCCCAATTCTTGATAGCCAAGGTCATAAGCAAGACTAGAGAGTTCTACCCCGGTGTTGATTAAATGTTGAAATATTTGATACAATTGTAATTACTCAATTGTGCTTAATCAAATAATTCAGTCAAATATACATCATTTAGTTGAGTTCTGTGTAATGATTATCATGTGCTATATATGTGGTCTATTTACTTGTTTTCAGAGGGCATGGCTAGCATTTCCTATGGCTAGCCAAAAAACAAAATATAATATAGGTATTTAAATGGCTATCAAAGACAGTTTTTAGTATTGGCCGTCTGTGATATATGGCATATCATAGACGGTTTTTGGTATTAGCCATCTATGATACTTGATATCACAGACGGTTTGTTAAAAATCGTGTATGATACTTGATATATTACAGACGGCTATATTAAAGAACCATATGTGATACTTGATATATCACAAACGGGCTTTTCGAAAAACCATCTATGTTGTAATTATCATAGATAACTTGAGAGCTGTCTGTGATAACCACCTATTATTATAGACACATAAATTCAGATGGTTCAGAAACTATCTATGATGACGGTTCCAAACCATCTGTGATGAGACTTTCTATAGTAGTGCCTAGTTGTAGGGTACTAGAATGTAGTTCATATTACTTTGAGCAAGCAATTTCGTCGTTATATAATTTTCAATGTAGGATGCGTCTTTGTTGATGCATTGGTTAGAGGTCAAGTGTGGGTTGAGGAAACCCACCAGTTCTCATGATCGTGGGGCTTGTTGAATCATGTATCTATACATAAGCAGTGAGTTATGATATTTATCAATATTATGTGAATGTAAAACTTGATTGTACACACTTATAATGTCCACCATCATATAAGTGAGGTTGAATAGTTAGGATAAGTCGTCAAAGCCCACGATGAAGTAGTCCGAGTCATGGAGGAAATACACCTCCATGTATCTTATGGTGAATCCAGTAGGCCGATTTGTCCTCCACTCGTTGGACATTTGCATGTACCAGGCATGCAGACTCCTGCAACCCATTCCAAGGTTGAGTAATTGTATCTCGGGGACCAATGACATTCCAAGGGAGTACGTCCAGGGCTTGAGAGGCGCCTTAATATTGTTTAATCTGGCCTTAGTGCCTCACTTGCACTACATCTTCCCGGGAGATGACTCGGCATGCTTTTCTTGTTTCTTCGGTGTCATCTTCACGGGAGATGATATGGTCGCCTTCTGAAGCAGAGGTTGTGGTGGAGTAACAGAAGGTTCTATTGGACAGGCATGGTCATGTGGAGATCATGGCACTGCAGGGGCCAGGGTGATGTCGTAACATCCTGATTTTTAAAAAAATAAAATTCACCATTTGGATTTTTCTGGAAATAATAAAAGCTTGAATTAAAATTTTATTCATTAAAAGGATTTAATATAATTAAATAAAACATTAACATTTGGTGAAAGTATTTTATTTGAGTTCCTTGTGTCTCAAGGAATTTTCTGGATTTTTCTTGGATTTATTTGCTATTTTCTGGAATTTCTGGAAATAGAAAAGCCCTCAAAAATCCTTAAATAGTGATGGGTCGAGCAGCTCCATCGTCGCTCAAATTTCCCATCGCGTGAGCCAACCAGCCTAGCTCCTTACTCTAGCTCGCTCTGCCCGATGGCCCGGCCTGCCATGCTTGCCACGCGTCGGCCATCCTGTAACAGCCCAGGTTTTTATTAAAATAAATAAATAATAAATAAAATTAAAATTAAAATAAGTATTTTTTTGCCTAAATTTTAATTTTGGTTTTGCCCTGAATTTCTATTTTTGAAAAGGCTGTATTTAAAAAGTATTTTAAATAAAACCTAAAAATAATTATCAAATAAAATGATATTTTGATTTTCTATAAAAAATCCTATGTCAAATTAATTATTTGGATGTATTTGGCTTTTATTTGGGATTTCTGAGTTTTCTTGAGTTTAAAAATCTATTTTTGAAATTAAAAAGTATTTTAAGTATAAAAGTATAGAGCCAACATTAGTTAGAAATAATTTTAATAAGTGCAAAACATTTCTAGAGACTTCTGCAAATATTTCTAGAATTTTTGGGATTTATTTCATATTTTTATGAGCTATATTTAATTTTCTAGGCTTTCTGAAAAATCCAAATCAGAAAATAAAAATAAAAATTCCCCTCCCCTCCCCGCGGGCGACATGTGGACGGCCCAGATCCGCCCACGTCGCCGCCGCTCTTCCACCCCGCCCCCCTCTTGGGCCGACACGTGGTCGGGCCCAATCTCGGCCACACCGTCCGTGCCGGCCCATCCCACCGTCCGCCCCCTCCCGCGTAACCGTCTGATCTGCCCCGACCCATCTCGACCATCTCTCTCCCTTAACTCTCGCCAGCCGCCCGATCTTCCCCCGCCCCCGTGGTCTCATCCCCGCTCCCTCTCCTCCCCTTCTCTCACTACGCTGCGGGCCCGGCCTGTCAGGCCTTTCTTCCCCACGCGGCGCCCTTTTTCCTCCCGCACCCACCGCCGCAACCGCCGCCTCCGCCCTTGGCCATGCGAGCGCCGCAAGCCCACGCCCCACCTTCCCCGCCATTCTCACGCCCACGCCCCCACTTCCCGCACCCCCTCTTCCCCCACTTCTTCCGCAACGGCCGCCGCCACCTCTCCACTCTGGCGACCTATTCTCGCGGCCTCCCTCCCCCTCGGCCGACCCGAAGCTCCTCACGCCTCGCCGTCGCCTCCCTCGGCCTCCGCTTGCCCGTGCGAAGCTCCTCCACCTCTTGCCCGAGCTCGCTTGCCGCGAGCACCGTCCCGTCACCGCTCGTCGCGCGCCTACGCTCGTTGCCCGGCTTCGCCGCCGGCCGCCTCCGGTAAGGCCGTGCTCACCCTCGCCTCGAGTCCCCCTCTGCCTTCTCTCCCCATTCCCGCCCTTGCCGCCGGTAGCTGCGCTGCCGTTCGCCCGTGAGCATGCCGCCCCCGTGCGCCTCCGACCGGCGTTGCCACCCGTGCCGACGTGGCAGCTGGTGTGGCGCAGCGTCAGCGCCACGTCGGCCCCTCTCACCTAGTTAGCGCCACCGCACACCCCTTGCCACCTCACCACTTCGCCCGGTCCATGGACTTAGTTCACATGGACCCGGGCCCACCAGGCAGTCGGCCCACCCCAGGGCTGACGCCATAAAACCCATTTTTCAGTGTAAAAATAATTCGGCTGAAAAATAAATCTCTACTGATGTCATAAACCCATTTTTCCTTAGAAAAATAATTCCAGAAAATCAATCTTTTTCTTTTCTCTGATTTTAAACTTCCTAGAGCCCGTTCTTCTTCATCTTAACTCCGACTGAGCCCATTCAAATTTCTAAATTCATCAAAAATTCCCCTCTATCCATTTCTGGCCTCAATTCAAATATTTGAAGTCAATTTTAATTTATTTTGAATTTATTTGAATTTGGTTGGTTATTTTCACGTGTAGACTTCGACGATTCAGGAGAATTGAAAGACGAAGTTTTGCATCAATTTGAAGAGCGAGGCAAGTCACACTCCTTGATCATGTTGATCCCAGTTTTCAAAATAAAATTATGTTGTTTTAAATTATTCTGCATGCATATTTCTATTCAACGTATTTCAATTCAGTTTTAAATTTAGTTATTGCCTACTTGTTACTTCCTCCATTGATATTGAATTCCTTATACCTTGTCACCCTAGAATCAAACTCTAGTTAATACATTAGTGTTGGCTAGAGAGTTTTAATCAAATGCTTAGACCTGGTTAGATATAATCTTGGTTTTGGGATACCTTTTCACATAAAATGACGACATTTTCACATAAAATGATAAGCTATTCAAATGTACTCTTGACTTTGGTGAGTCAAGGGTGTTTATGAAATATTTTGGAAATAAAATATAAAAACTGATTTAGACTTAGGCAATTGGTTAGTTGGTGGGTGCAGGCATGCTCTGTTGGTTGTGGCCACAGGGTCGATTGTCGTGCACAGGGGTATGTGGTTGGGCCTAAGTCAGATTAAGGACCGGTCTGTGAGCTACTGTTGCAAAGCCCTATCGTACTACCACATGGCTGGTATGGGACAGCCCTGGCTGAATAATTTGTGAAGTCCCAACCTGAGTCAAGTCGTAGGTTGAAAGTGGGCGTGGTTGGTGCCATGAGAAGTCCCATTTGAGTGAGCGTTGTTGTAGCCATGTGAAGTCTCACTCGGGCTCAAGAGGGGGTCCCGGTCTGGTGGATTCTTTACTGTCTTTCAAAAATGTTTTTGAAAACCTTGTGGATGGATGGAATCCACGAGAGATGAAAACCTTATGGATGGATGGAATCCGTGAGAGATTGAAATATGGTGGATGGATGGAATTCATCAGAGTTGTGCAGTGAAAGCGTGTGGATGGATGGAATCCATACGTGATCTTTTGGAAAAGATGGACCGGGTGGGATGCCCGTGGATAGGTTGGTGTTTTGGTCGGAGCCTGCACTGACAGTATTATTTTTGATTACAAGTATTGATTTTACTTACTGTATTAAATTTAGCATTTTCAATCTATTTACCATATTTCCTTAATGTTGTTTTATGCTAACTAACCCTATAAGCCTTCCATTGAAGCCTTTATCAATATGTTGCATTTCTCCGTGTGATTTGCGGAGTACAAGTTTGTACTCACCTTGCAATCTCCATATAGAGGAAGATGACGTTGACTATGGTGAAGATCAGGATGAGTAGGCCGTGTCTTACTATCGTTTGCCTGTGGGCAGGCTTGGGCTTCACTTCTTATCAGTTTGTTTCCGCAGTTATTTGCTATTTATTTATTTTTGCATTGGGCATTGATGTAAGACTTGGCCATAAGGCCATACTCTTTTATTTAATATAGTTGGTCATTTGTGCGTGATATGTATCTTTGTTGTACTGTGTGCACTAGCTGATCCTGGACTAGTGTGATTTACATAGAGGATCTAGGAGTTGTTGCTCCGGATTTCGACACATCCGCTGCCCACCGGCTGTTCGATCTCCGGTCGCCACGTGTCACCAATCGGGGCCCCTTGCACTATGCTTTGTCTTCCTCCCGGTCTCTCGCCACCGTGCATGAGACGAGGTAGTCTCGGCATCCGTGCCGTGTCTGCTCTGCGTCTCCGCACCATGTCCGTCTCTGCTTCCTCGACATCTGCGTTATAAAGCTGCCCATTCCCGTTGTCCTCCGCACCCCGCAGTTGCCTTCCCCAAGAGCCGCTAACCCGTGCACTGTCAGTGTCATCTGCTTTCGTCGCCATCGTCCCCTTCTTCTCTGGTGCTGACTAGCATTGCCGTTGACCTCTACCGATGAGTCGCCGTCCGTCGTCCAACCCCATCGCAGTCTACTTCGCCCTTGCCCACTTGGCTCTCGTCGTTGCTCACCTTAGCCGTCGCGTTGCCCTCGGATCACGTGTCCCCTGCCTTGGTTTGTGCGCCCAATGCCTCGCACTGTGCACCCACCAGCTCACCCCGCACCCGTGCCTGGCCATCGGTTCGTCTTCCCGTAGACCCCGTCCTCCATGCGTCGTGCCACTGACATCCTGGGCGCACCAGTCAGGTCTACTATTCCGTTGACCCGTGAGCCGTTGAGCCTCATCAACCCTAGCTGAGTCAGCTGCCACCAAAGCCCTAGATTCGACGTGTCAATGCCACATCAGCCTTCTGCCACGTCAGCAAGCCCAGTCACCGTGCACTGTTTCATGAACTAAGTCCACCACAGACTGCCTATCCTGTAAGCCATGTCTACAACATAGTAACCTTTTTCAATTTTCAGCCTTTTTCCTTTAGATTAGATTTTCTGAGAGCCCATTCTCCTTCGTCTTACCTCCGATTGACCCGATTATTTTTCCTAAATTCATCTAAAATTGAGCTCTGTCTTTTGGTTCTAGTTTTAAAGTTTTTGTAGTTCATTTGAATTTTATTTGAATTTATTTTGTGCTTCATTTCATTTTCTCTCTCATTAGATCACGCTTTCGAAGTAGCTGAAGCAAGATTTAAAGATCAAGAGCCATTAACTTAGTAAGGCCAAGGCAAGTCATGCCCTTTGATCATGTTGAACCCATATTTCAATCCTATTATGTATTATTTTCTTTTAAATTATCATGCATCGCTATTTTATTACAAACCTTTGTATTGGTAGTTAATGACCTATTTGATTAATTTCTTCCTTGATAATTTGAATAGCATGATTCTATTGTCACCATAGGATGGGTACTTATTTAGCGATGCAACATTAGTCATCACATGGGTTGTACGTTTACATTGCTTAGTCATGCTTGTAGTACGTTGGGTTTATCATCACAATGTGATTAATTAATTAATTTAAACTTAATGATATTTTGGAACATGGTGGTCAGCCATAGTTATAAAATTTGAGTATCATGACATGGGTAGTGTCATTGGTGTTGGTTATATAAAATGGTTTTCACTTGGGAGAATGATCGTGCAGTAAAGGGGTGAAGTCTGGTTAGCACTTTAGGGATGTGGAAGTTTTGCCTTGGTAATGTATAAGGACTTAATTTTGTGTGCTATTGATTTGGGCCTTACTACACAACCACATGTCTAGTATGGGATAGACCTAGCTGATTAACTTGCAAATGTTTAGTTTAGATATCACCAATGGTAAGTGAGTACCAGGGGTACTGGTTTACTCACAGTGAAGAACAGGGTTATTGTACTCATACGGTGCAAGAGGGGACTTCTGACTGTGGTGGTTAACCCTTCAGCGGTCTCATGTCTAAGGAAGCATGTTGGCTATTAAGATGACTTATTTCTTGTGGGTAAAGTTGTGCAACCTCTGTAGAGTGTAAAACTATTCAAATAGCCGTATCCCCGGTTATGGACAACGCTCGGTGATTTCATACGAGGGGTAGAGTTTTCAAAAAAATTTGGATGGGTTAAGCTGGGGAGTGAATGGTTAGTTCATTGGTGGTTCATTTCGTGAATCTTGGTTCACGGGTGATTCCTTGGAGTGAGTAGTCAGTTCACTTGTGGCTTTCTCAATTCCTTTGATTACTTATTTATTATTATTTTGAAGTTCGCTTTTCAATCTATTTCACTACAAGGTTTTGACCCTAATGCCACGTTCAACTTTGCAACGACACGAAATTGGTTGCAATAGGTAGGGGCTATTGCCACCATTATTATTTTTGGTTGCGATAGTTGACCATGTTGCCACGGATATTGTTGCGTGGCGATTACCATGCATTTCGTTGCAATTGGTAGGTGCTATCGCCACCATTTATAAAATGGTTGCAAGTACTTAACAATATTGCCACGTAATGAATTTGCGTTGTGATTCGTTTGATTTGCGTTGCAATATGTCGACATTATTGCCACGCTTTTCTTGCGATGGTTGCGAATCTTTGGGCGGTTTTGCCACGGTTTTGATTCGTTGCATGAATCGTTGCTTGCGTTGCAATAGGGTTTTATCTATCGCAACGAAATTTGGGTTCGTTGCATCTTCTAGAGTTGTATTGCCACGGTTGTTAGTCGTTGGTATAGAAGACTATCTTTCGTTGCAATAACAAGGTTGTGTTGCCACGAAATTTGAAATCGTTGCATCTTCTAGGGTTGTATTATCCCAAAACTAAAATTATGGGTGAGATCTCACGGATATACGCGTCGTCACGGATGTGTAGGATCTATCCGCGAAGAAATCGGAGCTCTGGAGGTCTATAACAGAAATCGGAGCTTTGGAGGTCTATAACAGAAGAAATCAAATGAGGGAAGGACTTTATTGTAAATTCCAGAACTTGGGAGGACCAAACCGCAAAAATGCCGAAATCCCCAATCCACCGAAACCCTAGCCGCCACCCAGATTTTGCTTGAGCCCTAGCGTTTCCTTCGCCTTAGCCCCAATCTGTGCTCTCCTCCTTCTCCACTCTCACCGCCAGGAGGCCAAGACCAAACTTCGCGCCGGCCATCTCTTCTTCTACGCCACACCGCCTCCTCCCGTTCTTCTCTCTCATAACCTCCCTTCTCCCTTCTCAACTCCCTTGACGCCGCCTCTATTCCACCGCATCTCTCTGCTGCTCCTCACCGCCTACTCCTCGAGCCGCTCCTTCCTACCTCCTCCGTCCCCATCCCTTTCTTCTCACCACCGCAGCTCCTCCATCGCGCCGCCCCCTCTTCACCGCGGTTCTACACCGCGCCGCTCTCTCACCTCTCTCGAGACCAGTCGGCGCGCCTCCTTTGCCTCTTCCTCCTTCTTCCTCTACTCCAGCGGCCAACCATCGCTTCCTTCTCATATCGCCCCGCACCTCCATTAGCGCCGCCACCATCTCTCCTCCACCACATCTCCTACCGCAGTGACCTCCTCACTGCTGCTCCTTGAGATCCGAGGCCACATCTCCTCTCTCGATCGCCCTTCTCTCGCCTCCCTTCATCTGCCCTTGCGGCGCGCCGCCAATCCTTCCGTCGCGCCGTCGCACCACTTCTCCCAGCCCTCCAAATCCACCGAGCCCACGCCACCTCGGCGCCGCCGCTCACCTCGTAGCACCGCGCCATCTTCCGCTCTCGGCCACCACCGATCCACATCGCTGCCAACGCCACCGACGAGCTCCATCAGCGCGCCCCTGCTACTCCACGGCGCCGCCGACACCTTCACCGAGTCACCTCGCGTCGCCGCCGCGGCAACCCTTCTTCCTCTACGGCCGACACCTTCACCGAGCCGCCGCTGCATCCTCTTCACCAAAACCGACGGCCTCACCCTCTCTCTGCTTCCTCTACTCAGCTCTACTCGGTTAAATTTCATTTCCTCACCCTTCCTCTCTCAGTTCTTAATTACGATTCAAGTACTACTATCATTAATCTGAAATTGTGATTAGTGATCTATGATGGTGAATTGTGAATTACTGCTCGAGAGATCATGATGCATGAGATCAATGAATATTTTGTTATTGTGAATTATGCAATCGTGATGAATGCTTGTGCTCACCGAGTTGTTCTTTGAGATTAGGTGTTAATTTGTTCAGTGATTTTGCAATTTGAGTGTTAGTAGTTTAATTACAGTCGGTGCCTACGATTTGTCATCTATTCATGTAGTAATCTTGTTGGCCGACGGACATATCCAGGAAGCTGCAAGCGACACTCTGTGTTCCTGATCCTTAGCTTCCTTGCTTAGTCATGTATTCTTTGGTTTCACTCCTTTACAAGTCATGTACGGTAATCCTTGTTTATTTACAGAATTCAGATCATCTATCAATCTGTTCATGTAGTAATCTCGCTTCAATACACCAGATCATCTGTCCCTCATGAGTCATGTACTGCAATCTTTAGTTGTTTTATTAAAAATTCAGATCATATATCAAGCATTGCATGTACTGTAGTCTTCTTCAAGAGATCAGATCATCTATCACTCATGTACTTACACTTGCTAATAATTTAATTACTACAGTAGCTTCTTGATGCATTGCGAATCTTGACTCAAATTTATTCTATATATATTCATGCATAGTTTCCCTGCTTTCTGTAATTATATTACTAGCCAAGCCTCCATTGATTAACCTTCTCTGAAGTGGCATATTGCTCTGCAAAACACTTGTACCTGACTCCTTCACACTATTTATCACAGCTGTGGACCTTTGGATATGGGCCGGATATGCTAGTGCATGCATGTAAGCATGCTTAAAATAATTAAACCTGAATCTTGTGTGAAATGTTTGTAAGATATAAGCGATACGTGACGTCATAATTTATGTCGATGTTCATATTTTTCACAGCAAATTCAACAACAATTAGGACTTTACAGAGATATCCCATGGGGCGCCATTGTAATGGTTACATTCACATTCTGATGGAAATTCTCTACGTAAATACGCACGAATGAATTTGTACTCTTTATATATGCGTGATTTTCTTGCATAGGTTTCTTGCATGGATGAGTTTGCCTATTTTATTAATGTGCCAATTTTGTGCTTGTGTTGCACAGGAAAGTAATTGAGCGGGGCGCTAAGGTTCAAGAATTCTCAGAGCAACTCGCATATGAACAAATATCGACCTTGGAGATTTCTTTTCTTATCGCAAGATTATTTATGATCTTTTAGTCTCATTTTGGAGATTGACATTATAATCTTGTATTATTTGCTTCACTGGACATGATACTCCTTTTAGTTTCATAATATGGTGGATGAAAATAAAGATGTTTGGATTTCATATGTCATGCTGCATTTTATATGTCGCTACTCTTTGTATTGCAACAGCGGTTCATTGAATATATATAAAATGCAATATGCTGCCTGAATTATTATTTCGTTGCGATACATTGCTTATTGCCACGTTGCTCCTTCGTTGCGATGCAGCTCTTATTGCCACGTACATTCATCGATGGTATAAGTCTTACTTACAACCTAACTCATTTCGTTGCGTTAACATCTCTAGCCACCAAACATTTCTTGTTGCAATAAAACCTATTGCATCCAAATTATAATCGTGGTAATAATTTCCATTGCAACAAAATGTGTCACGTGGCGCGAAAAACACTTGCAACAAAATGATGCGCGTGGCAAAGGTTCTATTGCAACGATAGTTTTGTCGTGGCAATAACGTTTATTACAGCGGAGCATGTTCGTGGCGCCAAACACTATTGCCACGGCGTCACTCGTGGCAATATTTGCAATCGCAATGCAATAAGTTCGTGGCACTAGAGGTTATCGCCACCATGACAGTCGTGGCAAAAGCCTCTGTTGCCACAAATAACTTCGTTGCATCTCCTATGTATCGCCATGCTCCACTTCGTGGCAATAAGCATATCTATTGCAACGAAACACAAAACCGATCATAAACTTTAGAGCACGCTAGCACTAGCAGCGCTGGCAACGAAAGTGATTTGGTTGGCATTGGTACCTATTGCAACCAAACTGGGCCTATTGCAACGTTTTCGCGTCGTTGCGAAACACCTGATTCCTTGTAGTGTTTATTGTATTTACTTTAAATTGTTGCTTTCTACAAAATTAACCTTTCAACCATCCCTTGGTAAGCCTTGCATACTATATTGCATTCTTTGTTGCAAATGACTTGCTGAGTACTCTATGTACTCATAGCTATATCCATATTTGTTCAATTGAGGAAGAAGGACTAGATCAGCTGGAGCTATTAGAAGGGGATACTTCAACGACTTCGCGGATTAGGACTTCGCTCCCCAGTCAATTGCCTGTGGGCATGTCGAATGGCTACTACGCTTATTTCTGTTTTTCCGCTGCAAGTTTCTTAAGCCCTTCAAGCTATTAATTGTAAGTTGGCCACAAGGTCGCAACTCTGATAATTATTAATAATATTTGAGTCTTTTCTTAGTAAATCATGATATGCATGATATTTCATCTTTGTTTGTACTATGTGCACTAGCGTGATCCTGAACTAGTGCAGAATACACAGGAGAGTCTGAATTTGCATATTCGGGTATCGACATGTGTCCCTTTTGGGCAATTGGAAAAATGTGTGGATGGCATCCCCTTATGCCACGAGCTCATCGTTTGGGGTTCTCTAGTGGGACGACCCTAAAAATATCATGTAACATGTCCACCTGAATCTTCACAAGATCGGTCTCTATCTTGGCACCCTACACCAACGTCCCTGGTAGGTATGGATACGCCATCTCCCAACCAGCCTCAATGGGAATGGCACCAACAAACCTGACTTAGCGTGGGCTCCTATATAACGATACATGATTAGCTAAGGTGTCCAACATGTCTATCTATATAGCATTCTAGAGATGTAGATTACTTGGATGTCGTCGATAGGTAAGTGGATATCGCTATGTTCAGAAAGTGGCGTGTAAATGCAGCTACTCTAATGTTGAGGGGAACTGGCTCTCACAATAACAGGGTTGGCTTGCGACTAATTGAGGACTTGATTCAGTTATTTCCCCAATGATGCTATCTCTCCTTGAAGTTCTGCATCTATCTCTCCATGAAGTTCTGCATAAATCTTCTCTTTCAATCATTCTTCGTGCTCGCCATTGGATCTCTTCCTATTCCTATATGCCTCAGAGTCATCTGGAATCCCTGCCTCTAAGGTACATAAACCCTAAGCTCTCGCGTGTGATCTTGGTGTTTCTTGTTTCCTAGGGTTGTGGATAGTATATCCCTCTCACGACTACTTGAAGGAACTTTGTCGGACCGGATTTTTCAACGAATCTCAGTTTCTTGCACTAATCCTGGATCGATGGTTAGTGCACAGTACATTGCTGAATCACGTCATACATCGCACGGATAATAATATTACGAGTTTAAGCTACACCACGTCGGCGACGATTTACAAAAGGGCCGATTAGGCCAAATGTCTTCATTACAAGCACGCAGCGGAATCATTAGCAAAAGTAAACCCAAAATCCACAGGCAAGCGAACAGTAGGGTAATGTGTACAGTATATGTCACCGGAGAACTGGTAACATACGTGTACACAAAGCCAGGAGTCCACTTGTCTATGTCTAACCATCGTGGCCTACGCCTTAGTTATCGCCTTTGCTCCCGCCATCGTTGGTAGGGGCCTCCTCGTAGGCGTAATGTCCTTGAGTTCCTGTTTCTGAATTTCGTCGCAAAAGCGAGTGTGAGCACTCCAACCCCGTGCTCCGCGAGCCAACACACAGAATGCAATTAAATAATATGTATGGCTTATCAAGAAAAGGCTCGGGTTATTTTATTTGCCATAAATTGCTTTCGAAATACCATACATAGAAATTTCCTAAGACCTAGCAGTTTGCACCAAAACATAAGTTGTGAAAGATTGCAATATTAATAGCGATTCAGATTCCATCCACCGTTACATGGTCTCTGCACCATATGCTTAATTCTTCAGCGTCATAACCGCTTAACTTATCACTGGGGCGACACCCAGGGCAACACAAATAAGGGCCTTTCTCTGCCCTCCACTTTACCAATTTCACCCACAAAGTTTTTGAAATAGAACTATATCTAGTTAAGTTCCCATGTCCGCCCTTGACCGTGGGCACGGCTATTCGAATAGTTTTAGACTCTGCAGAGTTTGCACACTTTACCCACAAGAGATAAATCCACTCGTTGCCCCCACATGATTCCTTGGCCATGCGGTTGAGTAGACTATCACGGGACCTTTACAATGCATTTTCCTAGCGAGTTACGTCCGCTAAGGTTTCCACTTCTTCGAGTGCGACCACCCTTCCGAAGCCCCTCTTGCGCGCGTCACGTCGGAGGATGTGGCCATCCTCTACCCGCCCGTGGTCACACCGGCGCAACTCTTACTAAGTCGATGCAAATTAGTTAGCCCTGCCTACATTTTGCCAGCTTGTGGTTGTACTTGCTGTACACTGGGAGGTCATCACAAGATTCGGTCCTTAGGGCTATCTGGGCGGTTCTACCACTATCCCCTTTGTGCTTCGACTGCACCACGATACACACCCTCGAACCATCTGCCCAGATAAATAAGCATGTTGGGGTTTTTGGGAAACAGAAAATACTCATACCAACATATACCAGTCATTACCACCATGACTGCCCAAACCAATTTCTCATGGTTCAAAGTAATGCTTTAGGGCATTGTTGGTGCCCCCGTTTATCTAAGCAGTACTAAGCATGGCGTATAGATACGGACTTATTTTCGAAAGCTAACCATTATAATTTTTGCTAGGGGTGACAAGGCTCACATGTACAATATTCCAAAGAGGGGTGTAATACTAATCAAGTTGAACAATGGGCATATAACTAAAGTTTTCAAATCAAACATATACTTGCACATAAAATAACAGCATGCAATTTGATATTTTAAACAAAAGTAATTTGCATAAAATGTAGGATCAACATGATAAAAGTATTGACTCGCCTGAGTCACGGGGGTCTTGATCTTGGTCTTCTGAAGCTTCTAAGGTGTCAGCCTCGATTTCTTCTTCTTGTGCTTCGTACGCTATTTAATCGCGCGAGAAACCCATATAAAAGAAAAACAACAATCACTCAAAATATCACTAGAAATTCAAATGGAGTCTGAAAATTATGGTTCTGGTTTTATTTGATAGATCTTGAATTTAGATGAATTTAGAAATTTGTTCCACCCCAATCGGAGTTAAAATGGATAAGTTATGCATATTCAAAGCTTTCGATCCACGAAAATTCCAAAATAAAATAGCAAATCTTGACACGTGGAGCTCTGGTATTTTAATTCATTCCCTTATTTTAATACTTATACATTGTGCGTGATGATAGGTGGGGCCCTACTATTACCACTATTTAATTCTGTTTTTTCTATTGCCAGCGACATGTGGGCCACGTCTTGTTAGGTGGACCCACTTGTCGAGAGAGGACGATTAATTATCCATCATGCCTAGCCTCTAAACACCATTAGCTCTTAATTAAATTGCTTTATCCCTTAACCTCCTTCTTTGTTGTCCAAAAATGGGTGAACTATCGCTCACGATGCTGCGGCTGGGGATTCGAGCGCGGCGGCGGGGTGGCAATAGTCGGTGCTAGCCACTCGGTCCACCACCTTACAGCGAGAGAGATGAAGTGGCTCTGTTGAACAAGGCGTGGGAAGGAGTTGGGGCGAGAGGAAGCTCGGGCAATGGCGGCGGCGATGTCGGCCAGCAAGGCGGCCGGAGAGGAGCGGGCGGCCAAAATAGATCACCGGGCCTGAGGAATGCCGGAGGAGGTAGCGGAGGACCGGGAGCGCCGAGGAGGGCCGGCGCGCGCGGCGGCGGCAGGGGAGGACCGGTGCGGCGAAGTTCATCCACGGGAGGCACGAGGAAGGCGGGTGTGAGTCCGAGGGTCCTGAAAGTGGTGTAGGCAGATGCAATTGAGTTTTTATGGCGGGATTGACGGGAGAGGGTTGCTGGAGCTAGGGAAGAAGATGAGGCGGCGGCGATCTATGGGGTTCTGCTCAATTCGCTTCTCTGATGAGAGGGCGGCGTGGGAGTTCGCGGAGATGTTCGGGGGCTCTTATAGGGGTGGGTGGAGAGCTGCCTCGAGAGACCGCTTGTCCGGTCATGTCCATGTGCGGCAGAGCAGGAGGCGGAGCAGGGGGCGACAGGGAATAGTATCTCCGCAAGGGATTTGCCATGATGGCCCTGTACCGCGCGTGCTAGGGAGTGGCTTGAGCCTTGCGCAAGAATGGACAGCTTGTCAGTGGGGAAGAAAAAGAGGGGAGCGGGGCAGAGGATAAGGGTGCGGCGGCCCTCGGCAGCGGGCGGCGGCGGCCGTTGGTCGGCGGAGAGTCCTCCCGTCCGTCTTGCGAGGAGGCGGGCGGGCGTGGGGCGGCGTCGCGAGATGGCGTGGCTGGAGGAGAAGGGGAAATGGAGAAGAAGCACAGTGCGCTGGGGAAATCGCTCGGGTGGAGAGGGAGAGCGATGGGGTGGGCAGCATGCGCTGTGGAATGGAGGGAGGCGCGGGGTTGGTGGGCAGTAAACTGGCTTTGACTCCTCCCATTTTTTTATTTTGCTTTTACAATTGCATATGTATATATGTATATACATATATCTGGGGCATATACATGTATATTTAATTTATTTACACATTTACTTGTATACTGTATATCTTTCCTTCATGCCTACTTTATTATTATTTTATTTTTGTATAAGTACATTTCATGTCCTACTCATCTTTCAAGGCCCTTTTTGCATACAAGTTTTGCGTTTAATTTATATATATTTATTTGTATTGCCCTTTTATACTATTGTTTTCAAAATGCGGTTGTATACCTTTAGCCCGGTTTCCTCCTTCATATCTTTGGATCATCTTTTCAGATTCGTGTTTACAATTCTTAGCTCCTTATTATTTCATGTGTGGGTTTTTCTTCTTTAGCTTTTGAAGTCTTCATCAGACTCCCCAAGAAAAATCCATAACTCCCAATTCAAATGAAATACATTGCAGAGTAAACAAAAACTCCATATTTTCTAAGTTTAAAATTTTCAGGATGTTACAAACCTACCCCCCTTAAAAAGAATCTCGACCCCGAGATTCAGCCTAGCTAGTGAACAAATCGGGGTAATCTTGACGTAGTTTTTCTTCGCGTTCCTAGATGGCTTCTTCTTGGAATGATGACTCCATTGTACTTGACATAAGTAGATAGTCTGATTCTTAGCATTCTTTTCTATTGTTTATAAAATCTGGATAGGCCATTTCTTGTAGGTATCTGGTCACTCTCGAGCTCGGATGGTTCCTACGGGTTTGATCCTTCTGATATTTGCGGACATGTCTTGAGTTGAGATACATGGAATACATTGTGCGCCTCTGCTAGACTTGTTGGTATTTCTAGTTGGTAAGCTATTTCTCCTAGTGGTGCAGTCCACTATTCCATAGTGCCTTGCTAGCCAGTCTATTACGAGCATGACGTCCAAGGTCTGGGTGGGTTGCGTTATTAAGTGTTAATGATCCTAGCAGGTGAGCTAAGTGTCAGCAGCTTCTTAAAAAGGTTATGTGGATAACCCAAGCTTATCCACGAGTCTTTTGGCTCTAAATGATTGTGAAACCCCCTGATTTCGAAAGAACATGCGCTAATATTAAATTGACAAAGAACGTACCCATAAGAACTTCCATGGCCTCCTGGGCTGCTTCAACCGTGATATGATTAAATCGGCCGCGGTTTGGTGCTGGAGTATTCTTGCTGGCTTGCGATGTCTGATACCCCTTGTTGGGTATCAAGCTTTGCCGTGGGCGAGAGTGGTCCCTTTGTTGGATTTTCTTGAAGTTGTTTGTCATTGCCGCGAACGCGATAGGCAAAATGGCCCTGTTCTCCACAGCTGTAGCAATTAAGGGAGGCAGCAGGACTGGTTCCATAAGACTGTCCTATAGAACGGGAGGTCTAAAATGAACTACCACTTGGACGGAATGCCGGGTTGGGGCTCTTAGGCGAGGAGATGTGGTTGTTGAAAAGCTTCTGTATGAACTTTCCCTGGGGTTGCTGAGCCACTTGCTTGCGCTTGCGGCTTGCTTCTAGGTTCTTTTTCTCGTTTTCCAAGATTAAAGCCTTGTTCACCAGCTGATGGAAGCTGGTGAAGTCTTGGATTATCAATTGCACCCTTAATTCACTACTAGATTTTCGGCCTAATGCCACGAAAGAAATTGCAACGCCACCAATTTGGTTGTAATAGGTAGGATTTATTGCAACGTTTTTCCAAAACGGTGGCAATAGGTGGACGTTATTGCCACTATTATATTGCATTGCGATATTCGTGAATGTCGTTGCAATAGGTAGGTGTTATCGCAACCATTTTGAAAAAGTGTTGCAATAGGTTGGATATATTGCCACGACACTATTCATTGCATTAGTGTTGATTTTCGTTGCAATTATTTGCTCCTATTGCAACCATATATAATTCGTTGCTATTGGGTGATACTATTGCCACGATATTTTTCGTTGGGATAATCTTCAACGGCGTTGCGATAGGTAGTTGCGTATTGCAACGAAAAACTAAATCGATGCAATAACATATTTATATTGCCACGTGTAAATTTTGTTGCTATAGAGTAGTGTGTTTCGTTGCAATATGGTATTCTATTGCAACTCTTTTGATTCGTGGGCTTTTGTTTAGCTATCCGGTCATAATGGTTCAGTGACCATTGCAAAGCGGTACAATAGCTTTGTGGGCATAGGGAGCTTGAAACCAAGATCATCCTCTGCTGATTTTATCGAGCTTGAAACACCTTTACTAAGTTTTGGTAGGGGTGTAAGCGGAGCGGATATTTCCGACCGACCGTCCGTCCGTTTTAATTCAGATATAATTGAGCATATTTTCGGATATCCGGATATTTTCCCGAATACGGATACGGTTCGGATATTTTTGGATTCGATTCGATTCGAATCGGAAAAGACAATATCCGGCGGATACGGAATTATCGGATATTTTCTCGGATGAATTACGTGAAATTTTTTTGTAACCGAATACACATTCGAAATTCTGGATCCGCCACCACACCTAAAAATCACGGTGATCAGTGAAAGTATCCTTTGGCATGTGGATTAGTTGGAATGACTATTACGGTGATGGTTTAATTGTTTGGCCATGCTATATGGTATGCTCTGAATGACAAATTCTCTATACAAATGTTTCTTGTTAGTGCACTTCACATTATTTTTTTTGTACAGGTAAAATAATCTTGTGGCTATAACTGTACTCTACCTTTTACTGTATATATATACCAGGGGCGGATCTACTGTAATTCATGGGTATTCAGTTGAATACCCAAAATTTTTTGCTAAAAATCTACTATATATATAAGGCATTATATATATATATAAATCAATAATTGGGTTTAAATGAGAGGATTTAAACTGAGATCGGGCCATCGGGCGACTGATCGCGTCGCGTGGGCTCGGCGTCACGGCGAACGGCCCATTACCTCCCACCCACACGGCCCAGTAGCGGCGTTGATTAGGGCTCGGTCGCTCGGAGCCTCAGACTCCTGCGCCGTCTTGGCATCTACGGTCTTCCTCGTTTCCTCATTTCGGTCTTCGGTCTTCCGTCATGGCGATTTCTCATCTATCCGTGGCGGCGGCGGGCGGCGAAGGAGCGCGCCCTGCGGTGTTGATAAAACTCAGCGGCGGCGAGTCCGACTCCGGCGGCGAGGGGCGGCGGTGGCAGCGCGAAGAGGTCGCGAGTGCGGGGGAAGGCGTGGCGGGAAGCGGGCTAGATTTCGGTGGTGGCGGCGCGTGGGCGTGCCCTCGGGTTTCCTCGACCGCTCCGCGGCCGCCGCCGCCGCGCGTGCGCGATGAAGCGATTACTCGAAGGTGGGGACTACGACGGAAGCTGCCCGAGGATGAGCGCCGCAGCGTCGGTATTCTCGATACTACGAACCCTCTAGAGTCGATTTCCTTTCTCATTGGTTGATTTGCTAGCTTGCTCCGTTCGAGAGATTGCTAATTAGATGGAATAGAGAATTCAGGTGATTTTCTTGTCCCTTGTTATTTTGTTTTGTTTTAATCGTGTAAACGTTCATGAATGATTGAAGAATCCGAGCGGTTTGGTTCTTTAGTGAGGAAAAACAGGCAATCCAAGTTTAATCTTTTTGTATCTATTCTTGTACGAGACGGTGGAGGAAAAAAGCGGGCCTTTGTTTCTATGATCTTTGCAATGAATTTTGAATATTTTTCAACAATGCACATTCAATATGAGTATATAACCTATCTAATCATGTGTGATGATCGAAATTACTACTTGAGTCATGAGTTGGCAACGTGCAAAATGTAGAATGATTTATAATTTTTGATGTCCATCTGAACATACGTAAAGTCACAAGTATTAGAACAGAATATTTACAAGTGAAGTGTTATCATGAGCTGCACTATCAGTCTTTGTCTTTGAGATGCCATTTCTCACCACTAGATGAAAAGGATGTGGACAAAGCTGTGGTATAGTATCAGCCGTAGCTTACAGTTTGAGAGGCGAACATTTATGATATATCATCATTCCACTGGCGATTAGAGATTTGGATGTTGGTTTAGATTGGACAGTTCACATCCAAGTCTTTGTTAGCTTATTATCCTTTATATATTCCTATTTTCATTCGATCACTTGTTTTTTTGTTAGTACGTTATATCATACAATAGTTCAGCTATTTGAAAGAAATATGCTGCATAGGATGCCATTCTCTTTTCATATTTTGTCACTCTGATTTTACAATTTGGACTTATTTATGGACATACAATACTTGTGTTATTGATTACGTGTGTTGATCTTGAGTTGATTTTAGTTGCTACTAGAATATCCATGACTTGTCACTTTGTGTGCTCGTTAGAGAGCCATGTGATTCTTACTTTAGATAAGCTTTATTTGCTAATTAACTCATATGTACATAAAGAAGAAAGAACATTGGAAGCTCGTACTAATGTATTGTTTTTAAGAATTCGTTGAATGTATATGTTTGATTTTGTAGATCTTTGAGCTTTGAAAAATGAAGAAATTTGCGAATTTGAAATCTTTATGGGAGAGAGCTAGAAAGACACAAAAGGTACTATTATGGACCTTTATATTTTTTTATTGAACAATACTTTTGTATCTTCGAATACCCATTCCAAAATTCCTGGATCCGCCACTGATATATACCTCTACATATTGCTGAGGATACATGTTCTTGATTTTTTGTTCGGTTATTCATCATCTACCTTTCTAGTGGTTCTTGAGCTCTACATATTTTGACAATCATGTCTATATCTCTAAACAGTTGCATTGATGCAGTAATGAACATATGTATTCATGTTATAAAAATTTATTCCATTTACAATATGTTACTATCGTGATGAGCTGAACAACTGATGCATATGCCATTTTGAATGATTTTATTCAGGAGGAAGGAACAAATTGAGTGCAGTGCTCAAGCCATGGGAAGCTAAGGTCAATTCAAGCTATTCAGCGAGGTCAAGCCAAGCTTCAATGCAGTGATAGCTAGGGACATTTTAGTGATGCTTGTAATACAACTTCAAATTATTGTCACAAATAAAGTTGGTTTCATTTCAGATATGTGTAGCAACAAATTCTATTTTGATATAATGATTTTACTACATCGGTTGATTCCTGTTGTGACAAACATTAATGGCGTTGCAATAATTCTTGTTGCTACTAAAGCAATACGTTGTAATATACACTATTCCCTTCAACTTTTGGCGTGGCAACATATGCTATAGCAACGAAAAAACAGCGTACCAAAAAAGTCTATAGCAACAAAAGAACAAGCGTGGCATTAGAAGCTATGGCAACGAAAATAGCAAGCGTGGCAATAGAGGCTGTTGCAACCAAAGTATGTGCGTGGCAATTGAATCTATTACCATGAATTCTTTGCGTGGCAATATCACTATGTCCTATTACCACGAATTCTTTACGTGGCAATAGTTGTTTTTGCCACGCAATACATTGTTGCATAAACTATGTATTGCAATGCTTTATTGCGTTGCAATAGGTAAACGTTATTGCAACGAACCGAAATATCGTGGCCCAAACTTTAGACCACGCAACTTCTTGCCACGCCTCCCAACGAAAAGTTAGTGTTGCAACAGGTGCTATTGCAACCATTTTGGGCCTATTGCAACGTTTCGGTGCCGTTGCAATAGGCCCAAAAATTAGTAGTGATTCTTCACTCATCCCTTCGAAGAATCTATCAACCTTCTCCTCTTCCTCCTCTACATCTTTCGGGGCATAACGGGCCAGCTGGGTAAACTTGGTAAGGTATTCATTTACTGACATATTTCCTTGCTTCAAAGTGCGAAACTCGTTCTTCTTCATTCTCATCACTCCTGCTGGAACGAAGTTAGCCTTGAAAGCGGTTTTGAACTCTAACCAAGGAATGGCTTCTGCGTGGTTCCCTGTGGTGGCATCCTCTTGGCCCCTGGCGGCCAAGTAGTTCTCCCACCATGCCGCTGCGGCACCTTGCAGCTGATGTGCAGCGAATACCACTTTGTCCTCATCTGCGCTCTTGGCCAATCGTAGCTTTCTTTCTGTGTCTCGAAGCCAATCTTCGGCTTCTAATGGCTCTTCAGCTGTTGCAAAGGTAAGTGGCCGCGTCCTTTGAAAGTCAGCCAAGTCAGCTCTATGTGCACTGGAACTTCCTTGTCATCCAGTCGTAAATGGCTGCAGTGGACCGAGTGCGCTGCGCCATCACTTGGGCCATCGTGGGGTTGACTGGAGGGGTCGGTAGGTTGTCATCGCCTTGGTTTTGCCCTACAGGCAAGGCTCCCTGGGTTGAGTCCACCTCGGTTTGGTTGAGGTTCGCATTGGCCTGAGCCCTTGTGATCCTTTGGCTAGCCATCTGCAGTTAGTGCTTCGCAACTTAGTACTAATGCTAAGCAGATAAGAAGAAAAGGATACCCCCCATGTCATAGTAGAAAACAACAAGATAACGATGAAGTAAATTCCAACTTAAGGCCTATATTTGGCCGAACATTAAGCACACAAACAAACACATAGCCAGCTTTTATACTGGACTTGACGGTCACAACAATATAGTTTAAGTTCAACATGACGGTAGCTACAGTATTAAAGGACTAATACATTGTACTACGGGTACCGGGATTAGTACTTGCACTACATATGGCAAGCACAACACTATTCCACCTACTCCTCCATAAAGCTCATGCGGGGGCAGGAAGGGCTGTAATCCGGAGACTGAGAGCAGGACCTACTTCCACTGAACTCTGCTGGATCAGTGTCAGATAGGGAGCGGGATCTGCTGCGGCTGCGGCGAGGTCCTTCCCGTCGAAGAGCAGACTGAGGTCCTCGAGGCCGTACGCTCATGCGCGCGGTGCGTCTAGTACAGAAGCCTCCTGATCCTGACTGGGGTGATGATGGTGTTGCAACAGGTGTGGTGGCCTGTTGGTGTTGGGCGTGAGCGTCTACTGTCTCTGTCTTGGCTTCTACCAAAGCCTTCTTGCACTGGGCGAGCTGCTCTTGGAGTGTCGCCACCTCGGTGTGTCTGGAGACTAAGTGTCGTCGAAGGGCGGTGATCTCCTCTAAGGCGTCAGTGTGGGCCACCCCCATAGCCCTGGTGAGGTCGATCTGATACGTGAGCTTAGGGTCATCCTCGGTGGTCGGCATGTAAGTTGAATTATATCGCGCTCCTTCCTGGCGCATCGGATGGTAGCAGTAAGGAGTGCGCCGAAGGGTGGTCTTGTATAAATCACATAGCCGCACGGCGGCTAGGCGTGCAGTGTCCTGTAGTGCCGCTGGCAGAGTGCTCCTCTGGTGCTCTGTTCTAAAAATATGTGGCGGTTCTTGTTCACTCTTGGCGTGGATGAATATCTTCATCATCCATGATTCTTCTCCTCCTTCCATGGTCTTAAGGCCACGATAGATAGGCTGCACCTTATAGCCCAAATAATGCAGAAGCTTGCGTAAGACACCGGCAAATTCCCCCTTATAAACTACATGGGCTATGAAATCCCAGTTGACTTCGTCTGCCATCTGTATATTAAATTTTTGGCGTTAAAAATATTAATGAAAGGTAGAGTAGCGTAGATCTAAGAAGGATACGGAAAGAAGTAGTACGCTATATTTTTCAAAATTCTTTTTATAAATTTTATAAATAATATGGTCCTAACACATCCTAAGGCTTTTACCCTACAGTCGTATGCTCTGATACCAGCTCTGTCAGACCCGGATTTTTCAACCCGAATCTACTGTGTTTTACTGCACTAATCCCTGGATCAGTAGTTAGTTCACACAGGTACATTGCTGAATCACGTCATACATCGCACAGATAATAATATTACAGAGTTTAAGCTACACCACGTCGGGCGATAGTTTACAAAAGGGTCGATTAGGCCAAATGTCTTCATTACAAGCACGCAGCGGAATCATTAGCAAAAGTAAACCCAAAATCCACAGGCAAGCGAACAGTAGGGTAATGTGTACAGTATATGTCACCGGAGAACTGGTAACATACGTGTACACAAAGCCAGGAGTCCACTTGTCTATGTCTAACCATCGTGGTCTACGCCTTAGTTATCGCCTTTGCTCCCGCCATCGTTGGTAGGGGCCTCCTCGTAGGCGTAATGTCCTTGAGTTCCTGTTTCTGAATTTCGTCGCAAAAGCGAGTGTGAGCACTCCAACCCCGTGCTCCGCGAGCCAACACACAGAATGCAATTAAATAATATGCATGGCTTATCAAGAAAAGGCTCGGGTTATTTTATTTGCCATAAATTGCTTTCGAAATACCATACATAGAAATTTCCTAAGACCTAGCAGTTTGCACCAAAACATAAGTTGTGAAAGATTGCAATATTAATAGTGATTCAGATTCCATCCACCGTTACATGGTCTCTGCACCATATGCTTAATTCTTCAGCGTCATAACCGCTTAACTTATCACTGGGGCGACACCCAGGGCAACACAAATAAGGGCCTTTCTCTGCCCTCCACTTTACCAATTTCACCCACAAAGTTTTTGAAATAGAACTATATCTAGTTAAGTTCCCATGTCCGCCCTTGACCATGGGCACGGCTATTCGAATAGTTTTAGACTCTGCAGAGTTTGCACACTTTACCCACAAGAGATAAATCCACTCGTTGCCCCCACATGATTCCTCGGCCATGCGGTTGAGTAGACTATCACAGGACCTTTACAATGCATTTTTCCTAGCAGAGTTACGTCCGCTAAGGTTTCCACTTCCTTCGGGGTACGACCACCCTTCCAGAAGCCCCCTCTTGCGCCGTCACGTCGGAGGATGTGGCCATCCTCTACCTACCCGCCCGTGGTCACACCGGCGCAACTCTTACTAAGTCGATGCAAATTAGTTAGCCCTGCCTACATTTTGCCAGCTTGTGGTTGTACTTGCTGTACACTGGGAGGTCATCACAAGATTCGGTCCTTAGGGCTATCTGGGCGGTTCTACCACTATCCCCTTTGTGCTTCCACTGCACCACGATACACACCCTCGAACCATCTGCCCAGATAAATAAGCATGTTGGGGTTTTTGGGAAACAGAAAATACTCATACCAACATATACCAGTCATTACCACCATGACTGCCCAAACCAATTTCTCATGGTTCAAAGTAATGCTTTAGGGCATTGTTGGTGCCCCCGTTTATCTAAGCAGTACTAAGCATGGCGTATAGATACGGACTTATTTTCGAAAGCTAACCATTATAATTTTTGCTAGGGGTGACAAGGCTCACATGTACAATATTCCAAAGAGGGGTGTAATACTAATCAAGTTGAACAATGGGCATATAACTAAAGTTTTCAAATCAAACATATACTTGCACATAAAATAACAGCATGCAATTTGATATTTTAAACAAAAGTAATTTGCATAAAATGTAGGATCAACATGATAAAAGTATTGACTCGCCTGAGTCACGGGGGTCTTGGTCTTGGTCTTCTGAAGCTTCTAAGGTGTCAGCCTCGATTTCTTCTTCTTGTGCTTCGTACGCTATTTAATCGCGCGAGAAACCCATATAAAAGAAAAACAACAATCACTCAAAATATCACTAGAAATTCAAATGGAGTCTAAAAATTATGGTTCTGGTTTTATTTGATAGATCTTGAATTTAGATGAATTTAGAAATTTGTTCCACCCCAATCGGAGTTAAAATGGATAAGTTATGCATATTCAAAGCTTTCAGTCCACAGAAATTCCAAATAAAATAGCAAATCTTGACACGTGGAGCTACTGGTATTTTAATTCATTCCCTTATTTTAATACTTATACATTGTACGTATGATAGGTGGGGCCCCTACTATTACCACTATTTAATTCTGTTTTTTTTCTATTGCCACTGACATGTGGGCCACGTACTGTTGGCTGGACCCACTTGTCAGAGAGAGGACTGATTAATTATCCATCATGCCCTAGCCTCTAAACACCATTAGCTCTTAATTAAATTGCTTTATCCCCTTAACCTCCTTACTGTTGTCCAAAAATGGGTGAACTATCGCTACAGTGCCTGCGGCTAAGGGGATTCGAACGCGGCGCGCGGTGGCAATAGTCGGTGCTAGCCACTCGGTCCACCAGCCTTACCTGACCGAGAGAGATGAAGTGGCTCTGTTGAACAAGGCGTGGGAAGGAGTTGGGGCAGAGGAAGCTCGGGCAATGGCCGGCGGCGATGTCGACGGAGCAAGGCGGCCGGAGAGGAGCGGACGGTGGCCAAAATAGATCACCGGGGCTGAGGGAATGCCGGAGGAGGTAGCAGCGGGGACCGGGGAGCGCCGAGGAGGGCTGGCGGCGAGCGGCGGCGGCGGCTTGGGGAGGACTTCGGTGCCGGCGAAGTTCAGTCCACGGGAGGCGCAGGGAAGGCCGGGTGTGAGTCCGAGGGGTCCTGAAAGTGGTGTAGGCGGATGCAATTGAGTTTTTATGGCGGGAATTGACGGGGAGAGGGGTTGCCGGAGCTAGGGAAGAAGATGAGGCCGGCGGCGATCTATGGGGTTACAGCTCAATTCGCTTCTACAGTAGAGAGAGGACGGCGTGGGGAGTTCGCGGAGATGTTCAGGGGCTCTTATAGGGGTGGGTGGAGAGCTGCCCTCAGGAGACCGCTTGTCCGGTCATGTCCGCGCGCGGCAGAGCAGGAGGCGGAGCAGGGGGCGGCAGGGAATAGTATCTCCGCAAGGGATTTGCCATGATGGCCCTGTACCGCGCGTGCTAGGGAGTGGCTTGAGCCTTGCGCAGAATGGACAGCTTGTCGATGGGAAGAAAAAGAGGAGCGGGGCGGAGGATAAGGTGCGCGGCCCTCGAGCGGCGGCGCGCCGTTGGTCCGAGGCGAGGTCCTCCGGTCCGTGCGCGCGAGGAGGCGGGCCGGGCTGTGGGGCGTGCGCGAGATGGCTGTGGCCTGGAGGGAGAAGGGGAAATGGAGAAGAAGCACAGTGCGCTGGGGAAATCGCTCGGGTGGAGAGGGAGAGCGATGGGGTGGGCCGCGCGCGCGCGCGGTGGAATGGAGGGAGGCGCGGGGTTGGGCTGGGCCGGCCGGCCTGGCCTGACTCCCCTCCCATTTTTTTTTTATTTTGCTTTTACAATTGCATATGTATATATGTATATACATATATCCTGGGGCATATACATGTATATTTAATTTATTTACACATTTACTTGTATACCTGTATATCTTTCCTTCATGCCTACTTTATTATTATTTTATTTTTGTATAAGTACATTTCATGTCCTACTCATCTTTCAAGGCCCTTTTTGCATACAGGTTTGCGTTTAATTTATATATATTTATTTGTATTGCCCCTTTTATACTATTGTTTTCAAAATGCGGCTGTATACCTTTAGCCCGGTTTCCTCCTTCGTATACTGGATCATCTTTTCAGATTCGTGTTTACAATTCTTAGCTCCTTATTATTTCATGTGTGGGTTTTTCTTCTTTAGCTTTTGAAGTCTTCATCAGACTCCCCAAGAAAAATCCATAACTCCCAATTCAAATGAAATACATTGCAGAGTAAACAAAAACTCCATATTTTCTAAGTTTAAAATTTTCAGGATGTTACAGAACCCTGGGAAAATTCTACAGTAAATGTTTTCTATAAGAGGCAATCATGTTATTTTAGACATTATTAACTTATGAACTTATTAAAAACTAGGTAGATTAACATATCTTACCAGACGTTGGGACACTTCCTCATCTGTAGGGTTTTTGAAAGAGACGACGCCAGAAGACATGGTTAATGACTTCGCTCTTAACTAGTTTCAGGCATGCTCATTTGTGACCCTAGCAAATGGTGGGGAGGCCTCCGATCAGATTGCGACCTCATCCTCCCTCCATTGCAAGATTTTACCCACGTACCCAACAGTGTCAAGTTTGTGGGGGTGAGTATTTTTTGCATCGATTGCCTTGTGCACCACACTTTTCTACTGAAATTTAGCCAAAGTCTTCATCCACACAAAGGCGTTCCATGTGTCCAATGACATGAAAGAACACTTTGTGAAGGGTGTCTGATCCATGTTCATGTACTGCATGAGAAGCATGCTCTTGAAGATCTTCCATGGTTTTCTCATCATGTGGAATGCCTGCCGTCACATGAGTCCCTAGTCTTCTACTGGGATATCGAACAACCTTGAAATTTTCACACACAGGTGCTCTTATTGTACTTTTATCAGAGACTTCCAACTTGCTATGGTGATAGGGACCCGTTCCCTTCCAACCATCCTGTAGGTAGTCCGAAATGCTACCACTGCTTTCTTCGGATGTAGAGGGACCCCACCTAGAGAGACCTCTGTGATGGTCATTTGACCCTTAGGCATTTTTAATATTCCTCTACCATGCTTAGTTACCCAATTCTTCAGAGCGTCAGATGCATTCGGCGATGACTATGCGGAAGTCATCTCTCTTACTTGCTATCTATGGAGCATTCAAATTGCAATGAGATTTGAGAATGATTAATGGCAAATTTCAGTTATCTTACAAAAACATTACAGTGATAGGGTGGATGTCTCAAGAAGAATAAAGCATATAGTAGAGCAACAACAACCCATATGTGATAAGGTCTCCACCACTCTTGCTCTTGAGTTCTTGGGTTCTAGCCGTAGCATTGGTAATGGCGCTTCTACAAGCTGATCCAAAACCATCTCAAAAAGCATAGTGCCAAAAATGTACGAGAGGAACCCCGAGAAGAATACCATTATAGGAGACATTAACATTTACAAAAGGACAAGTAAAGGGTAACATAGTTCTAGTCACAACCCATTTCCTTGAAGTAGTAGAAATGGTTAGAAGAACTGATAAAGTGAGATACCATGTGGAGGTCATCCCATCTGTATGATGAGTAATTGACATCGGTTTAGGAAAGTCGAGTTTGATTTGGTTGGTTCGGTCCTTGACGTTGCGTGGTGCAATCGGGCTCGGTCGGACTTGGTCAAACCTAGTCAAAATGGTTAGGATGCATATTATGTCGACTTGTCAGGTTTGGGTTATTTCATTAATGCATTTATGCTTACATGTATCGAGCGGTGCTATTTGATGTGTTTCTTGTCTAGTCGTGGCAAGACACGAGGTGACCGGACTAGACACGGGTGGTGTCGAGGTCAGAACGGTCGGATGTGTCGAATATGGCGGACACTCGAGGTGGTTGTGATGCTTGGACGACAAGGAATAAGGAAGCTTCCCGGAAGGTGCACAAGGGGCGTTTCAATAAAAACGCAAGGCTGCACAGGCGGGAGCGGGTTCCGCTGGATCTGGCAGGCATAACGGGTCGGAGACCCGTTAGCCAAGGGCTATATAAAGGAGGGAGTGGCTGCATGCCCCCTTATGGCTTTGGGAGAGAGTTAGGGTTTACTTTAGTCAAAAGAAGCTTGGAGTGGTTGTTTGCTTTGAGGCTTTAGTGGTTGTGGGTAGCAGGGAGTGTCTCCCACGTTCATCCCCTCTCCGTGTCTGTTCTTCCAAGAAACATGTAGAGTGTGTGGTTCTTGAGTTTGGGAGAGGGATGAGTTTGGGATGAGTTGAGAATCCATGTAATCCATGTAATCATTCCTCTTATTCTAATGTCCATGCGTATGGGGACTCCTATGTATTCCTTGTTTTGTTGGAATGAAATTTCTGAAGTTCTTCTCCCGTGCTCCTGTTGAAGGATCGCGCGAAGGCTACGAAAGCAGAAAACAAAACTTTTCTACCGCGCACACAAGGACATCATGCTTAAGGAGGGATCATGGATCGTTACCACTAGATGCGCAGCGCAGTGGAAGAAGAGTTGGAGAAGCCGATCCAACCACGCGCGTCGAGGTAGTAGTGGAAGTAGCCGATCATCCCGAACAGATCGTCTCCTCCACACGATCAACCACACCATGAGCAGATCCAATCTGTAGGTTGTTGATGCCGATCAACGCCGCAACGAGCAGCGCCTCCACCGGTATCCACACGTCCGGGGTTGGAACACCGATCGCGAGTGTACCAGCACTCGCGAGCGGCTAGGGTTTGGCTCGGGAAGTGGCGGCTAGGGTTTAGCTCGGGATTAACAGATGCATGCAGCCCTCAGCCCCTCGCCTCCATATATATAGACCTCCTCACTTGGGCCTCGTGGACTGAGGCCCAATAGGAGTCTATCCGGATCTCTATCCGAATTGAGCCCACATCCGAATCACATTCGAATTAGTGTTCCAACCCGTTAAGTGTGCGACCCTGTAGGTTCACGTATACTTGGTCGCGACTCGGAAACGCCTTTCCGGTCACCCTGTTAATAGCGGCCTCTAGTAAGACATATTAACCCCAAAGTATACGTAAAGATCATATCGGCTGAACCTGTAATGTTCTCATGTACGAATCCCTTTGCCTCACGATATAGATTAAGCTCAAGGCGAGACCTGTGTCATCCTCTTAATAGCTCAATCACTCTCTCGATTCCGTGATAGATTATAAACTCGTGATTGACTCCTCAATCACCTTGGCATGGCCATGCACTTTCATAATCCATTACATCGAGGGCCCGGAGATATCTCTCCCATAAGGAGGGCAAATTCTATCTTGATCATTCACATCCCACTACATGTTTCATAGCAAACCCGAAGACCACTTTTATGACTACCCGATTCTGGAGTAGTGGTTAGTAGTCCCAAAATAGGCTACTACGCATGTTGGGAACCATGATGATCTCAAGTCTAAGGATTCTACATAAACACTACTTGAGACCAACTGATGACACATGGAATCTCTGCAGTGTCTCATGTCGGGTCTATCCAACATATGTTGATTAACACATGTCCATATTATTGATTTGGTATCACCATATCATGATCCATGAGACATGATCATCAATCAATACATATGCTGATCTTTGAATCATATTTGTTCCTCGTATGATATATGATCAGGGATCATTTAGAAATAGCAACATTTTAGCATTAAGAGTCTCATTAATAAGTCACATACTCATTGATCAATAATGATAATGTCTATTTCAAGGAACAAAGTAATGCATCATAAACATAGTATGTGATATATATAACATCTCCATGTTGCCTCTAGGGCATATCACTAACACCTGTTTCCCTTCGATGCCTCTATGCTTGATTTCTTGACTTTTGAGTTTCTTCTTGTTTCTTGTTGAGAAGGCCCAAAATGGGTTGCTCTGTGATGGGAATAGGTCTCAAGATCATTTGATTGGATTTTTCCAAGAGCAAATTGATCTTAATCTCATATTCTCTCCATCAGCCTCCTCTATTCTTCATTTTCTTTTTCTAGGGTTTTGTGAGAATCTCGTTTCCCTCTTTGAGATGGCTTAAAATTTGGTACCTAGAGTCCAGAGGCTATCTATTAGCTATTCTCAAAGTTTCATGGCCAAGGGATCAAAGAGGAGATGGCAATTTAGAGTTTTCTGTTGTGGCTCTCTTTAGTGCTCAGTTTCTAGGGTTTGATATGTTTTCTTGATTCCCTTTAGGAGTTAGTCTGATTTTTGGTCTGAGAAGTCCCTTAGGTATTGCTAACTTGACTGCAAAATTTCATGAGCAAAGGACTTAAGACCATTGAGTAATTTGAGTTTTTGTGAGGCCTCTGTAAGTTTTCATATTTTTGTCCAAATCTGAAATTTGTGGTCATGAGTTGGATTTCTTTGGTCTCCTAGTTTCCTTGGGCTATTATAGCCATTTCCTTGCTATTCTGGACCAAGAGAATCAAGGAGAAATCCCAAATTGCACTGGTACTCAAAGTCTGCATTTTTACTTGTTTTCAGCCCCTGATGTTCACTCTGAATCCCGTCGGGCGGTTTGACCGGTTTAAAACCGGCGGTCAGGCCGGGGAATGGAGGGCAGTCAGACTGGCCAGCATGCGGCGGTCAGACCAGCCCGCAGGTTAAGGTCTGACTGGCCTGTTGATCTTGATGGCTGATTTTTCTTTCTCTTTTTCTGCAGCTTCATTTTCTCTATAGTTTTAGTCTTTGTTTTTCCTCTGCTAAAGGAAACTTCCAAAGAGCTTGAACTTTTGACTCTATATCTTTCATAGCTATCGGAGTAAGGCGTTTCTTCTAGGTACTTTTGGGGGCAAGTTTTTAAGAGTCAACATTCACCCCCCCTCTGTCGCCATTTCGGTCCAACAATTGGTATCAGAGCCGGTTAGCTCTTCTTCATAGATCTTAATCGGTCTCTAGAGCCATGGCAACGAACAAGTACTCGACCAAGCCTCCCGTCTTTGATGGCATCGATTACCCCTTCTAGAAGAGCCGAATGGAGACATACATCCAGGCTCAAGGGTATGCCATCTGGCGTAAGGTCAAGGTCCGGTTTGTTGTTCCTACCGATGAGAACATTAACGCCGGGAATATGACTGATGTTGAGGCAAATGCTAAGGCAAGGAACATCATAATTTAGGGCTTGAGTCATAGCGAGTTTGACCGCATATCTCATCTTTCGTCCGCCTTCGATATTTGGGAGACCCTCGATGCTTACCATGAGGGCACCACCCAAATAAAGACGGTGCGACAGAACCAGTTCAAGCAAGATTACAACAAGTTTGAAATGCTCGCTGGCGAGTCCCTCGATGAGTGTTTTGTGTGTTTTCACAAGATTCTGAGCAACCTCTGAGCGGTCGGCTCACATACCCTGACTCGGATAACGCTCGACAGATGCTCGCTGCACTTGACTTACGCGTTTGAGAGATGAAGGTGACTACCATCAAGGACACCATGGACCTCTCGACTTTGACTCTTGATGCGCTATACTCGCGCCTCAAGACTCACGAGATTGACATTGTCTCTCGCAAGTTGAAGTCACAGTCGATGGCCCTAGTCACCGATCCCAGTTCGGCTTCTGGTCTTTCTCCCTTGCTGTGTGGATTCTCCCTTGCTGCTCTCTATGACATAACTGATGATCAGTTAGAGCAGCTTGCGGATGAGCAGTTAGCCCTCCTAGCTCGGAGATTTTCTCATGCTTACAAGAGGAGGAGGGATGGAAAGAGAGGAGGATCCGTGATTTGCTTCGAGTGTGGTGGCCCAAACCACATTCGGGCAAACTGCCCCAAGCTGGGGAAGGGCAAAGGTGACTACGGCGGTTCGGGCAAGAACGACTACATCGACAAGAACCGCAACAAGAATCCCTCAGCTCCCGCACAAGGCAAGAAGAAGTTCTGCGACCTTGGGAAAGCCAAGAAGCTCTTCCACCGCGTCCTCACCGCCTTCGACGACCTCGATCTCAGCGAGGTGGAGGGGTGGAGCGACGACGATGGAACGGACGAGCAAGAACCCAAGAGCAGCGATGACTTCTCCGGCATGTGCTTCATGGCCCTTGAGGGCGAACTAAGCGACAGCGAGCTATACTCCGACTCCGACGAGGTATCCCCCACCTACGACCAGCTTAATGATGCTTTTCTTAAGCTAGGCAGATTCCATGCTAGATCTAGAGCTAGGTGTAGAGAGTTAGAGAAGGAAGTAGAGAGTTTATCACGGGTGCTTACTTCACTTAGATCTGCTCCCTCCCGTGATGATTGTGATGTATGTTCTACTTTGCTGGATGACATGGAGAAGCTAAGGACCTTGCATGATAGCGTGTCCTCCGAGCTTGACATGATTAAAGTGGAGAACATTAGTCTTCTTGCTGAGTTTGAGATGAGTAGGGTAGTTCCTGTTTCATCTACTACTGTTGAGACTAGTGCATGCACCCCATGTGAGGATAAGGACAACACATTTAGAGGTCTTTATACCATGTTGCTCGATCTGCCCGAGACTTGTGAAAACTGCAATAATTTGAAGATGAACCTAAAACGGGCAGATCATAAAATTGCTGAATTACAAGCTTTTCTTCTTGAGCCTATTGCTTCTTGTGTGAATTGTCCAAAGCTTACTGCTGAGCTTGAAGCTGTCTCCAAACAGTTTCAAGAATTAGTTGATGACAACAATAGATTGGCTCAAAATGCTTCTAAGGACCCTGTTAGCTCACCATGCATTAATTTTAACAAACTAAAATATGACCTGATTGCATTGGATGAAAAATGTGTGAAGCTAACTAAGGACCTACTAGAGAAGCCACCTTCTGCTTGTAATGTGTGTGCTGTTGAGGGGGAGAAGCCCAAGGGTAAGGTAGAGACACCTAGTGATGTGAACCAATTGGCTAGCAGTAGGACTGTCCATTCTGAGTCGGCTGTGCGTGTACAAGCCATTCGTTCCTCTGCTGTTGGTTCTTCTTCTTCCTCTACTCCCTTACCTTCTGCTACTCTTTCTTCCCCCTGTTCTTCTTACACCTCTCTCTTTCAGGAGTGTCAGTATCTTATGAACACTCTCGAGAGATTTGTAGACGGCAAGAAGAAGATTAATCTTATTCTAGACCAATCCAAGATTTACAGATTTAATCAGGGTCTAGGATACGATTTCTATGAGGACATGAGAAAACATCCACCTGCTGTGCTCAGACCCATAGCTGGGTGTGATCGAGACTGAGCCCAGGACCGAGAAAGTCTAATTTAACTCTGCGGGCTTTGTCCAAGGGATTTCTAATAGCAAGGTGATTCCACCTGCAGCTTCGGCCTCTCAGAAGGCGAAGCCTCATCATGCTACTTCTACCTCTCAAAGGTGAAGTATCATTGCACCTTCTGTCAGAAGGATGGACATCTGATTGATCAATGCTTCAGGCGTGCCAAGAATGCGTGTAGAGACCGTGTTGAGTCTCTTAGGCGTATTCAGGGTCAGCCCCAGACCTTGAGTGCACCTGAGACCAACACGAGGTCTAGGTTTGTTTCAGCTGATGGGTTTGGGCAGCATCGAGGACTTGGTTTTTCTGAGTTTTCTGGTTTTCGTCCTCATGCTCCCTTTGGTCGTGACTTCCGCCGTTTTGAGGGTAGATCTCATTTTCCCCGTCGAGATGACTACCCGCGGCGTGTTCAGCGTGTTTCCGGTGCTCCGACTTGCTCACCCGTAGCAGTCGGACCCAGCAACAGCTTCAGGTCTACACAGTGACCGTCTGCTTCTTTGAGTGACAGAGAGCGTAGGGTAGATAGAGGTTAGTCGTGTTTGACCACTTTATCTGCTCGACGTGTTAGTCAGTATTGGGTGCCAAAATCACTCTTGATTTACCCCAATACTGAGACTTTACTCTCTGTTTGACTCAGGTTCGCCGGGTAGGGAAGGGAAAGGTTTGGCTCGTAGACTCCAGGTGTTCACGACACATGACCGAAGACTCCCGTTGGTTTTCTTCCCTTGCCCGTGCTCCAGGTGATGAGACGATCACCTTCGGAGATGCTTCATCTGGGCGCGTCATCGCCAAAGGTACAGTGCGCGTTAATGAGTCTTTCATTTTGAAAGATGTTGCTTTGGTTAGTAAGCTGCAGTATAATTTTCTTTTCGTTTCTCAGCTTAGCGATGACGGTTTCGAGGTGAGCTTCAAGAAAAACGCTTGCAAAATCCTTGATTCTTCAGGTAGTTTGGTTTGCGGGATTTCTCGTTTTGGGAGGATCTTTCGTGCTGATTTTTCTGAGTCTTCTAGTGATCCTCTCAGGTGTTTAGTTGCTTCTGAGTCCAGAGACCTTTCTTTCTGGCATAGGAGACTTGGTCATATTGGATTCGACCATTTGACCCGAGTTAGCGGCCACGACCTCATTCGTGGTTTGCCGAAACTCAAGATGGTCAAAGATCTTGTTTACGCTCCATGCCGGCATGACAAGATGGTTGCCGCTTCTCACCCTCCGGTCACAGTGACAATGACCGATGCACCGGGACAGCTGCTCCACATGGACACAGTTGGACCAGCTCGAGTGCAGTCAGCAGGAGGAAAGTGGTATGTTCTTGTCGTGGTCGATGACTTCTCGAGGTACTCTTGGGTGTTTTTGATATTTACACATTTCTGAGGTCTTTTCAGTAGGCTTTCTGTTGAGCTCCCGGGTGCCTTACGAGCGATCCGCAGTGACAATGGCACGGAGTTCAAGAATTTCTACTTTGAGAGGTTCTGTGATGAGACAGGTGAAGAGCACTAGTTCTCTTCTCCACACGCCCCACAGCAGAATGGCGTCGTGGAGAGGAAGAACCGTACCTTGGTCGAGATGGCCAGGACGATGCTCGATGAGCACTCTACACTGCGGAAGTTTTGGGCTGAGACTATAGCTACCGCGTGCCATGTTTCAAATCGAGTTTTTCTTCGGGCACACTTACACCGCACTTCTTATGAGTTGAGATATGGGCAAAAGCCCAGTGTATCTCATTTTCGTGTGTTTGGTTGCAAGTGTTTTATCTTGAAGTCCGGAACCTAGATAAGTTCGAGTCACGTTAGGTGATGCGATCTTTCCGGGTTACTCGACTTCTTCGTGGGCTTATCGGGTTAGGAATCTGCGAGTCTAGTAAGATGGTAGAGACTCGTGAGGTGACCTTCGACGAGGCCACCGGGACTAGGCACGATATCTTAGGTTCTTTAGAGCGGTTTGAGCCCATCTTCGTGGATGATGAGGATGATGGAGATGAGGGTTGTCTACCCGATCCAGTCCCTCATCCACCCCTTGAGGTGTCTTCTTCCACCGCACCACGAGGCGATCAGCCCATGCCCTCTGCTTCGTCTAGAGCTAGTGGCTATGTTCCTACCTCTTCAGCTCACGAGGTAGAGGCCACTTCTTCATCTCATCCTGGACCTCCTAGACACATTCAAAAAGATCATCCTTCTGAGCAGATTATTGGAGACCTGTTTGAGCGAGTCACTCGTTCAAAGTCTGGCATGTCGCATTTCTGTCTCCATTCTGCCTTTGTTGCCACCTTTGAGCCCAAGGATGTTAGTCATGCTCTCTCTGATGAGTCTTGGGTCAATGCCATGCATGAGGAGTTAGAGAACCTCGAGAGAAACAAGGTTTGCTCGCTTGTGGAGCCCCCTCGAGGTCACAATGTTATTGGGACTAAGTGGGTGTCCAAGAACAAGCAGAGTGAGGATGGGGTAGTCATTCGAAACAAGGCTAGACTGGTAGCTCAGGGGTTCTCCCAGGTTGAGGGTCTAGATTTCAAGGAGACCTTTGCCCCTGTAGCTAGACTTGAGGCCATTAGAATCATGCTTGCCTTTGCAGCTTCTAAAGGTTTCAAGCTTTACCAGATGGATGTTAAGAGTGCCTTCCTCAATGGCTTTATTGAGGAAGAAGTCTATGTCAAACAGCCTCCAGGTTTCGAGAACCCCAAATACCCACACCATGTCTTCAAGCTTTCCAAAGCGTTGTATGGACTTACGCAGGCCCCTAGAGCTTGGTATGAGAAGCTTAAGTCCTATTTGTTGAGTCATGGTTTCGAGATGGGTAAGGTGGATAAGACCTTGTTCATTCGTCGGCATGGCACCGACCTCTTACTCGTCCAGATTTATGTGGACGACATCATCTTTGGCGGCTCTTCTCATGCTCTCGTTTCACATTTCTCGGATGTCATGAGCACTGAGTTTGAGATGAGCATGATGGGTGAGTTGACCTTCTTCCTTGGCTTCCAGATCAAGCAGACTCGAAAGGGTACCTTCTGCATCAAGGCAAGTACACTCGTGATCTCCTGAGACGCTTTGATATGAGTGATGGTAAGCCTATGTCAACCCCCATGGCATTTTTCCGCCACACTTGACCCAGATGAGGACGGTGAGCCAGTTGATCAGAAGGAGTATCGTAGCATGATAGGCTCCATCTTGTACCTCCCCGCCTCGAGACTGGACATACACTTTGCTGTGTGTCTATGTGCTCGCTTTTAGGCTTCTCCTCGCGTATCTCACCGCCAGGCGGTGAAGCGCATTCTTCGGTACCTTCGAGCTACCATTGACTATGGTATCTGGTACTCTTCCTCGTCCTGTCTTTCCTTGAGAGCCTACTTGGACGCAGACTTTGCTGGCTGTAGGATAGATAAGAAGAGCACTTCTGACACTTGCCAATTCATTGGCACTTCTCTCGTTTCCTGGTCTTCGAGGAAGCGATGCGTGTTGCTCACCCACCGCAGAGGCCGAGTGCGTTGCTGCGCCGATTCTCGCAGCCAGTGCTTTGATGGTCTCAACCTGCGGGACTTTGGGTTAGTTATCGACAGTGTTCCACTCTTTTGTGATAACACTTCTGCGATTAACATTGCTAAGAACCCAGTGCAGCATTCTCGGACCAAGCATATCGATATTCGTTATCACTTCCTTAGAGACCATGTAGAGAAGGGTGACATCATGCTCCAGTTTGTGGAGAGTGACCACCAGTTGGCTGATATCTTTACCAAGCCTTTGGATAGCTCTAGGTTTTCAGCTCTACGGGGAGAGCTTGGGGTGGTTTGTCCTTATGGACTGTTGTGAGGGGGAGCTTTGTGCTTTACTGCTTTATCTTATTAATTATGCTCTTACTCCTTTCTGTTGCATTGCATTCGGGGTACATTGGGGTTAGTCCTTCTAGCATAGGTTAGAGTGCTTCTCTTGTCTAGCTGTTTAGACTTCTTACTCTTATCTTGTGATTCTAGGATACTGTTTATCAGCTATTTCTCTTCTCACTAGGTTGAGCTCACTCACTGCTTATAGGTTCTAGCGAGGGTCGGGCCACCCTCGGGTAGACAGGGTACGTGTTTGCTCCTTAGCATGTTAGATGATCAGTTGATAGTCCTAGAGTCTCATGGGGTAGATGAGAGTTAGTCTGAGCTATAGTTTCCTCTTTATCTTGTCTATGCTTTAAGGACTGCCCTCTCATTTTTTTTCTTGCCAGCTTCTCGTATTTACTGCTTTGGTTCAGGGGAAGTTCATTTGGGAGCTTCTAGAACTTAATATTGACATAACTCAACCTGAACTAAAGTTGCATCACATGTTGAGAGGGAGCTGGATTTTCTTGCATTTCAGCATTTCGCATTGTAATATAACTACATTGAGCCTTGATTATTAGCCTGTTATGACATGTTTACAATGCTTTACACCTTGCCATGACTTGTGCTTATTTGCTAGATTTATCATGACTTCATATGTGTAGACTAGCCTTTGCCATGATAAGCTAATTAAAATTGCTCAACCTGAATTAAAACTTGTCATGCTAGCATTTGAGTCTAGTCTGTCTTTAGTTATCCATTTATGATTCATGCCATGTCAAATAGGCTGAGTTGAGCTTTGAATCTCTATTGAACTATTTTAGTCTCTTGATGCAGCATGAGTTAGTACAACATGTTAAAAAGCAAAAAGATCTCTTTTGTGCGAAAAAACTGATCTCACCAATTCTTTCTCATGAGACGGCTTGCCATTGCACTAGGCATGGACTCAGGGGAGTTTTGGATGACCTAGACCATCTTCTTAAGCTTTTTGCTTGGAGTGGTCGCATAAGGCTTGAGATCTAGCACTTGACAAAACAAAAATCTGATTGGCAACAATCATGAGATTTCTAAAGAAAAACATGTCATTTGTGCTCAATTTGATTAAGCTACAAAAAGAACCAAGTACTTTAACCGCTGTTTCATTCTTGAGCATATAGCACTCTATTTGGACTCAATACTAGCTTCTTGGTTCCGCTTAGCTTGTTAACATGGCCTACATCATCCTTGGATATCTCCAGCTAGACTTTGCTTATTGATGACTTGACATGCTCACAAAATGCCCTATATTTCAGATCGTCATCTATGTGTTCTAGCTGAGTTATACATATCTTGTCATGATCTAGATAGCCTTTTATTGCGTTATGGCTCGGTGTAATACATTATGGTCATTTTGGATAATTCTCATAGCTCTAAATGCTTAGAATAATCAACCTTCAGCCATTTCATCCATTTCCATGACTTGTCCTCTTCCTTGCATCCTTGATGTGTTTATTGCCAAAAGGGGGAGAATAGAGGAGAAAAAGCTATTTTGGGAAAAAAATTTAATTTGGGAAAATTTTTAGAGCTTTGGAGAACAATTTGCTCTTTCAGTTGTTGCTCTAGTGTTTCCATCTGTCGACATGGTCATTAGCTTCATTTCCTTCCTTTGGACCATGTTTGACTTCTTTCTCAAACTCAACTTTGCGCTTTTTCTGGGTTTGTCAATATACTCATCAAGGGGGAGATTGAGAGACCATGTGGAGGTCATCCCGTGTGTATGATGAGTAATTGACATCAGTTTAGGAAAGTCGAGTTTGGTTTGGGTGGTTCGGACCGTGACATTGCGAGGTGCAATCGGGCTCGGTCAGACTTGGTCAAACCTGGTCAAAATGGTTAGGTTGCATATTATGTCGATTTGTCAGGGTTGGGCTATTTCATTAATGCATTTATGCTTACATGTATCTAGCGGTGCTATTTGATGTGTTTCTTGTCTGTGTTGGCTGCAGGACGTCGAGGCGGAGTCGTGGCGAGACACGAGGTGACCGGACTAGACACGGGCGGTGTCGAGGTCAGAACGGTCGAGATGTGTTGAAGACGGTGAAGATTCGATGTGGTTGCGAGTCATGGATGACAAGGAACGCGGAAGCTTCCCGGAAGGTGCAGGAGGGGCGAATTGGTAATTTCGCGAGGCTGCACAAGCGGGAAAGGGTTCCATTGGATTTAGCGGGTGTAACGGGATGGAGACCCGTTAGCCAAAGGCTATAAATAGGAGGGAGTGGCTGCATGCCCCCTCATGGCTTTGGGAGAGAGTTAGGGTTTGCTAGAGTCAAAAGAAGCTTTGAGAGTTTGTTTTGGCTTTAGGCTTTAGTTGGTGAGGCTTTAGTAGTGGAGAGTTGTTGGAGAGGGCAGAGGCTTTGTCTCCAACGTAGCTTCTCTGTTGCTTGTCTCCTCTCCAAGAAACATGTAGTGGGTGTGTTCTTGAGTTTGCGAGAGGGAGAGGATGGATTGATGAGCTTGTAATTATTCCTCTTGTATCAATCATGTATCTCCTTTCCTCTTTATCAATATGAGATGGTGTTTGTTTCAGTTCTTGAGCTCTCTGTTGTTTCTATTCTTCGATGCCCTCTTTTGGTGATTTTTGTGTTTTTGCATTTTCTTGTTGTTTCTCGCTGAGAAGGTCCAAAATGGGTTGCTCTATGCTGGGATGATGCCCCAAGATCATTTGATTGATTTTCCCAAGAGCTAATCTCATTTAATTTCAGTTTTGCTTTTTGGGCCTCCTCTGTTCTTGTTCTTGGTTCTAGGGTTTTGGTGAGGTTTTTGATTCCCTTCATGAGATGGCATGAAACTTGGTTTCTAGAATCCAGAGGCTATCTTTTAGCTATCCTCAAAGTTTCATTGCCAAAGGATCAAAGGTTAGATGGGAATTTGAATTTTGCTACTGCTCCCTACATATTTTCAGTTTCTAGGGTTTGAGGAGTTTTTCAAATTTGCTTCAAGAATCTGTGCCCAGGTTGTAGTTTCTGTCTCCCAAGGTTATTCCCAAGTTATTCTCCAAGTTTTATGCTCAGAAAATCTAGATTAATATGGCAATTTGACTTTTGAGGAAGTCCTCTGTGAGTTTTCAGATTTTGGGCTCAAATCTGAAATACTTGCTCTCTCCTTGATTTTCTTTGGTTCTTTGGTCCCTGATGTTATTTCCTTCTTGGTCTTGCTCTGTTGGTCTAAACGGTTCATGAGATTTTCTCCATTTTCTGTGAATTGATCAAAGTCTAAAATTTCAGGGTTGCGGTAGGTTTTCTGAATTTGTGCGGCACTGCTCGCCAAGAGCGGTCGCACCGCTTCCCCTCGGCCGTCGACCGGATTAAAGCAAGCGGTCGACGCTTTATGGGACCGGCCGGACCGGCGGCAATCGGGCGATCGACCGCCCACTACAAGCGGTCGACCGCCCCCAGCGAGGAGTGTGTCTTTGGTGTTGCTTTAGGCCTTGTTTTCTTCTCTGAGTTTCGGGTTTCAGTGTGCATTTGATGTCTCCTTCATAGCTTTGTAGCTATCGGAGGAGAAGTCTTTTTTGGGGAGCATTTTTTTAAGGGTCGACATTCACCCCACTCCCTCTGTCGCCATTTCAGTCCAACACCCTTCCATATCCCTGATATCTTTTCTCCCTGTCTAAAGATGCCTAGGACAAGAAATACTGGCCACAAAGTGTATGTCAAGAACTCTACTCCTACGGCTCCCGGTCAATCTTCATTTCAAGCAAACCCTTTTACAGCCCAAGTGCCTCCTCCTACAGCTCTAGCCACCTCAGAATCTACTCAAAAGATTAGAGAAGATATAGGCAAGGCAATAGCCTCTGACTCAGACAGAAACAGAGCAGCAAAAGAGCTCACCTCTTGAACAGCCAGATGAGGATATGTATGATCGAAAAGAGGCTCAAATAGACCTCGAACAGCTGAAGAGTCTGCATGTTTGCATCACAGAAACTAGTTTATGCTTCCCAATAATTCTAATCCAAGGTCTCATACCAAATTTCAAGAACAAGTGTATGAGTAGTTGTATGGTCCAAGTAGATTCTTTACAAATCACAAGTATGTTGATTGAGACCACCTGGACTCAAGCGACAAATATGATGGAACTTATAGGCTATTTCAAAGGGCTAGAATACAAAATCTTATAGCTCTCAAATCAGACTATAATGGAGATATAATCAGGCAGTTTTATGCTACTCTTTATATTTCTCCTGATTTCTAGCATATCTCATGGATGATTGGCTGCCAATCCTTGGACTCCAATAAACATGAGTTTGAGCTGGCTCTAAGGACAGAGTCAAGTGCACCTGAGAAGGTATATGACAGACCTGCACTTGAGCTCCCTACCTTGTCTGAGTACTATGATCAGAATACAAGATTTGTCCCAAGTAAGCTTGTTGGTCTCCTCCCCATTCTCAGCCTGGTAAACTGGATTATTAACCATACCATTTTTCTCAAGAGTGGGAATTATGATGCCATAAGAGGCCATACATAGAACCTAATAACTACGTTATGCAAGATCGCAACTTTGATGTGGCTAATCTTATTATCCGGGAAATAGCATCTTCCAAGAATGACAGGATCAAAAGGATAAATTATGCTCAATACGTCATGGGCTTGATCCTTCGGAAGATTGACTTACAAGCCTCGAGCAGAACCTCTAGCTTTCCATCCTCAAGCTCGACAGCAAGAAGGACCTGTAGCTACACCACAAGAAGATGGACAAGTATCTCTCTTTCAGATATACTCAACAATTCTCTAGATTCATGAAAAATTACATGTTTGTCCGGTATGCAAAGTATCCTGATACAAGCGTAATAATGACTCCGATGATGGTGAGGGCATCGAGGTGAAGCAAGGACCTCCTACTAAGGGTATCTACCTATAATTCTCCATTTGAAGCATTTATTTCTGAATCGAAAGGATGCAACATTACTGCATTGGCACTAGGAGCATAAGAAAGATGAAATGATAACGCACGCTGTTGATTCTACCTAGTGGAAGAACATCGATAGGATATTTGTAGACTTTAGTGCAGAAACGAGGAATATAATGTTTGGGTTGAGTACTAATAGAATGAATCCTTTCGGTAACATGAGCAACCGTCATAGCACCTGGCCCATGCATGTATGCATGTACAACCTTCCTCCTTGGCTGCGTATGAAGCGGAAGTACATTTTGATGTCACTACTTATCCAAGAGCGGAAGCAACCTAGGAACAACATTGATGTGTACCTATGGTTTGAGATCTAGCACATGACTAAACAAAAATTTGGTTGGCAACGACCATGAATTTCAAAAGAAAATATGTCACTTGTGCTTCATTTGCTTAATCTACAAAAAGAACCAAGTACTTAAACAAATATTTCACTCCTGAGCTTATAGCACTCTAATTAGGCTCAATACTAACTTCTTGGTTCCGCTTAGCTTATTGACATGGTTTGCATCATCCTTGGATACCTCTAGCTAGACTTTGATCATGGATGACTTCACATGCTCACAAATTGCACTACATTTCAGATTGTCATCTACTTGGTTTAGCTGGCTATATATATATCCTGTCATGATCTAGATAGCATTCTATTGAGTTATGGCTTGATGTAATATTTCATGGTCATTTTGGATAATTCTCGTGGCTCTAAATGCTTATAATAATCAAACTTCAGCCATTTTATCCATTTCCATGACCTGTCCTCTTCCTTGCATCCTTGATGTGTTTATTGCCAAAAGGGGGAGAATAGTGGTTGAAAAAGCCATTTTTGGGAGCTTTGAGGAAAACTTGCTCTTTCTTGTGCTCCTTGTGTCGACATGGTCATTAGCTTCGTTTCCTTCCTTTGGATCATGTTTGACTTCTTTCTTGCATTTCAAACTCAACTTTGTGCTTTTTTGGGGTTTGTCAATATACTCATCAAGGGGGAGATTGAGAGACCATGTGGAGGTCATCCCATGTGTGTGATGAGTAATTGACATCGGTTTAGGAAAGTCGAGTTTGATTTGGTTGGTTCGGTCATTGACGACGCGTGGTGCAATCGGGCTCGGTCGGACTTGGTCAAACCTGGTCAAAATGGTTAGGATGCATATTATGTCAACTTGTTAGGTTTGGGTTATTTCATTAATGCATTTATGCTTATATGTATCGAGTGGTGCTATTTGATGTGTTTCTTGTCTGTGTTGGCTGCAGGACGTCGAGGCGGAGTCGTGGCGAAACACGAGGTGACCGGACTAGACACGGGTGGTGTCGAGGTCAGAATGGTCGGATGTGTCGAAGACGGCGAAGACTCAAGGTGGTTGCGAGGCTTGGACGAAAAGGAACAAGGAAGCTTCCCGGAAGGTGTACGAGGGGCGTTTCGGTAAAAACGCAAGGCTGCACAGGCGGGAGCGGGTTCCGCTGGATCTGGCGAGCGTAACAGGTTGGAGACCCGTTAGCCAAGGGCTATAAAGGAGGGAGCGGCTGCATGCCCCCTTATGGTTTTGGGAGAGAGTTAGGGTTTGCTTTAGTCAAAAGAAGCTTTGAAGAGGTTGTTTGCTTTGAGGCTTTAGTGGTTGTGGGCAGCAGGGAGTGTCTCCCACGTTCATCCCCTCTCTATGTTTGTTCTTCCAAGAAACATATAGAGTGTGTGGTTCTTGAGTTTGGGAGAGGGAGAGGATGAGTTGAGAATCCATGTAATCATTCCTCTTGTTCTAATGCCCATGCGTATGGGGACTCCTATGTATTCCTTGTTTTGTTGGAATGAAATTTCTGAAGTTCTTCTCCCGTGCACCTGTTTCCCTTCGATGCCTCTGTGCTTGATTTTTTGACTTTTGAGTTTCTTGTTGTTTCTTCATTTTCTGTTTCTAGGGTTGTGTGAGAATCTCGTTTCCCTTTTTGAGATGGCTTGAAATTTGGTACCTAGAGTCCAGAGGCTATCTATTAGCTATTCTCAAAGTTTCATGGCCAAGGGATCAAAGAGGAGATGGCAATTTAGAGTTTTCTGTTGTGGCTCTCTTTAGTGCTCAGTTTCTAGGGTTTGATATGTTTTCTTGATTCCCTTCAGGAGTTGGTCTGATTTTTTGTCTGAGAAGTCCCTTAGGTATTGCTAACTTGACTGCAAAATTTCATGAGCAAAGGACTTAAGACCATTGAGTAATTTGAGTTTTTGTGAGGCCTCTGTAAGTTTTCAGATTTTTGTCCAAATCTGAAATTTGTGGTCATGAGTTGGATTTCTTTGGTCTCCTAGTTTCCTTGGGCTATTATAGTCATTTCCTTGCTATTCTGGACCAAGAGAATCAAGGAGAAATCCCAAATTGCACTGTTACTCAAAGTCTGCATTTTTACTTGTTTTCACTGTCTTTGTTCACTCGAATCCGTCAGGCGGTTTGACCGGTTTAAAACCGCGGTCGATCGGGAATGGAGGGCGGTCGACCGCCAGCATGTGGCGGTCGAACCGCCAAAGATGCGGCGGTCCGACCGCCTGCAGGTTAAGGTCTGACCGGCCTGTTGATCTTGATGGCTGATTTTTCTTGCTCTTTCTCTGCAGCTTTGTTTTCTCTATAGTTTTAGTCTTTGTTTTTCCTCTGCTAAAGGAAACTTCCAAAGAGTTTGAACTTTCGACTCTATAGCTTTCATAGCTATCGAAGTAAGGCGTTTCTTCTGGGTACTTTTGGGGGCATGTTTTTAAGAGTCAACATTCACCCCTCTCTGTCGCCATTTCGGTCCAACATAAAGTGATACAACTTGATGGATTGAAGCCTATAGAGTTTTGGGCTTTCTTTAAGGCATGCATGTTTGGCCATGGTGAAACTATGGAACACTCAAAAGATATTAACTTACTTCCTATTGGGGAAAAATACTAGAAAAATTGAAGGGTTCTCCTCTAGTAGAAAAACTATAGGTAGATTATTAAGAAATAATCTAACTCCAGGCTTATACAGGCTTATATGCTCACTAAGGTTTATTCTCGTGATACCCAGGATAAAAAAACTACTAACTTATGGCTAACTCGAAAGCACATAGACAAACTACTAACTCACATACTGATGGGGAGTAGTACCTATAGAGGAAGTCGGTGAAGATGTAGTTGTGGTTAGGGAAGAAGATAAGACCGAGGACGCCGGTGGTGAAGAGGTCATTGTGGTTGATAAAGAAGAGGTCGAGGTCACTGAGGTTGGGGAGACGGTCGGGTGGGGAGGCGGTGTGGCAGATCTGCACAAGGAGCGGCTAGGTGGGGAGGTGGCTGCGGTGGATCTGCGTGAGGAGGCAGTGCCAGATCTACATGAAATGTGGCGTTGGGGAGGAGAAAGGGCACAAACCCTACCCGGGGCCTTACTTATAGAAGGAACTATCACAGACGGTTCTCTTAAAGTACCGTCTATGATATTATTTGTCACAGATAGTTCCATAATATAACCATCTGTGATATGTTAGCATGTCACAGACGGTTCTATTATGGATGCGTCTATGATAAGTATCATAGATAGTTCCATAATAGATCGATCTGTGATATGCTACCACATAACAGACGGTTCTATTATGAACCACCTGTGATATACAATCACAGACGGTTTGTTCCACTAAACCACTTGTGATAGTTCCTTGTATAGCAAAAACATATTCTATTTTTTGGCTAGCCTCAGGAAATGCTAGCCATGCCCTCTTAAAACAAGTAAGCAGATATAATCACAGACAGAATAATTTCTTAATTAATTAATTTTGACTTAATGAGATACTAAATCATGGTGGTCAACCACAATTATAAAATTTGAGTGCCATGATATAGGTAGTATCATTGGTGTTGGTTATACAAACTGGTTTTCACTTGGGCGAGTGTGCAATAAAGAGGGAAGTATGGCTAGCACTTTTTGGATATGGATAGCTCACTTAGCTAATGTCTAAGGATATAACTTTGTGCGCCGTTGATTTAATTTGTGATATTTCAATTTTGGTTTCAGCATCGGTATGCCAATGGGTGTCGGTTAGACATTTCCATGGGGAGTATGAGGGATCTGTTCGACTAGGTAGTTAGCCTACTCGATCATGAAATCTTAGTGGAAAAATTGAATTGAGATTGAGCATTATAATGACCTTGTTATGATCTTCTTGGTCAGCATGCCCAAGGAAGCGTGTTACTCTAGTATCACTATGAGATGACCATATCATGTGGGTAAATTTGTGCAACCTCTGCAGTGTGTAAAACTATTTGAATAGCCATAACTCTGGTTATGAACAATGCTCAGTGATTTCATACGAGGGTAGATGTTTCATAAAACCTGGTTGGGTTAAGTTTGGAAAGTGAATGGTTAATTCACTAGTGGTTCATTATGTGAATGGTTAGTTCACGTATGATTCATTGGGTGAATGGTCAGTTCACTTGAGGTTTACTCAATTCCTTTGATTATGTACTCATTAATCATTTTCAATGTTCACTTTCAATCTATTTATTGTATTTACTTTAAACTATTGCATTCTACAAAATAACCACTCAGCCATCATTTAGTAAGCCTTGCATAATTATATTGCATTAGAAATGACTTGCTGAGTACTCTACGTACTCAAGGCCATATCTACATGTGCTCAGTTAAAGAAGAAGAACCATATCTACTGGAGGTACCTTTCGGAGGATACTTTGATGACTTCTCGGATTAGAGTCTCGCTCCCAGTCGATTGCCTATAGGCATGGCGAATGGCCTCTTCATTTTTGTTGTGTTTTCGCTGCTAGTTCTTTTAAGACCTTCTAGTAGTTAAAGTGTAAACTTAGCCATAATGTCACAACTCTGATAATTAATAGTATTTGAGTCATTTTCTTGGTTAATCATGAATATGGTCAATATTTCATCTATATTTTCACTGTGTGCACTAGCGTGATCCTTAACAAGTATAGTATACACTGAGAGTCTGGATTTGCATATTCCGGTATTGACATTCTTCCTCCTAGAGAGAGTAGATCCACGCTGTGACCATGGCAGAAGGGGGGATGTGGGTGTTCGGCCGATAGGGCACCTCGAGTGACCACCTAGGCTCGCTCGATTGCTGGCACCACCCTTAGTGAATAGCTGTCCCTTGGGCAATTGTGTGATATTCTTTCTTGCTGGGAATCTATATGTTGTATTAGAAAATTTCAAATTTGTACTTGTTGTAAGGGTGGCCCCCACCTAAGCCCAGCCGACCTGTTAGAAGATTGCAAAGCCCAAAATGGGACATGTGTAATGGCATAAATGCCCCTGAGAGGGATACTTGGATGTAAGGACATAACTGTAAAATACTCCCCATGTGAATATATATAAGCGATCTAGGCCATGGGGAAGCCCCCAAGCATTGCTCATCTAACATCTCCACTACCATACTATCATCTCTCTGTGCTCGAGCGTCTACTTCGCCTAGGCGCCAGCTCCGCTGCCACCACTTCGAAGAGTAGGGGGACGGAGTGCTCGAGCATCTACTTCACCTAGGTGCTAGCTCCGCTGCCACCACTTCGAAGGGTAAGGGACGGAGCACTCGAGCGTCTACTTCGACTAGGCGCCAACTCTGCTGCCTCCACTTTGAAGGGTAGGGTCAAGCATTTACCTCGGCTAGGGAGTGTGAGGACGAAGCACCAAGTCATACGAGGTGGTCGGGGATAAGCACGATCATGAAAAGCGACGGAGACACGTACTCCAATTAAAGTCTTTATTGCATTCATAAAAGAATGTTTACAAAGGCATTTGGCAGTCACATTCCCGAAGACCTAGTGTCTACAGCCCTTGAGTATTTAGGGTCGCTACCCATCCGACTCCACCTTAATATACTCCCGTGCCGAAGTCTCACCCGCCGACGCCCGGGCCACCCAAAAGTTAAGCGAGTCCTCGGCCCATCCTCGCTCGGGACCCGGATTTCGAACCGGACCCTCGTGTATTATCGCACTAGTCCCGGATCAAAGCTAGTGCACACAGCTTAAAGTAATGAATACATAACCAGCAACGCTTTATTACAATATTAAAGAATATAGACCGAAAGGTCTCATTATTACAATTGAGGTTTCAAAACCTCGCACACACGAAACACAAATGAAGCAAAAGATAAACTTCGGTGAAGACCCATCAATACGCCACGGGCAATTGATGGGAAGCGCGACCTAGAACTCCTGAATCCTTCATCAAGCCACCGTAAGTAGTCGTAGTCACCTTCTTGAGCTTCGTATTCTTCGAGATTTATTTTTGAGTGTAGCATGTGAGTACATAAAGTACTCCGCAAGTCTTGGGAAAAATGCATAGATGCAAGGCTTGACAAAGGAAGGTTATATGGTTCTTTTGCACAAAGCAATGTTTTAAATTCAATTACTACTAATTATTTTCAAGGCATCAATTTAATAAAGTAAATGTTTTAGCGAAACTATCATTAACTTTCTAGTGAAGGTTCCATCTACCAACACTAGCCAACCAATTACAATTGGTCAAGTTTAAAATCATGGTTCCATCCACCTCTCTGCTCCAATCTGCCAGATACCCTTCCGAGAGTTCCCTCCACTCCCGGAATACAAAACTTTTGATTTTAAAACCAAAACCAGAAATCTACCATGTGCATGCATTCCTTGCCCGCCCTTCACCGTGGGCACGGCTATTCGAATAGTTTTACACTCTGCAGAGGTTGTACAACTTTACCCACAAGAGATAAATTATCCTAAAAGTCAACACGCTTCCTTTGGCATGAGACCCAGATAACTTATCACAAAGCCTTTACCTTACTCTAATCTAGCTAGATACCACCCACGAGGTTTCACCGCAGTAGGCTAACCGCCCGAACCAAGCCCCTCTTGCGCCATATGAGTACAAGAAATCTGTCCCTCACTGTGAATAACCACCATCCCCGGCATCCACTTTCCATCGGTGGCACCTAAACTAGACTATCGTAAGTTAGTCACCTAGGTCGCACCCATATAGACTTGTGGTTGTACGGTTAATGCTCGATCGACAAACACAAGCGTCGGTCCTTAATTGACTAGGGTGGAACATACACTTTACAAGATCTCGTGCTTCCTGCACCAATCCAAACTAACCATCCACCCTAATCTAAACCAATTTTCACATTTTAGTTTATTTTAAAAGAACAGTGGCAACTCCAATTACCACTAACTTTATAAAAACAAGGATATTACAATAATTCATAATTTCCCATTTTCAAGATTTCAAAGGTATTAAATAGCGAGACTAAGCATTATACTACCATTCCACTATTCACCAAGATTCAGTAATAATCTCATTATTGAGACAAATGAAATTCTAGGGTGACAAAGGTACATGGCATTCAATTTCAATGGAGGGTATAACAAGGTTGGTTTAACTAACCCTTAAGATTTGAACTAATATTTTATATAAATAGCAATGCACATAATTTAAAATAATTAAAACATTTCGAAATCATAGGTTCAAGATGATCAAAGGAGACTTGCCTTCTTGCACGCTGTCCGGACCTTCTTCTGCGTGTCGGGAAAGTCTTCTAGAACGACGGGTTCTACGCGCGAAAAGACCGAACAAACAAAATAAACTCAAATAAAATCCAAATAAAATATAAAAATTATAAAATATATACTAAGGGATAGATTATGATTTTAGATGAATTTAGGAGAAAGAATCAACGGATTCGGAGTTCGTATGAGGGAGAGCGAATATATGGAAGTTTGGACATCACATGAAATGATAACAAAATACGAGGAGTGCTTTTTGAATAGTACAGTGTCGGTTGGCTACAAGGTGGCTGGCGAATGGGCAAAATGGAATGCTGGCAATGAGGCAAAGGTGGTGACACAGGTATGGCGGCGAGGAACGGCGGCAATCACTGGCGCCGGTGAGGGGAAAATGCAGTGATGGCGTGGTAGAGACAACGGCAGGTTCGAGACCGGGTATGGAACGCGGAGATGTAAGGTGAGCGCAGGGTAGTACATGGCATGGTGAAGTTAGGAAAATTATTGGCTAAGCTGAAAATTAATTGGAGATGATACAATTGACGTTTGAATGACGACAGTGGAGAAACGGGAAAAAACTTGATATCTTGGTGCTCAGTGGAGCGAATCCAAAACCATTTGAAAGGTAGCTACCTGGGATGGTTTGGCACGACATGACACGAACGGATTGGGGAAAACACCACCGGATAGATGGGGACACGAGATGCCATTGGCGGCCATAGCGAGGTGTCGGAGGTGAAAATTTGTGGAGGCTTTTTGGGGAAATGGAAGAAAGCATAGCGTAGAACGCGGTGAGGCAAGTCTAAGAAAAATTACGGCATGGGCTAAGGCTTACCGGAGGCGATGAATCGACGTCGGGAGTCACAAACGGCCATTTTCACGGAAAGCTCAATTCCTGACATTTGGCTCCACGAAAAATTAAACAAAATGGTAGAAAAATTTCTTAGAGTCTAGGACACAATTTGACGCGACCAAAAATCGAAGCGCTTACCAAAAAGGGGTGTACGCGCGAAGTACAGTTTTAGTGTCTGGGCCTGATAAGGTCGACAAGGACTCGGGGAATCTTCAGGTAATCGCGATGGAAGCACGATGTAGAACGTGTCGAGGCAAACTCAACGGTGCAAACGGCTCGGCCAAAGGACATCGGATGGTGGCGGAACACGGTGGAGAAGACATTTTGCGACCGTCGGGTTGACATCGGCGTTCCGGGCAAACGGAGAGGAGTTAGCATGTGGGGTTTGCGGCGAAACGAAGAGTAGAGCGTGGGGAACATGATGCTCACCTTGGTTTTGGTCGGGCATGCATGGACGGCCGGTGGCGACGCGAGGAATGACGACGCGCTATGGCCCATGGTGGCGATGGTGCTCGGCAAAGTTCGCGGCGAGGTGAGCACCGCGTGAAACGCGACGCAGGCGAATCCGAGGATGTGCTCAAAGTGGCAGGGCTCCACCGGACGAGGCGCAATAAGCCGAAGAACGCCGCTTGTGAGGATGAGGAGGGGCTCACGGTGCTCCCTTTTATAGGGGCGGGGAACGTCCGAGATGGGAGATCAAGAGATCATGTCCATCAATGGCATAGGTTAATTTCTCGCGAAATGGCTCATGAATGAGGGGAAAACGGTAAGGAATTGAAAGAGTTTGATGAAAGGAGATGAATGCAATTTATTTCACTAAAAACCGTTGAGAAATTCAAAAGTTATTGAAGCTTGAAGAATGGGTCATGGCGCTCGCGCGTGCTGCTCTCTGGAGAATCTTTCGAACGGTGCAAGATGATGAATAGTGAGGAGAGAGAAAATAATAATAAAATAATATTTTTTTAAAGAAAAAAAATAAATTCGAAAAATTCAGAAAAATTCTATAAAAATCCTTGGAAAACGAAAAGACTAAATAAAATAATTTCGGATTTATTTGAGGTATATTTTAGCCATTTAAAATATTTTTACTTTCTAAGCTTTAATTTAATTCAAATAAATTCGAAAATTCCAAAAATTTGAAAAGAGGATAGAAATGGATAGATTGGAATTTTTGATGAGTTTAGAAATTTTAATGGGCTCATTCGGAGTTAAAATGAAGAAATACGATATTTTGGTAGTTTAAAAGGAGAGAAAAGAATAAACCGATTTTGGAATTATTTTTGAACTGAAAAATCCGATTATGACATCATCAAGGAAATGATTTTCAGAGGAATTATAGTTCTATGGAAAAGTAATTTATGATGTTAGGGTGACGTCACAGAGATTTTGATTTTACGTCGAATTATTTTCCAACAGAAAAGAGTTTTATTCATCGACAGTGGGATTGGGTCATCGGCGAGAGGAAGAGAAAGGAGGAAGAAGTGGACGGTCGGACGAATGCCACGAGGTGAAAGAGAAATCAGGGCCACGGATTAAAACGAAGGGGTAAGTGAAGGCAGTGGTGAGATTAAACCGGGGTGAGGATGGATTGAATCAAGGAACGACACGTGATGGCCGAGTAAAGAGGTTGAGGATTAAATTTGATTTAGATTTTGAAATAAAATTTAGATAAATCCAAATAAAGTTCAAATACTTTAAATTAATTAATTTGAAATTAAATTTTTCAGAGAACGAAATTTTGGGATGTTACAATCCCCAATGCCAAAGACGTCGCCGAGTCACGAGGTCAGCGACTAGCAACTGACCCTATCAGCGTTGCCCGGGGCAAAACAGTACAAGCAATCAGAACAAGGGGGCAATTTCCACTTTATTCATAAAAAGGGGGGCTGTAGGGCGCCAGCATACAAAAAGAGCGCGTACATTGCAACGCACGCCTACACACTAGGAACCCGTATCACACCAGTGGGTATCACTAGCCAAGTTCCTCGCCGCGCGGGTCCGTCGTGCGCTACCTTCGCTACGGCCTCCCTGATGTAGCCTCAGATCCGGGCGTGGAAGACCTGGACGGTGTCACGGACGGTGCGCACGGTGCCCGATATCACCCCGGCCCGGCTGGCATATCTAGCCGGGGGTCGGTTAACTCGTCGACGTGCCGACAGCCTCGGTGCCGAAGCAGCGTGAAGGTTAAGTGCGAGGTCACGGAGAAGCAGTGGTTCTCAAAGGCCTTGGCGGCGCTGAGAGCGAGGCCGGAAGCATCCTCAATTCGACGGAGTGTCCGCGACAAGTCTTCGGGATTGAAGGCGTGAGGTGGCACATCAGCAGAGAGGTCTTCGAGGGCACCGTCCAGAGCCATCATGGCATCCCATGCCGCCACCGAGGCATCGCCCAAAGCCCAGTCCTTCTCCCCAAGAAACACGGTGAGGCAACCCTTCTCCTCCTCCAGCACGGTGATTTGCTGGAGCAAGCCATCGCGCTCCTCGGCGGCCACGCACTGTGCCTCCACCACGAGCACCCGAGCGTCCGAGATTGCCTTTGCGCCCTCCGTCTCTAGGAGTCGAATGCGATCGTCCTTGGCAAAGTAGGCCTCTTTGACTGCGTGCAGGGCCTCCTCGGTAGCCCGCAGCCAGTCTTCTTGTGCCCCTCGCTCGCGGGTGCATGCCGCCTACAAGGCTCGAGAAAGGGCAAGCGTCTGCGCAGCACAGTCGTCAACAAAATTCCTAAACGACGGCAGCATCATCGAAGTCGAGCACTCACCCTCATCTCCGAGGCCTCTAGTGTGCCCTCCAAGAGCTCCGGCTCGCACACCAGCAGCGCCTGGCGATCCAAGTCAGCGACCACACTTTCCACGGCCCCATGCCAGGCCTGCAGCATCTCTGGCTAAGGGACAAAGTCTGTCAACATCGGTAGTGCAGCCTCCACGGTGACAATTCCCAAGGCGCCGGCTGTCGATGCCACCCTGGAACGTCTCCGTCCCTTGAGGGTTGCTCACGGCTAGGGGACTGTTCCTCTGGTAACAGTAAAAGACACCGGTCAGAGCCATTAGGGAAGCCTCGTACGATCGTACGGGGGAAGTCGAGCTTACCCTCGGCATTAACCGGCGGGGCCCGTTGGGGTGTCCTCGTGGCATCGAAAGGAACCACGAGAACACCAGCGCCGCCGGGGGAGACCAGCTCCTCAGGACGAATGGCCTCTGTGTCGAAGCCGTTCCCCCTAACCTCGCCGACCTCCACGGTGAACCCTTCCTCAGGATGAGAGCAGCGGTCGTCGGGCTGGATACGGCCGCAGGAGACCAGCCCCTCTGCCGAGAGGACGACCCGTTCACCTTGTCATCACCATCGCGGTGGTGAGCCCGGCTAGAGGTTGGAGTGGCGCGCTCTGGCACGGGAACGCCCAGAGCTTCGCACACCCTGTTTATCCGCCCCAGGTTGCCTTCTCGATTCCGTCTTCGTGCAAGCTATGCTCCTTGGCTGCATACAGCCCGAAGAACACGACCACCACACGATCCACGTCCTCCACGAGAAACCCTACAGGCAAGGCGAAGCGAAGTCAAAAAAGGGGGAAGGAAGGACCCCAATAGAAAACTTATGCGGACACGGACGGCCGGACACCTTCACGCCAGAGGCCTCCAGGCTGGACGTGCCACCCATCGGCAAGTGACGTCACGCCATACATGACGAACTCCTTGGCGAGGTTGCACATGTTGAACCGGAGCACGATCCCCACAAGCCTCCGCGCTCTCCGCCTGTCCTTGTCGTCAATAGGCATGCTTGGCGAGGTGTTGAATGACACTGGCTGGCCCATGCACTCGAGGCCACTGTCGCTTGCTACGCGGTGGTAGAACCACCGTCTCATCCAGTTCGGTTCCCACTTCATCCGGGTCGAGTTGGCAGGGAAAATCCTCCTGCACTGCGGTCGCAGGACGAAGTTGATGCTGCCGAAGTTGGAAAATGTCCCTCCTTCCAGCTTCTTCAGCTGGCACCATGCGTCATGGAGGAACATGAACAGCGAGGCGCTAGGCCAGCATGCCTCCGTCCGTAGCGCCCAGTTGTAAATAGCAAGGCGGGCTAATGCGTTCGGTCGCAACTGCGCCAGCTCCAGCCCGAAGATCCGCAAGACATCGTTGACGATCATGGCCGCTGGGATTCGAAGACTGGCTTCAAAATATGCGACGAAGATGATCACCTCCGACTTCTCTTGGTGTGGCTCCGTCTCATCACTGGCAGGCAGGCGCACCACGCAGCGGTCCGACAGCTTCCCTTCGCGTAGTAGCATTCGGATCGTCTCCTCCACCGCGAGGGTCTGGCCCAGGACGCGGGAGCATGGACCCTCCATCTTTTCCTTCGCTACCCACCGCTTGTTTACCAGCAATGGCGCGCATCCTTCTAGCGCGTATTCCACCTCAATCAGTGGCGATAGCCTGGATGGGGCACCACTGCCGCCCTGGTAAGCACGTTCTTCGCCGCTGGCCATTGTCCTCCGGCAACTAAACGATGAGAAATACGACGTTTCTGGTGAATAGCGGCAGCAGAGGACGCGAGAGCACAATGCGCAAGTCAAAGAGAGCAGGGAAGCAGGAGGCGAGTGAACGAGAGCGTCGCCGCGAGGCCAAAGGGGTATATAAAGCCCCACACCTCCCACACCGCCAGTAAGTGCAACCGGCGGAAGCCAAACCGTCTGCCTCCCCATGATCGGGAAGCGCAATCGGCGGGAGCCCAACCATCCGCCTCCCCACGATCGAGAAGCGTGGCTGGACGAGGCCAAAGACGCGCAGACGCACAAATCACATCTCACCGTGTGGCCTGATTTCGGGAAGGGACGGCAATGGACGGCCTCTTTATAACGCATGACATACCAATCACGCACGCCACGCGTCCCGCTTTCCGGGAAAAAGTGCGCTACCGCTGACACCGCAAGGCGCGCCGATCGTGTACTGTCACGTCGTGCAAGTCACATCGCACGCCAGGCATCATTAAAGCACTACCGTTGAGCCACAAGCCACCAAGCTGCGCCTTGACTTCAACTCTGCACGGCGAATCCGGAGTCCACCTCGGCTTCAAGACCGCACGATGACTCCAGAGCCCGCTTTGACTTCGTCTCTAAGGGTCGAGTCGGCCCTCCGATTCGGCCTCGTGCTTGAGGAACGACCCTACATCCCGCTTCGCCAGCACGTCCACCAAGCTTCCACAGAGCGAAGTCGGATGCACACGGCTTCGTCATGATGGACCGGCTCTGACAGGGCGCGAGTGAAGCAGTACAACGCACGATGCGCCAATCGTGCGTCGCCGCGCGTCCTGTCCCATGGGAAAGGAGCGCTCGGTCGTGGTTGTGCGCCCGCTGACAGCGCAAGATGCGCCGGTCCCGTCCGGCCGCACGCCAACCGCCGGCGCAATCTACGGTGCCATCAATGCACCGTCCTTGAGCCGCGAGATGAAGCCCGCCTCGATCGAGTCCTTATAGCGACGCGACTTCGAGTCTGCGCGTTTACCCTGGACCCCGCGTCGGTGCCACGTGCGCGGGCTGAAGGGGTCCTTCGACTCGGCCTAGCCAGGATGGGCCGGCTCCGCAGCAAGCATACACCTCACGACCGGGAGACGCCTTCGGCAGAGCACCAACTGGCGGAGATCCAACCGTCCACGCTCCCCTCTACGAGGAAGCACGATCGTCACCGCGATAAGTTTCAATCGAGTACCGAAAATAGGCCTCCTTCGGTTCATCAACACTCTCGAGCGCGTTGTTGGCGCCAATTCCGCTATAAAATAGCGCCGTTCATGAATGTAGATGAATCAAGCAGCCCATTCTGGGAACAACATCATCTCGGCCGTGCATTGCGCGACCACATGCAAGGACGATGCTACGGTGCTAGCAGTATATATATACCTGTCAACCTCCCTGCTGGGAAGCGCAACCGGCGGAAGTCCAACTGGCGGAGGGTGAAGCGTCGTGGTGGAGTACGCGCACGGCGCCTCACGCCACACCACGCACCAATCATGCCTTGCCACGCATCCGCTCCCTCGGGAATGAACGCCTGACTGCAGTCGTGCGGTCGCACGACATGGGTTCACCTTCCATCGCGCACTAGTGGTCGGCGCGATTCAAGGGGCCATTAATGCATTGTCGGTAGGCCACAGGTTGCGTGCGTGCGCACAACGCCTGCATGTCCTGCCACGCGTCCTCCCTCTCGGGAAGGAAAGCGCGACCACAGCCGAGCGACCGCCTGACACCAGAGTCGGCGGCCCTCGACGTCGCTATGACATCGTCCTCAGGCTGCGAGCCATCGGGCCGTATATCGACTTCGCGTCTATAGGACAACCTCGGAAAACACCTCGACAACGTGTTCGCAGAATGAGCCCCGGTTCACCTCGGCTTCGACTCAGTCAGGCGGCTCCGCCGGCAACTTCGACTCCACGGCTGAAGGACTCCGTGGCCGGAGACAACTTCGGCACCCAGTTCGACTCCGTATCCTCGGTGCAAAGCTGGGCTGCACCAGCAAATGTAGTTCTATCCAAGCTCACAGAAGGTCACAGGCCGCAGGGACGGAGGGGGCCAAATGGCTTCGGCCCGTGAAGCCCTTCACCATGAAGGCTTCTGTTGTAGGGGTGGCCCCCACCTAAGTCCAGCCAGCTTGTTAGAAGGTTGCAAAGCCCAAAATGGGATATGTATAATGGTATAAATGCCCCTGAGAGGGATACTTGGGTGTAAGGACATAACTGTAAAATACTCCCCATGTGAATATATATAAGCGATCCAGGCCATGGAGAAGCCCCAAGCCTTGCTCACCTAACATTTCCACTACCATACTACTATCTCTCTGTTTGATCTGTAATCACAACAGTACTGAACTTTAAATTTCAATGCCATCTACAACATGAGAGGTGCTATATTTGCCACCTCATCGCAACGTTACACAGGAGCTAAGCTACTTTTCCCCCATATTGTTTAGCACCTCTCCTCTCTTCTGGGACCCACTACGTACTAAAGTAAACTAGAAAATGGTTCCCCTCTCTCTCCAATCCCCATTCCTGTCCCCTCCTCTCTCTCCCAATCTCGTTCACGCCACCACTGCCACTGCCAGCGCTGCTCACTCCTGCCACCATTTGCTCCCCCTGCAGTTGTCGCTGCTCACTCACTATCACCGACGGCGTCGACATCCGCTCCATATACTCCACTGTCTGCTTCCCCATCATGTGACTGGGGCAGATCTAGCAGCTGTGAACTCTTGTGTTTGTATTTGGTGGCCGACGGCAATGACATTCCCATCTACGGCATCCTCAACCCAGGTGACGCCACCATCGAGCCAATTCCCAGCCGTATGTGGCGAGCTTTACTGACGTCCTCCGTGGCATCATCCTTAGCTTGGTGATGGCGGGTGGGCTTGCACAATTTGTTTATTGGCTTGGCACCAATACCAGAGGTAGGAAGTTTGGATCTAGCATCACCCCCTCCAATGGCTAACACATTAGTACGTACTTCCTCTCTCTCTCTCTTTCTGGCACCGGTTAGGAGTAAGTTGTGGATGGCGTAATACAGAGGTAACCATTTCGGGACATTTTACCTTAAAAAGTTATTCTCGACAACCATTGTAATACCCTGATCGTCGATTCGGCGTAAGTTTTAAAATAATCGCGGAGTCGCCGGTTTTTCGGTAAATCGCGGGAAGGAAAAAATAAAAAAATTGTAGAACAGTGTAAAATGAATAAAATAAATTAAAAATTAAATTAAAACCTCTGAATGGGCTGCTGGGAGTGGGCCGACCGCCTTGGGCCGGAGGCCCAAGGGGTGGCCGCACCTCCTCCCCTCCCAAAACCCTAGCCCTTTTTCTTCCCCTCTCCCATCCCTTTGCAGCCGCCACCCTTCCTCCACCCCTGGGCGCAGCCCTCTTTCCCCCTCCATCACCCCACAAGTGTTGCTGCCATTGGAGCCAAGGAGAGGAAGGAGAAGGAGAAGAAGGAAGGAGAAGGAAGAAGAAGAAGAGGAGGAGGAAAAAAAGGGGTGATCCATCATCTAGGTAATTTTTCCTCATCCCAAACCCTCTGTTCTATGGAATAATTAGGGTTCTTGGCACGGATTTTGAAGGTAGTTAATAGATTAATTGCCCGATTAGAGATTAGCTGATGTCTGCCTGTAGATTGTTTCGCGCAGCGTGTCTGTTCGTGAGGTTTTGACCTAGTAAACGAATTTTCCTGCGGACCTTCCCAAAAGGAAAGTTGTAGAGGACTTCCAGATGCATATCCTATATTTGTTTCGGAATTTTATGCCTTGTTATCTGGGAGTTACAGGGTCGGGAATACTGCTGTTCGTCAGGCGAGCAGATTGGTACAGACCGACGGTAATCTGGGAATTAGAGGTCGTAAATGATTTTTATGACCATGGCTGTAATTGAGAAAGTTGTATATAATTTAGATATCTAGCTTCTGTATAAAATTCAGAATTTTTAGACCCTTTTACTGATGTTGGGACGCATTTGTTTATTGCTGTCCAATCTGCCAGAACAGAGTTCTTCCTCTGTTTTGGGGCATTAAATTACACCTAGCTGTGATCAAAATAAAAATAGGTATTCTACATGAAAAATGTAGGCTTTTAAGTGATGAATCCATAGAGATATCGTTTGCTGTAAATGGATCAATATTTTTAAAGTTACGAAAAAGTTAAGCAGCGCTGCAGCAGAGGGCAATTTGCTGAATTGTTGAGCGGAGAGGAGTTTGTGCGGGTTCGGGTTCTAGCGACATTTTAATTATTAATGTCATGTTTGTATGCTGTAGCTGTGTGCTGAGAGTTGCCTTTTGGACAGGTGGTCTTGTCCTGAGCGCTCTTGATTTTACTTAAGCCGTCGGTTTGAGGCAAGTAAACGTAGCGGTGGTTGCTACCGCTTAACTTGTTATTCCTTCTACTTGCAGTTTACATTATTATCGTAATTTGATACATTATGCCATGATTGCATGATAATTTAATTGTGGAGATGGAGGCAAGTACTTATCCATTGATATGTTGATAATCGCTAGTAGCCATGTGGAAATCTTGCTTAATGTTATAATGTGGAACATGAAAATAACATGTGGTGGATGTGGATATGTCGTGAGCATGTTGATGCTCCTTTGAGGATGGATTAATGTGATTTGTGATTATCATGTCATATCATGTCATATGCATATGTGGATGTCGCCGCACTTAGCCGCGATCAGACTGTACAAAGATCGTATATTGCCGTATCGATGCACCTCTTATCCCGCTGGAAGCATCGTATATTGCCGTAATACGATGCACCTCAAATCCTGCCCTGAAAGAGTGATGTGGAGCATAGCATTCATATGCATTGCATTGTGGAAAGATTCATTTGCATACATATGCAATATGTTGTGGTGAAGTTATTTTGTGGAATATTCAACTCATAGTTGTAATGTGGATTATACAACTTCATAGTTGTAATGTGGAATTGGCTCATGTGAGCTATTTGTGGTATGAGGATTATGGTTGTGGACGTGGAATGGGGTTCATTCCTTGTGTACGGTAAGGGTTGTGATTGTGGCATGAGATTCTTTTCTCTTGTATTAATTGTTGATAACAATTGTGGATGTGGGAAATAATAAAGTATTGAAGTAAGACATACATATGTTTTATTGCTTTTGGTAGTGGTAGTGGTCGAGGATTTAAAGTGGTCAGACAAGATTTATTTGTTAATGTTTTACCGTCATTGATGGTGATTTGAGGATTGAGGATATAAACATTGTTATTTGTGGAAGATTAAATTATTGATGATTAATCTATTGAAGTTTGTGGAAGATTAAATGTTACATTTGCATTTAATTGTGGATATAAGGACTGCACTCATATGCCAATTAAATCTGAAATTGAAGAGGTATGATTCATGAAAATTTGTGGTGGTTTAATAATTGTGGACATGAATTATGGTTGTAGTTGTATGGAATTATAAATGATGATGTATAATTGTTTGTAGTTTGAATAGCCTGTTAAACAGTTTGCTTGCTGAGATTTTTATCTCACCCTTGTTTCCCCCTCCCTACAAGTGGACTTTGAGCATGCATGGGAAGGGTAGAACGGCACCACACTGATGCACGTGAATCATATTTTTATGCTGTAATAAAGTTGAAAGGATTATAGACCTTGCATAGTTTTGTTTACATTATCTTAATAATGTTAAATCTGTGAACTATGTTTTAGATTAAAATGTTGGAGGATATTTTAAATAGTGAATTGCTATCACTATCATGTTATTCCTTAGTTGTTTATGCTTCCGCTTATACTATCTTGTTTAGTAATTATTGCCAGTTTATTTTATCTTGTAAATTGGCTCGTTGTAGAGCAGTTTTAGTAGCATCCCAGGGTAATGTGGGTCCTGGGGTGTTACAACCATTGCAAACAAATCCAAGCATTCCCGCTGCAAACAAATCTTCATTGGCTGGTTGTTTCCTTAATGATTCCTATTGAGGAACCGTCACTGGTGAGTCTAATCTGAGCAATTCCTCCTAAAGAGAAGATAGATCAAACACAGAATAATGTAAGTGAAAAATAGATTGAATAGAGAGATAGGGGGACTCCTTTCTTTATTACTTTTCCTCCAAAAGGTACAAGTTACAATGATTGGGACATCTATTCATAAACTAAATGGTGAGTTGCCCACCATGGGCCAGACATGCAGGTCCAGGTTTTCCAACACTACCCCTTGGGCACTCATTTGACACGTTCATACCTCATCAAAACTCGACAAAAAACTCAGTGGAAAAAATTAGAGAAAGAATACATAATACATGTTATGCTATGTTGCATGAATTGTCTCATCAAAAACCTTGACCGAGAAACTTCCGAAAAACTCGTCAAGGGAAAAGAGTACAATCCACCCTATTGCATTTAATCTATAAGATTTATTCCTTACAGCACTCGATCTTTGTGATCAAGGTTTTCATAGTGAGCTCGAGAAGAATCCCTCCGAGTTTTGCACTTCCTAAGTCTCATCATTTCAATTTCATGTATACACCTTTTGAGTGTATGTGGACTGATGTACTAATATCTCTTCAAGGACATGCTCAAGCTGCAAGCCTAGGCAATATTTGGTTTTACCCAAATCTTTTATTTCGAATTCTGACTCTAGGCAAGAACTCACTTCCTTTATATTTTCCAAGGTTCCGATGATATTCAGATCATCCACATATACTGAGATTATACAAAATCTATTATGGAATCATCGTATAATTTGTGTAGTCTTTCTTATATAGAAAGTCACTTAAGCAATTATACAACATCTTGCCTGAGTGTTTAAATCCGTACAGTGATTTCCTAGGTTTCACACGATGCAGGTTTCGATTTACTCTATCTTAGTTGAGACAAGGATACCTTCAGGCACCTTCATATAAATGTTCGAATCAAGTTTCCATAAAGGCATGTAGTTACCACATCCATCAATTTTATTTTTAAATTTAAGTTCACTGCCATCGAGATCAAATATCTAAAGGTAATGCCATCCATGACCAGGGAATAGGTTTCTTCACAATCAACTCCTAAACTTTGAGTGAAACCTTGTGTAACTAGCCTTACTTTACATCTTACAACTTCATTTTTCTCATTTCTCATTTGAACAAATACCCAGTTATGTCCTACAGGGTGCACATGGGGAGGCGTGCGGCTTACAGGTCGAAATACCTCTCTTTTAATTAGAGATAATAATTCAATTTTTATTGTCTTTTTCCAATCCTCCTAATATGATATTTTCTTACATTCAGTGAGTGATGCAGGCTTTGGATCAAGATTAATGATTGTAGCAATTTTCTTTGCAAAGTAAATATCAGCATTGGCTATTATCCTATTCATGGATTTTTCCCGTATGCACATAGTTTATAGCTATTTCATTATAGATTGATTCTTCTAGTGTTTCAACATGCTCACCGCCTCTTCCAATTGCAGGGGTAAGTCCCTTTAGTTTTTTAGCTCTGATGTGTGCACACACATCCATGCTAGTTTTCCCTCCATGGAAATGTTCAAATCCGGTGTGCCTTTCCTTGAATGTACCATACTGGTGGTAGATCTCAACTGACTCACCTGCTGGTTCAGGGGGACTTTGGTGATTGGCTATGTCGTGATTGGCTATGTCAAATCTTTCTATCCCTTTTTCACTAGGCATCCCCGGTTACGATTTAAGGGGGGCTGGATTTCTTGTCCTTTTATTCTGAGGCCTCTGGACGGGATTAGGGATACCTTCAACTTTCTTCGATATTTCAACCCTCTCCGGTGCATTGCGTGCAGGCACATGCAATTTGGTCACACACTTTAAATCACTAAAGTGGTTATATAGTTGGTTTGCTAATGCTTACAAATCAATGATCTTCTAGACATCTCTATTTGATTCACTAGTGTGTGGGTCATGTGCATGGATTCGTGTGGCTTACCACGTAATTTTCTAACATTTTTTTATCAAGGGGTTGATTTCCTCCCCCCTAATGTCAGGAAATTATACTCATCAAATATACTATCAGCGAAATGGGTGGTGTGCAAGTCTCTTGTTATGGGATCCAAATACCTGATTATGGATGTTGTCCTATAACCAATGTATATCCCAGACTTTCGGAGTGAGTCTATTGGAGTACACTGTGGTAGGGGTATAGGTACATAAACTTTGCAACTAAACCTACGAAGATGAGAAATTTTTGGTAACAACCCTTGCGCTAGTTGCATAGGTGAATAGATGTTATATGTCAATGGTCTAAAGTTAATAAGAGTTGCTGCATAGAGGATTGTGTGTCCCCAACATGTAGTTGGTAAATTACAATCTACAAAAGTAGTTAGGCAATAAATTTAATTCTCTCAATTAATACTTCTAATAGTCCATTCTGGGTGTGGACATACGGTACAAAATGTTCAACTTTAATTCCCATTGTCATGCAATAATCATCAAATACCTTTGAAGTAAATTCTCCGGCATTGTCCATTCTGATGGACTTTATTTGATGATCAGGGAAATTATTTTTAATTTGAATTATCTATGAGATTAGCCTTGTAAAAGCATGGTTTCTCGTAGATAGTAAACATATGTGCGACCATTTTGAGGAAGGATCGATGAGCACCATAAATATTTAAATGACCCTAAGAGTGGTTGTATAGGATTACAAATGTCTTCTTGGATACATTCCAGGAATGCAGAGACATCATCCTTCATTTTCGTGAGCGTAAGATCTAGTAATTGTTTCCTAGTGGCACATACGGGCACACGAAATCTCCTTGATTCAAAAAATTATTTACATTGATATTATGTCCCTGTGACTTGTTAGTTATATTTCTCATCATCCTAGACCTGGGTGGCCTAACCTATCATGCTAGGGATAGAAAAGTTCAAAACTTGGTTTTAGGGCAGTATAGGCTACGGGTGTCTTAATATTAGTGTAGTATAGCCTAGTCTCAAATGAAGGAAATCTTTCTAATACCCTTTTTTCACTTGCTTCATTCTTTGTAATGAGCAGGTATTTCTTACCATACTCTTCTTCAGTTTCAACATGAAAACCATTAGCGCAGATATCCTTGAAACATAGAAGAGTCCTAGTCGATTCTGGTTACAATAGTACTTCTTTAATGACTAAAGTAGTGCCCATTGCGAGTATAAGTTGGCTCGTCCTGAGCCTATCATTCAAGTATCATTACCGGTGATTGTCGTAAGATTACCAGCATTCTTGTTAATTGACTAAAAGAATTTTTTCTCTCAAGATGGTATTTGTTGTGCTACTGTTAGCTAAGCACACTTCCTCAATAGGACGACACACACGTTCTAATATAAAGAACTTTGTTATATGTAGCTGGAGACAATCAACACATAAATAAAATACTTCAAATATCAGAACATATCATGCCATTATTAACTGAATAAATGAATGAATTAATATCATCCAACCATCATGAGAAAATAAATTGCTTGAGCAAAATCCAACTTATTCCTTCCACACATGAAAATGAATGACAATTAAAGTCTAAATGCATATGTGCATTAGACTGAATCTGCTAAGAAGTCAAAGACTTCGGCTACTATCTTCCCAGGGGTGAGATGCTCCTCTTGAGAAATCACTTTCCTCAGGAGTGGGTTTGGAATCGATGCACCAATCTCAATGGCGTATGAGCTTCTTGGCTCCAAGTACAAGCTTGACATCGAAAGCCCAAGTCAAGTAATTTTAGCCATCTTTGGGCGGGCCGCTCGAACTCCCGGTTTGTGATGCTTGTCATCTGCATATGCATAAAAAGAATACATAAATTTACTGCAGGTAAACTTGCATCAAAAAATTGGACAATGGTACAAAAGGTTCCCGTAATGTTTCAAATTTTTCTATAATTTTACTGCTAATTTCAATGATTAAAGGCAATTTAAACAATTACGATTAATCAAGACAGTAAGTAAATACAGAAAAAATATATAAAGTAATAATAACAGTGTTAAACATGTTCCCAATGCTAAAAACAATTCACAATTTGAATTCCTGAAGCCATTTATGCTGGAATATAAATTTTCAGTGAATTCTGTAATTTTTGAGAACTTGTCCATTAATTTTCAGTTCTGAGAAGTTTTCGTGCAATTTTCTAGGAAGACCGGCCTATCCATAAAGTTTGAAGGACCTTCCCGTATTCTTCAGAGACCGAAGGGCCTATTTCGAAAACCGACCCCTCCCCCCTTTTTTCCCCTACGTCCCGATCCGGTCCAAAAGGAGGCGATGGGTAGGGTTTCCCTACCCTAGGCGGCAACGACGGCTATTTTGCTCGAAGGGTAGGTGGCGACGGCAGAGCTCGTGCGGGAGGTGGCGGCGTGGGGCCAGGCGGCGATGGCAGTGCTCCTGCAGGAGGCAGCGACGTTGGCTTCACCCAAGGGCTAGGTAGCGATGGCGGCGCTCATGTGGGAGCGCGCGGCGCGAGAGTTGGTGGTCGTGGCATCGGCAACCCATGTGGCGACCGAGAGCCGATAGCCGAGGCGATAGCGAGCCATGCGGGGGCATGCGGCGCGGCGCGCAGCTGGGCGAACTCGATTCGAACCGAGTAGCGGCCAACACATGTGCGAGTGGCCAGCGGCTCGGGCGATGCATGTAGGCAGCCGGTGACTCGGGCGGCGCGTGCAAGTGGTCAGCTATTCAGGGTGGTGCGCGCGGTGGCTGGCGCGGCTACAGGCCAGCGCGTGTTGTTCAGGCGTACAACCGTATGCAGATGATGCTTGCATTTTTTCTTTTTTTTCCAATCTATAGTGCAATCTACAAATACTCTTTTGTGCAAATCTACTAATCGGCTTGGTTGGCGACTTCAAGTTAGCTTGCGGTAGATTAGAGCAAATTTGCAACGTAGAAGAATAATCTAGAAAGTAAAAATTTATGGAATTTAAATTGATCTAGATAGACAATTCATCCTACAAATACTTCGATGATTACCTTTGATCTATCGGAGCGATTCATGCTAATAATGTATTGAAGAACCGTAGTTGGTGAGTCCAGTCTGAGCAATTTCTTCTAGATAGAAAATAGATTAAGTATAGAATAATACAAATGTAAGTATAAAATAGATTAAACAGAGAGATAGAGTAACTTATTTCTTTATTGTTTTTTCCCTAAAAGATATATATACAATGATTAAAATCTCTATTTATAAACTAAAAGATGATATACCCACTATAAATGGGATTTAACTATGTCTCCCAACAATTCCGATTGGCACGGAAACGGGGAGATATCAAATCCGCGGACGCTTTCCTCGCCGCTGCGCCCGGCAACCCACGTGCCTGGATTGCAGAGCGGTCGGGGCAGTCGGCGTCGCCAAGGACGATCGTTACGATCCTGCTGCCAGTCCGACCGCATCGAGTCAGATGCGTACAATAGTACGGTCCAAATCCAACGTGTGTACCGGATTGCGTGGCTAAGAGTGAAGGCTGGATCGATTGCGATGAGACCGCTACGCCTCGTACACGTCGGATACGTACTACGGTGAACACGTTCTTTTCCGGTCGACTTCCTGGCCTAACCACGTAGCGTAGCTTTGTTTTTTTCTCCCAAGAAATATACTCCGATTTTATATTAAATTACTCGTAAATAAATTACATGGGTAATTAAAATTTTATACTGAAGATTCCGATTTTATTATATATAATAAATAACAATCATATAATCACAAAAGTAAGAAAAGTGGCTAGGAAATTATATATATATAACGGAACGTTCATATTAGTTTCTGCCGATGATTTTTATTTGTAATTAAAAGATTTTAGCTGAAAATGAATAGTAACAACTGAAAGAAGTGTGTTTTGAAAAGAGAAGGCGGGTGGTGCGAAAAGTAAGGAAGGGATATATACATGAGACAGGAGAGGGAGGATTGGGATACGTGATACGTCTGTGACGTGTGACTTATCCTCCAAGTGAAATGAGGAGTAAGAGGAGCGTAAAAGTTGCTTCAAGAAGTTAGATATTTATATTAACTTATAGCTTCATTAAATAAAAGTTCAAAATAGAAACTAATATAAACCGAGCCCTAACAAGGATGCAGCGACGCTAATGTGAACCTCGTCCATACATGGACGCTATGTGCCAACGCGTCATCGCATCGTACGCACCAGACCCAAACAAACCCACATGCTGGTCTGGCTTAACCAAGTAGACAAGCAAGACCTATAAGAGAAACCGTTGCAAGCCCTCCGTGTCCCAGTCACCGCCGCGCCCGAGACCCTCGTCACGACGTCCTCTCTGCTCTCCGCGTGACCGGCGATACTCACCTCCCCAGCCGCTCGCAGCCCTCCACGCGTGGTGTGCCCAGTGAATCGTAATAATCCAAGATCTTTGAAGCACATTCAATGTCCAGTTTAGTGCAGTTCGCTAAATATATAAGTGCTCCTACTGCACTTAGTATGGGAATTCCGGTTCCAAGACTTCCTCCCCCTCTTACCTAGGTCGGTATGGATTTTTTCTTGCTGTAAAGAACTCCCGATCATCGATACTTTTTATGGGTATGTTTTCTCAAAGCCGAACCTTTCTAACACCTTCTGGGTGCAGCCTGACTAATGTACTAATATTCCTTCAGGGACATACTCGAACTGCAAGCCTAAGCAATATTTGGTTTTACCCAAATCTTTCATTTCAAATTCTGACTCCAGGTAAGAACTTGCTTCTTTTATATCTTTCATGGTCCCGATGATATTCAGATCATCTACATATACTGAGATTATACAAAATCCATTCTGAGATCGTCGTATAAATACACAGGGACAATCTTCATTGTTCGTGTAGCCTTTCTTGCATAGAATTCGCTTAAGCGATTATACCACATTCTGCCTGATTGCTTAAGTCTGTACAGTGATTTCCTGAGTTTCACACTGTACATGTTTCTATTTGCTCGGTCTTGTTTCAGGACAGGAATACCTTCAGGTACCTTCATATAAATTTTTGAATCCAAGTTTTCATAAAGGTATGCAGTTACCATATCCATCAATTTTATTTCTAAATTTAGGTTTACCGCCATTGAGATTAAATATCTAAAGGTAATTCCACATACGATTGGGGAGTAGGTTTCTTCATAATTAACTCCTACACGTTGAGTGAAACTTTGTGCAATAAACCTTGATTTATATCTTACAACTTCATTTCTTTTTCGAACAAGTATCTACTTATGCCCTACAGGGTGCACATGAGGAGTGTGCGGCTTACAAACCCAAAACACCTCTATTTTATTCAGAGATAATAATTCAGTTTCTATTGCCTTCTTCAAATCTTCCCAATCTGATCTTTTCTTACATTCAGTGAGCGATGCAAGCTTTAGATCAAGATCGATGATTGTGACAATTTTCTTTGCAAAGTAGATATCAACATTGGCTGTTGTCCTATCCATGGACCCTCCCGTGTACACATAATTTATAGCTATTTTTTCATGAGTTGCTTCTTCTTGTGCTTCTACTTGCTCATCGCTTCTTCCAGTTACAGTGGCAATTCCCTTTAGTTTTTCAGCTCCGATTTGTGCGCACACATCCGTGCGATTTATCCTTCTATGTGGATGTTCAGATCCGTATGCCCTTTTCGAAGGTGTCATATCGATGTCGTCTCAACGGCTCACCTTCTAGTTCGGGAAACTTCAGTGATCGGTTGTGTCAAGTCCTTCTTATCTTTCTTCACCAGGTGCCCCCAGTTACATAAGATTCGAGGGACTGGAGTTCTCGTCCTTTTATTCTGAGGCCACTGTACGGGATAAGTGATATCTTCAACTTTCATTGGTATTTCAATCATCTCTAGTGCATTGCGTGCAGGCACATATAACTTGATCACGCTCTTCAAATCACTAAAGTGGTCAGGCAGTTAATTTGTTAATGCTTGTAAATCAATGATCTTCTGGACTTCTCTATTTGCTTCACTAGTGTGTGGGTCATGTGCATGGTTTCCTGTAGCTTGCCACGTAATTTACCAATATTTTTCATCAAGAGGTTGATTTCCTCCCCCTAATGTTCGGAAATTATCCTCATTAAATATGCAATCAGCGAAATGGACAGTATGCAAATCTCCTATCATGGGTTCTAAATACCTGATTATGGATGCTATCTTATAACCAATGTATATCCCAGTCTTTCAGAGAGTACCCATTGCAATACGCTGTGGAGGGGGTATAGGTACAAAAACCTTATATCCAAACCTCCAGATATGAGAAATTTTCGATGTTGACCCTTGTGCTAGTTGCATGGGTGAATAGATATTGTAGACCGATGGTCTAAAATTGATGAGAGTTGTTGCATGTAGGACTGTGTGTCCCAATATATAGCTGGTTGATTACAATTCTACAAAAGTGGTCGGGCAATAAATTTAATTCTCTTGATTAATGCCTCTACTAGTCCATTCTAAGTGTGGACATACGGTACAGAATGCTCAACTATAATTCCCATTGCCATGCAATAATCATCAAATGCCTCTGAAGTAAATTCTTCAGCATTTGTCAATTCTGATGGACTTTATGTGATGATCAGGGAAATATTTCGATGCGAATTATTTGCGAGATCTGCTTTATAAAGCATGGTTTCTCGTAGAAAATAAACATACGTGCAACCATTTCGAGGAAGTATCGATGAGCACCATGAAATATTTAAATGGCCCTAAAAGTGTCAGTATGGGACCGCAAATGTCTCCATGGATGCGTTCCAGGAATGCAAGGACTTCATCCTTCACTTTCAGAGTAGAAGGTCAACTAATTAATTTCCTGGTGGCACACGTAGAGCACACAAAATCTTCAGGATTCGGGAAATTATTTACATTAACATTATGCCCCTGTGAATTGTTAATTATATTTCTCATTATCCTAAGACCTAGGTGGCCTAAACTGTCATGCTAGAGACAAAAAAGTTCAAAACTTCTAAATACTATTTTCAGAGCAGTGTAGGCTGCAAGTGCCTTGATGTTGGTGTATTATAGCCCATTTGTTTTGCGCTTCGTAATGAGCAGGTATTCCCTACCGTACTCTTCTTCAGTCTCAACATGGAAACCGTTGGCGCAAATATCCTTAAAACTTAGGAGAGTTCTAGTCGATTCTGGGTATGATATGGCTTCTTGAATGACCAAAGTTGTGAAGTTGTGCCCATTGGGAGTATAATCGTGGCTCTTCCTGAACCTATTATACAAGCATCACTACCCACGATCGTTGTAAGGCTGCCAGCATTCTCACTAATAGACAGAAAATACTTTGTCTCTCTTTTAAGAGGGGTAGACTTGTAACATACTGAAATTTCGAATATTGGGAAATGTACAGTCCTTGTATTATGTTGGAGCATATTTTCTCGATATTTGGATTTTAATTCGTTTACCTTGAATTTTGGTTGCGGTTCCAATAATTGAAGAAATTTATGAAAACTAAAACCAAGAAGTAAATGTGAAAATAATAGAAATTTATATTTTAAAAATCAAATCTGAAAAGATGATCCATCAAAAGAAGAGCAAAAATATGAAGGTAGATATATATTAATGCCTGTAATTATTAATTTGATTTAAATAAACTACTAACGGCGCAGTAATTGTTCATTATGATAACTAATCCAAATTTTTAGTTTTACATGAACTCTTTTATATCCTAATTAATTTTTGTACCTTTTATATATTTATTTCATATTTTTATAGGTGTTTTTCTAGCTACTCTCGGCTTGCAACAGAGCAACAAAAACAAAAAAAGAAACTAACTCTACGCGCTATGCGACAGGAGTCGACCCTGTGTCGGCAAGGTGAAAACATGCGCCACTAACCAGTCGGCCGCTCGGTGTTTCGCGTCTTACGAGAAGAGGCGAATGTAGTTGAGCTGAGGTGGTAGCATCTAGAAACAGGGGAGCTCGGGCAGCGCTTGGCCGTTAGCGTCGCCGGCGAGGGGTCGCCAGGAAGGAACCGGAGATGACCAAAACGGGTTCTTGGGGCGACGTAGAGTCTGAGGGAGGAGCTGGTACGGGCCTAGGGGCTTCGAGGCAGGCCGGTGGCGGAGCTCCATGGCGGCGCGGGGAAGGTCACAGCGGCCGGCATGTTGGGGTGGACCTTAGTTCCAATTGGCGGTGCGGGCGGGGTTGTGACGCCACCAGGATGCTTCACTACGGTGTAATTGGCCGGAGCCTCCATGGTTGGCCGGAACCGCCCGGGCGCACGGTGGTGGCCGCTTGCTCACGGGCGGAGGGGAAAAGGTGGAGGGGAAGGAAAAGGGGTGGCACGGGAGTGAGGGAGGCCAAGGCCTCTTATAGCTGGAGGAGGGGGGACGTCGTTGGCGGAGGACCGGGTGGAGCATGGGAAGGACCACCGGCATGACCCAGCACGGGGCTCGGCGTGCGGAAAAGCTGAGGTTGAGCGGTGCGTGCAGGGCAACGAGAAAGCAAGCGCGCAGAGGGGACGTGACGGGCCGCGACGGGACGAGGCGTGCACGCGGTACTTGAGTGCGCTGTGATGTCAGAGGAAAAAGAAGGAAGCAGCGCACGCTCGGAGAAAGAAAGAAGGAAGAAGGAAGACGCAGCATGGGCAGAGAGAGAAGAGTGCGAAGGGGCACGGACCGCGGGCCGAGAGAGGTGGCGGGCGTGGGGCAGGCCCACGGTGCAGCGACAGCAGGGGAAAAGTTGCGCACCGGCCGCCGGCCGTCTTGAGAAAGGATGGGGCAGGCGGGGGTTGGGCCGGGCCGTTTCGGCCGACCTGACCCCCCCCCTCTTTTTTTTGTTATGTAGTGTATATATACATATGCATATACAAGTATATATACATATATATAATACATATATATTTTTATTTATTTCTATTTTTGTATATGCACATATACATATACTCCTTTTTTTATATTAATTATTTACACCTTCAGTTTATATACATGTATATATATATTCCTTCATGCCTATTTGTTTTTGTATATATACATTTTATGTCTTGCTCCTCTTTCTAGCCCTTTTATACACATGTTTGTATATGTTTTATTCATTTATTTTTGTTGCCCATTTATAGTACTATTTCAAAATTAAATTCTTATACTTTAATTCAAGTTTCTTCCTCCCTTTTGCGGACCATGTTTTCATATCATAATTTAGAATGTTTGGGTTTCCCTTATTTGCATATTCCCCTTTATGGCATTATTAATAGAAATTTTATTTTTCGAAGCTTTCTTAAATTCTTGAATCTTCCACCAAAATTCAGAAAATTGCCATTAAATCCAAATTTCAACAGATATTATTGCAAAATAATTTAAGAACTTCATATTTTCAAATTTGAATTTTTCAGGATGTTATAACGTGGTAGTCATCCGCTGAGCAAAGCGGGCGTGGATGAGCAACGCGTGGCGCGGGTGGAAGCGGGCTGGGCTGAGGCATGGGTCGGGCTAGCGGGGTAGGTTGGACCACGCTGGGCTGAAATGGGCTTCGGCCCATTTAGCCCTTTAGGGACTTTTAGGGATTTTTTCTATTGTCAGAAATTCGAATAAAATCTCTTGAGCTCTAGAAAATAGTAAATAAATCCAGAAAAATCCAAACAAAATTCTTGAAACACAAGGAACCCAAATGAAATATTTTCAGTAAATGTTAATGTTTAATTTAATCATATTAAATCCTTTTATTTAAAAATATATTTTAAGCTTAAACTAATTCCAAAAAATCCAAATGGTGTATTTTATTTTAAATGCTTGAAAAAGGCTCTGAAAATTAGGATGTTACACATACGCAGTGGTGCCGAGTCTACAGAGGGTGAGCGTTATGGGCCTAGATTGCCTTGTGTGCCGTGCTTTCTCTTATAATTCGGTAGCTGTCTTCATGCTCACAAAGGCGTCCCATATATCCGGATGGAGGAAAGGATATTTCATGACGGCGTCCCATCCTGGTTCACATACTTCATGACAAGTGTGCTCTCGAAGTTCTTCCACCCCTTGCCTATCGCCAGGAACGTCTGTCGTCACATGAGGCCTTAGACTTCTTCTCCAATCTTAAAGGACCTTGAGACTTTGTCCCAAAGCTGCTCTTTCTCTTCACTCGTCAGAGACTTCTAGCTCAGTGTGGTGACGGGGACCCCCTTGTGACTATCTCATAGGTAGTCCAGAATGTGGCCGCTGCTCTTTGGGATGTAGAGGGACCCCAACTAGACTAACCTCCATGATGGTCATTCGGTTCTCAAGCATATTTGATATGCGTTGGCCCTCTCGCTTAGTTGCTCCTTTGGTTTGGTCATGAGATGCATTCGGTGAGATTGAGCCTGAAGATTGTGTGGATGTCATCTCGCTTAGTTGCTATCTATGAAGCATTTAAATTCATTTCAGTATGGGGTATATAAAACACAAACTGAATATCATAGATGATTTTTTATTGCTCTCAGATGTTGGCTGCACTATTATCGTAATAAGGCCACCTCAACATGATTGATCCAAAGACTATTTGCGACAAATATAAAATTATCTTTTACTAAAGTACTAACTAGAAGATACTCCATAGTAATATACAGGATAATAGTACATGAAGCATATATATGCTAATTTGCTTGGCAGATATGCTAATTCCACATTTCCAGGTACAATATTTCCATCACCTTTGTCACTACTAAGTACGATGCACATTATTATTATATAGTGTTCAAAATCCTCTAGTAATCATCTAGTATCTTTTTACATTCTCAAACAAACTATAACAAAATTTTCAAAGAATAACATTTTCCAAAGAATCAAGGGATTAGGTGGCTATCATATATATATGCTTTATTTTCACAAGCATATATTGCATCTTCTAAGCTCAATGAATTAACCTAATTAATAGACTAACTAAATTAGTCTATTAATTATGCATATATGTGTAAGGTTGTAACCTATGCATGTTTGGATGAGCTTAGCTTATAATTAAGCTAGATTAATACTCCACTATGTACACTACTGCAGTTTGCAGACTGGCTAGCTAGGGTTGCATTTTGCCTTAATCGGCCTCGGAATCATAACTCACACTCAACAACAAACATGAGTAGTGTGATTCATCACACAAGCCCAACAATATGTTGGCGGTAAATCCAGACTAATTAATCCTTGCAGACCTACGAGTCCTCCAAGCCCATGAATTAAGTAAGACCCTGACGATAACATGAAGCCCAATACTGTCTAACACCAAACATTTGAACGGCAGAGAGAGTTAGAGGGAGGCAGTGGACTAACCCGAAGACAGTGGAGAGAGCTAGATAGAGGTGGCAGAGGAAGCTGAGTAGGCTCGGATTCAATGCGAAGGAAGCTGAGAAGGTGTGGGTGTGTTGAGGAAAACATAAGTGTGCATAGGAGTAGTGAGTTAGGTTTCCACCCTAAGTGTCTGTATATATAGAAGAATATTATCACATATGGCTAATACAAAAAACCATCTATTATAAGTCATAATACATATGGTTTTTAAAAATAATTGTCTGTGATATCCAACATATCATAGATGGCTAATACAAAAAAACCGTCAATGATGGTCTACGTATTACAGACGGTTCTATGTTAGAAACTGTCTGCGATAGTACTTTGTACAGCTAAAAAATGCCTATTTTTGGGCTTGGGCCTGATGCCATCTCCGAATGGAGGCAACTCATCAAATTAATTGTACTCTTCCTCATCCATGACATTCTCAACTCCGACAATCCTTCTTTTTCCATGAAGAACTACGTGGCAGTTCTTATTTGCTAAGTCCGTTACATAAAAAAACTTGAACAACTTGCTTAGTGAGTACGAATGATTCATCTTTGTATTCGACACGTTCGAGGTCTATAGTAATGACACTGTACTTATTAACCTTCACACTCTATAGAAGTTGGACCCAATGGTGCCGAAGTAGGAGGATCTTGAAAAGTATATAGTCGAGCTCCCAAATCTCCTCTACGAACCCATAGTAGGAGCTCAACCCAGGTTTCATTATGTTGGCCTAGAGGTATTGAACTGCTCATGAAACACATCTATGCGAACACCACTATTCTGGACTATGCTCTTCCTATCCTAGGCTGTCAAATAAAATATGTACCCATTTATGTTGTAATTGTAAATTCTGGCTCTTTTGCCAACCATCGTAACATATCATCACTTGATGACCTCCCATGAATCACACCTTTAACCATTCATTAAACCGATGGTTGTGCTCTCTCGTGATCCAAACCTACAACCGATCTAGATTCTCTTGGTATACCATGTATTTATGCTCATCGATATACGGGGACACTTCAGTCATGTGTTGCAAGATCGTGAAATGGGTTTGAGCATGTGTATCCATATCAGAGTGAATGTTTTTCTTTAGATGGCCCAAGAACCCTCCAGCGTCCCCTCATAACGAGATAAAGACACACCTATCGATTCTACCTGAACTATATAGTCGATGCAGAAATCAATGACCTCTTTGGTTGCATAACCTTCGATGATGCTGCCCTCCGGCCAAGATTGATTTCATATATAGGACTTGAGAATTTCCATATACCTCTCGAATGGGTACATATGACGTAGGAACACAGGGCTACATATCTTTTTCTCTTTCACAAGGTGAACAATGAGATGGACCATGATATCAAAAATGATGGAGGGAAATACATCTTAAAATGACATAAAGTCATCACCACCTCGGCTGCAAAGCATCTAGTCCATCGGGATCGATGACCTTACGAGCAATTGAATTAAAGAAATAACACAGCCTCATGATTGTCACTTGGATCTTGTTCAAAAAAATAATTTTAATTGTAACAGAAAGCATTTGTGTCATTAGCACATGACAATCATGAGACTTCATACCAATTAATTTTAAATCTTCCATAGAAACAAGTTTCTTCATGCTAGCGGGATAACCAGACAGAGCATTCACACTATGCAAGCTATGCATAGTTCATTTCTCTTGACCTTAGACAGTGTAGCAAGTTGGGGAAGGTATGTTTGGCATTTATCGCTCTTTCAGTGCTAACTCAATCCTTATGTTCATATCAACCAAGTCATATTGTGCATTGACATCATCTTTTGTTTTATCACAAACGTTCAGCAAGAGACCAATCAAGCTATCACATACATTTTTCTCCATGTGCATGACATCGATGCAGTGGTGAACTTCTAAGTACTCCCAAAAAGCTATCACATATATTTTTCTAACGAGTCCACAGTTTATGTCTCTTTGCAAGCACAACATCAATATCATTAACCATATCATAGACCTCTTTCCCTCTAAAAAGCTTGGAGCTGAACCGTCCTCCTTATTTCTGTCAAATTGTTTCTACATCTTGCGGTATGGGTGATATTTGGAAAGGAACCTACGGTGTCACATGTACATAGTTTTGCGCGAGTTGTTCAGCTACACACTCTTGGTATCATCTAAGCAATGAGGATAAGCTTTGGCTCCTTTTGTACTTATGCTCGACAGGTTACCAAGGGTAGGAAAATCATTGATGGTGCAAAACAACATGGCACATAGAGTGAAGCTTTCTCGTTTGTCTTCATCCCATATCTGCACCTCTTTCTTCTATAGTGTTACAACATCTTCCAGTAATGATGCTAGGTACACATCAATATCATTCCCAAGTAGTTCGGCCCTTGGATAAGTAGTGACATCAAAATGTACTTTCATTTCATACATAGCCAAGGAAGAAGGTTGTAGATATATAGATTGACGACCAAGTACTATATCAGCTACTCGTGTTACCGAAAGGATTCATTCCATCAACCTTATAATCCTTGGTTCTGCACCGAAGTCTACAAATATTTTATCGAAGTTCCTCCACTAGGCAGAATCAATAGGGTGTCTTAGCTTTCCATCTTTCTTACACTCCTCCGATTGCCAATGCAGCAATATTTCCTTCTTTTGATTCACAAATAAATGCTTCATACAGGGAATTATAGGCGGATACCACAAAACCTTAGCTAGAGGTTCTTGCTTCACTTCGATGCCCGCACCATCAACGTAGTGATTCCTGCACTTCTATCAGGATGCTTTGCACACCGGACATACATGCATATTTGCATACTCTTTCAATACATGATCTGATTTTGGATATGCATGTATTCTTTCTACTTCCATTCCCATGGGATAGAGAATCTTCTTGGCTTGGTACATGGTTTTGGGCAACATGTTTCTCTCCAGAGGTATATTCGCTAAGAGACCTAATAACGCCGTCAAACTCTTGTCGAACCAACCATTGCTTGCCTTCAACTTCATCAGTTCAAGAACGGATGACAATCTTGTGAATTTCGGCTTGCAACCCAAGAACAATAGTTTCTCTGAGTCCTCCTTAAGCCCTTGAATTTACCAACTCTCTCTCACTATAGTTCCCTTTTGCATTGTGCAACATCTAATCCAAATTATCATCATGCAACCTATCCTTATCGAAAGAACAATCGATATCTAGTATATCACTATCTCCCTCAATGATGTTACTATATTCTTGTATAATATGTTCTCTTCACTGTGACTACTCTAACATGTATACCCCTTTTGAGACCCTTTTGAATTAAATGTACTTCTATAAGCGCCAAATTGGTAAATATCTTAAGATTTACTCAATCAATGAATGGATAGTACATAAATTTCATCCCATACTTGAACATATCCTACTTGACAGCTCTTCAAAATGCAGACACTCTATCAATGCACTCTTCACTCACACAGTTCTCAATGTACATCTAGTTTCAGTCCATATACGCTGCGCATATAATAAATTAATGTTAAATTAGATTAATGCTCTCCTAGGTAGCCATTACATGTACGTGTACTCTTACACATAATTGTTATTCATCACAATTTGTCCATCTTAAGTAGCTAGCTATGATTCATGAACCAATCCAGTAAGAATTAAAGTCGATAGGAATGAGATCTAGTCTTAAATTGGAGCAAAAACTATCAAGGTAGATCTCTCTTTCCTTGCAACTAAAAAGTGCACGAATCTAGCTAGAATATAATACATTTCATTATATATTGTACCAAGTACTAACTTTAGATCATTAAGAATAAATGGATACATAAACACCCTTCCAAATCTCCATCTCCTTTCACTAAATCACCTCAAAGCTGCTTTGTCTAATAGACAAAATATCTATTAGGACGACGGTATTTAATAACATAGTGAATATCATAGATGCTTCCATTCATAACCCATGTGTGATAAGTAGGTCACCACAAACGGTTTTTACAAAAATGTTTGTTATCACTATGATTTTTCACAAAAATCCATCTATGATAAGTCTATGCATCACAGACAGTTTTCACAAAAAAACCATCTATGATAAATCTATGCATCACACACGGTTTTTACAAACCGTCATCATCATATACCACGACGATTTGTGTAAAGAACTGTCTATGATAAGTAGGTCATCACCGGCGCTCTTAGTATCGGTTGCAATATAGACGGTCACACTAGTAAAACCATCCGAGATAATTATGTTGTAGCTTAACACCGATGTACTCAGTAGAACCATCGTGATGAGGTGTCGATATGACATTCTCTATAGTAGTTGTAAGTCATCACTTTGATCATATTCCACCAACCCTTTGAAGGCAAGTTATTTTATTTGAAAATATCAAATTACATGCTTTACTTTATTGTGCAAAGTATATTCACATTAGTTCATAGTTAATTCCTTATGAAAAATTGCTTAATTATATCCCACTCCTTGGCTTTGGACATGAAACCTTGTCGTCCTAGAATTAATGGTTAACATACTAGTAATAAGTCTGTATCTAAGCACCATTCTTAGTGTTGCTTAGATACTCAGGGGCATTAATTTTCTTTGGTATCATTTCAAATATGAAAACCGGTTTAGGCAATCGTGAGTGGACAGTTGCTGGTATGTTATAACATGATTATTTTATGCTATTAAAAACCCTAACTTGCTTAAATATTTGGGCAAATGGTATGGGGGGCTGGTGCAGTGGATGCACAAGAGTGTTGAATTATGGTAGAACCATCCAGATAACTCTAAGGACTAAACCTTGTACATCCTCTTAGTGTAAAATACCGCAACCACAAGTTGGCAAAGTGTAGAGTGGGCTGACTAATTTGCATCGACCCAGTGTGGGTTGCATCATAGGGTGAACACGGGCACAGGGAAGGATGGTCGCAACCCCACCTTTAGCGTGACGGCACAAGAGGGGGCTTCTCGAGGGATGGTCGGATCCTACAGAAGTGAAAACCTGAGCAGGCATGGCCTCGCTGGGGAGATGCATTGTAAAGGCCTTGTGGTAGCCTATTTGATCTGCATGTCTACAAAAACATGTGGAATGTAATAAATGGGTTGTCTCTTATAGGTAAAGTGTGCAACCTCTGTAGAGTAAAAACTGTTTGAACAACTGTGCCCACAATCATGAACAACCGTGCCCATAGTCATGGCATGGGTGGGCATTAGGAACCTACGGGAGTTAGTTTTATTTACAAAACAAACTTTATGGGTGGAATGAAAGTTGGTTTGTGTTACCCTGGACGGTCGGTCCCAGTGATGATAATAAGTGGATATGACACTGGAAAAGTAGCATATGGTGCAGGTAACATGTAACAGTGGATGGAGTCTATACTACTACTATTGCAATCTTTCACAAACTTTATAAAACTCTGTTTTAGTTAAAATTGGTAAGTCTTAGGTATTTCCTATATTTGTATCTCAAAATGGTGGGCATTTCGCAAACAAAAGAACCTTAAGCCTCCCCTTGTTCAGCCTTTCATCTATTATTACTGTATTCTATGTGGTGTCTTGCTAAGTACCATTGTACTCACTGTTGCTCAATTATAATTATTCAATAAGTCAGAAGGAGAAATACAAGCCCTATGATCACCCAAGGGGTCAACAAGACTGGAAGATGATAAGGCCAAGGACTAGGTTGTGAACCCCAGTTAGCTACTTGTGGGCGTGTCCTGGGGGTCCCACTCGTATGAAGTTTCCATTTCCACTGCTGCTTTTTAATGATTTCAGCCTAATCGACTCATGAGTAAGTTTACTAATATACTTAGGCTTCTGCATAAATGTTCTTTGATGTTCAGTAATATATCTATAAGCTCTATCTACTGATCTAGAGAATAGTGTGGTGGAACCACAGTGAATTCTGGATTATAAAATTCGAGTCCAACAGTGATCAACACCCATCATTTGTTAATCAAATTGCTCTCGGAAAGGCAAGGGATATTTAGACATTTGTTACTTTGACATCCCTAGTTCATTAATGCTTCCCCGTAGAAATTACGATACCCTAGAATACTCCACGATGAAATACTATGACAAATTCGTGCGCTTACGGATAAATTATTTGTATAATGTAATGATCATCAATATCTGCCCAAGCCGTATTGTCCGCCTAGTACAAACCCTAACTATTGACCTTTGCTGATCAATGGTATGCCTCAATGGTACGAGTGCACCCAGAACATATGCCTCTGTAGAAGTCCTCATGTGCACCAAAAATATGCTCTTTGGATAGATAGTACGGGTCAATGGTACGCCTGAACCCAGATGATACGCCTCAATGCAAACTCAAATCCTAAGCAATGATACACTCGGGTTGTCTCATCCACCTCTCAACTTGTCTAATGTTGACATGATACGCCTCCATCTGGCTCTATATATAATCCAATGCGCACCAAAAACAACCTCTTTGTTTAGATGGTGTGCCTCAATAGTCTGGGTGGATCGGGATAATTTGCCTCTATGCAAAAACATCAGTGCACCAAAAACACCCTCTTTGGATAGGATGGCATGCCTCAATAATATGCCTTAGGTTGGATTATCTGCCTATATTGAGTTTTATAGACATAGCCCAAATTGATCCAAATTTTGAGAATCTTTTAACCAAAAATTGATCCTTGGTACTTCTAACTAGAATATAAGCTAGAATACCTAGTATGCATCACACCTAGCTATCCAACCTCATCAAGCTCAAACTACTAGCCTTGAACCCCCCTTAATAGGATAGCCAAACCAAAAATAACATTCTAACTTCTAAAATGATTCAAACCCATCTCCTCGAATCATTGCTAAACACAAAGCCCTTAATTTTCATGAAAGCCTTGCTTTGCCTTCATTTACTCAACAGGGGATCCCTAAAAAGCCAAAATAATCCCAATAACATCATCAAGACATAAATTACAACGTCAAGTCTCAAAATTTAGTTAGTCTTGACAATTAGGGGTCATTAATCACCAAAACTCTAAATCCTCGAAATAAGGGGCCTAGATGCTTACACAATGCAGACGTAGGGGCAAAACCCAAACCATATGTCCCTAATTTGGGAGGTGGAGTTGAGTCCATGTTGATGGGGACAATGATGGAGACGTCGAGTTAGAGAGCAGAGGAGCACGGGGCTATTCGAAAATGTTAGTTCGAGGGTGGGGCCAAAACACAAAAAAGGATTAAGTGGGAATAGAGGCGTGCCCGCCTACATCTTGTCTATCTGTCTCAGATCCAACAGCTGAGAGTTTATTTGTGCATACGTTCATCAAATATGCACGTCATATCCCAAAACAGGCCTAGGAGTGAGAGCCACCACACACTCATGGGCCTTGGCCCACAAGTATGTTAAGGTTATACAAAAACCCAGCAGTGGTATCTCATAGCAGAAGCAAAAAAAAAAAAACTCAAATAAACAAGTAATGTACAAAGGGTTGAAGTTCTATTGGTCTGCACTGTTACAATGACCACCATGCTTCCGTTGCGTAAAGCACCACAAACAAGCAGTTGAGTATGCTTCAACATACTCAGCAAGATCAAGTAATTAAGGAACATTATATAAATAAAACTCATAAAGTAATCAAATGAAGCAGTAGTGACATTGGAAAGAGTAAAGTGCTATGCTCACACAAGCCAGTGCATGAGTTTTATAGATAACTCTGCAGAGTTTTGTTGTCTAGTGAAATCACTTGTGTAGCTCTAAACACTACGGCGCTCACAGGCGCTACGGCGCTCACAGGCCACTCCCTGGGAGAAAAGGGCACTCCCAATGCTCCGGAGGAACAACTCACCCGGCACTCCCAATGCTCCGGCGAAACAACTCACCCCGCTTCACATGATGCCGTGAAGTTGTCCCCTATGAGCAATACTCAAGACTGATCCATGCTGCCCCTTTAATGCAAGTCACACTGCTCATGCTGCTCTTGTATCCTCAGTAATGAATATTGATTGGCCACACAATTTATTATAAACTGAATTCTAATAAGTAAACAATTGCACGTTTCGACCGATCGCCAATGCAAACGCAATCACCAAAATAATAATTCCGAAAGGAGTAAACAAGCAACCACCGTATATACAAGCTTTGGCCCTGCTCGGTTGGGCTGAAAAGATGTGCCTTATGGCTGAAATTGCACTGTAGCCACTGAAATTTTACTGTAGCTGAATGTGGCTTATTTAGCGTAATCAAATTTAAAAAATTAAAAATAGAAAAATATGTTAGCTCATTACGGACAACGCGAAGGAATGCAGAAAAAAGAACCGACAAAAAAGCTCAAAAAAAACTAAAAGTTTAGAAAAAACGAAATTTATGAATAGTGAAAAATAAACTAGAAGCCAAAAGCTGAAGCTGAAATAATAATTTAGTCACATGTGTAGCGCTCATGCATGTGATGATCACATGCACATGCGAGGTGTATTCGCAACGTACTGTCTTATAACCCAGAACAAAATACAGAGGACCATATCACAAACCATATATATTGGAGCAGTAAATAGCAAGGTAATTAAATGCAGTTAAATTTAGAAACAAGTCCACATTATAATCTTAAATTATTGGAGTAGTCCGAAAAACAACATTAAACTCTAAAACCATTTGAATATCAACCCTGTACTACCGATACAGGGTCACGTGACCCTCTCGAGCGAATCTACCCTCGTTTTAGGATGACCTAGCCGCTATGTGTCTTCACTAGCAAAATTGATCATGTCGGCTCCTCGTTGGACCCCAAAGGGTGTGTTATAATTCCTCCCTGGTTCATCAGATACGTTGTATGAAAGTGCCTCTAGGTCATCTTTTTGCTGAGGAGAGTTATAGTGCACGTCGTGGGGTCTAGTGAGGAGCTGATGTAGTCAACTTTGCCAGTGACAACTCACGTGGTGGTCAGGTCATCCTAAAACTAGAGTGGATTCGTTCGAAGGGGTCACGAACCCAGTATCGATAGTTTAGGGTTGATATTCAAACAATTATAGAGTTTAATATTGTTTTTTTACCAATTCAATAGCTCAGAGATCGAACATGGACTTGTTCCTTAAATTTAAAAGCCTGTTGGAAATACAGAAATTATTCCTGTTTGTGTGGGAATGCCTACGAAGTCCTTAGGTCCCAAATAGGGTCAAATAAAATAATAATAATGAGTGGACAGGGCTGAATCACGATGAAGAGGATTCCCTGCGAAGTTCTTAAAATTAATAATGGGTAGACATGAGTGAATCACGTTGAAGAGTGATGCATGTCATGCCTTCATCGAACTGTGGAGAGCTATAAGCTATCCCGGCAAGATGACCCCGGAGGGCTGACCGAATTTTTTCTATTTTAGCCTTTTTTAAAAAATATTCACATTTAGACTCCTGGTAGTTTTAATTCTATTTTTGGACCCAGGGGGTCGACGCCGAGGTAACACGTTTCGGCGCCGTGGTCCATGGCGCCGACGTCCCAGGCCCGCACCAGCGTGGTGGCCTGCGTGGCGCCGACATGGCAAGCACCTCGGCGCCACTAGTCACGGCGCCGAGCTCGGCGCCACGATACACGGCGCCGAGCTTGGCGCCAGGATCCACGGCACCGAGTAACTGGCAGTGCCGCCGAGCAGCCGATCCAGGATTTTTTTACTAGGAATTCCACTCCCTCGAAAAGTTTTAGTTTGGGTTTTCCCCAAACCAAAGAAAAAGAGAATGGAAGAATTCTTCTTATTCCATAATAAAATAAAGGAATTGGATAGATGTTCCACCCGTTTAGCTAAGAAAGAATAGATGCAGAGGTGGATAATTGATCGATATGAAGATCATGAGCTGCCCCATAATGAAACCGCCAGTAGTCGCGAATATCTCCTTCCCTAAACCAAGATTGGAGAAAGAAGAATGGAGAATGTGGTCAGAAATCCATAATAGAGTCCGACCACAACGACCGAATTGCGGATAATCCCAATTTTGGTTTAATAGTACATCCCAAAAAAGGACAGCCGTACTAGTTCAACTTATCCTTTTCAACTTGGATACCATGAGGCGGACCTAGGAATGTTTTTGTGACTGAAAATTACTACCCAGCCATAGGGGTATATGAGGAGCGCGAATTCCTTTATACCCACCCAATTAGAATTAAAGGAAATAAAACATAAATGGAGAAAATTCTCATCATAAGATCATATGATGAGCACGTGGCATGTGGCATGTGTGGAACTCAGACTTCTAATGTTCGAACTCCACCACTAGTCCTAACATGCCTTAGGGAATATAACTTGCTGGGTCTATTACATTTTGTCTACTGGGTGTAGCGTGGTTGTTTCCCCTTTTTATTGCGCCCTGAAGATGGCTCCGCTGCATCATTCTTCCTGTCACTCTTGGTCTTGAGAGCTGCCTCACGAGCTTGAAGCTCTTCTTCCTGACGCTTGATGGCTGCTTCACGCAGACTTAACTGCTCTCGCCTCCTTTGCAGCTCATCCTCCTTGCCCTTCAGACGGATTTGGTCCACCCTCACGCGGCGCTGTTGCTCAAGCCGCATCTATCGTTTCACCTCGCGAGCCTGAGTCATCTTGACAAAGTATTGTCCTTTGTTTTCCACCTCCATTGGCCAGTTCCGTGGCCATGCCGGCGGCACCCGATCGCATTCGATGAACTCGCAAGGCTATGTGTGGCGTGGTAGATGTCACGGATCAAGTTGAAAAACAATAATGAGAAACAAATGATTTAGTTGTCGTCGTTACCATGAAGTCGTCATCCAGGTCTGGACACTTGAAGAACCTACGGCCGTAGTTGGCTCGTTGTACTCGATCCGTCCAGACGCACAACATCGTCCTAAAGCCGCAATGGCACTTCGGGCGCTCATGCCACTCCGGCACTCCAAATGGGTCGGACCTCCAGGAAGACATTGTTGTGTAGTAGTATTGTGATGGCTGGTAACGGAGATGTGGTATGGAAGACATAGGAGGCCTTTATGTAGGCAGGTTATCTGGTGCAGTAGGCATAGTCCATGGAGAGGAGGACATACGAATCTTTTCGCTTTTTCAGGATTCCAGTGTAGCAATAAATGTCCCTATGTAGGCTTTTCAGAGCCTGTAGTCTCGTAATAAATTCATAGTTCATAGCCTTTTCAGTCGTTTGCAGGAAACAGTACGTTCCACGAAATAAGTGCTACAACATTGCCTTCTCAGAGGCCAGTTTTCATAATTTCTGAAACAACAAGCTACGGTACATTACAGGAATTATAGAACCACAAAATACATAACATATACACATATATACAACAAGTAGCTCATTACAAACCCATCTCAGTCCATATACACATATGTATCACATGAAGCACGACTTTTAAGCCCAACCACAAGCCTACACATATGTATCACTACCTCCTAGCCTTACCCTTACCAAGTGCGTCGGTGCCTGGAGTGTAACGGCTAGGCTCACGGCGGCGTCTGCGTGGTAGAGGCTGTGAAGGCTGAGTCGAAGGAGCGTCTACGAGCTGAGACGGGCCTATCTCATCGTAAGTCTGCTCCACCTCGTCCTCACCCTGGGCCGGGAAAGTGTCACTTCTCGTGGGGGACGAGTCTGTTCCGTGTACGACCCTCGCCGCGTCGGGTCTGCAAGTCTTGTCGAAGACACGTGTACGTCCCTTGCCGCGCCTGTGCTGCAACCACAACGACCAGCCGCACGACGTAGCTGACCTGCTAGCCTCTGTCGTCCAACATTTTGTTAACCAACAAGATACGAAGATATTAGGTACTAATTTTGTGAGTGGCTTTGTCGAAGCTTACTTCTAGGAAGCTACGCGTCCTGACGACGCCGACTGTCCTGGAGAAACGTTCTATGTCCTGTATAGACTGCTTGAGAGTGTTGCCCTGCAAACAAGTAAAAGAATGGATAATTTGCTATATGTAGTGGTATTTCTGGCTATTGGAAAATAAGCAATGAGATTGAACATTACCACATGGTCCAGGACTGGTGCTGTCTCCACCTGCGTCCCAAGGCGAGTAGACTGGTCGTACGGCGTGTCTTCGTCGTCCGAGGACTCAATGTCGGCATAGTCATCTTGTGTCCATTGTCCCTTCAGCTTGGACCGCGTCGCACCCTGGTACCAAACTTGGTACCGCCGGAAGGACTCACTGGTGTGCGGCTCGTCGTTGTTGTCCACGTTGACTTGCAAGAGTCCCCACTCTTGAACGTACGCGTGGTGGTGCTGCTCGAAGTCTGTCACCTTCTTCTGTCGCTGACGATCAAATCTGCATGTCATGTAAACCAATAGTTAAAATTAGTAGAAACTCTGTGCAATTAGAACGGCTCTACTGATGATCAAACTTACTTGTGCAAGGCCACAAACGTCGAGAACGGCTCTCATCGGGCACACCGCCTCTTACCAAATCGCGTGCAACTCAGGTGGCGGTGATACTCAACAGCATAGAAACATATTAGGGGGCACCTCATCCTGTAGAGGGCCTCGTCTATGTAGCACAATGCGCTAAACTGAAAACTTTCCACCTCTTGCTCGGCGTACGGCTCCCACTTAACCTGCATAGTAACAATTTACTTGTAAGGTACTATACTAACAAATGAAAATCACAATACCAAATGGAATGAACTTACATTGGAGGCCGTGAGCACATCTAGCTCGTTCGAGTACTCTAGGTAGGCCCGCTTCATCCTGGCGTAGGGAACTGAGACCTGGTCCCAAAGATAGGCAACTGTCGGACGTCAACGAAGAGGAACCCCTGCGAACCAGGGACGAGGAGCCAAAATCGTGGGACGACCAACTGGTAGACGACACCACATCCACAGCTGGAGGAGGTAGAGGCAACCACCTAGTGACGGGTTCGCCGAAGTCCGACGACACGCCTCGCAGAGGTGGCGGTAAAGGAACGCCAACACCCCGGAATCCCAGCTGTTCTGACCCGCCGTGTCCCAGTTAGTGAGGCAGTGGATGTACATCCACGACGCGTTGTCCCCCGTTCAGTCGGGGAAGAGAACGCAGCCAAACAAGTGAAGGATCCATGCCCTGCAGTAGTAGGCAACTGTCTGCTCATCCGCACCTTCAAGACACACTGCGAAAGACTGCCGGAGCCAGGTGATTGGAACTCCAGAAGTGCGAAGGCCTGCCTCAGGAGGAAGCTCTCTCCCGAGGAAGGCCTCTACTCGGGCTCTCCAACCTGTAGGCACGCACGGTCCGATAACTGGACGGCCGTGAATGGCGACACCAAGCATCTTCTGAGTGTCCTCGAGCGTAATTGTCATCTCCCCGAAAGGGAGGTGGAAGCTGTGAGTCTCCGGCCTCCACCTACATGATACAAAAAAGAGGAATACATGTCAGAGAATTTGAGGCGCACATAGCCGATACACAATGAACATGCAAGTGGAGCAATGCTTTAGGAGAATACCTGTCAACCAGTGCAGTGATGGCCGGGGGGTTGAGGGTGGGAAACCCACGGCGAACCTGGTAAGAGATGGCATCTAGGCCAGCCCTCTCCAGGAAGGGAGTGTACCTCTCGTCGTACCGCATGTCCAGGAACCCGTCATGGGTTCGAGGACGAAGGATGGGCAGCTCCTGTATAGAATAGACCAATTTTTTTAGTTAATGCATCAACATAAACTCAAATTGCATAGGAAGTGATGAAGGCAGTACCCTCCCCTCCGCGGTGAGCCGTCCTCGGTGGTTCTCCTCGTAGTATGGGTCTAGCAGGTGCAATTGCGCCATCCTACAAGAAAAATTGAATTTCTCAGTCCAACATAGAAGTAAACAAAAAATTGAACATGCATAAAATATGGAAAGAATAAGAAATTAAATAAGAAACATAGCAAATTGCATATGGAAAAACAACTAGACGAACTATGAAACATAACGAACTACAAGCACTCGCACCTGACTAAGTGGCTAATGGCATGTGCGTGAATTGTGGCCAAGTCTACCACATCTGCTACATTGGTTCTCGCTCGGGTCGATGAAAGGGGTTGCTCTCCCTCGCCTCATTCTTCCTGGAAGCTGATCCATAACCATCTTGTGTCTCGTCCTCTTCCTGGTTCGTTCCAACGGCTACCTGGATCCGCAATGTATTTGGGCCCGGTGTATGGTGGCCACTCTCCCTCATCCCGGTAAGGCTCGAAACGGGGAGACCACGTAAGCACAAGGTTGTCAACACCGAACTCCCGAGGTATCTTGCTCGTAGTCAAAGTTGCGATGCCTTGCTGCTGCCACATAATGAGAACATGGAAAGTGGTACTGTCTCGGTTTACCACATGTGCATGAGAAAGCAATAAGGACAACCTTATGCCTCCTCGTCAGCCGGAGCTCTCCATCGGTCATTGTACCACCCCTTTCTACAACCTCGTAAGTGCCCGTGGCGTTGTCAAAACAATGTACCTCATGTGCCTCACCGCTTTGCCTTTTCAAGGTGGCGCTTCGGTTTTGGCGCCCATCTCTCTTGTTTACTCTGTAGCGTCATTGCATGTGCGTGTCTTTCGTTGAACCAGGCAACAAGCTTGTAAAAGGTGAAGGATACGATAGCATTGACGGGCATACCACGTATACCCCTAAGCAAATTATTGAAGGATTCAGCCGTGTTGCTTGTCTGAAACTCGTACCTCCAGCCACCATCGTCATGAGCCATTGCCCATTTGTCGACATCTCTCATCAATCTCGTCAACCACTGTCTACCTTCTGCATTTGTTGTAGTATTAAGCTGCTCCAACTTCTCCTGGAAGAACTTGACCTCAAGCATTCGAGCGACCTCCTCGAACAGAGGAAAGTTATCCTTCGTACTATCCTTACGGAGTAGATTCTTGGCAAGATGCTGAGTGCACCAACGGTGGTGCAAAGCTGGATACCCCGGTATCTGCTCCTGTATGGCAGCAAGTATGCCCTGGTGTCTATCAGATATGATACCAACCGCCCTACCAGGGCCGACCACGTGCCTCTGAACGAGCCGCAAGAACCATCCCCAGCTGTCTTTGTTCTCCCTCTCAACCAAAGCAAATGCCAAAGGAACCAACGCGTTGTTTGTGTCACAGGAAATGGCTATCAGAAGTGTGCCCTGGTACTTGCCAAGAAGAAACGTACCGTCAATGGAGAAGACAGGACGACAATGCCGAAAGGCCTCGATGGACTGAGCAAAGCACCAGAAAGCACGGAAGAATATCTGCATCCCATCTTGTGTCCATTCATTTGGTTTTGGGACGTACTCAAAATGCATGCCTAGATTAACCGCTTTGATTGCATTGAAGAGTCCGCAACCGCAAGTACCCATCTTCCAGTCCCATATATCATCTTCCGGATGTGTTGCTTTGCCCTCCATGCTTTTCCATACCTTATCTCGTATCCAAATTTCTCCTTAATAATCCCAGCAAGTGTCTTCACCTTCATATTGGGTTCTCCTTTACAATGTGCCACAGTGACTTGGCAATAATGGTAGAGGTCAATCGCGATGCTTCGCTTGAGCTCTACTTCGGCACAAGTGTGTGGGCCAACGATTCTTGTGATCTTGAACTTTCCGTGCCCTTCGCTTCCTAGCACAAACCCTCCATTCACATGTGTCGACCCGGATTTTTCAATCCGAATCTTATCAGAGTTTCACCGCACTAATCCTCGGATCGATGAGTTAGTGCACACAGGTACATTGCTGAATCATTTCATACATCGCATAATCAACCATTATATTACATAAATTGAAATACACCACGTCGGGTGATAGAGTTTACAAAAGGGGCCGATCAGGCCAAATATCCTTATTACAAGTACGCATAAATGAAATACAGACAAAAGCAAACCCAAATCCACGCAAGCGATCGAAGGTACATGTGCATTATATGTCACCAGCTAACTAGTAACATACGTGCACACAACGCCGGATGTCCACTTGTCCGCGTCTACTTAACGAAGCCTACGCCTTAGTTTCCTTCGTCATTCTTCTCCTCCGTAGCGGGAGCTTCCTCGTAGGCGTAGTGGTTTTGTGTTCCCTTACGATTTTTGTCGCAAAGCGAGTATGAGCACTCCGACCCGTGCTCGGCAAGCCAATACACGTAATGCAATATGTAACATGTATGGCTAACCAAGGGATGGTTTAGGTTTATTTTATTTTTGTGAAGAGTGCTTTTGAATACAATTATATAAAAAATTCCTAAGACCTAGCAATTTGAACACAAGTATATATTGTGAATGAATGCAATATTAATAGTGACTCAGATTCCATCCACCGTTACATGGCATCTGCACCATATAGCCATTCTTCAGCGTTATAGCCGTTTACATTACCACTGGGACGACACCCAGGACAATTCCAAACCAGGGCAGTCCATCGCCCTTCCACTTTTCCATTCCCGATTTTCAATATTTTGTAAACAGAACTATATCTAGTTAAGTTCCCATGTCCGCCCTTGACCGTGGGCACGGCTATTCGAATAGTTTTGACTCTGCAGAGTTTGCACACTTTACCCACAAGAGATAAATCCACCCGTTGCCCCACATGATTCCTTAGCCATGCGGTTGAGTAGACCATCACAAGATTGTTACAATGCATAGTCCTACTGTGGTTACGCCCGCTAAGGTCTATCTTCCGTAGGATACGACCATCCCTCGGGAAGGGTCCCTCGTGAGCCATCACGGGCAAAGGCGGGGATGCGACCATCCATCCCTTTGCTCGTGTTCATACCTTCACGCAACCACCTTAGAGCCATACAAATTAGTAAACCCTGCCTACATTTTTGCCAGCTTGCGGTTGTGCTTGTCATACACGGGGTGACATGACAAGATTCAGTCCTTAGGGTTATCTGGGCGGTCTGCCACTATCCCAATTCTGGTCCATCATTAACTCAATTTTGTGCTTCCACTGCACCACACATATACATACACATACACGTACACGTACACACCCTCGAACCAATCCGCCCAGACATTAAAGCAAGTTGGGAATTTTGGGGCATAAAATAATACTACCAAAATATGTCGGTCATTTCCACTATGACTGCCCAACCAATTTCTCCTGATTAAAAGTGATAATGATGTTTGGGGGGTATTTCTACGCCCCTGAGTACTTATGCAGTATTGAGCGTAGCATAACATTAGGGACTTATTTTTGAAATGTAACCATTATAATTTTACTAGGGCGACAAGGTTCATACATCCAATCATTTCAACAGAGGGTGTAATATTACTTAAGTAAACAATGGCATATAACTAGAGTACTAAATTAGCATGTATTTGCATAAAATAATAGCATGCAATTTGCTAAATTAAAACAAAGTAATTTGCATGAAATATAGGTTCAATATAATCAAAGTATTGACTAGTCTTGGTCACAGTGGTCGGGTGCTGGATTATCCGGGGCTTCTAGTGCTGCGGCCTCGAACTCTTCCTCTTGAGCTTCGTACGCTATTGTAATCGTGCGTGAAAATTTGGATAAAAAGAAAACATCAAATCAACAAAATATCACCAGAAATTCAAATGAATTCTAAAAATTATGATTTCAGTTCCATTGGGTAGATCTTGAATCTAGAAAAATTTAGAAATTTGTCTCACTCAATTTGGAGTTAAAATGAGGAAGTTATGATTATTTGAAGTTCTCAGTTCAGTAAATTCCAAAAATTATTAAATTTCTGACAGTGGGACCCACATGTCATTTTCTTAATTTTTATATTTTTCTTTAATATTTCTTCTCTGTCTCTATGGCCAGTGGGGCCCATATGTCAGCGTGTCTGGTCACTGACATGTGGGACCCAGCCATCGCTCGATGGGGTCCACCACAAGACGGGCTCTGTGAAGGGTGTCATCGACCGAGGCCCAGCGGTCAGTCGGCTGCTCCAATCGCACAGCCGGCAGTGGGGCCCACCGCCGATGGAAAAAGGAAAGAATGCTCGATCCGCAGCGCGAGCCGGGGCTCGACGCGCGCCATGAGGCGGGGAGGAAAGAACGAGCGCCGCAACCAAGTGGCGGGAGGCTTTGCCTACCCAATAAGGGTAACTTACCCTTTTGAGGTAGCTCGCGGAGGCGGCCGGGCAGAGAAGTCGGGCGACGGTGGCCGGCGGCGAGGATCACGGAGAGGCTCGGGGGCTTCGTGGAATATAATCCCTGCGTGAAGGCGAATCTTTTGGTGTAGGCGGCCGGGGTGGAGGAGCACGGTGGCGGGCCGGCGGCGTGTGACGGCGGCGGTCCAAGTGGGAGCTCTGGTGACGGCGAGGTACAGGCTCCGGGAGGTGCGGGGAAGACCGGGGTTAGCTTCGCCTCGCTTCCCTGATGCTCTGGAAGCTTGGGATGGCTTCGGGGCGGCCGGAATCAGCGGGGAGGGCGGCGCCGGAGCTCGGGAAGAAGAAGGGGCCGGCGGGGAATTAGGGGCTTCTCGGTGCAATTGCGGGCAGGGGAGGGAGAGGTGATGCGTTGCGGCGCGGTAGAGATCCCCAGGCGGGGTTTTTATAGCCGGAAGGGGGAACACGTGGCGGGGCAGCGCCGGCCTCCGCCCTGCTCACTCCGGCGGGGGAGATGAACCAAATCCCGCCGGGATTTTGTAGGAGAGAGGTGGCGGGAGAGGTGAGTCCCCCCTCCTGTAGATAGTTCTTTTAAATTGCCCGCTAAGAGAGAGGGAGCGGGGATTTGCTGCGCAGAGGGAGTGAGCGCGAGGGAGGGAGCGGCAACGGGCGCGTGGAGAAGAAGAGGAGGAGGAAGAAGAGAGCGGGAGCGCTCGGGCCCGCGGCGCAGAGAGAAAAACGCGGGGGAATGCGGGGCCACCGGTCGGGGGAAATGTCTGGCGCGTGGGGGCGGATGGCAGCGAGGCGCGAGTCGCGGGCGGGGCGCGGGCCCGCGTGGCAGAGGCGTAAGGCGCGGTGGAGGCGGGTCCACCGCCAGCGAAACGACGCAGCGCGCGAAGCCGGGCAGCAGTGTCGCCGCCGCGTCTGCAGAGAGGGGCTGGGCGGGTGATGGCCGGCCGGTTTTTTCCCATTTCTTTACTTCTATTTTCTACACTTCCATTTATATATATACATATATACTTATAGGCATAATTCTAATTTTAATTGCTCTCTTAAATTTTTGTAGGAACCATCACATATTATGCATAGTTGTATGCCTATATTTATATACATATACACATATATTTATATTTGTTAACATTCTTATTTTGTATACTCCTTTACTATCTATTCCATTATTTTTAGAAGTGAGATTTCATGGTTTAAACCAAATATTCTCCTTACCTTTATGGATCGTCTTTTCAAATTCTTTATTTGATGCTCATGCTTTATTATTTTATGCGTTGATTTCTTCCTCTTTTTATTTTTGAAATTCCTTTATATTTACAAAAGCCAATAAACTCCAAATTTAAATAAAAAGCAATAAAATAATCCAAAAACTCCATAACTTATTATTTATATTTTTCGGGATGTTACAACATGTTTCCTTCTCGCACACAACTATGTACCTCCGCTCCACATAAGAATGACTCACCTTGAATGACCTTTTACGAATCACTGAATACTCCTGCAGCCACCTTTTCAACGCAGACAAGTCCTCAAACACCATGCCCTTCTCAATTGTCATGCTTGACCCGGCCTCAGGAGCATCTAGCAGCTCGTCATCCCTTCCTTCGCATAAGCCTCATGAGAATGCCTAATATCGCTGAATTCATGAACTGATGGATCCCGCCAGGCAATAACGCTGATCGACTCAATATCACTTTCGGTCGCTCTCCAAAAGGCGGTCATCATCGAATCAACGGCCCTTGCGATCTCGTAAAGCTCCGGATCATCCACAATTTGAACATCCACACCGTTGGAGTCCTGCGACTTCTTCAATGTTGCGGATGGAGCAACGGAGGAACACCCACATTATCGGGAATGTCTCCCGCATCATAAGCACGAAAACGATGGGATTGAGACAAAAGAATGAAATGACGGAAAAGGCTAAAGTGTTGCTCGACACTTACCGATGATTCTGGTCAAAGGATCTCCGAGGCCGCCACGACATCATCGATCCGACATTCAACTCGAATCGTTGAGAAATCAACCTCGTTCGGGCGGATAGAGCATCGGGCACCTCGTGCACTTCTTCCACATCCACCGCAAGGTCCGGTAACGGAGGGTCAAAGGGTGCCTGATGACCTAGTTCTGGTGAATAACCATGAGGGGTGGGATCAATGGACACCTTCCGCACAACAAGGTCCAAACATTGGAACTCATTCCTCATAACCAATTTGACATATTTGTCCCACTGATCCTCACAACCAATCAAGATCAACTGCCTTAGAATTGTGTCTTTCGAACCGAAGTGAAGTAACCGCTCAACTGTGATGCTCTCCTCATTTGCATGACAATGTAGCTCCTCCCGGGCCCTAGCAACCAACTCACTAAACGACGACCGATCACTGAATATCAGAGGTACCCTTTGCATTTCAACAAATCAAACATTTCCATAATCATCACTTGTCACACTGCCTCCATGATATAAGGTGACTAGGTTGTCCATCTAGTTCATACAGAAAACCAAACTTAATACCTTTAATCGAAATTGGATACTAGATAGTAACTAATAAGTACCTAGTCACTAACTAAATGCTACCTAACTAACTGGCTGACTACCTAAGTACCTAAATTAACTAACTACTACACTATAATTGATGCTAATTAACTAACTAAATTGCATAGTCAATTTTACCTATCCGACGATGGTAGTGGACAAACCAGGTGGCGCGGTGGCAGGGACGGGCCCTAGTCAGGATCCTTTGCTTCTGCCAAGACCTTCTGATGGACTAAGACATCTGTTGCTTTGTCGACATTGATATCCAGCTGATAACTACAGAATGGGAGAACAAAAGAAGAACCAATCTTGGATTTATGATTGTACAAAGACAATGGGAAGATTCATGAATTGGCCCAGGCAATATTACATCCAAAAATAGTGACTGTAGTTACCAACTTCCTTTCCAGCGAGATACCACAAAAGAGAACAACTCCCACAAAAGAGCAATTACAAAGGCTAGCTATAAGACTAACACAGCAATTCAAACAACTCCTAAATTTCATTCTATCCAAATATAAAAACCACCTCACAACCACAATCAACACAGGCAAGCAGCCATGTCAAAGACAACGATTCAGAACTAGAATCAAAACAGCCACCCATGATGGTTTAATCTATGTATTCAATAAAAGGACAACATGATGGGTAAGAGAGTTTCCCAAGAGTTCTAACTTGCATGTATAGATCTATGTTATAGAATTTGATTGTGTGTTTTGCAGACTGTAGTTACTAGTTAGTTTTATGTTCTTCAGATTAGTTGATAAAAAATTCTCAAGTAGACTCTCAAGGCTCAGCTACGGTCATGACTTTCTGTATTTACTTTCCTAACCCATCTAAGCTCTACAGAATCTTTAAATCCCTAAATTAGACCAGCCAAGACTTGAAGCAAATACTAACCATGCCAGAGTGACAGGAACCGAAACCTAAATTAAGAAACTACTGCCCATCATTGCCTACTGTGGTACTGCCTTCTGGCACCAATACCAAAAGGCAGAAGTTGTGTCAATCACTAAGACCCACTACTAGTACTCTCTTACATTTCTACTACTAAACGGTACAAGCAAATGCAAGTCCTGAAGACTTGAATCATAGATCAAACAAATCCCAACAAAATTAAGAACGAAATTCACCAAAAACAGTCGCCTTAGCTGCCAGCTACTGTTGCTGCTGATGTCACCAACCAGCGGGCACCGCTCGCTCCCCCACCCTCCTCGAGCGCTCAAGAACTCTGCTCCACCACCATCCCCAAGCCCTAGGCTCGCCTTAGATGCAGGAAGCTAAAGAGCAGGCAGGGTAATGAATCACCTATGGGGAGCCGCGAAATGGGCCTCGAGCTGAGCGCGAAGCCGGGTCGGCCGCCTCCTCGTGGCCCTCGGCGTCGAGCCACTCGAACACCTCGCCGCAGCCGGCGGCGGGAGGCGGGGGGCTTTGCCGGCAGGACGCGGCGGGCGGGAGGGAGGCGGCGGCACCACGGGCGGCGGCGGGAGGCGCGCGGCGGCGCGCGGGACGCGGGCGGCGGGAGGCGGTGAGGCTCGCCGCCGCGGCGACGCAGCGCGGGAGGGGGAGGCGGCGCACCACGGGCGCGGCGAGGAGGCGGGCAAGAGAGAGGGAGAAAAGAACGAAAGAACGAAAGAGACAGAGGGAGAAAGGAGAAGGCCGCGTGGGGCCCGCTGGCCAGAGCTCGGTGCCAAGATCTACGGCGCCGAGCTCGGTGCCGTAACTAGTGGCGCCGAGGTACTTGCCACGTCGGCGCCACGCAGGCCGCCACGCTGGTGCGAGTCTGGGACCTCGGTGCCATGGACCACGGCGCCGAGACGTGTTACGTCAGCGCCGTGGGTCACGGCGCCGACCCCTGAGTCTAAAAACGGAATTAAAACTATCAAGGGTCTAAATGTGAATATTTTCAAAAAAAAGGCTAAAATAGAAAAAATTCGGTAACCTTGATTCCATTAGACCATAAACGGTACAGAGTTCTCATTTTTACAGAGTAGCCCAACACAGAAGGTAAAATTACATAAATGCCCTAGGAACCAAGATACCGAAGCTTCTTTTATGCGTCGCCATGGACATTCTAGGAATTGCCAGTGGTTGAAATAGGGCGCTTTGGACATTCTCTGGATATCGCAGGAACGTGTGTTGCGGCCGCACGACCGAGAGATATGCCGAGGTGTATTAAGGGTGTGTTTGGTTCGTGGATGGAGGTTGTATCGTATATCCCGACCGAGTGGATGCGATCGAGTGGAATCGTATTTCAGAAAAAGAAGATGTTCGGTGAGGTTGCATGAGCGGATGCAAAAACCGAGATGCTTGTTTGATTGCTCGTATGAGCGGATGCATTCTACCAAACTCGAGAGGTCGACACGTGGGACCGCATAAGATACATCAGATCAACCCATCCAGATGGCCAGTGAAGCTCATTTTGAGCGTATCCACCCATCCAGATGAGAGCGTATTTTTGCATCCGCTCATGCAGGATGCATCCACTCATACAGGCAACCAAACAGGCTCTTTCTCAGATTATACAGATCCACCCAGCCAGAACGAAGGAGATTCAGGCAACCAAACACACCCTAAAACGGCATGGTTAAACCTGCTAGTTGACGGGTGGCGTCCCTTGGAGCTAGCCGCCTGGCAGCCACCAACCGAAAGGACCGACGAGAGGCGTCGCTCCAACCGAGCCGCCTGGCGGCCGTCGGAAGATAGGGCTTTTTAACTACGAGTTGTATGTAACATAGTCATTCCCGAGAATAATTCATCTGACATTTTATATGCGGTCATTATCACCAAATCATCTTTCATGATTAGTACATATAACTTGCAACTTACAGCCAGATAGCTTTCGCTTTCTTTCTTTTGCTTCTTTATCAATAACTGTACTAAAATTCTTTAAAATATCAATGTACTAAAAACCCTATCAGCATAAATACAAACAGGAAAGACTAGACCAACACAGAAAGGGTCAGCGCATCATCTTTTAACTTGATCTGGGTTGCTGCCGGTAGCTGGTAATGTTGCTGTCTTGCCATTGGGCACCCCATTATCTATAGGAGCAGGTGTTTCCCACTTCCCTTCAGACTCCAATGGCTCTATCACCTTAACAGATCCATCTGAGAGCCCAAGTGCAAACTGATTTGGCTCGAACGGATGCGCAGCAACAACTAGCGGATAAACAGGTGGATTGCTGACAAGAAAGAGAGATTATTAGCTCATGATGATGTACGGGAAAATATGATACACAACTTACATCCTAACAAAGGAACATTATATTCAATGTACTAAACTGTGCTCAGAGAAATAATTATATGGACAATGAAGAGCACATCATGTCAAACTGATTGTTGTTTCAAGTATATGCTACTAGTCAAGATAAATCCACAGAACAGACTGCCTGCTTTTACAGTGTGATGGCTAATTTATTCCTTGTATTAATGGTACACACTACTATAATGGGCAGTGGGCAATGGACAACATACAATTTGACCATTTCCTCAGTAACATAAAAAGATAATACTTTCCAAAAAAGGCCATAATAGTGCTGGACAGTATATCACAGTGATATAACACTTCTTCAAATCATAGGTCAAACTGTCAAAAATACCAACGCCCATCCCCCTCGTTTCACAGAGTAAACAGTCAGATTCTCACGATGCTCACTGGTGACAAACAAGTTGCGTCCCCAACCAAATTGGAACTCTACTCTATTACGTACCTCAAAATTTGAGCCTAACTCTTACAAATTTGAGTAATGATAACCCATCCGCAGCATCTATGTGCACACATTCATTCATAATGGCCAAAATTGTGTCAACAAACATGTGAAATCTTGTGTCAACAAATTCCTGTATGCTCACTTTTACCTCATGTTCTCACAATGTTCTATACAGCAATACCATCAACAATAAGATTTCAAAATGTCCTTTGAGAACAAGAAACTTGGCCAACTCACTACAACAAGAAATTTATTAGATAATTGAATTTTATGATTTCTCATAGATGGATTAGTTATCATTAGTCCAACTCAAACCATCCAAATGGGGCACAATGCTCACACTAACGCAACACTATTAGCCGCACTATATTTTCACATTACCATTAGAAAAAAAATTCCTCATGATTTCTCAGCATGGTTGTCACGGCGAGTCGGCGACCACGGCGAGTAAGAGACGCCTAGATGCCTAGGCGACGCCTAGGTGAGGGCCCGCGACTCCTAGGCGACGGCCGATATTTTATATATGCCGACTCGCGTCCGCCTCTCTCGTGTCATGTCTCTCTCTCGCGTCGCGCCTCCGTCTCCCCGACTCCGCCTCCTCCCGGCGCCGATCTCCCGCTCTCTCCCCGACGCCTCCCTCTCTCCCCAGCGCTTCCTCCCCCGCGCGCCACCTCCTCCCCCCGCGCCTCCTCGGCGGCGGAGCACACCGAGAGGAAGCCGGCGGCGGGAGCACGCTGGAGGGAGGTGGCCGGAGCACGGGAGGGAGACGGCGGCGGGAGGGAGGAAGGCGGCGCGGCAGGAGGGAGGCGGCGCGGGTGGAGGGAGGCGGCGCGGCCGGAGAGGAGGGGCGGACGGCGTACCTGGGCTGGCGGTGAAACTAGGGTTCGGGCCAAGGCGAGACGATCCTCCCCGGCGTCAGATCGACTTGGCGTCACCTAGGCGACGCCGTGACAACCATGTTTCTCGGTAAGTGCATGACTTCGCTATGCCTACTGGCATTAATAATTATCAGTTACCACATAAATAAATTAGCTGCAGCAGACCAAATGAAAAACATGCAATGATTTAATCGCATGAGAATCAAAATTGTAGTACATCCAAATTCTATTTTGGAGCAATAATAAGGGCCATTTTTTGGTTGTTGTGTTGTTCTTATTTTCCAAATGTGGAGAAGCAGCTGTGGAAAATCTAGTACTTCGTTTGGCAAATCAGATTAAAGATTCACAAATTCTATTATCAAGTGATTAATCCTTCCAGATTTCCCCTCGCTTGCATTTTCCTTCCATAACTACTCCCGTATCATTCATTATTGATATTGAAATGGATATCTTCCTTATGTAGAAGGCTAACAATATCTCTGTTTGCATTGCAACATGGTTTAGGAGAAAAAACAACTAGCCAAACTACAAAATATTTAAAAACAGTTCCACCAAAGGAGATTCTCAGAATCCACTGCATGCCAAACAGAGGCTAAATTTCTTATGCAGAAAATATTGCTTACCTATTTATAGCCGCAAAGCCATGTATGCTGGTGGAGCTATCCTGCATCTTAATTGCAGGTTTTCCGCATGAAAAATGCCCAAGTTACCATCGGTGAATGAAGTGAAAACCAGTTGGCTGTTGCAAGAGTATGATGCATGTGATATGGAAGCAGAAAAAGCATGCTGTGGTATCCACTGAAACAAGAGACACATGTAAGAGACTGCAACGGAATATTATTATTTATAATTTCTCAACGAATGAACCTTTCAACCTGATAAATCCTCTCCATTTTTAATGCATCATATATGGCCAGCTGACTCTCGTGAACCACTAACAAGTGACTTTGATCAGAGTTAAACTGGATCCTTGTATCCCCTGATGGGGCTTTCCCGGCTGGCATTTGTATAGTAAATGATTTCTTTTCCTCCCAAGTATCAGCTGTCCATACACGTAGCTGCAAACAGGAAGATAACATTTCTACCTGTTACTAAGGGGTGCATGATGTAGAAAAACCTATTAGTTCACTATGACTGTTTCTTATATAATGAAACCAAGTGGATAATATTCATTCAGATGCAAGCTCGTAATAGAGCTACGAAACAAAAGGGTAGAAAAAAATAACTGCAGTTGGTAGTAACCTGTGCATCAGCTCCGGAAGATACAAGTACATTATGATAACTGGCAAAAGCCAATCCTGTTATCCATTTATGATGGCCCTTGAGAATTGTTTTCACCTGAAAACATGACTACTTTTAGTGTAAGTGTTTAGTGGTAATTCAATTAGTTTAAATTCACTATTTTTAACCAGACGTACCTCATCTACCCTGACATTGTATATGTGGATGGTTGAATCTTCCATTCCAACAGCTATGACATTATTGTCTTGTGGATGGAATGCTAAAAATGTTGAAGCTGGTGGTGCTGGCATGAATGTTGTCATCACCTGCCAGAAAAGATTAATGAGCAAAATAGCAAATTATGAACTCTCAAAGTCTCAACCTTGTACAAATAAGAATACTTATAATACCTTAAATGTCATCATGTTAAACAAAGAAATATTCCCACCACATGCGGACATCACATATGAATCGTTCTTGGACAGTGCAATGCATGGGACAGCCTCCTCAGGGTTGGAATCTGTTTTATCATTAATCATGACATGACCACTGTTTGGTTGCCAATGGTGTGGCATGATGCTGGCTGTGGCCTTTTAAGAAGAATGGACATAATTTTAGAGCTCACAATCTCACATTGGTTAGAACTAAAACCTAGAAAAACATATGTATCTTCCCGACCAACTTTTGGTCCCAAAAAAGGACCAAAAGAACATGACCAATAGAAAAGACTCACCATGCCACTTGGATTCCCCTCACTTTTACTCCATTTCCATAACCTTTGAATGCCGTCAGACCCTAGCGCTAGCAAGCCAAATCCATTATTTGTGTACAATAATCTGATAACCTGCACATAGACGCTTTTAAAGACTACTCATTGCTTCTATGACATGACTCAGAGTTTATTGATGTAGAGCAAGATTAAACCTTCACGGTCTGATCTGTAGTCTCTGGTACCGTAAGTACGCGGCATTGCTGCGGGTTCAGTACTTCTGTCAGTTCCCAGGGTTTTCCTTTGTCAGGCATTTCTTCTGAAATTCTTCGTTTAATATTAATGTTTCCAGATACTGCGTTGTCACCATTCTGCAAAATTTATGAAGATGGCAGTTTCAGTCAAGGTTGTCACGGCACTCCGGTAAGTCACGGCGAGACCAGAGAGCCTGGACGCCTAGTCGACTAGGCGCTCGTCATGGCGATAGTTAGACGATAGTAATAAATACAAGTAATATCTTATATGACCGAAAATTAAATAACCATACAATGTAATAGCACAAATTATCTAAATAACAAGGTCCATAATAGCAAATAGCATTAACATACCAAGATTCATGCCTTGTAGCCTATTTAGTCTTTCAACCCATTAATATATGTGGCGGCCCACCAGCCTATTTGCTCTCCCCTTATCTCTTCTCTCTCTCACCGCACTTCCTCTCTCCGTTCTCACCGACGAGCATTATCTCCTCTCTCTCTCTCTCCGTTCTCACACCGGTCACGAACTCAGGGGAGACGCACCCTCTCCTCCGCACGCCGGTCGCGAAGATCTCCATCTACGACACCGCCCACACCACCTCAGACCAGGTAAATCATTGCCCACATCACCCATCGATTGATCTTGCATCGGATTTCTTGCCTGCTTTGTTTGGATATGAGAACAGGAGAAGAAGAAGCACATTTTCTTTCCCTTGCTTGCTTGATTTGTTCCCCTCTCCCTCTCGGCTCCGGTGGCGAGATGCGGCGTAGGTCTCCACCGACGTGTAGTTTGCTGTCACCACAGTCCACAGTGCGGCTTCCGAAGGTCGCCGTGGGTGGCTCGTGGCGCAGCCCAGCAGAGGAGGCGACACGGCTCGGTGGAGGGAGACGACGCCCAACGTTCCCAGGCACTCGCCACCCTGGGCAAACGGCCTTGGCGTCGCCCTCCAGCCGCCAGGACGCCTAGGCGACGCCGTGATAACCTTGGTTTCAGTTATTCATAAAAGGGTAAGAAAAGACTAAAAGTGATTAAAAGTTCATTTAGGGTTCCTTCTGAATTGCCGCAGCCTTTCAAAAGCACCTCTATTTGTTATTTTCTGGATAAACTAAGTAATTAACAAGCTCTATTTAAAGCTAAACCAGAAATATTTTACTACATTTGGTATGTACTCTCGTAACTGTTTAGATTCTACAGCATAGCAACGGGAAAGTGGCCATTATACCATACTTAAGTAGGCAAAGAGTATTTAAGCACATTGACATTATCCAAAAATGTTCATTTATCAAATTACGAATACTTTTCCTTTTGTCTTGATAACATTACCAGAATAGGAGATGGCATTGCAGGAGAGTTCCTGTCCAAATGATCCATCTGGCTGATGTTTGGAGAAATGCCAGCAACAACTGGAGCACCTGACACCTAGTGATTCGATATTCAAGGTAATGAATTCTTCCCAAATAACCTAAGAGTCAGTACAAGATGGAAGTAGACAAGTAGCACGGAGGAGTCCAGAACTTGAACCTTCGTAGAAGAAGCATCATATCGAGACCGAATGCTTCAATGGCTGGTTTCCAAAACCCGTAAAGATCTGAGTCCATCAGCATTCGCAAGTATCTTAACACCATTATCTACTGTAGTCACAGCAAGAAGATTTCCTTCCTTATTGAACCTTAAGCGTGGAAGGTCCTAATGTAATACACAAAGGTTAAATTGTCATAAAAAAAATCATTGAGCAACATAATTCGAAGAGAAGACTAACTGGTAGGGCTCCATCAGCATCCGTACTGATCAGCATGTTAGTGTTGTCAACATCCCAAAATTTAATCTGGTTATCTTCACCAGCAGCCAAAACGTGATTTTGCGCCGTATCAAATTGCACTACACCAGCTGAATTTTTATGAAATCCAGAATATGTCCTCTTGATAGATCCTTCACTTTCATTCCACTCCACTAAATATGACTCACCCTCTTTGCTAGTTCCACATGAGAATAACCTTTGTAGAATCAGAAATTAGTGGTTAGATTAAATATCTCCATCAAAAAAAGATTAAATATCAGAGTAAAAACAACTGAAGCTATCTGCTGGTTGTGAAGAACTAGATTTTTATGCTTGCCTTGTTCCGTCAGCACTATAAAGCATTGTAGTACAAGATCTTCCTGGAGCATCGTAGTCTACTCTAGATCCCATGTTGTCATAAAGCCATGCCTTAATTTTCCCATCAATGGAAGTTGAGAAGATAAACTACAGTCAACAAAAAAATCACACATGAGTAAAATTATTCGGGTATGATCAATCTGTGTAGTCACAGAAAGATCCTGTTGTGGACTCTTATTGGGGATGACATTACACGAGAAGGTCTGCAAGATGGCAAGCTGTGCACCAAACTGTGGTCACTGTGCTGGACGGCAAGACCGCAGTGACAAGATCATGACAGCCCACAGTCTGAAGCCGTGAGGCTCTGCTGTACCAAAGGAGTCCAAGTCTCGGTACAAGTTAGTATGCTTGTTTAGGAGATATTAGTAAGGAAAGTTAGGAGATATATTAGGTGTGAGTCGGATATGGTGTGATTTCCGAATCTGCTTAACAGAATCGGTTACTATATGATATAGGAGTCAGTCTTGTGAAGTCCTATATAAGGGATGTCTGCTGTACTCTGTTGGTTCAAGCAATAGAATCAATCTTCTTCTAAACCGGCGACTCAAAGCTTCAAAACCTGGCCGGCGAGAATCCTAACTAGGCGCCTGAGGGCAAGCTCGCCTTCTTCCGTTATCCATTGCGTTCAATCCCAGTTCCCAGTTTCACCTCCTTCCACCCTTACCAGCCATCACAAGCCATCCACTAAACCGAGCCACATCAACTTGGTATTAGAGCCAACAACCACAACCCTTCTTATGGAGGAACCGAAGATGATCGAGGATATTGGCAAGATGCTTGCCATGATGATGAATGATATCAACGACATCAAGCAACAGCAAGGGCGGGATCGAGATGACATCAATCGGCTGCAACAAGAAAGCACTGGGGGATCTGCCAGCGTGCTTGAGTCAGGAGCAGAAGTCTTATAATGGACAGAGCCAAAAAGGAGGAAGAAAGAAGAAGTGCTCCACGTTTTCACAAGCTCACCTTTCCGACATACGGGGTGACGAGATCCGCTGCCATGGCTAAATCGATGTGAGCAGTTTTTCTATGGACAGCGTACTTTTGAAGAGAAGGTTTGGCTAGCAGCATACCATTTAACAGGCATCGCACAGAAATGGTATTACCAGCTGAAACAAGATGAGGGTATTATACGTCGGACTCAGTTTCGTGAATTATGTCAATATGCGGTTTGGGGCACCCATCCAGAGCAATTTCCTAGGAGAGTTGGCTCAGCTTCGGCGAACAAGATCTGTGGAGGAGTACCAACGGCAATTCTTGGCGTTGCTTTGCCGTGTGGAGCTGTCAATATGCGGTTTGGGGCACCCATCCAGAGCAATTCCTAGAGAGTTGGCTCAGCGTCGGCGAACAAGATCTGTGGAGGAGTACCAACGGCAATTCTTGGCGTTGCTTTGCCGTGTGGAGCCGTTATCACAAAAACAACAGGTGTAGCTGTTCACAGCTAGATTGATGAAACCCCTGTGCACGGATGTAGAATTGCAGAACCTGGGAAACCTCCAGACGGCCATGAGGTTGGCAAGGGCATATGAACAGCGTCTGTCAGAGGAGCCAACAGAGACAAAAGCATTGAGATCATTAGCAGCAGCTCATCACAGATGTCCATGGTTCCAATCATGAAGGGGTTCAAAAGACTATTTATTGCATTTGTGCACATTTTCATGTTTCGGGATTACCACGGTTTGTCCATGAGTTTGTTAAGAGCTGCCCTGTTTTTCAGTGTAACAAAACTAAACATCTTCATCTAGCTGGTCTACTGCAGCCCTTGGAGGTTCCGCCAACAGTTTGGGCAGATATTTCTATGAATTTCGTGGAAGGGTTTCCCAAGGTCCACAGCAAATCCATCACCTTAACTGTCGTTGATCGCTTCTCCAAATACACGCACTTCCTTGCTTTATCGCATCCATACACGGCGAGTTCTGTTGCTCAGGCTTCCTTCCAGGACGTGGTCCGCTTCCATGGGATGCCTTCTTCAATTGTGAGTGACCGTGATCCCATCTTCACTAGTAATTTTGGCAGGAGCTTTTCTGGTTGGCAGGTGCGGCTGCACCTTAGCTCGCCTTTCATCCACAATTCGATGGGTACTCTGAAGTGGTTAATCGCATCATTACCATGTACCTCCGGTGTTTGAGTGGAGAGCGTCCTAAGCAATGGGTTCAGTGGCTTCCGTGGACTGAATATTGTTACAATTTTTCATATCAAACAGCTCTCCGCACCACACCTTTTCGCGTGGTTTATGGGCAAGATCCACCTCCATCATTGGTTACCGAGCCAAGCACTGCTCGTGTGGCGGCTGTCAAGCAGCAAATGGCCAATCGGGATGAGTTTTTGGTGGAAATCCGTGAGAGAATGCTGCAGGCTCTGTCCGTCATGAAGCAACGCCATGATAGTTTGCATTGGGCCATGGAGTTTATGCCTGGGCACTGGGTTTGGTTGCGCTTGCATCATCGCCCGGCTGCTTCTATTACTGGTGGTGTTCCTTCCAAACTAGCCCCCAAGTTTTATGGACCCTTCTTGGTGCTTGAGCGCATTGGGTCAGTGGCGTATAGGCTGCAGTTGCCTGAGTGCGCTAAAATCCATGACGTTTTTCATGTGGCGATGCTCAAACCATTGATGAATAAGTCCCTGTACTGTGGTCTTTGTGGGGCTGTGGTAGTTTTTGTTTTTTTGACTGCTTTAGGACAGCATCTGCTTTTAGGACAGCATCTGCTTTTGCTTTAGGACAGCATCTGCTTTTAGGACAGCATCTGCTTTAGGACAGCATCTGCTTTAGGACAGCATATTGACCGCTTTAGGACAGCATCTAGGATAGCATCGTAGCATATGCTTGGCTGGTTCTCAGCCTATAAATTTGTATCCCCAACCCTCAAAGTTGGCATGGCATTGTGTGAGCAATAAACAAGAAAACTTGCCCCATCACCTAGTGTCATCCTCTCCATGAGAGTAAGGATCTTGCTATCACCAAGAGCAAGAGTCCAGCGACTAACAAGTGGTATCAGAGCCTTAGTATCCTGTAGCTTGAGCATCTCCTGCTCATCTCCTTCTCCGGCCTCACAGCAGCCCCACCGTAGAGCAGCAGCAGCCCGGCTGTCCCCGCCACTCTCTCCGAGACGGCAGCGGCTGCCGGCAGCCTCTCTCCACGCAATGCCCCGATGCGCGCCATGTCCGCAGGCGCTCGCCACCTTCGGCCGCCGAGCATGCGGCGCCGCAGACGGCCGAGCTCGTCGCGCAGCAGCAGCGCGAGCGAAGGGCGGTAGAGACCGCCACGGCGGCGAAAGGGCGCTGGCAAAGGCAATGGGCGAGCGGCAGCAGCCTGCGGCGAGGTGGAAGCGGCAGCGGCAGATGCAACAGTGCAGGCGGCAGCAGCAGAGGTCAAGGCTCATATGCAGCAAGAATGGCAGCCCGGCCATTGATGACAGCACGACGCGACCTCACCGCTGGAGAGGGAGGCGCAGCGCAAGGGCGAACGGCGCAATGGGGCAGCCGCAAGACGCCACGAGCGCGGCGGCACTCGATAGCGCGGACGCGCCGGCGGCGCTCTGGCGAGGCGCACACGGCGCGCGCCTCGAGGAGGCCCGCGACGGCGGCGGCGACGGTCGACGGAGAGCGCGCCTCACAGTAACGCGACTTTCCTCGGTTGGCACCGTGGCCACCACGAGTACCAGTCCGCCGCCGGGACGCCGGCCGGCGGCGGTGGCCTACCTCACCAAGACCAACTACGCCGAGCGGTCTGCGGTGATGAGGTGAAGCTCCAGTGCGGCATATGTGGGATGCACCGCACGGCGACGCCGACCACGATCAGATCGACGGCGCCGATGCTCATCGCCGCAGCCCCGCCCGAGATGCGCTTCGCTACCAACAAGCGGATCGCCAAAGAGGCTTGGGACACCATCGCCGCAGACGACGGCAGCGATCGCGCCGCAAGTCTACACCGCAGCACTACGCGCGGAGCGGGAGAACCCGCCTTCAAGCCGTGAAGACGCTGATGACTTTGCTCTCGCCTCAACACTCGCTGCGTGGTTGGTGCAGTTCGGTGACGACACCTCACGAGAGAGAGAGCGTGGAGAAGCTCTTCCGCCGCGCCCCCGAAAGTACAAGCGCATGGCTCGCCGATCGGGTCTCGCTGACCTTTCCACGATGACCATCGAGGCGTTGGGTCGCCTCAAGGTCGCCGACATCGATGAGCCACGAGCCTCTCGACCCGCCACCATTGGCGGAAGCTCCTCCTCACTCGGAGCAAGTGGTGCCGGCCAAGGTGACAAGAAGAAGGGGAGCCTTCTTCCACGACAGCGGCGCAAGAGTGGCAAGCGCGCAAGTCGCGCAAAGCGCCAGTATGGCGAGCATCGGCAAGCAAAAGCCGACGAGACGAGACGCACTCTTGCCACAATCGCGCAAGCTTGGTCATTGGGCCAAGGAGTGTCGATACCACGACGCGCCAGCCCACGCGCGCGCAAGCGAGGAGGAGGAGCAATGGTCCTGCTCATTGCTCATGCGAGCATCGACCACCTCCAGCGGCACCCGGCCGCAGTGGCTCTCCTCCACCTTGACGAGCCAAAGCACACGCCTCCTCGGCGGCGCCCGCAATGACAAGACCGACGGTGGTGCTCGACACCGCGCCACCCACCACATGACCGGCGGCGAGTTCTTCTCCGAGCTCGACTCAGCGCTCGAGGCACCGTTGCGGCGCGACGCCCGCCGTGGAGATCAAGGGCGCGGCTCTGTCGCCTTCGCCGCCAAGATCGGCGAGCACCACCGCCACGGCGTCTACTACATCCCCGACCGCGGAACTCCATCATCGCCTTGGGACACCGGATGAGAACGGCTCGCGTGTCGAGATCGAGCACGGTGCCGCGGATTTGGGATCTTCGACGCCGCCTCCTTGCCAAGGTAACCAGAGGCGCAAATCGACTCTACACTCTTCACGTGCAGTGGCACAACCCTCTGTTCGCAGCCGCCGGACGACGAGGCGTGGCGATAACACGAGCGCTGGGCACCTTCACCGAGGCCCGGCGGCCGGTGCCACGAAATGGTGCGAGGCCCGCCGCACCTTGACCATGTGGAGCAGCTCTGCGACGTCGCGTGTTGACGGCGCAGGCGACTCCTTCCCCAAAGAAGAAGTTTCCGAGCCAAGGAGAGGCTCGAGCTCGTGCACGGGACTTGTGTGGCCCGCGACACCGCCACACCGGGAGACGACGCTACTTCCGCCGCCGTCGACGACCTCTCCGCTACATGTGGTGATGGTCCTCGGCGGCAAGGAGAGGCTGCGCGACGCCATCGCGCACGCAGTCGCCGCGGAGGCGAGCGCGCCGCAGTCGCGCGTCTTGCACGCATACGTTCATAACGGCGCGAATTCATGGCGCCGACCGCGTCGCATCGCTACCGATGAGGCATTCGCGCCACTACTCCGCGCCGCATGCCCGCAGCAGTAACGGCGTCGCCGAGCGGCGCAACCGCACGGTTGTGGGATGGCTCGCCCTCCTCGCGCAGGGGATGCCGCCTCCTTCGGGAGAGCGGTGGTGACCGCCGCCTACATCCTCAACCGCCGCCTACTAAGGCGCCGACGGCAGACGCCGACGAGGCTCGCATGGCGCAAGCCGGCGGTCTCCCACTTGCGGGTCTTCGCCTCACGCTCGCCAAGGAGCTTGGCCACATCGGCAAGCTCGACGACGTGAGCACCGAGTGTTCATCGGCTACGCGGAGGCTCGGCGCCTACCGCATCCTCGACCTGTCACACAAGGCCCGCATCTCGCGTGACGCCATGTTCGACGGCGGCGAGGCCGACGTGGGACAAGGCGGTGGACGATGGTTCGCCTCGACTCGTGGACTTTGTTGTCGACCACGCCCACTTCGAGAGCCGGGAGCTAGCACTGTCTTCACCGAGCTCGCCCACTCGACACCTTGCTCGCCACCGCCTCCGGCGAGTGCTCCACCACCTCGGCACGGCCACGCCCCACCTTCACGCACCGGCCACCACTTCCCGCACCGGCGCCACACCACCGACCGCCCAACGCCGGCCCACGATGAGGAGCGCATGGTGGAGTTCGCTACTCCGCCGTCCCAGACGAGGACCGCCGACGCTACCACGACGACGAGCCTCGCGCTTATCGTACCATGGACAACATCTCGCGAGCCGCCGCCCTCGATCGCGCAGCGCGATCGCGAGGCGAGCCGCATTGGCATGCGACGACGGCGAGCCCCGCCTCCTTCGCCGGCGGCGAGGGAGACGCGGCGTGGCGGTCGCGACGGCGAGAGATGGACGCCGCCGAGCGTAACCGGACGTGGAGTCGGCGGATCTTCCCGCCGGCCACCGCGATCACCCTTAAGTGGGTGTTCAAGCCGAGCGGGATGAAGCCGCGCCATCGCAAGCACAAGGCTCGCTGGTGGCACGAGGCTTCGTGCGGCGAGAGGGGTCGACTTCGATGACGCCGCACCGTCGCGACGGATGGAGTCCGTCGACTCCTCCTGCGCTAGCTGCCCAGAAGGTCGGGCGTGTTCATCACATGGATGTCAAGTCGGCATTTCTTAACGGCGACTTGAAGGAGGAGGTCTCGTGCATCACCGGGATTTGCGATCCCGGCAAGGAGGGCAGGTGCTCGCTGCGCAAGGCCCTCTATGGCTTGCGACAGCACCGAGGGCGTGGAACGCTGTCGGACTCCACCTCAAGCAAATAGGGTTCCAGCAGAGCGCACACGCAGGTCGCAGCCTCACCGGCGGGCAAAGGCGCAACGCCTGGCGGTGGGTGTCTACGCGACGACTTGGTGATCACCGCACCAAGGATGCGAGGTGGCGGCATTCAAGGAAGAGATGAAGGCCACCTTCCGGATGAGTGACCGGGGTCTCTCTCCTTCTACTTAGGATCGAGGTGCACCAGATGATTCCGGATCACGCCGACTGCATCGCCACGCCAAGCGCGCCGCTGAGCTAGCCGGGCTCACCGATCGCAACCCGCCTCACCCAATGGAGGAGAGGCTGGCCGAGCCGCGACAAAGACGACGGAGGTGGACGCTACGCAGACGCTGTCTTGTGGGAGCCTTCGCTACCTCGCCACACACGACCGGACTTGGCATTCTCCGTCGGCCACGTTAGTCGGTTCATGCAACGACCGACGACGAGCATCGCGATCGTGAAGAGGATCATCCGCTACGCTATGGGGACCCTTGACCACGCCTCCATTACCCGAGGTGTCCCGGCGCGCACACTTCGTCGGGTATAGCGACAGTGACCACGCGCGACATTGACACCAAAGAAGAGCACAAGCGGGATTCTCTTCTTCCTCGGCAAGTGTCTCGCTCATCGGCAATCGACAAGCAAAGCGGTGGTGGCTCGTCGGTCACCGTGGAGGCCGAGTACATAGCGGCTTCCACCGCTCGACTCAGCACTCGCTCGCCGATCGCTTGGTGATCTCTCGGCAGGACATCGGCAGCGATGGAGCTCGGGGTGGACAGCAAGTCCGCTCTAGCCCCGCAAAGAACCCCGCTTTTCATGAACGGAGCAAACACATCCGGTGAAGTACCATTTCATCCGAGGTCGCTGGATGAAGGAAGCATCAAGGCAAGCTACATCAACACCACGGATCGCCTTGCGATCCGCTACCAAGCCTCTTGGAAGGATCAAGTTCTTGAGCTCGCTCCAAGATCGGGATGGTTCAACCCTCCCACAAGACGACGCACAAGACTTAGGGGAGAATGATGAATAAGTCCTCATCATCGTGGTCTTTGTGGGGTGTGGTAGTTTTTGTTTTTTGATCGCTTTAGGACAGCATTCGCTTAGGACAAGATTCGCTTGCTTTAGGACAGCATTCGCTTTTAGGACAGCATTCGCTTAGGACAAAGATTCGCTTTAGGACAAAGATCTCGCTTTTAGGACAGATCTGCTTTAGGACAGCATATTGACCGCTTTAGGACAGCATCTAGGATAGCATCGTAGCATATGCTTGGCTGGTTCTCACCTATAATTTGTATCCCCAACCCTCAAAGTTGGCATGGCATTGTGTGAGCAATAAACAAGAAAACTTGCCCCATCTCCTAGTGTCATCCTCTCCATGAGAGTAAGGATCTTGCTATCACCAAGAGCAAGAGTCCAATGACTAACAACCATATCATGGTGATCCCCGTTGATATTCCTACATTGCGGCAATCCACCATGGCCGTGCTATTCCGCTTCCTTTGAAGGTTCCACGAGCTCGCTTTTTGCCGCAATCGCTGGGAAGTATTGGTTCAATGCATGGTTGTCATGACGTAATTGGCGACAATGGCGCCTCTTAGCGCCGGACGCCAGGCGAGGCAAGGCATGTTGTATACATGCGCATACCAAACCGCACATGGCGACTCACTCTCTTCACTGTCTCCCATACAATCCCGCCTCCCGACTCCCACTCGCTCTCCCGAGCCCGACTCTCTCCCGCGCCGATCTCCCGCTCCCCCGACGACTCCCTCCTCCCCGCCGCTTCCTCCTCAGCGTCGCCTCCTCCCTAGCCGCATCCTCCCCACGTGCCACCTTCTCCCAGACGCCTCCCCGCTGCACGCCTCACCTCGTCACCTCCTCCTCGACGGAAAGCCGACGGCGGAGCAGTGAGATCGGCGCCGCGGCAGGAGCAGGCAGAGATTGGCGCCGGCACGGAGGGAGGTGGTCGGAGCACGGGAGGAGACAGCGAGAGAGGGGCCAAAGCGCGGGAGGAGGAGGGCCGAGGGGAGGAGGGTGGGAGGAGGAGGAGGCGGCCGAGAGAAGAGGTGGACGACGACTCGCCAACGCGAGGCGCTCCTCCCGACGCCTCTCCCGCGCCGACGCCAACAACAATGGTTCAATGGAAGGATTGCCCACCTTCGTAAACTTCATGGGTTCTTCAAGATATTCAAGAACAACACCGGATTTCCAGCTCGAGGACGAGTTGTTTCAGCGATGAGGGGAAGTGTTGTGGGCTCTTATTGGGGACGACATTACACGAGAAGGTCCACAAGACTCGCAAGTCGCGCACTGCATCGTGGTTGCTTTGGCCGACGGCAAGACCATAGCGACAAGATGATGACGGCCTCTGATCCAAGTCGTGAGGCTCACTGTCTCTGTACAAGTTAGCATGTTTGTTTAGGAGATATTAGTAAGGAAAGTTAGGAGATATATTACGTGTGAGTCGGATATGGTGTGATTTCGAATCGCTTAATGTAATTGGTTACTATATGATATAGGAGTCGGTCTTGTGAAGTCCTATATAAGGGACACCTGCTATACTCTGTTGGTTCAAGCAATTGAACCAATCTTCTTCTAAACCAGCAACTCAAAGCCTCAAAACCTGGCCGGCGAGAATCCCGACCAGACGCTTGAGGGCGAGCTCGTCTTCTTCCGTTATCCATTGCATTCGTATCCTAGTTCCCAGTTTCACCTCCTTCCACCCCTTACCATCCATCGCAAGCCATCCACTAAACCGAGCCACATCAGATCCACTCCCATTTTGCCTCCAATACAGCAACCACGGTTGCTGAGACAATTCTTCCTCTAGCTTGTTTTCTTTCAGATGTTTACACTTACGCATACACCTATACTGTTTAACATTTTTTGCCTTTTAGAACCAAGCAGTACATTTTATAGCTTAATTATGCATATAGAAACACTATTTATATCCTTTTGTCCTGGTGTAGCATTGAACTTGACTATCAGGTATTGCATCCTTAGATGTAGATGTGTATTGCACACAAATCATTTTCAGATTACACACCTGAATACTCTCCTTGTAATGGGGGCAAATAGAATAGACAGGTGTCTCATGCCCATCAAATACAAACAGTCTCTGTCCATTCATTGTCCAGACCTACAAAACAGAAGCGAAACTGTAGAAATCCAGCTTAAGAGTTGCATAACTTTACAAAATACATCATTAAAATGCCTTTCACACCTTTATTAGCTTATCATCTCCACATGTGACAGCACAAAGTTGCTTATTTGGACGAGAGAATGCTATGTCATTAACTCCCCCAGAATGAGCATCAATCTGACATTAAGAAACAACAGTTAGTAATATAATCTGTTGCAGTACAATTTCAATTTCCTTTGAACATAATGTAACATTTCTTGAGGGGAACATTTGTGCACAATCTTATGGGGAGCAATTAGAAATTGTCCAGCACCTCTGTAATTTGCCGTACGTCATTAGGATGTTGATATGCATGCAGATGGATTAAGTGTTTTGTGAATGCAACTCCTGCAAGCATGAAAGGAAGCTTAATACAACCATTAGGTGGAGCATATAAAATTTGTTTTGTGATATTAGAGATACTTGACCTATGAAATCTCCATTAGGACTCCAGGTAACTCGGTTGATCGATATGGAGAAGTTGTTTACAACAACACCCTTTTGCATAAGAGGTTAAAAAGGAAGATCATGAGAATTTGATGCAACCAAGAGACATATTCAAAAGCAAAACAAAACCTTGCACATAACATTACAGAATAAAGTGGTTATACAGAAACTCAACTCAAGTTAATAAATATGCTTCCACCAGCACCAGTGATTAAGGTACAATGCTTGGTATTAGTCAAAGGCCTACATGATGTGCGAGTAAACAGGATAAAGCCATTCCAATATTTTTCACAAGTTCCTTACAGAACTGTGGCGCCCTAATTAATAAGTGTACTTAATTCCTAATGTGAAAGCGGTAGGGAATGGAGGATTAATATTCGATCTGATAGGGGATGGAGGACTGAGATTAGATGTGCAGCAAAGGCGCGAAAGGTACGGTTTTGAAACTCAATTTATAACAAGTATAGATATAGATAATATTCAGTATGGTTCCCACCACATCATGTAAACTGACAAAACTATCTTGCGTACTTCCCTGGACTAGGACTGCTTATAAAGATAATTCAAAGTTCTTGATCTTGTTATTTGGCACGGCTAAGGAAAATGTGACGAAGTCTTGATGCTAAGCAACTGACAAAATACAAAGGTCACATGCACTCTGTGAATACAATCAATGATTAACCAGACATCACATATCAAGAAGTATGATTCCTGTTAGGCAAGGCCCAGTAGGAAGAAAAGGTGAACAACAAATTGACACATCTATATCAGACAAGAAGACTTAGACATGAAGTCTTAGAATTATAAGTAAAAAAGCAATCAACAGTGCATTACTGTAAAACTTGAAAAGTGCAGATCATTTGATTATGACTTATGAGTACCTGAAACTGGGGTGAACATGCTTGCACATCCCGAATTTTGAAAGGTACTGAAACGAGCCTCTCTCGCAGACCAATCTCCCAAAGCGCAATTTCACCATTCGAATAACCAACTAAAAGGTAGGGAACATGATCAGCAAGTGACAAATTCAACGGTTGTCTGCATACTTTCTGCTAGTTATTGCACTTTGCTTTAAAAAAAAATACTACATTGATTTTTTTTCTAGAAATTTCTTGATCATACCAAGAAGTAATGTATGGCAAGATGGATGGAAATCCATGCTAGTCACATTACATGCCTGTGGCAATTTACAAACAACTGTTCTAGGAAGATGTTCCAATGACCAGGAGGAATGAGGAACAGGTGTAGGGTAAGTGGCCTGCAAAAACACATTGGTATTGTTTTTAATAGATCGTATGAAGTGCAACAATCTTTCATATATCTGGATTGCAAATGTGGTGTCACCTCATCAACGCTGCTCCCGCTAGTCCTCAGTCGCTTAATTAGCTGCTCAGATTCGCCATTTTGATAGTCTGTTATAGCTGGACGCCTCAAGATGGACGCCACTGAGAAAATAATGCAACACAACAGAAGTCATGAGACATTCCCTTGCATCACAAGAAAATACCAATAAGAACACTCTATTTCCTACTGTACTGCCGAACAGCATTTTAGGCTAATTAAGTTGTAATACTCTAAATCGCATTTCAAATCATCCATTTAAATAATTTATTTCAGTTTTGCATCTTTGCTCCGCTATCCCATCAGCAATTTAGCAAATTAAAAGTTTTTTTTGAAGAAATAGCAAATTAAAAGTTGTATTGGCATAGCGGCAAGTGTCAAAATTTACAAGTTCAGCAACCTGCCAAACTAAATTTCAAGTTTAGGGACAAGGGGCACCTCACAACATGTTTATTAGTTTATGGAGCACTGATGAAATTTTTATCTGAACTAAATCGTGACTTAGTTCTTATGGACAGTACTATAGTCAATGAAATATGTATTACAAAATATAGTTCAATTGTTTCAAGTTTTCAACTATGTGAAGACTACAGAGTTACACATGGGAAAAAGGCACAAAGCTTTAGGGAATAAACGATACAAACATAAACCATTTGTGCCACAAATTAAGATACAATGTATCGCGTATGGGTGCATCGTAGAGATACATATTATCAACTGTAATTGTTTATATACCTACAGCTGAACTTGTCAAAGAACAAATACTGCCATAGTCCAAAACAAATAGAACTGATTCAACTTCAAGATGTGCACTATTTAGATGCATTCCATGAGATTTCGGATTTCAGGTGCATGCTGGCTAATATAATGTAAATAGTTTTGACCAAGGTTTCACAGATTCTTATCTAAAGAAATTTAGATCTGAGAAAACTTAGTTACTGATATTATGAACAAAGTGCATCCATTACACAACATCATCTAGGAATAAAAAGAGAAAAAGATCAAGTCTGGAGAATTAGGTGTCCCAAATTGATGTCAAACGAGTCTCAAAGTCAAACCAACCATCACAAGTGCGCTCATGAGAAGTTTTACCATACTTTGATTCGTGGAACAGGAATTGATGATGCTGCCACAACAGCAGACTGAACAGATGATGAAGCAGCAGCATTTGCCATCCAACCAGCCAAAGCTTGACCAGAAGGAGGAGCAGGTTGGAACTGTATCCATAAACAGGTTAAACGTATTTAGGAGCTAATACCAAATATTGCATATACGGAAACAGAAATAGCAAACATACAGCATGAGTCGCGTGAGGTGGATACATGGGACCACCACCCTTTGGAAGAGCTGCCAATGGTACAGAAACTGGCGAAGCAAGAGCACCATTTGGAGGGTTGCAGGTATGATCAATGAATAGTGTTTTGATATCAGGATTTGACCGAGGATTCTTACAAAGCTGGTGTTGCCAGTTCAAGCTGCACAGGTGAGCGCAGAATCACAAATTAAAACACATTGAAATATCCCATCAAAGAACAAAACTATAATAAAGAGAAACTTGCAAGCAGAGCATGACAAAATTGTAGTAGAATGCTGATTGCAAAACCTTTGGTTAATTAGTGTCCGTAGGCGTGAGGCCTTAAGAGATGGGAAGGTGAGTTTTTCTCGGAAAAGAGGATTGGCTTCAATAAGCTTTTTTAGCTCAATTAGCATGATATTGCGAGCAGATTTAGTATCACCATACTTGGACAACTGTTCATTTTCTCTGCAACAAAAAACGAATTGTTCATAACTCAAAATTAATTTCTTAAATCAAATAAAAATATAAGCAGATGACGTCAAGATACAACTTCTAGTCACACAAAAGGTGTCACCCTAGAAGTGCAATTGAAATATTTTAATTTTTACCAACAACATCTTTGTGAATATTTAGATTGACTGTAAAACTCAGTAATTGTATGGAAAAATATATTCATAATATTATAATTTTATTATATTTTATCGAAGCTGTGTTTTGGAGACCATATCAATGTCCAAGATAACACTTCTCTGACCATATAGAGTAGAGCGTTAACTTGATGAAAATGACTGTTTAAAAGTAGCACCTGCAAGGAGCATCCATTGATTAAAAAGAGCAACAAACATCACATTATTAACTCTATTTCCTATAATACACTTATGACAACAAGTCTATGCGAAGTTCAGCAGTTGGCACTCAGGAATAACAAAAGCTATCTGTGAGGAAGGAGCCCCTGCACATGCCCTGGGCCAAAGAAGTATAGACACCTTGGCAGTTTGCATAGTATCAACAATATTGTGAGATCACTGCTTCATGTTAAGACTCTGCTCTAGTATTATACATAATTAGTCTACGTACTAGTCTAAATGAAAATATACATATCACACTTGCCCAAGGGAATATAAAGACACTACAGAAGATAAGAAAACATCAATCAACGTGATAATTGGCAAGCATTGGAAATAAAGCAAAGCACATGATAATAATGCAGGGCAAGATGAAAGAACCTGAAGTTTTCAAGGGTAAGAAGCTGTGTGATCTCTTTATATAACTCCTCATTGAATGTTGAGAAGACCTTAAGGTCCTTCACAAGTATATCTACTGCTTTTGGCCTATCATGCCTGTTAAAAGGCATTACAAAATTAAGTAATACTAACATCAAACAGAACATATCTTTTTTCTTGAAGTAAACTGAAGATTTCCAGAAGGAACACAGAGCCATTACCTGTCAAGTGCTTCCAAATACTTTTGCTTCCTGATCTCAAAGAAGATCTTCATCGAATATCTATTGTCGTCAACTTTAGTGAACCCAGAGAGGTACCTCTCCACTTCGTCCCACTCCCCTGCAAGCACCTTCTCCTCAAAGTACCTCATATTGAAGAAGAACCCTGACTCTTGCTCGAGCCTAGGACCACAATGCGTCGTAAAAATAATGCTACGTATGACTAATCGAAGTATCAAACCACAACATGAAAGGACATGTAGAACAGAGGGATCCCAATCTTACTGATCTAGAAATGTTCATACAATCATTCAGCACGTCACCACCATCACAGTTAAATAGTCCCATGTTTTTCAAAGTAAGGACAAGGATATTGCTAAGAATTTGATATTTTTCCGGTCACGAAATAAACGAAAAGAAGGCAACAAAACCTAAAGGTTTAATCGTCCACGTGATTTAACCAACGGAGGCAACGGAACAGGCCTGCACACGAAATTGACCCCTAATTTTCCGAATTCACCAATGACAAAATCGTACCAAAATTCAATTCTGCGACCAAAATTTCCATATTTTTTTTAAAAAAAAAGGCCTGCCTTTGACCGAATCAACCAAAACCAACTCTCGCAATAACAACAACCGCAACATCCCACAAGTTTAACGTGCACATGACATGACAGAACAATGCAACCGAGCAAAAGAACATTTTAAAAAAAATAAACATTCGTCAATTTGGAAACAAAAGTCACCAAAAGTAAAACCTAAACAACCAATCTCTCCGCTAAATTAACCAAACTAACACCAGGACACCCCCAAAACCTCAAGCAATCAAAAAACACGTAGCGAAATCCCCAAAAAGCCCCCAACATAAACAGCCCCACAAGCCCAGGGGAGCCACGATCCAACCAATCCCGCAGCCGAAACCCAGCCAGCACGACACGAACGGAGCAGAGCAGGAAGGAGCCTCACCTGTGCAACGAGTCCTGAACTTCTCCTCATCCAGGAACTGCAGGATGAGATACACGAGCTCCCGGCTCAGCGACGTCATGTCGCCCGCCCGATCGATCGATCGGCCCGCCACCGCGCAACCAGACGCCTCCCCCTGCGCTTCGTCGCGGGCTGCGGACGAACCCTAGGGTTTCGTGATTCGTCTCCCACCACGCGAGGGGAGACAGCGAGATGGGGGCTTGGCTTTAAGGTCTCGCTTTCTTCGATGCGGTCCAGACAGAGAGGCCGCCGACCCCGACGCCTTCCTTTTCTACTCCCCGTGCCCACGCCACTACGCACCGGACGGGCTTTTCTCTGATAAGAATGAGTTCTTATCGATAAGAGCAGTTCCTTGCCTGGTATTTGGATGCGGAGTGGGTGGAATTAAATTGGTTTTTTTTTTCTCATTTTGGCTTTTTTATTTCTATTTCAGAAAAGGCCCTTCTGGAAATTATTTATGGGAATAGCTCTTCCCTCAGCGCTAGCACGAAGCGTTGAGTTTTAAACATGTCCTGTCAGACCTGACATCTGATACCACGTTAGGACAATGTGTGGCACCATGCCAATACTGGTGGCACTAACCTCGTGCAGTCAGCTAACTCACGTTTTTTACTTCTACTAGTCCTGTTACGCTGAGAAACAGTAGCCTTTTGTATATTTTTGTGAGAGTCTATCCTCCCCTAAGTACTGATGTGCATTAATTAATTAATAATACTGACCAATTGAAAATTTTCAAAAATGTATGTTATTGTTGCATTGCAACTTGCAAGACACCCGGTCACTAACTCCATGTGTTCACAAAAGCTAAATTTTGAGCATTTTTGACCCTCCTGACAGAGAAATGACAAAAGTGACCCCTTTTCCGTGGAATTTCGCTGTTAACCACCTGGTGCGGTCCCCTACTACGCAAAATCCCTGGTGCATCCTCTACCGCGCGAGCCCACCTAGCGTGGTCCCCTACCGCGCATAGTCCTTGGTGCGACCCCTTACCGCGCAAAGTACATGCATGGGTATAATTCATACATCTTGTGGCCTAGTGTCTGTTCATCCACCTTTGTTCGAAACTCATAGATTTCGCACAATCACAACCATTGGTTTCTTGTCCTTGACGTGGTCGTAGGATGGGTGTCCGGTACGTATGGATTTGGCAGTACACTGGTACCAATGAGACCAAAGTCAAGGGAGCTAGCACTTGATGACTTGACTTGTCAGAAGCAATGTACTACAATATTGATGGGTGTATATATACACATACAAAGCATGGGTACATACATACGTTTTACATGCGATAAAACAAACATACGCAAGGGAGAGAGGAGCTAGCCAAATTCCAAAAGCATGCAGGTGGCTGGGACGCTTTCACGCAGTGGGGGCCACGCCAGGGAGTTTGCGTGGTAGGGGACTTTGCCCGGTGCGCTCGCATAGTGGGGGCACTCTAGGAGGCTTGCGTAGTGGGGACCGCGCCAAAGGGCTAAAAGCAGAGTTCCGTGGGAGAGACCACTGTAATAGTCTAACTGTTTATTTTAAAAATAATTAAAGAAAAAAATAATTTAATATTAAATAAAAATCATTGTTATTTGGTGGCCTAAATTTTAAAGTTTGCATTAGGCTTGTTTTAAATATTATTAAATAAAAGGGTATTTTGAATTTCTTTAAAATAATATTTCAAATTAATTATTTTCAAGATTTTCGCTTTGTCTGATTTTCTATGTTTTTCTAGGAATTTAAAATCAATTTCAAAGTTAGAAAGCATTTTTGAAAATTTTAAAGACCAAGTTTAAGTTGGAAATATTTTTCCTAAGTCTAAAACAAAGACTGTAAATTTATGTGAATTGTTCTAGAAATTTTAGACTTTATGTGGTATTTTCTAAGTCTTTTTGAGTTTCTTGGCTTTTTGAAAATCAAAAAGAAAATAAAAACAACCTTCTCCCGAGCCGACACTTGGATGGCCCGATTCACCCCATGACCACGCGCCACATCCATGCGCGCGCCCGCGCCTTCCTCTACGCGGCGGCCAGATTTCCCATCGCCACGCATTGCGCACTCCGCTTGTCCGTCTCTATCTCGCTCTTCACTTCTCTCACCGACCGGTCTGACCACTGTCATTTCCTTCCTCCCTTCTTCCATCTCCAATTGCCGCCATTGATGCCCTCCAAGCTCTTAATAGTCGGCCGTTACTTCCTGTTAGCCGAAGCAACTAATACCACTGAAAGCCCTCTTCATTCCCCACTTCCTCTAATAGTTTTCCCCGCTTTAAACCTCGTTATCAATCATGATCGTGCACCACTACACCGATCATAAATCCGGTGAGCCGTCTCTCAGCCATTCCTCTTTTCTGAGCCTATAAATACCTTTTTGGGCATCTCCTGCTTACGTTGCTCTTCTTCCGCCCCCTCCCCAATTCTTATTTTTGTGTGCCTAAGACTTTTTGCACAAAGTTCCTCCTCCGCCAACCGTAAGTCAAGCTCCACGTGAGCATTTCCGGGAAGCCTGGGACTCTTCGTGCTTCGTCGCCACCGCCTCCATCTTCACCGAGCCCGCACAACCGTTCGTCACCCCTTTTGCCGTCGATGACCGAGCGCGCTTCGCTTTCTTCTTCTTTGCCGCCGACCAATCCCGACCTCCTCCTAGTCCACGCTAAGGTACTCAACTCTTCTCTCTGCATCTCTCAACTACTAAAGTCTTCTCCGACTACGGTAGCCTTCGACCCCAACCTTTTCGAACCCTCAGATCCATCCGACCACTCCAAACCGTCTGATCCCTCTGACCGATCACTTCGATCACTCTGATTACCTCCGACCTTCGTCTCTAACCGTTGCAAGGCGCTAACCACTCTAAACACTCTAAATCCCTCAACCACTCTCAAAACTCTTAAATCTCCAACCACACTAAACCTCAAACCTCGACTTCCAATGCAGCCACTTCTAATCGCAGCCACTTTCAACTCCAACCGCTTTCAACCACTGACTACCGACCACTCTAAACTCTAATTCCTCCGACCACGTTATAGCCTCTGATCACTCTGAGTGTTTACTATAGCTACGACCACTCACAGCCATTTTGACCACAGCAACTCTATGACCATGGTCACTCACAACCACTTGCGAGACCATGTGGAGGTAATCCTATGGTTGTGATGAGTAATTGACCTTTGGATTAGAGTTTGTATAGAGGTTGAGTTTGATTTTTGAGGTTTGTGCAGAAGTTAGCTCTATCTGCGAGTTCTAGAGCTCATGCCTCTTTCGACTTGTGGTATGAGCCTCTTACGACTTGCTGATCGACAGGCTTCATGACTTCTGCTCTTACGACTTTGTGGTCTACGAGTGCTTCTGTGTGAGCTCCGGAGTTGTCTCTGTTTACGACTTAGTGGTCGGTAGGATCTACGACTTCTGGCTTTACGACTTTGTGGTCGTAGAAGCTTTTACGACTTGGTAGTTGTAATAGCCCAGGTTTTTATACAAAAATAATAATAAATAATAATAGCAAAAAATAATAATTTAAAATAAAAATAAGTGTTTTGGTTGCCTAAATTTTATTTTTAATTTGCCCTGATTTTTCTACTTTTAAAAATACTATATTTGAAAAGTAATTTAGGTAAAAACATAAAAATACTATCGAATAAAATGATATTCTATAAAAATCCTAATTCAAATTAATTATTTGGGTTTATTTGGCTTTTATTTGTTTTTTCTATGTTTTTTGGATTTTAAAACCTATTTTGAAATTAAAAATTATTTTTAGTATGAAAATATAATACAACATTAAGTTGGAAATATTTTAGCTAAGTCTAAAACTTATCTAGGAATTTTTGTGAATTTTGCTAAAATTTATTTGGTATTTTTTGAGCCTATATGAATTTCTTCGGCTTTTTTAAAAATCAAAAATATCAAAAATAAAATTTAAATTCCCGCCCCCTCGTCCGACCGACGCGTGGATGGCCCAGATGCGCCCACGTCGCCGCCATCTGACCACCCGCTCGTCCTGCCTACTCCCTCTCCCCGCCCGACATGTGGACGGCTCGGATGACCCGAGTCCCCGCCTCCCGGCCCATCTTCCCCGTCCACCGCCTCTCTCTCCGCTCAGCCACCTGATCTTCCCTGGCCATGTGTCACTAATCCCCGCTGCCCACTCTCCCCTCTCTCTGACCTCCTACCCCACCTATCAGCCCTCCCCTTCTTCTCCTCGCCCCCTTCTTCCTCCTCTCGCTCAGCCGCGCCATCACCGCTGCCATTTCCATCGCCTCCTCACTCGCCCGGATCTTCTCCTTTCTCCCTCCCTCTTCTTCCTCGAGCGACCCGCACCAACCCCCGCCATCCCCACGCCCGAATCCCCCAAAATCCGCGCGCGCTCCTCCCCTAATCTCGCCGTGATTTCTGCCACCCCGTGCCAACTCCGGTGAGCAATTCCCCTCGCCTTACTCCCCCTCCGCCCCTATAAAACCCCTCCTCCGGCCTCCTCTCTCTCGCACCACCTCACCTCTACTCCTCTCTCTCCCGACCACTCCACCGCCGCCGCGTGAGCACCGAACCGCCTCGCCACCTCCTTGTCGCCATCCACCTCCCGTGCTCGCCGAGCCCGCGCGCTGTAGAAATGGACTCTCTCTCGGCCCCTCTCCTCCTCCACTCGCCGATCGCGCCGCTGCGAGTGCCGGTGACCCTCGGGTCCCGAGCGCCACCTCGGCCGGTCGGACCACATCAGCCGTCTAGCTGGCGTGGCAGGTGAGGTGGCGCCGCGTCCCAGCCACCTCAGCACCATCCTGCCCTGTCAGCACCACACAAGCCACACCTCACCCCTATGCCACCTCAGCATCCCCTCGGGTCCGTGGACCTGGTCCATAGACCAAGGCCCACATGTCAGCCTCTCACCCATATTTTCTAGTAGAAAATAATTCAGCCAAAAAGAAATTCCCAGGGCTGATGCCATTCTGACGTCATAAACCCATTTTCCTTTAGAAAAATAATTCCAAAAATCCAGTTTATTCTTTTCACTGATTTTAAACTTCCGAGAGCATGTTCTCCTTCATCCTAACTCTGATTGAGCCCATTTAAACCTCTAAATTCATCAAAAATTCCCCTCTATCGGTTTTTGCACTCAATTTGAATATTTGGAGTTCATTTGAATTTATTTGGATTTTATTTGAGTTTGGTGGGTCATTTTCTCGTGTAGACTGTGACAACTCCAGAGAATTCTACGACGACGAATCACACCCACTTGAGGAGCAAGGCAAGTCACACAACTTGATCATGTTGATCCTAGTTTACTGAGAGACCATGTGGAGGTATCCCCATGTTTGTGATGAGTAATTGACGGTTGTGTTAGAGAGTTTGAGTTTATTTTGGGTATTCTAGGGTTGAGTACCTTTCATTTATGCTAATATCGATTATGCTATTTCGTGCGGTGCTATGTGATGGTTTGCTTGTCTGTGTGGCTGCAGGACTTCAGAGCTAGGTCATGGTGAGCGAGGAGGACCGGGACTAGGCACAGGAGGTGTTGAGGTCCAGACGGTCGGTGATGCCGAAGATGATCGAGGCTGGTGAGGTGATTGCGAGTCGAGAGACGAGGAACCGGAGCTGGAGCTATCGGTGATGGACACGACTGGCAACGACGAGCAGACCGGGACTAGGCTCAAGGAGGAGTCAGAGGTCCAGACGATTGGGTGTCGGTTGCGGTGCGATTTAACAGACCGAACTAGACTCAAGTAGAGTCAGAGGTCTCGGTCGGAGTCAGGTGGACACGACGGACAGCAGCGAGGTGGACCGGGACTAGGCTCAGGGAGGAGCTGAGGTTTAGACGGCCGTGATGCTCGTGCAATGTGTCTGAGAGCGGACCAGGACTAGACACAGGGAGGAGTCGAGGTCCAGACGGTCAAGGTGCTGGTTGCGGGAAGCTTCCGGGAAGCTGCGTGAGGGGCAAATTGGAGATTTGACTCAAGCCATGGTTTGGAGGCTGGTTTTTCCCTCCAAAAGGTTGTGTTGACTTCTTGGCTCATATGTGGATATGAGGTTGGAATGGACATTGTATGCCATTTCTTGATTTGCTATTAGAGGGAGAGCCTTTGCCTTCATATGTGGGTAGAGGAAGCTCAGCTAGCAAGCATTCCAAAGAGAGAGAGTCAGAGTGCAGTGTGTTGTGTGCGTGTGTTCTCTCCTCAAGAGAAGCATGTAGTGAGATGTGAGTGAAACCATTTGTAATCATTCATCTCTCTCGCCTCAATATCAATATGAGAAGGGTCGAGTTGGAGTTCTTCCTGTTTGTGCTCTTTTTGTGCTTATCTCTACATTCTTTTGTTCCATATTATCTTATGTGTTCTTGAGCTTTATCCTGTTTGAAAAGCTAGTTTTGGTTTGCTCTGTGATGGGAAAATATTCAAGGCCATTTGGCTATTCCATTCCCAAGAGCACATGGAAGATTCATTGATTCCTGAGATTTCTCTGACCTTCGCTCATTTTCCTCTATTTTTCACTGTTTAGGGTTTTATGTTAGGGGTTCCTTGGTTCTTCTGATTTCCCTTCTCTTGTTGGGTTGAGATTTATGCTTTCAAGCCCTGAGATCATCTCTAGTTGAAATGCAAAGTCTCATGAGCAAAGAACCTGACAATCTTGAGTAATCTGAATTTTTAATCCTCCTGAAGACTTGTTTTGGTTTCTTCAGCAATCCTTGCTCTCTGCTGCATTCTCTTTCTAGCAAGATTGTTTGGCTATTTAGTTTGTAGTTCATGCCCTCTCGAACTCGTAAGAACAAGAGACTATCTCATCAATTTCAAATTTGAAGTTTCTTAGTAAATCTTGTGGTCAGCGAGATTTTCAATCGAATCGCTCTGTTTGGCTTTCGGCCGATCGCTAAACTCTAGCGGTTAGACCGCACATTAGCCGCCGGTCGATCGGTCGAGCAATGGCGGTCCGACCACCGAGCCGAGCGGTCGATCGCACCTTCAGCGGTCGATCGCCCCATATGGCGGTCTAGTCGGCCAGGTTCTGTGACAGCTTTGAATTTTTCCAGTTCTTTGGTTCTTCTCTGCTATCTTATGTCTTGCCTTCTCCTTTGCATGTCTAAGGTTCCAGAGCATGAATCTTCCCCTTCATAGTTTTTCATAGCTATCGGAGAGGAGATTCATTTGTGGATACTTTGGGAAAATATTTTAAAGGCACCATTCACCCCCTTTGTTGCCATTTTCGATCCTACACTGGTATCGAGCTGTTAGCTCTTCTCGATAGATCTTAACCGCCTCAGAGCCATGGCAACAGACAAGTATTCAACCAAGCCCCGATCTTCGATGGGATCGACTATCCCTTTTGGAAGAGTCGGATGGAGACCTACATTCAGGCTCAGGGCTATGCTATTTGGCGCAAGGTTAGAACGCGCTTTGTTGTTCCTGCCGATGAGAACATCAATGTGGCGAACTTGCCCGATATTGAGGTGAATGCTAAGGCCAGGAACATCATCATCCAAGGTTTGAGCCGAAACGAGGTTGATTACATTTCTCATCTTACATCGACCTTCGATATTTGGGTGACCTCGATGCTTACCATGAGGGCACTACCCAAATAAAGACAAAGATGACGACAGACCATTCAAGTGAGATTACAACAAGTTTGAAATGCTCGCTGGCGAGTCCCTTGATGAGTGCTTTGCAAGATTCCACAAGATTATGAGCAACCTCCGAGCGGTCGGTCTCACATACCCGACTCGGACAACGCCAAATTCTTTCGGCTTTAGATTTGCGTGTTTGGGAGATGAAAATGACCACCATCAAGGACACGACAGATCTTTCGACTTTGACTCTTGATGCGTTGTACTCACGCCTCAAGACTCACGAGATTGACATTGTCTCTGGTTGAAGTCTCGATCGATGGCTTTGGTCACCGATCCCCGCCCCGCCTCTGATCTTCTCGTGACATTGCTTGAGTTTCTCACTTGTCGCTCAGGTGAAATTGATGATGATCATCTAGAGCAGCTCCCTAAAACTAACTAGCCCTCTTAGCCGTAAAATTCTCCCATGCATACAAGAGGGTTAGGAGAGAAAGAGAGGAGGAGGACGTGTGATTTGCTTTGAGTGTGGTGGCCCCAACCACATTCGAGCAAACCGCTCCAAGCCGGAGGGCAAGAACGACACGGCGGTTCGAGTAAGAACGTCTACATCGACAAAAACCGCAACAAGAAGCCTCCAAGAAAAGAGAAGAAGTTCCGACACCTTGGCAAAGCTAAGAAGCTCTTCCATCGCGTCCTCACCGCCTTCGGCGACCTTGACCTCAGCGAGGTGGAGGGGTAGAGTGACGACGATGGGAAGGACGATCAAGATCCCAAGGATGGCGAGGACTTCAGCGGCATGTGCTTCATGGCCCTTGAGGGCGACATTAGAGACAGCGAGCTCTACTCCGACTCCGACAAGGTATACCCCTCCTATAACCAGCTTAATTATGCTTTTCTTAAGCTTGGACAATTTCATGTTAGATCTAGAGCTAGGTGTAGCGAGTTGGAGAAGGAAGTAGATAGATTGTCACGGGAGCTTACTTCACTTATATCCGCTCCCTCCAAAGGACGAATGTGATACATGCTCTTCTTTGCTTGGTGATATGGAGAAATTAAGGACCTCTCATGATAGTCCTGCTTTCCGAGCTTGACATGATTAAGGTGGAGAATATTAGTCTTTTGGCTGAACTAGAAATGAGTAGGGTAGCTGCTCTTTCATCTACTACTGTTGAGACTAATTCTTGCACCTCATGTGAGGATAAGGACAATGCATTTAGAGGTCTTTATACCATGCTTCTTGATCTACCCGAGTCATGTGAAAGCTGCATTAATTTGAAGATGAATTTAAAAAGGCCAGATCATAAAATTGCTGAGTTACAAGCTTTTCTGCTAGAGCCTATTGCTTCATGTGTGAACTGTCCCAAGTTGACTGCTGAGCTTGAATCTGTTTCCAAACAGTTTGTTGGACCGAAATGGCGACAGAGGGGGGGGGTGAATGTCGACTCTTTTTAAGAAATGCCCCCAAACGTACTCACTCAAGAAACTTCTCACCAATAGCTACAAGAGCTATGATAAAGATAGTTCATACTCTCAAGGACCTCACCGGATAATCGCTGAAGAAGACACCTAGAGAACAAACTACAACAAGAAGCAAGAAGGAGGCTTACAAGAAGAAGGAAAAATAAGCTCACCGAAACTACAGCCGGTCGATCGATGGCAATGGGACGGGCAGATCGCCCTTACACCGCGGCCGGACCGCCATAAGACGGCCGGCTCGACTGCTGGACCCTGGCCGATCGCTCTCAAGTAGCCGGGTCCGACTGTTCACTTGACATGTGACAGCAGGCGTAAGATCCCAAAACAAAAAAACTCTAGACTTCAAACAACGATGAAATTGATAAAACTCGTGAGCTCTTACGAGTCCTAAAGATCAAGAGAATGCTCTAAATAGCTAGGGGACAAAGGAACCAAATAAGACCAACTAAAAGCCAAGAAATTAAGGAAAGGGATAAAATCTGAAAAAGGCACAGAGGCAGCACCAAACTTTAAATTCCTCTCCAATCCTTGAATCTTTGGCAATGAAACTTTGAGAAAAGCTACTTAATAGCCTCTGGACTTTAGATACAGTGTTTCATGCCATCTCATGAGGGGAATCAAGATTCTCACCAAAACCCTAGAAATGAAAAGGAAGAATAGAGAAGGCCGAGAAGTGAAAACTCGATTCACTCGATTTGCTCTCGGAAAAATCGATCAAATGATCTTGGGACCTATTTCCATCACAGAGCAACCCATTTTGGCCCTTCTCAAGAAGAAATCACTCAAATCACAAAAGTGAGAAATCAAGCAAAGAGAGTATCGAAGAGCAAAAACCAATAGAGAGACAGGAGCTCGATCAAACTTAAACAAAACCATCTCAGATTGATATTGAGGAAGAGAGATACATGATTACATAGGAGAAACAACTCACACCCTCCCTACTTCCCCATACATGCTTGAATGATCAAGAACTCACTACATCCTCACTCAATAACACACACAGGGGACACAGGGAAAACCAACGTAGCTCTGCCCACTCCTACCAACTCTCACCAACTAAAGCCTCAAAGCAAAACAACCTCTCCAAAGGCTCTTTTGACTAAGGCAAAATCCTAACTCTCTCCCAAAGCCATGGAATGCATGCAGCCATAAGGAGACATCCCCTCCTTATATAGGCTCCGGCTAACGGGTCTCCAACCTGTTATGCCCGCTAAACCCGAACGGAATCGCTTCCACTGCGCGCTTTGCGCTTTACCAAACGCCTCCTACACCTTCCGGAAGCTTAGTGTTTCCTTGTTGTCCAAGCCTCGCAACCACCTCGAGCTCGCCATCATCGCACATCACGACCGTTCGACTCGCGCCACTGCGCCTAGTCCGGTCACCCCGCGTCCGCCACGACTCGCCTCGACGCCCCGCAAGATCACGGATAGGAAACACATCACATAGCACCGCTTGACACATGTAAGCATAAATAACATCAATAAACCATAAATGCCGTCCTGCACAAATCACTCAAACCAAACTCAATGTTTGCAACAAACATGTCAATTACTCATCACAAGCATGTGGTCACCTCCACATGGTCTCTCAATCTCCCCCTTGATGAGTATATCGACAAACCTAGAAAAAACACAAAGTTGAGTTTGAGGAGAAAGTCAAACATGGTCCAAAGAAAGAAAATGATGCTAATGACCATGTTGACACAAGGAGCAGAAGAAAGAGCAAATTTTCCTCAAAGCTCCCAAAATGGCTTTTTTCCCCACTATTCTCCCCCTTTTGGCAATAAACACATCAAGGATGCAAAAGAGAGAATAAGTCATGATAAAGGATGAAATGGCTGAAGTAATTTTATTCTAAGCATGTAGAGCCATGAGAATTATCCAAAATGACTATATGAGAATTACATCAAGCCATAACATACAAGTATGCTATCAAGATCATGGCAATGTATGTAGAGACAAGCTAAGCCAAATAGGTCATAATCTGAAATTTGATCGAATTTCTTAGCATGTCAAGTCAATAAATCTTGTAATTTCAATAAGCTAAGTGGAACCAAGAAGCTAGTATTGAGTCAATTTAGAGTGCTACACGTTCAAAAATGAGACATTTGTTCATGTACTTGTAAGTCTTGTAATTTTTCGGCAACGTGAGCACAATTGATGTAATATCCTGATTTTCAGAGCCTTTTTGAAGCTTTTAAAATAAAATTCACCATTTGAAATTTTTCTGGAATTAATTAAAGCTTAAATGAGATTTTATGAATTAAAAAAGATTTAACATGATTAAGTTAAACATTAATATTTGCCAAAAGTATTTTATTTGAGTTCCCTGAGTCTCAAGGGCTTTTCTGGAATTTTCTGGGATTTTTCTGGATTTATTTGCTATTTTTCTAGAGCTCAAAGCATTTAAATGAATTTCGAAATAGAAAATCCCCAAAATTCAAACCGGTGGTGGGTCGCAACCCACCCACCCACCGCCCAGCCACCGCCCCACCTCCGCCCACCGCTCGCCGCGCCACGCTGGCGTGCATCCGCGCCGCTTCTCGCTCGATGGTCGACGTGTGTCGCCATCTCGCCGCCGCCGCGCTCGCGACGCCATCCTCCGCCGCCGCTCGCGCCTCGTGACGCTGGCGGTGGGACCCGCCGTCGTGTCGCTCTCGACTGACTCGCCTCGCTCTCCGACGGGACACGCCGCCTCCCCTTTTTCCGCCGCCGCCAGCCACAGAATCGAGCGCACTCGCGGGCTCGCTTGTCAACCGAAGCCATGACCGCACAGCCACGCAAGCCGAGCCACGCCGGCCGCGGCGTACGTGTCTCGCCACGTGGTCGACACGCCACCGCCGCCGCGCATGCGCTCGCCGGGCCACGCACTGCCTGCATCAGCGCCCATCGTGGACCCAGCTCTCCGTGCGCCTTGGCCCACAAAGACAAGATGATTTTTCTTTTTTCCCTGATTTTCTTTAGATCCAATCTTCCGAGGCCCGTTCTCCTCGCCCTAGCTCCGATTGACCCGATTCTTCTTCCTAAATTCATCTAAAATTGAGCTCTACCTTTTGGTTCAGGTTTGAATGTTTTTGGAGTTTATTTGATTTTATTTTGTCTTTTCGATTCGCTTTCTCTCTCGTTAGATCGCGTGTTCGAGGGAGCGGAAGTTGGATTTGAAGATCAAGCGCCTCACCGAGTAAGGCCAAGGCAAGTCGTGTCCTTTGATCATGTTGAACCCAGTTTGTGATCTATTATCTAATTATTTTGTTTTAAATTATCTTGCATCGCTATTTTTATTCAAACCCTTGTATTGGTAGTTATCGTCCCAATTGGTTATTTCCCTCCTTGATATTTTGGAATACCTTTATGCCATTGTCACCTTAGGTTGGGAATTTAATTAGTGATGCTATGTTATTTGTCACATTGGGTGGGTACGATTAGAATGCTTAGCCTGGCTTATTTAGCGAAAGGGTTCATCATCACATGTGGTTAATTAATCTTGACTTAATGGTATACTTGAACGTGGTGGTTAACCACAGTTATAAAATTTGTATGTCATGACATGGGTAGTGTCATGGGCATTGGTTACACAAACTTGGCTTTCACTTGGGCGAATGATCGTGCAGTAAAGGGGGTGCAAGTTGCACATTGGGATGTGGATGTTTCGCTTGGGTAATTCTTAAGGACTTAACTTTGTGCGCCATTGATCTGAGCTTAATCGCAAACCACATGTCTAGTATGGGATAGACTGGCATAATAATTTGTGAAGTCTCCACTTTGGTTTTGCTACCGATGTTGTTGTGGCGCAAGAGGGGGCAATTATCGACTAGGGGGTTACCCTACTCGACGGCGAAACCTTAGCGAGTGGGATCAGGTGGAGATGGATCATTGTAAAAGCCTTGTTGTGATTATCTTTAACGTGAGGATTATCACATCGTGTGGGTACAGTTGTGCAACCTCTGCAGAGTGTAAAACTATTCGAATAGCCGTGTCCTCGGTCATGGACAATGCTCGGTGATTTCACACGAGGGGTAGAGATTTTATGAAATCTGGTTGGTTGAGTGGGAAGTGAATGGTCAGCTCACTTGTGATTATATTCAATTCCTTTGATTATTTATTTAACGTCCTTTGTTAAAGTTGCTTTTCAATCTATGTATGATATTTACTTCAAATTGTTGCTTTATGCAAAATTAACCTTTCAGCCATCCATTGTTAAGCCTTGCATACTATATTGCATTCATTTGTTACAAACGACTTGCCGAGTACCAATGTACTCACGCTTTATGCCCCCGTTGTTCGCTTGAGGAGGAGGAGAATCACCAGCAGGACGCCCGTAAGGAGAGTACTTGACGCCTTCGCGGATTAGGCTTCGTTCTCCACTCGATAGCCGTGGGCGTGTCGATTGGTCGCGCTTTCTTTTGGATTTCATTGCTAGTTTCTTTTAAGCCTTTCAAGCTATTAATTGTAAGCTTGGCCATAAGGTCGCACTGATGATTATTAATAATATTTGAGTCTTTTCCTAGTAAATCGTGATATGTTCGATATTTCATCTTTGTTTATACTGTGTGCACTAGCGTGATCCTCGACTAGTGCGTATACACATGTGAGAGTCCGGATTTGCATATTCGGTCTCTACAATTGACATGTTTTGCTTTAGAAATCTCATGATTGTTTCCAACCAATTTTTGTTTTAGTCATGTGCTAGATCTCAAGCCTTATGCGACCACCCAAGCAAGAAGCTTAAGAAGATGATCTTGGTCATCTAAAACTCCCCGAGTTCATGCCTTGTGCAATGGCAAGTCGTCTCATAAGAAAAATTGGTGGATCGGTTTCTTCATAAAAGAGATCTTTTGCATTTTCATGAGCATAAGACTTGTACAATGTGTCATCAAGAAACTAGAATAGCTCAATCTAAGGCTCAATATAGATTCAAGACTCAACTCACCTATTTGACATGGCATGAATAATAAAGAGATAACTAAAGAAAGACTAATCTCGTGGAGCTAACATGACATGAATTAGTTCAAGTTGTGCATTTTAATCTACCTATCATGGCAAAGACTTGACTACACATATAAAGTCATGATCAATCTAGCAATAAAGCACAAATCATGGCAGGATGTAATGCATGGTAAACGTGTCATAACAGATAATAATCAAGGCTCCATGTAATTATATTACAATGCGTAATGAAATGCGTAAAATCCAGCTCCCCTCAACATATGATGCAACTTTTAGTTCAAGTTGAGTTATGGCAATATTAAGATCTAGAAGCTCCCATATGAACTCTCCCCAACCAAAGCAATAAAAACGAAGTCGGGCAAGAAAATCGTAAAAGGCGGTCCTTAATGCATAGATAAGACATAGAGAATACTATAGCTCGATCGACTCTCATCTACCCCATATGACTCTAAGACTATCAACCGATCCTCTAGTATACTAAGGAGCAAACACGCACTGCCTACTCGAGGGTGGCCCAACCTCGCTAGAACCTACAAGAAGTGAGTGAGCTCAACCTAGTGAGAAGAGAAATAGCTAATAAGCGGCATCCTAGAATCACAAGATGAGAGAAAAGAGTCTAAACAACTAGACGATAGAAGCACTCTAACCTATGCTAGAAGGACTAAAACCCAATGCACCCATATGCAATGCAAAGAGAAGGAGTAAGAGCATAATCAATATAATAAAGCAAGAAAGCACAAACCCCCTCACAATACCATAAGGACAAACCATCCCAAGCTCTCCCGCAGAGTGAAAACCTAGAGCTATCCAAAGGGTTGGTAAAGATATCGGCTATCCGTGGTCACTCTCCACAACCGAGCACTGTGTCACCCTTCTCTACATGGTCTCTAAGGAAGTGATATCTCGATATCAATGTGCTTGGTCCGAGAATGCCGCACCGGGTTCTTAGCAATGTTAATCGCAGAAGTGTTATCACAAAGAGTGGAACACCGCCGATAACTAACCCAAAGTACCGCAGGTCAAGACCATCCAAAGCACTGCCGCAGCACTACGTGCTCGGCCTCTGCGTGGATCAGGTAACACCGATCGCTTCCTCAAGACCAAGAACGAGAGAAGTGCCAATGAATTGGCAGTGCTAGAAGTGCTATTTCTATCTATCCTACACCTAGCAAAGTCTCGCATCCGAGTAGGCTCTAAGGGAAAGACATGATAAGGAAGAGTACTAGATACCATAGTCAATGGTAACTCGAAGGTACCGAAGGATGCGCTTCACCGCCTGGCGGTGAGATACACGAGGAGAAGCCTGAAAGTGAGCACACAGACACACGGAGAAGTATATGTCCAGCCTCGAGGCAGTGAGATACAAGAGGGAGCCAATCATGCTGCGATACTCCTTCTGATCAACTGCTCGACGTCCTCATCCGGGTCGAGTGAGGCTGCAGAGCCATAGGAGTGGAAACCGGCTTACCATCACTCATATCAAAGCGTTTAAGGAGGTCTCGAGTGTACTTGCCTCGATGCAAGAAGGTACCTCCCGAGTTTGCTTGATTTGGATGCCAAGGAAGAAGTTCAACTCGCCCATCATGCTCATCTCAAACTCCGAGCTCATGACATCGGAAAACGGGAAACGAGCATGCGAGGAGCCGCTAAAGATGATGTCATCCACATAACTGGATGAGCAGTAAGATCGCCATGCCGCGGATGAACAAGGTCTTGTCTACTTTACCCATCTCAAAACCATGACTCAACAGTAGGACTTAAGCCTCTCATACCAAGCTCGAGGGGCTTGCTTAAGTCCATACAGGGCTTTGGAAAGCTTGTAGACATGGTTGGGTATTTGGGGTTCTCAAATCTGAGGCCGTCTCATATAGACTTCTTCCTCAATAAAGCCATTGAGGAAGACACTCTTGACATCCATATGGTAAAGCTTGAAACCCTTAGAAGCCGCAAAAGCAAGTAGGATTCTAATGGCTTCAAGTCTAGCTACAGGGGCAAAGGTCTCCTCGAAATCTAGACCCTCAATCTGGGAGAACCCCGAGCTACTGGTCCTAGCCTTGTTCCGAATGACAACCCCATCCTCACTCTACTTGTTCTTGAACACCCACTTAGTCCCAATGACATTGTCACCTCGAGGGGGCTCAATAAACGACCAGACCTTGTTCCTCTCGAAAATTTCCAACTCCTCATGCATAGTGTCGTAGGGGTGGCCCCCACCTAGGCCCAGCAGTTCTGTAGGAGGTTATAAGAACCAGAGTAACATGTGTAATGACATAAGTGCCCCTAATGGGAGGTACTAAGTAGGGTATAATCGTAAAAGCATACTCCATGTGAATATATGTATCGGGATGAGGGGGAGGCTGAGGCAGGACACTCCCACCTCTCCACTACCATCTCTCTCTGCTTGGCCTGTAGCCACAGCAGCTTGGTGCCGTCCGTGGGGAGGACAAGGACAAGCTCAAGACCAAGAAGAAGGATGGCACCGAAAAGCTTCATCGGCAGCCGCGAAAGGAAAGAAGACGGCTGGGTCGGAGCGCGCGGCAACACTGTGGCCGGCATCGACCGCCAAGAAGCCGGCGGCGTGGCGCCGTGGTCGCGGCGCCGACGCTCGCGCTTACAACGATCGACCCGCCAGCGCCGCTATAACGACATCTAACCCCGCCGGCGCATCGCAACGACAGCCCCGCCGCTCGTCGGCAGCTGCTGATCCGACGGCGGGGTAGCCGCAACGGCATCCAACGGATCCGAGATCGTCGCGCGAGGGTCCCCGCACCGACCCGTCCGGCCGGGTGTTCGAGGCCCGACAAGACTGCGTGGAAGGCTCCCTACTAGCAGCCCTCAACGCGCCCACGGGAACTAGGGACCTTCGCGAGCCATTCGAGATATACAAGAGGCTCGGACCCGGCGGCGCGCGCCAAGAGTCGCGCCGAGCCCACGAGAGGACGAATGATCGCGGCCCCCGCGCCTAGCCGCGCGGCCGAGACGCGTAGATCCGAGTCCCCGCTTTGCGGGCTGCAGCAGCGGCGTGGCCCACAGACTTCAAGTTCCCTAGCGCCACCGACCGTACAAAGGCGACACGAATCCTCACGAGTTCGTGCGGCGGTACGAAACCGCGATCGAGGCCGGGCGAGACGACACCACGGCGAAGGACTCCTCGCGCGCAAGGAGTGGTGCTCTCTTGGATTTTTGCCATAGAGCCCGGCCCATCTACGCGTGGGAGCAGCTCCGCGACCGCCTTCACAACAACTTCCAAGGACACTACGTTGAGCGAGTCGATGCGACCAACTCTTCGCCGTGAAGCAAAGACCCTGAGAAGCTCGGGACTACTTCAGCGCCGCCAAGACCCGATGCCAAGTAAAAGACGCAATGAAACCACCGCCGCACGCAGCCATACAGGCCTTCGTCCGCCCGATGGCCGAGTACAACGACGGAGGCTAATCAAGACGATCGCCAAGCTCTTCGACAAAATGGACGAGTATGCGCGCAAGCGAGGAAGATGCGCGAAGACGCAGCATTATCACCTCGGCCTCGCCATGAGGAGCGCCCCCGTGCGAAGGGGCGGTGCTCCTCCTCGAAGCGTGGCGCACCGAGAGCCCCGGGAGGCCCTTCCCGAGGCAGCGCTACCGGGTGCAGAAGGCTCTTCATGGAGCGGGCATAAGCCTCGGCGCCGCCGCAGAGTCACAAAGCGGCCCATTACGCCCTCGACACCGAGAGCACATGCCAGGACCCGACCCGCCTCATGGAGGGGAGACCGGGATCGGAAGGCGGACTTGATTGCGACGGCCAACCCCACGCAGAACAAGAGCTCCTACACTATGGCAAGTGGTGCGAGGTACACGGCCACGGTGATCACTACACAAGGGCATGCGCCGCAGCTTATGGAGCCGCGAGGGTGATGGCGGGTCTCGGCCCGCTCCCAACGGAGGGCGCGCAGATCGCGACCGCTCTGCTATCACCGAGGCTCCTCCTCAAAAGCCCCGGGAGCAACAGAACTATGGATGCCGCCCGCAACATCACCTTCGACTTGAACGACGCCAGGTGTGGAGTACCCTCACCATGACCATCTAGTCATCCAGCCCACATAGCACGCCGTGACGCCGCGCGCTCTTGTCGATGGGGAAGCTCCGCGAATATCTTGTTCGCAGAGACCCTCGACCGTATGGGGTCCCCGGCCGCTAGAGTAGCCGTGAGCTCCACTTCAAGGCTTCGGGTCAACCGCTGTAGGCCTTGGGGCACGTGTCCCTCCCGGTCACTTTCCGTCAGGAGGGCAACAAGGGTAACATCCGAACCGAGCATGACATCTTCGACGTCGTAGATATCCCACATCCCTACAACGCCATACTGGGCCAACCCGCCATCAACTCTTTCGAGGCGATCCCACACTACGTGTTTTTGTGTGTGAAGCTCCCGGGCCCAGAGGGTGTTATCACCATTTTCGCGATCGTGACTCGCCGACGTGCCGAGGTCGGCAAATGCGTTCGCATCGCCGGTGCATGCCCTCTCCAAAGACGCCTCGGCGAGGCCCTCCGCCCGGTGGACGCCCAAGCCTCGCCCGAGGGCGGAGTCAAGAAGGTGCCGCCCAAGCGGAGGCGCGTTTGTGTCCATCGGCGAGGGCTCCACCGGGTCGAACGGGATCTGCTCCGAGTGCTTCGAACAAGGTTGACATTTTCGCATGGTCCCGGAGGACATCAAGGGCGACCGAGGCGCGCACTGAGCATCGCTTGGCGGTCCGCCCGACGCCAAGCCGGTCAAGCAAAGACTTCGGCGATGTCGATGGATCGGCGGCGGCCAAAACAGCAGGTGGCGGCTTCTTGCGCGGGGTCATCCGCGAGGTCCACCATCCGAGTGGCTCGCTAACCCGGCTAGCTGCAAGGCGGCGGGCTCGGCGATGTGCATCGACTTCACGGCACTCAACAAGGTGTGCCCGGCGACAATTACCCTTGCCGCGCATCAATCACCGAGTCGACGCCATCGCTGGGTGCGAACTCATGAGTTTCGGGCGCCATTGAGGCTACCACGTGTATACATGGCGAAGACGACGAGGAGAAGACCGCTTCATCACACCACTTGGGATGTTCTCGCCGCCGAAATGCCCTTTGGCTTGAAGAACGCAGTGCTACCTTCACCCGCCTCGCCGCTATTGCCCCGCCGCCCACTCGAGGAACGCCGAAGCTTATGTCGATGACGTGGTGGTTAAAACTCGCAGCCTTGCTCGCATGGCCGAGACCTCCGGAGACCTTCGACAACCTCCTAAGGCGGACATCAAGCTCAACCCGACAAATGTGTCTTGGGGTGTGGCGGGCAAGCTCCTGGGTTTCTTGTGTCCGGACGGGAATCCAGCGAACCCCGATAAAGTAGATGCCATCCAGGTATGGAGCCGCCAAGACAACGAGGAGGTCCAGAGGTCGGGCGGGCCGCATGACAAAGACTAAGCCGCTTCTGTCCAGGCGGCGAGCGGGCTTGCCATTTTTCAAGACGCTCCGCGGGTGCGATGGATTTCGTTGGGACGGAGATTGCGCGAAGGCCTTCAACGAGCTCAAGGAGCACCTGGCCAGCCTACCCACGTTGGTTGCCCCAGCACCAGAGGCTCCCCTCCTGCTCTATCTAGCCGCGTCAACCACCGCGGTCAGCGCCGTCCTCATCTTAGAGGAAGGCGCCATGCAGCGGCCCATCTACTTTGTCTCCGAAGCCCTCAAGGCGCCAAGACAAGATACACGGAGCTTGAGAAGCTCGCCACGACCGGTCATGGCCTCGGTGAAGCTTCGCATTATTTTAGCGCCCACCGATCATAGTGCCTTCCTCATTCCCCGGCGAGATGCTACACAACAAAGAGTCCACAGGCGCATCGGCAAGTGGGCTACCGAGCTCGCCTCTTCTCCTTGACGATGCGCCGCGAACGGCAATTAAATCCCAAGTCCTCGCGGATTTTCTCGCCGAATGGACCCCGCCGCCCAACCCGGCCGTGACGCACGATGACCCCGCTTGGGCGCCACAATCGAGGACGGCGTTTGCTATACTCGGCGTGCCTTGCCTTCCCGCCACCAACAACACGGCTGAATACGAGGCATTGCTCTTTGGCTGGCGCGGCTCAAGGCGCCGGCGCGAGACGAGTGCTAGTCCGCACCGACCGCGCTTGGTGGCTGGTCATGTGGACAAGTCATATCAAGCCAAGGACCCCGAAGTTGGCCAAGTACCGCGCGCGGTGAGGGCGAGGGAAAGGCACTTTTGGGCGCCATCACAAGGCCATCCCGTCGCGGAGAACGAGCAGCCGACACCCTCGCTAAGGCGCCGGCCAAGAATCGCCCCGAGGGGCGTTTCGAGGTATTAGTGCAGCGCCATCGTGCGGGACAACCGGACGCGCACTCATCCACCGTGATTGACCGCCGGTGATTGGCGAGCCCATCTTCAATTTCTTGCAAGGCATCGCCGAGCCCGAGGACCCGCCGAAGCCGCGCTGCAAAGACCGCGCAAGGTCCTTCCAGTGTTCAAGGATACTCTACAAGAGAGGGTTTGCGCACCGCTCTGCACCGCCTCGATCGAGGGGAAAGGAGCTCCTTGCGAGATCCATGCGCGCGTGCGGATCCCACTCGCACCGAGGTCATTAGTCGGCAAGGCGTTCGTGCAAGGCTTCATCGCCAATCGCCATCACCGACGCCAGACCTCGTCCGTCGGTGCCAAGGGTGCCGATGGATGGCGCGCATCATCCGCAGCCCCGACGAGCTTGAACCCCATTCCCGGTGTGGCCATCGCACGCTGGGCCTCGACATAGTAGGGACCACTTGCCCGAGCTCTGTGGGACCTCCGGTTAAGTGGTAGTCGCGCCGAGTATTTCTCCGATGGCGGAAGCGGTCGCCACGGCCAAAGTAACCTCGCGCCATCACGCTTCCTCGCAAAACATCATATGTCGCCGCGTGCCCCAGAGCTCACGGTTGACAATGGCTCGCAGCTCGACACCATCCTCTTCAAAGACTATTGTGACAAAGATGGGCATCACCCTCCGATTCGCCTCGGTAGGGCATCCCGACCCAACGGGCGGTCGAACGGCGAATGGCGCCATCTCCACCGCCATGAAAAAGCGCCTGGTCAGATTGTCAAAGGGCAAGTGGCCAAGCGAGCTTCACAGCGCTCTTTGGTCGCTTCGCACAACGGTAACGCGCCCGACGGGATTCACGCCGTTCAAACTCCTTTTCGGTGACGAAGCGATGACGCCCGAGGAAATCAAGGCCGGCTCGCGGAGGGTCCTCGTCCAAGCACCCGAAGAGGAGCGCCGCGTGTCCTTGGACCTCCTCGACGGGATACGGGCAGATGCAGCCCACCATGTCGAGAAGTATGTGCGGTAGACAATGCGTACTCGGGACCGCTCTATATGCCCGCGGGGTTCAAGCTCGGGATCTCGCTCTCGAGTGGCGCTCGTGCGGAGACCGCTGGCAAGCTGGAATCAAGTGGGAAGGCCCGTACATCGTGATGGAGGCATTGCCGGCGGGCGTATCGCCGCCACGCCGAAGGACAAGCCCTCCGCACACATGGAACACGACGGAGTTGCGCGATACTACACCTAGAAGCGAGATAGCAAGCGTGAGAGCCACCAGCCCTTTGTCGTGCGATGCTCGCCGCGCAAACGGGAGTTCAATAAAGATTGCTATTCGAGCATTGTCCGTCCGCGCTGAGCAGAACAAAGTCTACGGACTTTAAATAAGACGTAGCGTTGAGCTCTGTCTCCGCACGCGTGAGTCTCCGGACTATAAAGGAAGTCGTAGCGTCGAGGTCCGCCTCCGCACGCACCAGTCTACGGACTTTAAATAAGACGTAGCGTTGAGGTCCGCCTCGCACGCGCGAGTCTTCGACTATAAAGGAAGTCGTGGCGCCGAGGTCCGCCTCCGCACGCACTCGGGCTCACGGACTTTAAATAAGACGTGGCGCCGAGGTCCGCCTCCGCACGCACGATCCACGGACTTTAAATAAGACGTGGCGCCGAGGTCCGCCTCCGCACGCACGATCCACGGACTTTAAATAAGACGTGGCGCCGAGGTCCGCCTCGCACGCACCCAGCCTACGGACTTTAAATAAGACGTGGCGCCGAGGTCCGCCTCCACACGCACTCGCCTACGAACTTTAAATAAGACGCAGCGGGGACGCCGCGCGCGCGCCGATCCGGACTATAAAGAAAGTCGTAGCATCGAGGTCCGCCTCGCACGCACTCACCCACGGACTTTAAATAAGACGTAGCGTTGAGGTTTGCCTCGCACGCGCGAGTCTCCGGACTATAAAGAAAGTCGTAGCGTCGAGGTCCGCCTCCGCACGCACCAGTTCACGGACTTTAAATAAGATGTAGCGTCGAGGTTTGCCTCCGCACGCGCGAGTCTCCGGACTATAAAGAAAGTCGTAGGCCGAGGTTCGCCTCCGCACGCACGACCCACGGAATTTAAATAAGACGAAGCGCCGAGGTTCGCCTCCACGCGCGAGTCCCGGACTATAAAAAAAGTCGTAGCATCGAGGTTCGCCTCCGCATGCGCTAGTCCACGGACTCCAAATAAGACGCAGATGCCCTACCGCGCGCTTTCACGAGTATAAACAAGATGCGGAGGTCTTCTTCCCTTCGCTCAGCGGCGGGTAACACCAAGGATAAGGTACTACTTGGTTTCATTGTAAAAGCAAAGGCGTTACATGGCTACAAGCATAAGAACCGCACATCATCCCCGCCCTACCCGACCAACCGCGGCCTTGGCGCGCGCGGGCGAACCCGCGCCGCCGCCGCCGTGGCGCGAAGGACTCTTCGAGCCGCTGGAGGAGGTCCTCCCCATGCAGCGCTCGCTGCACGGCGACCCTCGCTGCATCTTCCCGGCGCCCTGATCCGCTGATGGAAGTTCGCGAGCTAGGCCCGATGGAGCCGATGGCGTCCGGCATGATCCCCGGTCGGCCGAAGATTCGCTTGGATTCGCCACCATGGGTATGTCTACAACCACGAGTGTGAAGAAGGGCGAGGCGAGGAACGCACCAAGATAGCCGCAGTGCTCACCGAACGTTCTGGCGCCACGAAGAGCAACGCCCCCTCCTCGATCAGCCCGAGCATCTCCGGCGGGACTCCGCCCGTGCGTAGCGTCCCGGCACTCGACGCACAGCACCTCGGAGGGCCCGGTTCGAGACTCCATAGCCTCCACGCCGACATGGACGCATTTTCCAAGACGAGACTATTCCTGCAGCGGACTCCGCCACCGGGCGTTCTCCCCCTTCTAGGACGGCGACCGCCGCAGAAGGCGGCGTGCTCATCGGCCGCGCGCGCACGGCTTCCGTGGCCTCGAGTTGTCGCGGCGCCATCGCGCTTCCAGCGCGCGAAGTTCTTCATCCTTCGCCGTGAGAGCATTGTTCGCTTCACGAAGGTGGCTTCCGAGCCCTCCGCTCCCGAATGTGGGCCTCGTCAAAAGACCGGTGAGGGCAAGCGTCCGCAAAACAACAAGTCGAAAGGCCCGTAGTACCGACAAGCTGAAGCGCACATACTTACCCTCATCTCGGAGGCTCGCGCGCGGCGCTAGGAGTTCCTCGCATGACGACAACATCTCGGTCAAGGCCGTTGTCGGCACGCTCTGCGGCCGCGGGAGGACGCGAAGTGTCTCGAGCGAGGAGGAAGTCCGAGCGAAGCGAGCCCCGCCCCAACGCGCCAGATTTACCGAGGCCGCGCCACGCCAACAAGAACGACACCGCGGGCACCCCGCACAAGGCTTTGATTTCGCAGATACCTCGTTGCTCGATCCTTTGCCATGTCCGGAGACTTCGCCTCGCTGATGTTGGCGTAATGAGCGAGCGGTCGAGAGAGTCTCGCGAAGTCACGAAGAAAGGGACTCACGCCTACCTCCTGCGCCTCGTAACGGTAGGAAGTGGCGCCGCTTCCACCGCCAAGGGGCGGGCGCCTCGGTGGTCGGCGAGAGGTCTTCTCGCCGCGCCGACGCCGTATCTCGCGGCAAGGCCCCGTAACGGCGTGTCGACCCCTTGCCGGGCGGCGGATCGCGTCCAGGCGCTCGCTGCGGCGCGACGAGCGATTCTTCCGTGGCAACACCGGCTATGGTTCGATCCGCCCCACGGTTTCCTCCGTGGGGGGCGCGCCCTCGCCGGCCGTTGCGATTGATAGCGCACCATCAACCGTGGTTTTCTCGCCGGGAACGGTGCTCCCCCCGGGTTGGTGACTTCCAGCTCAACGATGGCCGCAAGCACGGGTTCGTTGGCGTCGGCAGAGGGTGCCGGGGGACTCGCGGTCGAACCCCTCTACATTGGTCAGAAGTAGGGGAGAACTACATTTTCGAGCCAGATACTTTAAGGCAGGCTGAAGAAAAGGTTCGCCTAATTAGAGATCGATCGCAAGCAGCCCACCGAGCGAAAAGTTATGCAGACAAGAGAAGAAGGCCACTAAGTTTTGAAGTGGGAGATCATGTTTATCTAAATGTATCACCCTTGCGAGGAGTCAGACGATTCAAGGTCAAAGGCAAGCTTACCCCACGATATGTTGGACCATTCCCAATTGTGTCTAAAAAGGGGGAAGTGGCCTACTAGCTTGCACTACCTCCGAATCTATCAGACATACACGACGTCTTCCATGTGTCCCAACTGAAGAAGTGTCTACGAGTACCTGAGGATCAAACTCCGTTAGAGGCAATCGAGATTGAAGAAGACCTAACCTACAAGGAGCGGCCGATCAAGATCTTGGACACCGTAGAAAAGAAGACGCGAACTCAAACCATTCGCATGTGCAGAGTACAATGGAGCCATCACTCCAAGAAGGAAGCCACCTGGGAGCGTGAAGACCAATTAAGGAAAGACTACCCCAACCTATTCGCTGGCTAGGCTGAATCTCGGGGTCGAGATTCTTTTAAGGGGGTAGGTTTGTAACATCCCAAAATTTTGAAATTTGAAGATGTGAAGCTTTTGAGTTATTTTACAATATGTTTTATTTGAATTTGGAGTTTGTGATGTTTTTTTGAGAAATTTGGTGAAGGTTTCAAAAGTTAAAATGATCCAGAAGAAGCAATCATATTTAATTAGTAGAAAGTCAAGATTTAAAATGAGAATATGAAAAGATGACCCATGAAAGTAAAGAAAGAAATTTGATTTAGGGCATAAAATATTATTTTGAAAATGAGGGCATGAAAAACAATGGAAGCAAGTAAAGTGAATACCAACATTAGTTGGAAATATTTTTATTAAGTCAAAAATGTCATACGGATCTTCTGTGAATTTTCCTGAAATTTTTGGAAGTAATTACATATTTTTCCAGGGCTAAATGAATTTCTGGGCTTTTCTGAAAATCCAGAACTCAGTAAAGAAAATAGAAATCCAGCCCTCCCTCTCCGTTCGACACGTGGGCGGCCAGATCCCGCCGGAAACCCGCCTACCATCTCCCATCGGTCGACATGCGTGAGGCCCGATCCGCCCTCCCGCGCGCGCCGGCTCCATTCACACCGCCCGCACCTTCCCTCTCCTCTCTCGCTGGACAGCGGGCCCGCGCTGCCAGCTTCTTCTTCCCCTTCCCTTTCTTTTTCCCCCGCGCGGTCTCGCGTGGCGCCGCTCGAACTTTTCCTCCCGTGGCGCCATGCGCGTATCGCTCTGCCGCGCCGCCCTGCCGCTTGGTGGAAAGCTCGCGACTCTCCGCGCCCTTGACTTGGCGCCACCGTCCGCAGCTTTTCCCCGCCTGGTCACTTCGCCCCGGCCGGTCGTCTGCCGCTCTACGCCTGGCTAAGGGGGGAGGGGGCAGCAAAGCTGGGACGACCGCACGGGAGTAGCTGCGCTGCGTAGCTCCGCAGTCAGCCGGGCATTAATCGCCGCCTGTGTCACCAGCTGCTCCACCACCTGCTCCGAAGCGACCACACAGCCGCCGCCCGTTGCTGGCTTCGTTCGGCCGCCTATAAAAGGCAAGGAGCCCTCGGTTGAGTTCCCACATCGCCCTCATCGTTCCCCAGTAGGTAATTGAGCCCGAACGCCCCCAATCACCGGCGAACCACCTTCGTCCCCAACTCCGGCCGCTCGAGCTCCCCCTCGATCCGAGCCATTAAAACCCGATTCCTCTCACCCACACCACCTACGGAGCACCGCGAAGTCGTCCCCGGCCTCGCCCGAGCTTCCCGACGCCCGTACATCGCCGTCACCGAGAGCCACTCCGAGTCGCCGCTGCCGCACGCCGCCGACCCATCTCCGGACCTCCTCGGCCCCGAGCGACTGAACCATTGTCTTCACCACAGCACGAGGAACGCATTTCACCTCTTCACCGGACCTCCCCGATAGCCCCTCGCCGCCGGCCACCGTCGCCCCCGACTCCTCTGCCTGGCCCCCTCGTCGGCATCCTTCAAAAGGATTTCTCATCCATATAAGGTAGGCAAAGCCTCCCCGCTCACTTGGCTATCGGCGCTCTCTTCTCCTCCCAGCCTCCCGCCCGCTGCTCGAGCCTCCGCTCCTCGCAGCGCGGGTTGAGTTTTCTCCATTTTCTTTGATCGGCGGTGGGCCCCACCTGCCGCCCATCGTTCCCGAGTCACCGTGACCACCGGACCCCACCTGGCCGATGAGACATCTAAGCAGGACCGTCTTGACATGTGGACCCCATGAACGAGAATCGGACCCACATGTCAAGAATACGTAGAACCGAAAAGTAAATAAAAATGGAAATTAAAATGAATCAGAGGCTGGCAGTGGGCCCCACATGTCAAAATTTAATTATTTTTAGAATTGACTGGAACCGAGAACTTTGACTGCTTATAACTTCCTCATTTTAGCTCCAAATTGAATGAAACAAAATTTTAAATTCATTTAAATTCAAGATCTATCTAATGGAACCAGAACCATAATTTTTGAAGTTTATTTGATTTTCTAGTGATATTTTGAGTGATTGGTTGCTTTTCTTTCATTTGGGTATTTCGCACGATTATATAGCGTACGAGGCTCAGGAGGAAGAATCCGAGGCAGCAACCTTAGAAGCTCAAGATCATCAAGAACCAGATCCCTGTGACCAAGGCGAGTTAACACCTTGATCATTACAACCTATGATTTTGCAAAGTAATTTCTTTTAAATATCAACATGCATCTTTGTTATTTCATGTGGTAAAATATGTTCATTTCCTGATGTGATAGCTATCCACCTACTGTAATGCTTGCTTATAACGATCCGTTGAAATGCTTGGACATGTGAACCTTGTCGCCTTAGCAAGACTTATACTATCATAGCTTTTTATCAGTAAGTCCGAATAAATATTGCGTTGCTTAGTAATGCTAGGTAATACGGGGGTACCTTGGTGCCCCAAAAACAACACTTGCCAAATATGATGAGCTTTGGGACAGTCATGGGTGGAATGACTGTAGTAAGCGGGAACAATATTTTCTATATCTCTGAAAAATCCCACAAAGTGCTTAAATACCTGGATGGATGGTTTGGGGGCTGGAATGTGGTGCAGTGGATGCACAGAATGTGAAATGTGGTAGAACCATCCGGGTAACCTTAAGGACTGAATCTTGTCATGTCAGCCCGTGTAAGCAAGACAACCACAAGTCTCAGAAATACAACTTGGCTAAGTAGACTTATCGAAATCCGGACTCATCTCACCGGTAGTGGATTGATGGGGTTATGCTATGGCAAGGGGGCTGAAGGGACACCGGTGGAGGGTGAAGTTTTCCGCTTTCCTAACGCTATGGAAGTAGGAGCCCGAGCCAAGCGTTAGAGTCCGGGAAAACATCCTCACGCACAGATGGGACCCATCGCAAATGGGCGGTCACCCATAATGTGAGATGGGAGAAAGGACTAGATATTTTGAAAAGTTACGTGATGATCTACTTAACCACACTTCTAAGGGATTGTGTGGGGCAACGAGTTGATTGTCTCTTGTGGTGAAAGTGTACAAACTCTGCAGAGCGGCCCTTTTGTAAACTTTCACCCGATGTGGTGTATTTCAGACTCTGTAATATTATTATGCGATGTATGTCATGATTCAGCAATGTACCTGTGTGCACTAACTACTGATCCAGGGATTAGTGCAGTGAGACACAGTAGATTCCGGATTGAAAAATCTGGGTCTTACAGCGCTGGTATCAGAGCATACGACCGTAGGGTAAAAGCCTTAGGATGGGTTAGGACCACAATATTTTTGAAACTTATAAAAATGATTTTTAAACGTATAAGCATACTATCTCTTTTCGTACCCTTCTTAGATCTGTTCTATTCTACTGTTCTTTTAAATATTTTGAAAGATACTAACACTAGTAACCTGATTTCCAGATGGCAGGCGCAGGAGATGAGGGACACTGGGACTACATAGCCCACGGTGTCAATGAGGGGGAGTTTGCTAGCACTTTACGCAAGCTCCTACACTACCTGGAGTTCAAGGATCAGCCCATCTACAGGGGATTGAAGGTTACCACCGGAGGAGAAGAATCCTGGGTTATGGAGGTATTCATACACCCCAGGGGTGAGCTCGATCCTTCTCACGTATTCACATCCGAGCACCGGAGAAGTACTCGGGCCGCTGCAATCCAAGACGCTGCCGCCTAGCCGCGCGCGCTATGCGACATATACCGGACCCCGCGCCATGCCCCTCATCGCTACCACCCCACGCGCGAGACGGAGCACAAGACAATGAAGTCACCATGCCGAGAATGAGGACGACCGATGCTCACGCATCGTTGAGCTCACCAGGCCATGGGGTGGCCCACACCGCTGCATTGGAGGAGATCTCCTCCTCCGCCAGCACTCCTCACGTGCACGCCTCCATGATGTCTCTCCAGCAGAACTCGCCCAATGCGAGCAAGCCTTGGCGAGGCCAAGGCGGCGGCAACCGCCGCTGGCCCAGCCTCCACCGCCCCCGCACCGCAGCAAAGACCTGCACCTCCTCCGCCAGTCGTGCCCGCACTCGACTAACCACACGCAGAGCGCGCGACCTCGGGCCACAAGCTGCGTTTCGTCGACAGGCCTCCCAAGCCGTAGCCCCCAAGCACTCCATTGACTACGACCCATCGAGTGTAGTGGTAGTCGGTCCCGCCTTCGCCACACTATAGTCCCTCCAACTATGGTGCCCGGTACACGGAGGAGTAGATGGGATCGTGATGTACTTGCAGATGTGATGCAAGTACGAAATTCATGTATCTTAGTTGTTGTATCCGCCCTTTCTATTTCGTGAGTCGCGACCTATGAACTTTAATTATTATGATGTAATTGTAAGCCCAGCATGAAAGCTGGCTATGTAATTGTTGGTATGTTTAATGAATGGCTGGATATCGGCCTTATGTTGGAAATTGCCTCGTCATGGTTTTACTGCTTTCTTTTGTATGGGTTGGCACCCCTTGTTTTTCCTACATATAGAAATAGCACTGAGTATAAAGCTACCACTGCAGATGGCCAGCTGAAGAACTACCAGGGCTCAGACTAATACAAACCCAGCCGAGGTAGACTCAAATCGCGGGGTTCTGCCTGAAGACCAAGGTAGAACTCAAGACCAGGGAAATGACAACCTTCCAAACCCTCCGGAACACCCTACAATGGCCCAAGTTATGGCACAACAAACTCAGATTTTGCAAGCCATATATGCAGGACAGCAAGGAAGCTCAGGAGGGCACAGAGCTGACTTAGGAGATTTCCAGAGGACAAGGCCAATAACATTTACATCGGCAGAAGAACCACTGGAAGCCGAGGACTGGCTTCGAGATATTGAGAGAAAGCTGCGCCTAATTAAATGCGCAGAGGAAGACAAAGTCATGTTCGCTGCACACCAGCTGCAGGGCGCCGCAGCGGCTTGGTGGGAGAATTACTTGGCCGCCAGGGGCCAGGAAGATGCCACCACAGAAACCAGCACAGAAGCAGTTCCTTGGGAGGAATTCAAGACCGCCTTCAAGGCTAACTTCGTTCCAACCGGAGTAATGCGAATGAAGAAGAATGAGTTTCGCACACTCAAGCAGGGGAATAGGTCAATAAATGAGTACCTTACCAAATTCACACAATTGGCCCGATATGCCCCAAAGGATGTGGAGGACGAAGAAGAAAAGATTGATAGATTCTTTGAAGGGATGAACGAGGAGCTACGAGTTCAGCTGATCACTCAAGATTTCACCAGCTTTCATCAACTGGTGAATAAGGCACTGATTCTGGAAAATGAGAGGAAGAACCTGGAGGCCAGCCGCAAGCGAAAGCTATCGGCTCAGCACCCCCAAGGAAGATTCATTCAGAAGCTCTTTGGTAATTCCTCAACCCCAAGGACAACTCAATCCAGTGCGTCAGCATCAGCCTCTCGACCAGGTGGAGGTTCATATCAAGCTCCGCGCACAGGAGGATCGTACCTCGGTATTAATCCAGCGACTAACGATGGCGTTATACTGCGGGGAAAAAGGGCACTATGCCAATAGATGCCCTAACAAGCGAAATGCTCCAGCCGCGATCAAGCTTCAGCACTCAACAAAGGGCATCAAAGCTCACAAGGCAGCAAAAGTGCATCAGCCCCAAACCGTGGTCGAGTCAACCACATCACTGCCGAAGAAGCTAAGGAGGCCGTTGGAGTACTTATGGGTACGTTTTCTGTTAAGACCATACCAGTACAAGTATTATTCGATTCAGGAGCTTCCCATTCATTTATATCTAAGGGGTATGCCAACAAGTTGGGATTACCAGTATATACTCTAAAGAAGCCAGTAGTTCTTAATTCACCAGCTGGACCAATTATTGCAACCCTAGTATGCCCTGGGGTAGAAGTCACTATGGAAAAGTATAACTTTTTAGCAGACCTGATAGTGTTAAGTTCCCAAACCCTGGACATCATACTGGGAATGGATTGGTTAGCTAGACATCAAGGAGTCCTGGAATGTGCCACCCGAACGGTGAAACTGGTCAAGTGCCCCGGTGTAATAATAGAAGTAAAAGTAGATCGACCCTATCGATGGGCCGTGCAATCTACTATAGTGAAGACATACCTGTGGAAGGGATGATCGTGGTGCAAGATTATCTTGAAGTGTTCCCCGATGAACTCCCTGGCATGCCCCCAGATAGAGACCTGGAATTTGTTATCAACTTGAAGCCGGAAGCCGCTCCAATCTCCAAAAGGCCTTATAGAATGACAGTGGAAGAGTTAGAAGAATTGAAGAAGCAACTTCAGGAGTTGCAGGAAAAGGGATTTATCCGACCTAGTTCATCACCTTGGGGGTCTCCAGTATTATTTGTGAAGAAGAAAGATGGCACCACTCGGATGTGTGTGGATTACAGGGCCCTAAATGAAGTAACCATCAAGAACAAATACCCACTCCCCAGGATCGATGATTTATTCGATCAGCTTGGTGGAGCCACGGTATTCTCTAAAATAGACTTGAGATCGGGCTATCACCAATTAAAGATTAGGGCTGAAGATATACCCAAGACAGCTTTCACCACTAGATATGGGCTGTATGAATTCACAGTCATGTCTTTTGGGTTAACCAACGCCCCAGCCTACTTCATGAACCTGATGAACAAGATATTCATGGAGTATTTGGACAAGTTTGTCGTGGTCTTTATTGACGACATCCTTATATACTCCAAGAATGCTGAAGAGCATGCAGAACATCTGCGCCTGGTGTTGGAAAGGCTAAAGGAGCATCAATTATATGCAAAATTTAGCAAGTGTGAATTCTGGCTTCATGACATCAGTTTCTTGGGACACATAGTGTCAGCTGGAGGAATATCTGTTGATCCCGCCAAAATAGCAGCAGTCATAGAGTGGCAGCAGCCAGCTTCCATCACCGAAGTGAGGAGCTTTTTCGGATTGGCTGGGTACTACCGGAGATTCATAGAAGGATTCTCTCGGATTGCCAGGCCAATGACTCAACTACTCAAGAAGGAGAAGAAGTTTGAATGGTCCAAAGCATGTGAAGGAAGTTTCCAAGAATTGAAGAAGAGTTTGACTACCACGCCTGTGCTAACCCTGCCTGATGTACGCAAGGATTTTGAGGTATATTGTGATGCCTCACATCAAGGGCTTGGATGTGTACTAATGCAGGAAGGCAAGGTAGTGGCATATGCATCCGAACGACTTACGCCTCATGAAGCCAACTACCCTACTCATGACTGAATTGGCCTCGAGAGTGCATGCATTGAAGATTTGGAGGCATTATCGATAGGTAATCACTGTGACATATACACGGATCACCAAAGCCTTAAATATTTCTTCATCCAGTCACACCTCAACTTGAGGCAAAGGAGATGGTTGGAGTTGATTAAAGACTATGACCTGAGTGTTCATTACCACCCAGGGAAGGCTAATGTAGTAGCGAATGCTTTAAGTCGTAAGGCCTATTGCAATAATCTCATGGTCCAGGAACATCAACCCGAGCTATATAAAGAACTGCAAGCCTTGAACTTGGAGATAGTAGAGAAAGGCACTCTAGCTACCATGGAAATTCAACCAAGTTTAGAGGAGCAGATTATGGTTGCTCAGCAAAAAGATCCAGCTATAATAAAATGGAAAGGACTGGTAGAAGCAGGGAAGGCTCCTAACATGAAGATTGATCAGGATGGTACTCTATGGTACGGGAAGCGTATAGTTGTACCTCATCAAAAGAATCTCAAGGATCTGATATTGAGGGAAGCTCATAGCTCTCCATACTCCCTGCACCCCGGAAGCACCAAGATGTATCAGGATATGAAGCAATTCTGCTGGTGGCCCCGTATGAAGAGAGACATAGCTGAACATGTAGCCTGTTGTGATGTGTGTCAGAGAGTGAAAGTAGAACATCAAAGGCCAGCAGGACTACTACAACCATTGAAAATACCCCAGTGGAAGTGGGAAGAAGTCGGAATGGACTTTATCACGGGACTTCCACAAACCAAATCTGGATATGACTCCGTATGGGTCGTGGTTGATAGGCTGACTAAGGTTGCACATTTCATCCCCGTCAAAACCACATACAAGGGAGATAAGTTAGCCGAGCTATATATGTCACGCATAGTATGTTTACACGGTGTACCAAAACGGATAGTCTCGGATCGAGGTTCCCAGTTTACCTCGCATTTTTGGGCTAGCCTGCATGAAGCTCTCGGTACTTACTTGGATTTTAGCACCGCATACCACCCCCAGACCGATGGTCAAACGGAGAGAGTGAATCAGATATTGGAAGATATGCTTCGGGCTTGTGCTCTAGATTTTTCTAAGGATTGGGATCGATGCCTACCCTATCTTTGAGTTTGCTTATAACAACGGCTATCGGGCCGACTTCGATGTCACCCTTCGGCCCTGTATGGTCGATAATGTCGAACCCCTCTACATTGGTCGAAGTAGGGAGAACTACATTTTCGGCCGATACTTTAAGGCGAGCGAAGAAAAGGTTCGCCTAATTAGAGATCGACTGCAAGCAGCCCAGTCCAGGCAGAAAAGTTATGCAAACAAGAGATGAAGGCCACTAAGTTTTGAAGTGGGAGATCATGTTTATCTAAAGGTATCACCCTTGCGAGGAGTCAGACGATTCAAGGTCAAAGGCAAGCTTACCCCACGATATGTTGGACCATTCCCAATTGTGTCTAAAAAGGGGGAAGTGGCCTACCAGCTTGCACTACCTCCGAATCTATCAGACATACACGACGTCTTCCATGTGTCCCAACTGAAGAAGTGTCTACGAGTACCTGAGGATCAAGCTCCGCTGGAGGCAATCGAGATTGAAGAAGACCTAACCTACAAGGAGCGGCCGATCAAGATCTTGGACACCGTAGAAAAGAAGACGCGAACTCAAACCATTCGCATGTGCAGTGTACAATGGAGCCATCACTCCAAGAAGGAAGCCACCTGGGAGCGTGAAGACCAATTAAGGAAAGACTACCCCAACCTATTCATTGGCTAGGTCAATCTCTGGTCTCGAGATTCTTTTAAGGGGGGTAGGTTTGTAACATCCCAAAATTTTGAAATTTGAAGATGTGAAGCTTTTGAGTTATTTTACAATATGTTTTATTTGAATTTGGAGTTTGTGATGTTTTTCTGAGAAATTTGGTGAAGGTTTCAAAAGTTAAAATGATCCAGAAGAAGCAATCATATTTAATTAGTAGAAAGTCAAGATTTAAAATGAGAATATGAAAAGATGACCCATGAAAGTAAAGAAAGAAATTTGATTTAGGGCATAAAATATTATTTTGAAAATGAGGGCATGAAAAACAATGGAAGCAAGTAAAGTGAATACCAACATTAGTTGAAAATATTTTTATTAAGTCAAAAATTTCATAAGGATCTTCTGTGAATTTTCCTGAAATTTTTGGAAGTAATTACATATTTTTCCAGGGCTAAATGAATTTCTGGGCTTTTCTGAAAATCCAGAACTCAGTAAAGAAAATAGAAATTCCAGCCCTCCTCTCCGCTCGACACGTGGCGGCGGATCCCGCGGAAACCCGCCTACCATCTCCCATCGGTCGACACACGTGCGGCCCGATCCGCCCTCCGCGCGGCTCCATCCGCACCGCCGCGCCTTCCTCTCTCTCTCTCTGGGCGGTGGCCCGCGTGTCGTAACTCTTCTTCCTTCCTTTTCTTTTGCCCCGCGCGTCTCGCGTGGCGCTCGCCGTAACTTTTCCTCCCGTGGCGCTCATGCGCGCATCGCTCTGCCTGCCGTCCGTCGCGCTTGGTGGAAAGCTCGCGACTCGCCGCCCTTGTCTTGGCGACACCGTCCGCAGCTTTTCCCCGCCCGCTCACTTCGCCCCGGCCGGTCGTCTGCCGCTCTACGCCTGGCTAAGGGGGGGAGGGGGCAGCAAAGCTGGGACGACCGCACGGGAGTAGCTGCGTTGCGTAGCTCCGCGATCGGCCGGGCGTGTCGCCGCGTCACCACTGCTCGGCGACCACACGGCCGCCGCCCGTTGCTGGCTTCGTTCGGCCGCCTATAAAAGGCAAGGAGCCCTCGGTTGAGTTCCCCAGCAGGTAATTGAGCCCGAACGCCCCCAATCACTGGCGAACCACCTTCGTCCCCAACTCGCCGCTCGAGCTCCCCTCGATCCGAGCCATTAAACCCGATTCCTCTCACCCACACCACCTACGGAGCACCGCTGGTCGTCCCCGCCTCGCTCGAGCTTCCGACGCCAGACATCGCCGTCACCGAGTGCCACTCGAGTCGCGCCCGCGCCGCGCCGACCCATCTCGGACCTCCTCGGCCCTAGCGATCGCACCATCGTCTTCACCACAAAGACGATTTAACGATTTCACCTCTTCACCGACCTCCCGACAGCCCCTCACCGTCGGCCACCGCCGCCCGACTCCTCCGCCGCCCCTCGTCGTCATCCTTCAAAAGGATTTCTCATCCATATAAGGTAGGCAAAGCCTCCCCGCTCACTTGGCTATCGCGCTCTCTTCTCCTCGCAGCTCCCGGCCGCTACAGCCGAGCCTCCGGCTCCAGCGCGGGTTGAGTTTTCTCCATTTTCTTCGGTCCGGCGGTGGGCCCCACCTGTCGCCCATCGCATTCGAAGTCACCACCGACCACTGGACCCCACCGGTCGGTGAGACATCTAAGCAAGGACCGTCCTGACATGTGGACCCCATGAACAGTAACCGGACCCACATGTCAGTAACACAGAGAACCGAAAAGTAAATAAAAATGGAAATTAAAATGAATCGAGGTCGTGAAAGGCCCCACATGTCAAAATTTAATTATTTTTAGAATTGATTGAACCAGAACTTTGATCGCTTATAACTTCCTCATTTTAGCTCCAAATTGAATGAAACAAAATTTTAAATTCATTTAAATTCAAGATCTATCTAATGGAACCAGAACCATAATTTTTGAAGTTTATTTGATTTTCTAGTGATATTTTGAGTGATTGGTTGCTTTTCTTTCATTTGGGTATTTCGCACGATTATATAGCGTACTTTAGGCTCAGGAGGAAGAATCCGAGGCAGCAACCTTAGAAGCTCAAGATCATCAAGAACCAGATCCCTGTGACCAAGGCGAGTTAACACCTTGATCATTCTGAACCTATGATTTTGCAAAGTAATTTCTTTTAAATATCAACATGCATGCTGTTATTTCATGTGGTAAAATATGTTCATTTCCTGATGTGATAGCTATCCACCTACTGTAATGCTTGCTTATAACGATCCATTGAAATGCTTGGACATGTGAACCTTGTCGCCTTAGCAAGACTTATACTATCATAGCTTTTTATCAGTAAGTCCGAATAAATATTGCGTTGCTTAGTAATGCTAGGTAATACGGGGGTACCTTGCTGCCCCAAAAACAACACTTGCCAAATATGATGAGCTTTGGGACAGTCATGGGTGGAATGACTGTAGTAAGCGGGAACAATATTTTCTATATCTCCGAAAAATCCCACAAAGTGATTAAATACGGATGGATGGTTTGGGGTGGAATGTGGTGCGATGGATGCACGAGATGTGAAATATGGTAGAACCATCCGGGTAACCTTAAGGATGAATCTTGTCATGTCACCGTAAAAGCAGTACAACCACAAGTCGTAAATACAACTTGGCTAAGTAGACTTATCGAAATCCGGACTCATCTCACCGGGTAGTGGATTGATGGGGTTATGCTATGGCAAGGGGCTCAAGGGACACCGGTGGAGGGTGAAGTTTTCCGGCTTTCCTAACGTTATGGGAAGTAGGAGCCCGAGCTGCGTTAGAGTCAGGGAAAACATCCACGCCAGATGGGACCCATCGCAAATGGGCGGTCACCCATAATGTGAGATGGGAGAAAGGACTAGATATTTTGAAAAGTTCTTGTGATGATCTACTTAACCACACTTCTAAGGGATTGTGTGGGCAACGAGTTGATTGTCTCTTGTGGTGAAAGTGTACAAACTCTGCAGAGTCAAAACTATTCAATAAGCCGTGCCTACGGTCAAGGGCGATTATGGAAACTTAATCTGGATATAGTTCTGTTTTAAAAACATTGGAAACTGGGAATGGAAACTTGAAGGGCGAAGGACTGCCCTGGTTTGGAATTGTCCTGGGTGCCGTCCCAGTGGTAAGTTAAGCGGTTATAACGCTGAAAGATGCTATATGGCGCAGATGCCATGTAATGGTGGATGGAATCTGTGTCAATTATAAGATCAACTTACTTTATAAACAAAAGTTTTGAGTTTAAAATTGCTAGGTCTCAGGATTTTACTATAATTGTATTCAAAAGCACTCTCCGCAAAATAAAATGAGCCCAAGCCATCCTTTGATTAGCCATGCATGTTAAATATTGCATTCTGTGTGTTGACTTGCTGAGCACGGGGTCGGAGTGCTCATTCTCGCTTTTGCGATAAAATTCAGAAACAGGAGTTCAAGAACACTACGCCCATGAGGAGGCCCCCGCCAACATCGACGGAAGCAAAGGCGATAATTAAGGCGTAGGCCTCGGTGGTTAGGCATAGACAAGTAGACTCTAGGCGTTGTGTACATTTATGTTACCGGGACCCTGGTGGCATATATTGTACACATTACCCTACTGGTCGCTTGCCTGTGGATTTGGGTCTACTTTTGCTAGCTATTCCGCTGCGTGTTTGTAATGATGACATTTGGCCAGAGCGGCCCTTTTGTAAACTTTCACCCGATGTGGTGTATTTCAGACTCTGTAATATTATTATGCGATGTATGTCATGATTCAGCAATGTACCTGTGTGCACTAACTACTGATCCAGGGATTAGTGCAGTGAGACACAGTAGATTCCGGATTGAAAAATCAGGTCTTCAATACTGTATCGAGCATACGACCGTAGGGTAAAAGCCTTAGGATGGGTTAGGACCACAATATTTTTGAAACTTATAAAAATGATTTTTAAACGTATAAGCATACTATCTCTTTTCGTACCCTTCTTAGATCTGTTCTATTCTACTGTTCTTTTAAATATTTTGAAAGATACTAACACTAGTAACCTGATTTCGGATGGCGGCGCGAGAGATGAGGACACTGACTACATAGCCCACGGTGTCAATGAGGGGGAGTTTGCTAGCACTTTACGCAAGCTCCTACACTACCTGGAGTTCAAGGATCAGCCCATCTACAGGGGATTGAAGGTTACCACCGGAGGAGAAGAATCCTGGGTTATGGAGGTATTCATACACCCCAGGGGTGAGCTCGATCCTTCTCACGTAATCACATCCGAGCATCGGAGAAGTACTCGGGCCGCTGCAATCCAAGACGCTGCTCGCCTAGCCGCCGCGCGGCTATGCGACATATACCGGACCCCCCTGCGCCATGCCCCCTACTGCTACCACCCCATGCGCCGAGACGGAGCACAGTACAATGAAGTCACCATGCCGGAGAATGAGGACGACCCGATGCTCACGCATCAGGTTGAGCTCACCAGGGCCATGGGGGTGGCCCACACCGTTGCATTGGAGGAGATCTCCTCCCTCCGCCAGCAGCTCCTCACCAGGCACGTCTCCATGACGTCTCTCCAGCAGCAGCTCGCCCAATGCGAGCAAGCCTTGGCGGAGGCCAAGGCAGAGGCAGCTGCCGCCAGGGCCCAGCCTCCACCGGCCCCTGCACCTGCAGCAGCACCAGTACCTCCTCCGCCAGGGTCAGGCCCCCGCACTCGACTAACCGCACGCAAGAGCGCGCGACCTCCGGGGCCACAAGCTGCGTTTCGTCGGACAGGGCCTCCCCCAAGCCGTAGCCCCCCAAGCACTCCATCGGACTACGACCCATCAGAGTGTAGTGGTAGTCGGTCCCGCTCCCGCTCGCCACACTATAGTCCCTCCAACTATGGTGCCTGGTACACGGAGGAGTAGATGGGATCGTGATGTACTTGCAGTATGTGATGCAAGTACTAAATTCATGTATCTTAGTTGTTGTATCCGTCCTTTCTATTTCGTAGTCGCGGACCTATGAACTTTAATTATTATGATGTAATTGTAAGCCCAGCATGAAAGCTGGCTATGTAATTGTTGGTATGTTTAATGAATGGCTGGATATCGGCCTTATGTTGGAAATTGCCTCGTCATGGTTTTACTGCTTTCTTTTGTATGGGTTGGCACCCCTTGTTTTGAAGGACTACGGGTAGGCTACGCTAGCGCAAATTAATAAAAATTCTACCCGTAAACCAAGATCACTGCAGTTATAGATCACGGAATTACCACTAGACGCGCAGTGCGGAATTGATGCAGCACGTCGGGCGAGTAGTCGTACTCGTCGATGCAAAGACGTCGGGCGGTAGTCGTACTACTTCCTCGCCCACGCCGCGCGCCCCACGCACAACTCCTCTATTGCGGTTCGTCCAAACGCTACGGATGCAATGCCGCCAAAGGTATCCACACGTGCGGGAGGAAGCGACGCACGCCGGATTACTAGATCGCGCGAGCGCCATGGCGTGGGAGGGTGGCGGCCGTGGTTTGAGAGGTCACCAAAACTTCCCTCTACCCCGCGCGCCTGCCCTCCTTTTATAGGCGTCCTTACAATGGGCTTCTACGAATGGAGGCCCATTAGGACTCAATACGAGTCTAACCGGATCCAATCCGAATTAGGCTTCAGCCCTTAAGTGTGTGACCCTATAGGTTCACGTATGTTTAGACATGACGCGAGTATACCTACTCGGTCAATAGTTGGTAGCGACCTCTAGCAAGGCGTGCCAACTCCTAAACATACACAAAGATCATATCGGACGAACCATCACAACTTTATGTACATGCCAATCCTTTGCCTCACGATATTGGTCGAGCTTCAAGTGACCACTCTTTCTCGATCCTATGATCCGGAATCCCTTACTAGGTTAACTCTTAACCTTAAGTAGCATGGCCATGCATTTCTAGATCCGATCACTCGAGGGCCAGAGATATCTCTCGGATAGAGAGGGCAAATCCATCTCGATGACCATGCCTCGCGGCATGCTTCATGACAAACCCAAAACTACCTTTATAACTACCCATTTACGGAGTAGCGTTTGATAGCCCCTAAGTAGGTCGATTCACATCTCAAGTACATGCGACAATCTCAGGTCTAAGGACAAGGCGTACACATTGTGTAGAGAGAATCATAAGTATAATTGTTATGTCTCATGTTGGGTCGGTCCAACCCCATGTTCTAAACATGTGTCCACATTATTGGTTTGACATCTCCATGTCTATGACCATGAAACATGGTCATCAACCGATACATGTGCTAATCCATTATTCACATGTGTCCACACATGAACCCGACTAGGGACAACTTTAGAATAACCATATAAGTAAAGAGTTTCACAAACAAGTCACATACTTGTTAATCAACACAAAGGCAATATTCAAGGAACATTTATTAAATCATGGATACAACGAAATATCATCATCTCTATGATTGCCTCTAGGGCATATTTCCAACAGATCCCACTTGCACTAGAGTCAATCTAGAAGATATCTAATACCCATAGCTCTTGTGTGCGCCTCATGCTTAGGCTGTGGGAGAGGCTTCATCAAAGGATCTGAAATATTCAAATCCGTTTGTATTTTGCATATCTTTAAATCTCCTCGATTGAGGATCTCTCGAATGAGATGAAACCGCCAGATATGTGTTTGTTCTTTTGGTGATTCCTTGGCTCCTTGGCTTGCGCAATGGCCCCACTTGTTATCACAATAAAGATCCAGAGGATCGCACGCACTAGGAACCACACCTAGTTCGATTATGAACTTCCTTATCCAAACACCTTCCTTTGCCGCTTGAAGCGCAATATACTCGGCCTCCGTTGTAGAGTCGCAATGATCTCTGCTTGGAACTCTTCCAATCGACCGCACCACCGTTCAAAATGAACACAAAACCCGATTGCGATTTGTATCGTCTTTGTCGATTTGGAAGCTTGCATCGGTGTAACCATTTACAACGAGCTCTTCCTCACCTCCGTAGACTAGGAACACATCCTTAGTTCTTTTCAAATACTTGAGGATGTTTTTAACGCTGTCGATGACTCTCAGGGATCGACTGTATCTGCTCGTAACACTTAGAGCATAGGAAACATCTGGCGAGTACATATCATAGTATACATGATAGATCCAATGGCGAAGCATATGGAATCTTACTCATGCGATCTCGCTCATCGGTTGTCGAAGGACACCGAGTCTTGCCAAGATTTGTGCCATGAGACATGGGCAAGAACCCTTTCTTTGCCTCCTCCATGTTGAACCGTTTCAACACTTTGTCAATGTAAGTACTACGGCTTAATCCTATTATCCTTTTTGATCTATCTCTATCGATCTTAATACCCAAAATATATGCCGCTTCCCTAAGTCCTTCATTGAAAAACTATTTTTGGTGAGGTCTTAACGGACTCGAGCATAGGAATATCATTTCCAATCGGTAATATGTCATCTACATATAAGATTAGAAATACGAGCGAGCTCCCACTTGCCTTCTTGTAAGCGCAAGATTCTTCTTCGTTTTGATGAAGCCAAACCCTTTGACCACTTCATCAAAGCGAATGTTCCAACTCCGAGATGCTTGCTTCAATCCATAAATGGATTTTTGAAGTTTGCATACTTTTCTAGCATTGATTGGATCGACAAAACCCTCGGGCTGTATCATATACGTCCTCGGTTAAATTTCCATTAAGGAAAGCCGTTTTGACATCCATCCGCCATATCTCATAGTCGAAATATGTAGCAATAGCTAGAATGATCCGTATAGATTTAAGCATCGTTACGGGCGAGAAGGTCTCATCGTAGTCAACTCCTTGAACTTGCCGAAAACCTTTGCGACAAGTCGAGCTTTATGGATATGAACATTTCCATCCATATCAATCTTCTTTTATAGATCCATTTGCACTCTATGGTTTTAACACCATCGGTAGGTCAACCAAGTTCCAAACTTGATTGTCTCCCATGGATGCTATCTCGGATCTCATGGCACTTTGCCATTTCTCGTAGTCTGGGTCCATCATTGCTTCCGCATAGGTCGTAGGCTCATCATTGTCTAACAATAACATATCTCGCGCATTGCGAGCCTTCCGACCTTCGTGGTGGTGGTGCTTCCTTTGCCATGGGTTCCTCAACTTGTTACGCCACGTGGGCATCATTCGTCGAGTCTTCCCGATTGGTTCATCTTGAACCTCTTCAAGCTGCACCGTTCTTCCACTTGTTTCCTGTTGAAACTCTTTCTCTAGGAAAACACCACTTGAGCGACAAACACTTTGCCCTCTAGTCGGTTGTAGAAGTAATATCCAAAGGTTTCCTTCGGATATCCCACGAAAATGCATTTATCCGACTTGGGTGTGAGCTTGTCCGACTTAAGTCTTTTGACAAACGCCTCACATCCCCAAATCTTTAGAAAAGACAAACTGTGACTCTTCCTACCCATATCTCATATGGTGTCTTAACTCTGATTTAGACGGTACCTATTAAGTGTGAAAGCTGCCGTTTCTAGGCGTAACCCCAAAATGATAATGGTAGATCTGATCGGCTCATCATCGATCGAACCATGTCCAACAAGGTCGATCACGCTCGGATACCCGTTTCTTTGAGGCGTTCGGGCGGTGTTAGGTGTGGAACAATTCCGCAACTCTTGGATGATTGCTAAATTCATGACTCAAATACTCGCCACCACGATCGATCGCGAGCCTTAATTTTCTTGGCACGTTGATTTTCAACCTCATTCGGAACTCTTTGAACTTTTCAAAAGTTTCAGACTTATGCTTCATTAAGTAGACATAGCCATATCTACTAAAATCATCGATGAAAGTTATGAAGTAATGAAATCCACCTCTAGCGATCGTGCTCATTGGTCCACATACATCGGTATGTATGATTTCCAACAAGTCGATGCCCTCTCAAAAGAACCTTTGAAAGGTGTCTTGGTCATCTTACCAAGCAAACAAGCTTCACATGTCTCGTATGATTCAAAATCAAGCGAAGTTAGAAGACCATCATCATGGAGCTTCTTCATGCGCTTTTCACTTATGTGACCCAAGCGACAATGCCAAACATAGGTGGGATTCAAATCATTAGGTCGAAGTCTTTTAGCATTTATGTTAAAAGAGGCGCATCATCAAGATTTAAAATAAATAACCCATTCACAATGGGCGCAAAAGCCACAAACATTTCATTTTAGAGATCAAACAACCATTGTCTTTACTTGCAAATGAATAACCATCTCTCATCAAACATGAGGGGATAAAATGTTTCGACTCATACTAGGAACATAATAACAATTATTCAATTCCATAATAAATCTTGAAGGAAGCTGAAGTTGCATGGTGCCGACGGTCAACGCAGCAACCCTTGCTTTATTTCCGACGCGAAAATCAACTTCACCTCTTGCGACTCCTCTACTTCTTATTAGCCCTGCATCAAGTTGCAAATGTGAGCAACTCGATCCGTATCAAATACCCAAGAGTTAATAGGAGAATCAGCAAGAAAAATGTCTAAAACATTTATGACAAGTGTACCATGGGTGGAAGTCTTACTTCGGCATTCTTCTTGCATTCCTCGAATCCATGTACTTCTTGCAGTTTCTCTTCCAAAGGCGATCTCTTTACAATAGAAGCATCTTGTCTCGGCTCAGTCCAAGATTAGGCTTAGGCGTTGGCTTTGAGATCATATCTTTAACCTTGCCCTTATTCTTTGCCCATGGCTTCTTACCCTTTTCTTGAAGCTAGACTTGTTCTCGCATGACCATCACATGGCTAGGCCTGCACACTTCTTAATGTCACTCTCTGCTTGTTTTGAGCATCCCACAAAGCTCATTAAGGCCCTTTTCCACCCCATGCATATGGTAGTTCGAAATGAAATGTCCATAGCTAGGTGGTAGAGACGCTAAAATGAAATCGATTGCCAACTCTTGGCTAATTGGAAAACCAAGTTTATCCAAAGTCATTGTAACCAACCATTTTGATCACATGTGGGCCTCTGGTGCACCTTACATTGCTTGCATTCGAGAAAAGCCTTAGAGACATTGAACCTTTCAGTCTGGCACATTATGCGAACATGTCCTTAAGCGCCATGATCATATCATACGCTTCCGATCCTCAAACCGCTTTTGAAGGTCGGGTTCCATGCATGCAAGCATAAGACGACTAATCTCAAGAGAGTCATCACATGCTTTCTTGTAGGCGGTTTTAACAGCGGCGCATTGATAGCGAGCTCTTACGGGATTGGGGTGTCGAATGTTTTCCTTTTATCCGCCACGAGAACAATTCTCAGTTACGGACCATCCGAATAGTTTGTTCCATTTAATTTTTCTTTCTCAAGAATCGATCGCAAAGCAAAAGGGTGTGCTTGGTGCTAGATGCCATTGATCTACAATAGGAAATGCAAAATACTAAGACAAATAGAACCGTGATAGAGTAAACCGTATTAAACAAATTTAATAGAATGTACTCCCACTAAAATCAATATCCTCTATTGATTCTTAGCGATTCAAGATCCGCAATTAACTAGTCTACTAGTGAGCTTTTGCATCACCGCTAGGAGACAAGGTAATTGGTAAGTAACACTTACTAATCATATCTCTATATGACTCTTGTTGTTGGGTGACATCTCTATGCCTTGGCGCCCAACCTTTATGCCCCAAGGCCCATAACCTTTATGATAACCTTGTTAAGTTCACCAACCCTTATGCATGTATGTATCAGATACAAACCCATCTAGTCAAGGAAAGTCGATGGTGCCCTAATTTTATAGACCCACCATCAATTTACAAGACATGGGATGGTGCAGGGTTTAGTTGGGAGGGCATATGTTTTAACTTAACATTATGTGAGGGATCGCTATACTTCTACCAGTCAAGCATGCATAGAAGTAAAACAATAGGAATAGCATTCACACAGTTGTGACTCAAGTATGGCCCATTTTCTCATGGTGATCTCCATCGCCATAGAATCATCCACCATGATGATCTCCATCTCCATGGTTCATGTGTGCCATCCTTCCAAGTGATGTGTCCTCCAAGTACTAATATAAGCTATTACTCATAACAGCTAGTAATAAAATACATGGATACAAGGCATCATCACAAGTCGGCACGCAGTAGTTAATACAATACTTTGACAACACAATGGCTCAGCCGTGTTGCGAACCCACGACACGCAGTCATGAAAATATTACAAACATGCATCACATACACATTAGGCCATCTTGGTCACATACATCCTGCAAAAACAAGTTATGCATAGATTCGCAATCTACCGGATAAGGGGGTCGAGGGGGTTTCCCCCCGCGGGGTTTGAAGGGGCAGCACCCCTCGCGGTATTTACCCCAAATCGACTATGCAATTTTTATCTATGCAATTTTTACCCCAAATCGACTAGGCAGCGCCCCTCGCGGTAAAAAAAATAGAGGTCCAATCTATGCAATTTTTACTTAGGATTTTGATCGGCAAATCATATTTACCCCAAATCGACTATTGTTCCGATTCGACCAATTTGCATTGATCTTCGGCGTGCGCGGCCGGTTTCGTGTCACTTTGTCTACCCGATGGTGATCCCGGCCGGTAGGGGTATGTTGTGGCACGACCTTAGCGGCATGATCACGGAATATCGATTATTAATCTAGGTTCCGATTCGACCAATCATATTGATCTTCGCATTCGCAATCGGTTTTACGTGTCACCGCTCTACCGATGGTGATTCCGACGGTAGGGGTATGTTGTGTACGACCTTAGCGAAGATGATCACGAAACAGATCTATCCATTACGAGAACTATACAATCGATCACATCGATCATGCCGACTTACATATCGCCATATGCAAATCACGAACCTATAACATGACAAAGCAATGGCTCGATACCACGAAGGACTACGGGTAGGCTACGCTAGCGCAAATTAATAAAAATTCTACCCGTAAACCAAGATCACTGCGATTATAGATCACGGAATTACCACTAGACGCAGTGCGGAATTGATGCAAGACGCGTCGGGCGAGTAGTCGTACTCGTCGATGCAGCACCTCGGGGCGAGTAGTCGTACTACTTCCTCGTCCCACGTCGCGGTGTCCCACGTACAACTCCTCTATTGCGGTTCGTCCAAGCGCTACGATGCGCGCCGCCAAAGGTATCCACACGTGCGGGAGGAAGCGACGCGCGCCGGATTACTAGATCGCGCGAGCACCCGAGGCGTGGGAGGGGTGGCGCCGTGGTTTGAGATGTCACAAAAAACTCTCCTCTCTTGTGCGCGTTGCCCTCCTTTTATAGACGTCCTCACAATGGGCTTCTACGAATGGAGGCCCATTAGGACTCAATACCCGCCTAACCGGATCAATCCGAATTAGGCTTCAGCCCTTAAGTGTGTGACCTATAGGTTCACGTATGTTTAGACATGACGCGAGTATACCTACTCGGTCAATAGTTGGTAGCGACCTCTAGCAAGACGTGCCAACTCCTAAACATACACAAAGATCATATCGGACGAACCATCACAACTTTATGTACATGCCAATCCCTTTGCCTCACGATATTCGGTCGAGCTTCAAGTGACCACTCTTTCTCGATCCTATGATCCGAATCCCTTACTAGGTTAACTCTTAACCTTAAGTAGCATGGCCATGCATTTACGGATCCGATCACTCGAGGGCCCGAGATATCTCTCTCGGATAGAGAGGGCAAATCCATCTCGACCGACCATGCCTCGCGGCATGCTTCATGACAAACCGAAAACTACCTTTATAACTACCCATTTCACGAGTAGCGTTTGATAGCCCCTAAGTAGGTCGATTCACATCTCAAGTACATGCGACAATCTCAGGTCTAAGGACAAGGCGTACACATTGTGTAGAGAGAGAATCATAAGTATAATTGTTATGTCTCATGTTGGGTCGGTCCAACCCCATGTTCTAAACATGTGTCCACATTATTGGTTTGACATCTCCATGTCTATGACACATGAAACATGGTCATCAACCGATACATGTGCTAATCCATTATTCACGTGTGTCCACACATGAACCGACTAGGGACAACTTTAGAATAACCATATAAGTAAAGAGTTTCACAAACAAGTCACATACTTGTTAATCAACACAAAGGCAATATTCAAGGAATATTTATTAAATCATGGATACAACGAAATATCATCATCTCTATGATTGCCTCTAGGGCATATTTCCAACATGTTTTTCCTACATATAGAAATAGCACTGAGTATAAAGCTACCATCGCAGATGGCGGTGAAGAACTACTGGGCTCGGACTAATACAAACCCAGTAGAGGTAGACTCAAATCGCGGGTTCTGCACTGAAGACCAAGGTAGAACTCAAGACCGAGGAAATGACAACCTTCCAAACCCTCGAACACCCTACAATGGCCCAAGTTATGGCACAACAAACTCAGATTTTGCAAGCCATACATGCGGGATGACAAGGAAGCTTCGGGGAGGGCACAGAGTGACTTAGGAGATTTCGGAGGACAAGGCCAATAACATTTACATCGGCAGAAGAACCACTGGAAGCCGAGGACTGCTTCGAGATATTGAGAGAAAGCTGCGCCTAATTAAATGCGCGAGAGGAAGACAAAGTCATGTTCATTGCACACCAGTGCGGAGCGCAATGCTTGGTGGGAGAATTACTTGGCCGCGAGGGCGAGGAGATGCCACCACGAAACCAAAGAAGCGGTTCCTTGGGAGAATTCAAGACCGCCTTCAAGGCTAACCGTTCAACCGAGTAATGCGAATGAAGAAGAATGAGTTTCGCACACTCAAGCGGGGAATAGGTCAATAAATGAGTACCTTACCAAATTCACACAATTGGCGATATGCCCCAAAGGATGTGGAGGACGAAGAAGAAAAGATTGATAGATTCTTTGAAGGGATGAGCGAGGAGCTACGAGTTCAGTGATCACTCAAGATTTCACCACTTTCATCAAGCGGTGAATAAGGCCTTGATGCAGAGTAGCCTATAAGCCCGGGAAGAAGTCGAGTAGCCTAGAAAGATCCCATCACAAGAACGTGACTCGAACTTATCTAGGTTCCTGACTTCAAAATAAAGCACTTGCAACCAAATACACGAAAATGCGAGACACTGGACTTTCACCCATATCTCAACTCATAAGAAGTGCGGTGCAAGTGTGCCCCGAAGAAAGACTCTGTTCGAAATATGGCACGCGGTCGCAATGGCCTTAACCCAAAACTTCCTCGGTGTAGAGTACTCATCGAGCATCGTCCTGACCATCTCGACCAAGGTATGGTCTTCCTCTCCACGACGCCATTCTCGTGGGGACGTGCGGAGAAGAGAGCGGTGCTCTACACTGTCTCGACCGAGAACCTCTCAAAGTTGGAATTTTTGAACTCCGTGCCATTGTCACTACGGATCGCTCGTAAGGCACCTGGAAGCTCAACAGAAAGCCTACTAAAAAGACCTCGGAAATGTGAAAACGTCTGATCCTTCGAGGCTAAGAAAACGCCCAAGAGTACCTCGAGAAGTCATCGACCACGACAAGAACATACCACTTCCCTCCTGCTGACTGCACTCGAGCTGGTCCAACTGTGTCCATATGGAGCAGCTATCCTGGTGCATCGGTCATAGTCATTGTGACCGGAGGGTGAGAAGCGGCAACCATCTTGCCGTGCCGGTAAGAAGCACACACAATATCTTTGACCATGTTGAGTTTCGGCAGACCACGAATAAGATTGTGGCCGCTAACTCGGGTCAAATGGTCAAATATATGACCAAGTCTTCTATGCGAGAAAGTAAGGTCACGAGACTCGAAGCAATCAAACAGGGGATCACGGAAAACTCAGAAAAATCAGCACGAAAGATCCTCCCATAACGAAATCCATAAACGGACTACCCAAGAATCAAGAATTTTGCAAGCATTTTTCTTAAAGCTTACCTCAAAGCCGTCATCGGTGGTGAAAGCAAAGTAAATTATCTGCAGCTTACTAACCAAGGCAATATCTTTCAAAATAAAAACTCATTAACGCGCATTGTACCTTTGGCGATGTGCGACTAGATGAAGCGTCTCCGAAGGTGATAGTCTCATCACGGAGCCTGAGCTAGGAAGAAAACCAACAGAGTCTCAGGTCATATGGCGAGAACAACGAGTCTACAAGCCAAACCTTTCCCTTCCTCGCGCGAACTGAGTCAAGCGAGTAAAGTCTCGATCTTGGGATAAATCAAGAGTGATTTTGGCACCCAATCTTGAGTAACACGTCAGTAGAAGAAGTAGCCACACACGGCCCGACCTCTATCTACCCTACGCTCTCATCCTCGAAGAAGCGGAAGTGCGTGAAGCGAACTGAAGGCTGTCTTGGGTCCAAGCGCTCACGGAGAGCGAGTGAACCGACAGCAGTGATCATGCCGCGGGTAGCCATCTCGGCGGAAATGAGATCTACCCTCGAATGGCGGAAGTCACGACCAAAGGGAGCATGAGGATGAAAACAAAAAAACTCAGAAAAAACAAGTCCTCGATGTTGCCCAACCCATCGAAACACGTGAAGCGGACCTAGACCTCGTGTTGGTCTTAGGTGCACTCAAGGTGCAGGCTGACCACGAATACGCCTAAGAGCGCCAACACGGTCTCACGCGATCTCGGCGCTGAAGCATCGATTGATCAAATGCCCATCCTTCGGCGAAGGTGCAATGATACTTCACCTTACGAGAGGTAGAAGTAGCATGATGAGGCTTCGCCTTACGAGAGGCGAAGCAGCGGTGGAATCACCTTCTTCCGAAATCCCTTGGACAAAGCCATGACTTGAATTGAACTTTCTCGATTCGGGCTTGACTTCGATCACACTGCGGCTATGGGTGCGAGCACAGCGGTGGATGCTTCCTCATATCCTCGGAAAAATCATATCCTAGACCTTAATTGAATTTGCAAATCTTGGACTAGTCTAGAATAAGATTTAGCTTCTTCTTGCCTCCTACAAACCTCTCGAGAGTGTTCATAAAGTGCGACACTCCGAAAGAGAGAGTGCAAGAAGAGCGAGGGGAAGAAGAGACAGCGAGGAGTTAAGGGAGCGGAAGAAGAATCAACAGCGAGAGGAACAAATGGCTTGAGCACGCTCGGTAGGCTCGAAAGGACAGTCCTACTGCTAGTCAAGTGGTTCACGTCGCTAGGCGTCTCTACCTTACCCTTGGGCTCCTTCCCCTCCTCAGCACAAGCATTACAAGCAGAAGGTGGCTTCTCTAAAAGGTCCTTAGTTAGCTTCACACATTTCTCATCCAATGCAATCAAGTCAGATTTTAGTTTGTTACAATTAATGCATGGTGAGCTAACAGGATCCTTAGAAGCAGATTGAGCCAATTTGTTGTTATCATCAACTAATTCTTGAAACTGTTTGGAGACAGCTTCAAGCTCAGTAGTAAGCTTGGGACAATTCACACATGAAGCAATAGGCTCAAGTAGAAAAGCTTGTAATTCAGCAACTTTATGATCTGCCCGTTTTAGGTTCATCTTCAAGTTATTGCAGTTTTCACAAGTCTCGGGCATATCGAGAAGCATGGTATACAAACCTCTAAAAGCATTGTCCTTATCCTCACATGAGGTGCAAGATATAGTCTCAACAGTAGTAGATGAAAGAGAAACTACCCTACTCATCTCAAGTTCAGCAAGAAGACTAATATTCTCCACCTTAATCATGTCGAGCTCAGGAGGACACACTATCATGCAAGGTCCTTAGCTTCTCCATGTCACCAAGCAAAGCGTGCATACATCACAATCGTCACGGGAAGGAGCAGATCTAAGTGAAGTAAGCTCCCGTGACAAACTCTCTATTTCCTTCTCCAACTCGCTAACCCTAGTTCTAGATCTAGCATGGAATTTCCCTAGCTTAAGAAAAGCATCATTAAGCTGGTCGTATGAAGGGTATACCTCATCGGAGTCGGAGTATAGCTCGCTGTCGCTGATCTCGCCCTCAAGGGCCATGAAGCACATGCCGGAGAAGTCGTCGCCGCCCTTGGGTTCTTGCTCGTCCTTCCCATCATCGTCACTCCACCCCTCCACCTCGCTGAGGTCGAGGTCGTCGAAGGCGGTGAGGACACGGTGGAAGAGCTTCTTGGCTTTGCCAAGGTCGCAGAACTTCTTCTTGCCTTGGGTGTGAGCAAAGGGCTTCTTGTTGTGATTCTTGTCGATGTAGTCGTTCTTGCTCACACCGCCATAGTCGCCCTTGCCCTTCCCCAGCTTGGGGCAGTTCGCTCGAATGTGGTTGGGGCCACCACACTCGAAGCAGATCACGGGTCTTCCTCTCTTTCCGTCCCTCCTCCTCTTGTAAGCATGGGAAAATTTTCTTGCTAGGAGGGCTAGCGGTCATCAGTGAGCTGCTCTAGCGATCATCGATTCACGTCACAGAGCAGCAAGTGAGAATCCACAAAGCGAATCGGAAGAAAGATTAGGAGTGAAGTCGGATGGTAACTAAAGCCATCATTGCGACTTCGACTTACGAGACAATGTCAATCTCGTGAGTCTTGGCGTGAATACAACGCGTCAAGAGTCAAAGTCGAGAGGTCGGTGGTGTCCTCGATGCTAGTCACCTTCATCTCCCAAACCCGCAAATCAAGAGCGCGAGCATCGGCGGCGTTGTCCGAGTCGGGGTATGTGAGACCGGCCGCTCGGAGGTTGCTCAAAATCTTGTGAAAATCATAAAACACTCATCGAGGACTCGCCGTGAGCATTTCAAACTTATTGTAATCTCACTTGAATCGGTCTGTCGGATTTGTCTTCATCAGGTGGTACCCTCATGGTATGCATTGAGGTCACCCGGATGTCGCCGGCGTCAAATGAGAGATGCGATCAAACTTCGCCGGCTCAACCCCGGATTATGATGTTCCTTGCCTTCGCATTTGCCTCAACATCATGCATGTTTCAGCGTTGATGTTCTCATCGGCGGGAACAACATACCGTGCTTTGACCTTACGCCGGATGGCGTAGCCACGAGCTGGATGTAGGTCTCCATCAGGCTCTTCGGAGAGGATAGTCGATCCCATCGAACACACAGGGCTTGGTGAGTACTTATCATCGCCATGGCTCTAGAGGCCGGTTAAGATATATAAAGAAGAGCTAACCGACTCTGATACCAATTGTTGGACCGAAATGGCGACAGAGGGGGGTGAATGTCGACTCTTTTTAAGAAATGCCCCCAAACGTACTCACTCAAGAAACTTCTCACCAATAGCTACAAGAGCTATGATAAAGATAGTTCATACTCTCTGAATGACCTCACTGGATAACTGTCGAGACCCGAATATACAAATCCGGACTCTACTGTGTATTCTGCACTAGTCCAGGATCACGCTAGTGCACACAGCGTAAACAAAGACAAATATCATCCACATCACGATATTCTAAAGGAAATCCAAATTATATTAATAACCATCAGTACGACCTTATGGCCAAGCTTACAATTATTAGCACGAAGGGCTTTAAAGAAACTAGCGTGAAATCCAAAATTAGCGTAGTAGCCACTCGACATGCCCACGAGGCAATCGGTCGGGAAGCGAAGTCCTAATCCGAAGTCCTCGTAGTAGCCTCCTTCTAGCAACTCCTGCTGATCGGTCCCTCCTCCTCAAGCCGAGCAACATGGGCATAAAGCCGTGAGTACATTGGTACTCGACAAGTCGTTTGTAACAAATGAATGCAATATAGTATGCAAGGCTTATCAATGGATGGTGAAAGGTTAGTTTTGCATAAGCGACAATTTGAAGTGAATACAAATAATAGATTGTAAAGCTAATTTAACATGAGACACTAAGTAGATAATCAAAGGAATTAAATAAATCCACAAGTGAACTAACCATTCACTTCCAGCTCAAATCAACCAAAATTTCATAAAGACTCTACCCTCGTGTGAAATCACCGAGCACATCCATGATGAGGACACGGCTATTCGAATAGTTTTACACTCTGCGGAGGTTGCACAACTGTACCCACACGATGTGATTAGCCTCGGCAAGGAAATCACAACAAGGCTTTTACAATGATCCATCTCCACCGATCCCACTCGCTAAGGATTAGCCGTCAGTAGGGTAACCCCTAGTCGATAGTTGCCCCTCTTGCGCCACACAACATCGTAGTAAAACCAAAGTGGAGACTTCACAAATTATTATGCGAGTCTATCCCATACTAGACATGTGGTTTGCACGATTTAGCTCGGATCAATGGCGCACAAAGTTAAGTCCTTAAATTTACCCGGTGAAACATCCACATCCCAATGTGCAGCACCACCCCTTTATGCCACGATCATTCGCTAAGTGAAAACCAAGTTTGTATAACCGATGCTCATGACACTACCCATGCCATGGCAAACAAATTTTATAAGCGTGGTTAACCACCACGTTCAAGTATACCATTAAGTCAAGATTAATTAACCACATGTGATGATAAACCCAACATGCTAGTAATAAGCATGGCTAAGCATTTCAGGCGTATGCCCATGTGACCACTATTATTGCATCACTAAATAATTACCCATCCTATGGTGACAATATAATCGAGGTATTCAAATTATCAAGGAGGATTAATCAATTTGGACAATAACTACCAATACAAGGGTTTGATAATAAAATAGCGATGCATGATAATTTAAAACAAAGTAATACATAATAGATTTGAAAACTGGGTTCAATATGATCAAAGAATACGACTTGCCTTGGCCTTGCTCAGATGAGGGCTCTAGATCTTCAAATCCAACTTCGCTCCTCGAACACGCGATCTAACGAGAGAAAAGCGAGGCGAAAAGACAAAAAAATAAATTCAAATAAAATTCAAATGAACTCCAAAAACTTTCAAACCTGAACCAAAAGGTAGAGCTCAATTTTAGATGAATTTAGAAAAAGAACGAGTCAATCGGAGCTAGGGGCGAGGAGAGCGGGCTCTTGGAAAATTGGATTTTATGAAAATCAGGAAAATTGGAAAAGTGCAACTTGTCTTGTGGACCGGCGCACGGAAAGCTGGGTCTCGGTGAACTCGGCTCATGGAGCGATGACGGTGGATCTCTTGGCGCAAGCGGTGGGTTGGCGTGGCGGTGGCCGAGGTGACACGTGTGCGGCATGGGTGGCGTGGCGGTGACTAAGCGGTGGCGTGTCATCTTGGCGTGGCGGTGGGCCTCGAGTCTTGGCGTGGCTGGCTTGGCTGGGTGACCACGTCGGCCTAGGGATGTGGTGGCGGCGTGGCTGCTTGTGTGGCCGGCTTCGGCAGGTCTCGGCTCTCGGCGCACACGGTCCCACCGGCGATGTACGGCCCACGTAGACCGAGCGCCGCGGGAAGGCGGCGGCAGAACGCGGGCGTCGCGCCGGCGTGGGCAGAGCGGGACCGAGGGCGAAGCGCGGCGAGCGCGGCGGCGCGCGAGCGCGTCCGCTGTGGCGAGCGGCGCGCGTCGCGGCGGCCAGCGAGGCGATCGGCGTCAGCGGCGGCGTCTTGAACTCCGGCGGCGAGCGCGACGGTGGCGGCGGCGAAGGCGGCTGCGAGCGAGAAGTCAAGGGTGGCCCCGTTTTTATACCGTCGCGGCGAGGCATCAGGCAAGTGCGGTGAGGAGTTCATAGCGAGACGCGGCGGCGGGCGGAGTCGGAGCGAGCGAGGAAGGAGAGTTCGCTTCGGGGCAGCGCGTCTTCGAGTGGCCCCACACTGCCGGTGCCAGCGGCGGGCGGCGGGATCGGTCGGCGCGCGGCATGCATGGATGCATGACACGGCGGCCATCGGGAGGCCAAAGCGGAGCGGCGCGAGGCGGATTGGCGGCGCGTGGCGCGAGCGGAGGCGCAGTGCGGCTCTTTGGGCTGGGCGGTGGTGGGTTCGACCCATTGGCGGTTGGGATTTTCTTTTCTTTTTCTTTTGAAATTCAAATAAATTAATTTGAGCTCTAGAAAATAGCAAATAAATCCAGAAAAATCCAGAAAAATTCCAATAAATTCCTTGAGACACAAAGAACTCAAATAAAATAATTTTGGCAAATGTTCATGTTCAGATTATTCATATTAAATCCTTTTAATTTATAAAAAATTCCATTTAAGCTTTAATTAATTCCAGAAAAAATTCAAATGGTGAATTTTATTTTAAAAGCTTCAAAAAGACTCTAAAAATTAGGATGTTACAAACCTCCCCCTTAAACGGAATCTCGACCAGAGATTACGGCTCTCTAAAGAATAGGTTTGGAAACTCCGCTTTGAGATCCTCCTCGCTTTCCCGGTTGCTTCCTCCTCTGAATGATTGCTCCACTGAACTTTGCAAAAACGAACGACCCTTCTTCTGGTGACACGCTCTGGCACTTCCAAGATCTTGATGGGATGCTCTTTATAGGATAGATCCTCCTGCAGATCCACGACCTCAATTGTACTTTGCTTCCTCTGGCACTTTCATAAACACTTCTTTAATTGAGATACATGGAACACATCATGTATCCCACTCAAGTTCTCGGGTAGCTCCGGTGATAGGCAACTTCTCCTTGCGCTTCAAAATCTTGAATGGTCCCACATACCTTGGCGCTAACTTTCCCTTCATTTGAAAACGCTTAACTCCTTTGAAAGGTGTGATCTGAGGTACACATAATCATTGGGCTCAAAGCTTAAATCTCTTGGCGAGTATCGGCATAACTCTTTTGCACGGCAGTGCTTTCAGCCTTTCTTGAATCAAGCGCACTTTTTCTTGACTTCTTGCAAACACTCGCCCAAATATCTGCCTTTCTCTGTCTCTTTCCAATTGAGAGGGTCCTACACTTCCGACCATACAAAGCCTCAAGCGGTGACATCTCGCAAAGCGGCAGTAGCTGTTGTTGTAGGAAAATTCCATAAAGGTAGGCAATTGTCCCACTTGACTCCGTGATCCAAAACACATGCTCTCGGCATATCCTCTAGGATTTGATTTACGCTCTGTCGACCATCGATCTGCGGGTGATAGGTGTGCTAAAATTCAGATGGGTACCCATTGCTTCGTGGAAACTATTCCAAAATCGAGAGGTGAAGCTGCGATCCACGATCGACACTATTCTCTTAGGTACTCCATGGAGACTCACTATTACGGACATATACAATTCGCCAACTTATCTCGAATATGTGGTTTTGATTGGAAGGAAATGGGCTACCTTTGTCAATCGATCCACAATTACCCATATCAGTCGTATCCTTCCTTGGTCTTGGGTAGACTGTGATGAAGTCCATGCCCACATCTTCCCACTTCCACTCGGGAATTTTCAGCGGTTGCAACAATCCTGCGGGTCTTTGATGCTCTGCTTTCACTCATTGGCAAACATCACATAGTGCTACATACTCTGCTATTTCTCACTTCATACAGGCCACGATACTTATCCTTGATGTCTGATACATTTTGAGTGCTTGCTGGATGAATTGAGTATAATGACTCGTGTGCCTCCTTAAGCAACAATTGCTTCAACTCTTCCTTATTGGAGTGCGCTGTCGCTTCTTGTACCATATGATACCACGATCATCCTCTACAAAACTCATTTGCTTTTCCTTCTTTCAATCCAACCTTGATCCACTGGATATTTTCATCCCACAGTTGCGCAGATAATCGACTATCAAAGTCGGTGCAAGTCCAAGGTGGCTAACATCCCTTCTTCAACCAACTCCAAAGCGAGCTTTTGAAATTCCTCGTGCAATGCTGGTTGACTCTCTTTGACCATAAGCGTGTTGCAATACACCTTCTGCTCAGCGCATACGCCACTCGTTGGCTTTTCTTGGGTGATAGTGGATTCAAGTCATAGTCCTTTATCAACTCCAACCACCTTCTTTGTCTTAGGTTAAGGTCGATTGGGTGAAGATATACTTCAAGCTCTTATGATCAGTGTAGATCTCACATCATTACCCATCGGGTAGTGTCGCCATATTTTCAAGGCATGCACAATCTAACTGCTAACTCCAAATCGTGCGTAGGGTAGTTCTCCTCATGTGGCCTCAAGCGGCGCGATGCATAAGCTACCACTCTTTTGTCTGCATCAAGGCGCACCCTAAGCCTTTGCGGAGGCGTCACAATAAATCTCAAAATCTTTCTTGATGTCAGCAAAATTAGGAATGTGTCTTTGTTGTCGGACTTCCCTTTAGCTTCGAAAACTCTTCTCGCACTCTGGCGTCCATTCAAACTTCTTTTCTTTCTTTAATAGCTGTGTGAGAGGTCGGGCTACTGGGAGAATCCTTCAATAAATCTCGATAATAACTTGCCATTCCTAGGAAGCTTCGACTGGGTCAGCAGCGTGGGTGCCTTCAGTGAGCACATCTTGTACTTTCACGAGTCAACGGACACTCCCTCTGCTGTCAACACATGACCCAAAAGGCCACTTCCTTCATCCAAAATTCACACTTGCTGAACTTGGCATACAATTTGTGTTCCCGCAATCTCTGCGGTACCAACCTTAGATGTTCCTCATGCTCCTCCTCATCCTTGGAGTAGATCGAATGTCATCAATAAACACAACGACAAACTTGTCCAAGTAATCCATGAACACTTTGTTCATCGGTACATAAAGTAGGTGGGGCATTGGTTAGGCCAAAGGACATCACGGTGAACTCGTATAATCCATAACGAGTTGAAAGGTACATCTTGGGTATGTCCTCGGTCGAATCCTCATTTGATGATACCCGATCTCAAATCAATCTTGGAGAATACTCGGCTCCTTTTAATTGGTCAAGCGGGTCATCAATTCAGGCAACGGTACTTATTCTTGATAGTAACTTCATTGAGAGCTCGATAATCCACACACATCTGGCGCTACCATCCTTTTCTTGACGAACAATCTGGTGCTCCCACGGAGAAGTCTGGTCGACATATCCTTTATCCAGCAATTCTTGTATCTGTTTCTTCAATTACGCTAACTCATTGGCGGGCATTGGTAAGTCTCTTGGAAATTGGCGAAGTGGCTGGTGCTAACTCAATGCGAACTCCACTTCTCTTTTGGTGGCATCCGGGGAGATCATCGGGAAAAACATCGGGTATTCTCACGGCAGCGGCACTTCATTGAGGCAATCCCTTTACTTTGGCACACCATTACTTTTACGTTGCTTCATGTGGCTTCAAATCTAACCTTGCTTCCATCGGGACCGTCGGGGTGATTGCTCGGCTTCCACATTCCAACAACGCTTGATGCTTCTTGAGCCAATCCATACCAGTTACGTCCAAAGGCGGATATTCGGCACAACCAAATCTGCGGAGAACTCTACTCCTTGGATGGCTATCTTAACTTTGGGGCATCTAGGTTTGTACTCATCTCGAGCACGGGATTGAACCAATAAAATGGAACCAAGTGCAGCGACTTCAACTTATGCTTTAGAGTGAAACTCAGGAAATAAGCGAATGTGAAGCTCGAGAATCAAACAAAATTGTGGCGAGTGCTGAATTTCTTGGGAACTTACCGATCACCACATCCGCGCGCTTGAGCTTCCTCCATGGTGGCGTGGTTCACTTGGCCACGTATCACGATGCGCGATCCTTTGTTGGGTTGATTAGATCCTTGAGGCGTTCGCGTCGACCTGCTGCGAAGTGCGATGCAGTGTGGCTCCCAAGTTGAAGCGGTGGTGTCAATCTTGTATTCTGCGGGCACTTGTTGGCATAATGTCGTCTCATTGCATTTGAAACAAGTGGCTAGCGACATGGGCTTGGTAATCCTCGGTGTTGGTTTCCCCTGGATTTGGTTTTGCATGAAGAAAAGCGACGGGAGCTGTGCGGGAGTTTTGAATCCCGACCGAGGAACTCGGCGGCTGAAAATTGCTGACGGGCTCTCCGAGCTTGGTGCATCTGTGATCCTTGCTGCATCATTCTCCTCTTACGAGATTCTTCCAACTCGCGACGACTTTCCTCAATGAGCATTGCCTTGTCCACCATATTTTGAAAAGCGGCATAATCATGTCCCACTACTTGAACTTTCAATCCAGGTTCAATCCTCTCTTGAACCTCTTTTGGCGTGCATCATCTGTGGCAACATCTTACGGAGCATAGCGGGCCAGCGAGTGAACTTGTTGAGATATTCACTCACGGACATGTTCTTCTGCTGCAACTCGAAATTCTTCCTTCTTCATTTGATCACCCCATCGAGGATATGGGCATGATGAAAGCTTGCGAACTCAGCCCAAGTGATGCTCTCGGATCCTCATGGCGGCACAATAGTTTTCCCACCACTCAGCTGCGCACCCTCAAGCTAATGGGCTGCATACAACACCTTCTCGCGATCGATTGCTGGGCGAGTTAAGCTTCTTTTCCACGATCGCATCCGGTCGCCGGCTTCAATGGCTCGAAGACCGTGAATAGGTAGGAGGTCTTGTCCTCATAAACTCTGCAAACTTGGGCTTTGCGAACTGGTGGAGGCATGGCCATGTCTTGATCTGTCGATTCATCATGGCGTTCATGTTACGCATCATGGTGTTCATCAAGCTGGAGTGCAGGCTGCCATGAGCCGACTCAAGGTCGGATCTAGTCGGTGGGTTTGCATCTTTGCTCGGAGTTGCTGGCGCCTCGGGTCACGACTCATCGACCACGTCTGCGGAGCTCGGGTATCAACCATCTAAAAGAAAGATCACTTGCTCGAGCGGCTTCACGGGCTTACTAGGTAAGAGGAAAAGCAAAGATAAGTGGTAAGTTCGTCTAAGGGAATGTTCTAATGGCAAATCTGAGCTAAGCAAACACTTAGCGAAAAGGCTAACAGCAAAACGGGAAATAACACCAATAAAAGATTGACATGATTGCAATATAATGCTTTTAAGGGCAAAATTTGCAGCTCACATCACACCCAATGCGAGACAAAAACCACTTCCTAACGGCGCTATCTATGCTACGGTCTACTCTTCCGCTTCCACTCGGTCCGTGAGTGCGGTGTCGCGATCTTCTTCTTCTTCTTACGCATCAACGTAGAACGTCCATCGATTCTGGAGCTGCGTTGTAGGCGCTTCTTCTTTGGAATGACGAGTCGAAGGTACTCTCGGCGATCATCGCCATCGTTGCCTTTCCTCGGGTTTGGCGGCGTGGCGAGGCGAAGTGTTGGCGTCCGCGGGTGTACTCCTCGAGTTCATACTTCCTCTTGTACTCTGGATGAGCTTGGTCATCACGATCTTATACCGTCGACAAAGTTGAGTAACGGCCTTGCGTCAGTGCTTGTGCATTTGAACCTTTGAAGGCGTGGTGTCGGCGTGTCCTCCAAGCTTGGTAGTGAAGTACAACCGAAGTGAAATGGTATCCTCTTACTTCATCATCCATGGAACTATAGATTGGTGTTCTTTTGAACCGAGATTTCAGCAGACCCTCGAAGAACTCTCTTCCATCCTCGACTGCTATAGTTGCTTTGCGACATCTGACCTGGCACAAGATAAGGTCGATTTAAAAACTTTCATTTTGCGAGGAAATTTAAGGTGAGAGGCAAGAATTCCTAAGAATAAGGTAAGAGAGTAAAGAATTTGCTAAATATCAAGTTTGGTTGTTTTGTCTTTAGAAAATAGGTTTTGAATTTTGAGATATCGACTAAAGCGGCTAGGGTTTCAGATCCTCGATCGATATGGCTCGATACCATCTCTGTCGAGACCGAATATACAAATCCGAACTCTCTGTGTATTACGCACTAGTCGAGGATCACGCTAGTGCACCAGCGTAAACAAAGACAAATATCATCCACATCACGATATTCTAAAGGAAATCCAAATTATATTAATAACCATCGAGTGCGACCTTATGGCCAAGCTTACAATTATTAGCACTGAAGGGCTTTAAAGAAACTAGCGTGGAAATCCAAAATTAAGCGTAGTAGCCACTCGACATGCCCACGGGCAATCGGTGAGGAGCGAAGTCTAATCCGCGAAGTCCTCGTAGTAGCCTCCTTCTAGCAACTCCTGTGATCTGGTCCCTCCTCCTCAAGCGAGCAACATGGGCATAAAGCCGTGAGTACATTGGTACTCGACAAGTCGTTTGTAACAAATGAATGCAATATAGTATGCAAGGCTTATCAATGGATGGTGAAAGGTTAGTTTTGCATAAGCGACAATTTGAAGTGAATACAAATAATAGATTGTAAAGCTAATTTAACAACAGACACTAAGTAGATAATCAAAGGAATTAAATAAATCCACAAGTGAACTAACCATTCACTTCCAGCTCAAATCAACCAAAATTTCATAAAAACTCTACCCCTCGTGTGAAATCACGAGCATCCATGACCGAGGACACGGCTATTCGAATAGTTTTACACTCTGCGAGAGGTTGCACAACTGTACCCACACGATGTGATTAGCCTCGGCAAGGAAATCACAACAAGGCTTTTACAATGATCCATCTCCACCGATCCCACTCGCTAAGGATTCGCGGTCGAGTAGGGTAACCCCTAGTCGATAATTGCCCCTCTTGCGCCACACAACATCGGTAGTAAAACCAAAGTGGAGACTTCACAAATTATTATGCGAGTCTATCCCATACTAGACATGTGGTTTGCGATTTAGCTCGGATCAATGGCGCACAAAGTTAAGTCCTTAAATTTACAGTGAAACATCCACATCCCAATGTGCAACTGCACCCCTTTCTTGCGATCATTCGCTAAGTGAAAACCAAGTTTGTATAACCGATGCTCATGACACTACCCATGCCATGGCAAACAAATTTTATAACGTGGTTAACCACCACGTTCAAGTATACCATTAAGTCAAGATTAATTAACCACATGTGATGATAAACCCAGCGTGCTAGTAATAAGCATGGCTAAGCATTTGAGACGTATGCCCATGTGACCACTATTATTGCATCACTAAATAATTACCCATCCTATGGTGACAATATAATCAGGGTATTCAAATTATCAAGGAGGATTAATCAATTTGGACAATAACTACCAATACAAGGGTTTGATAATAAAATAGCGATGCATGATAATTTAAAACAAAGTAATACATAATAGATTTGAAAACTGGGTTCAATATGATCAAAGAATACGACTTGCCTTGGCCTTGCTCAGATGAGGGCTCTAGATCTTCAAATCCAACTTCCGCTCCCTCGAACACGCGATCTAACGAGAGAAAAGCGAGACGAAAAGACAAAAAAATAAATTCAAATAAAATTCAAATGAACTCCAAAAACTTTCAAACCTGAACCAAAGGTAGAGCTCAATTTTAGATGAATTTAGAAAAAGAACGAGGTCAATCGGAGCTAGGGCGAGGAGAGCGGGCTCTTGGAAAATTGGATTTTCTGAAAATCGGAAAAATTGGAAAAGTGCCTTTGTCTTTGTGGACCAGGCGCCGGAGAAGCTGGGTCTCACGGTGAACTCGGCTCATGGAGCAGTCTGGCTGGCTGAGCTCTTTGGCGCCAGCGGCCGGGTTGGCGTGGCGGTGGCCCGGGGTGACTGCGTGTCGCGGCATGGTGGCGTGGCGGTGACTAAGCGGTGGCGTGTCATCTTGGCGTGGCGGTGGGCCTCGGGTGTTGGCGTGGCTCGCGGCGGGTGACACGTCGACCTAGGGCTGATGTGGTGGCCGGCGTGGCCTGCTTGTGTGGCGCCGACTTCGGCTTGGGTCTCTGGCTCTCGGCGGCACACAGGTCCCACCGGCGATGCACGGCCACGTAGACCAGCGCCGGGAAAGCGGCTGCAACAGCCACGCGGCGTCAGCGGCGGCGTGGGCAAGCGGGGCCGAGGGGCGCGAAGCGCGGCGCGTCATGATGATGACGGCTTTGGCGCGGTGGCTGGCCGGCGGCGAGGGTTGAGCGGCGAATCGGCGGCGGCGACCTAAGCGGCGGCGGGACTCACCGGCGGCGAGCTCCGGCGGCGAAGAGGCGGCGGCGTCGGCGGCGGCAGCGGAGCGTCGGCGTCAGCGAGGGCGTCTCTCGAACTCCGGCGGCGGCGCACGTGGCGGCAGCGGCGGCGGCGCGGCTGCGAACGAGGAAGTCGAGTGGCCCCGTTTTATACCGTCGCGGCGAGCATCCGTCTGGTCGGCGGGGAGTTCATAAGCGCGAGACGGGCGGCGGGCCGGTCGGAACGAGCGAGGAAGGAGAGTTCGCTTCGGGGCAGCGCGTCTTCAGTGGCCCCACAGCCGGTGACGCGGCGAAGCGGCGGGGATCGGTCGGGCGCGGCGCGCACGGCCGGATGCATGACACGCGGCGGCCATCGGGAGGCCAAGAGCGGGCGGGCGCGGGGCGGATTAGCGGCAGCGTGGCGCGAGCGGAGAAGCGCGAGTGCGGCTTTTTTGGCTGGGCGGTGGTGGGTTTCGCCCAGCGGCGGTTGGGATTTCTTTTCTTTTTCTTTTTCAGAAATTCAAATAAATTAATTTGAGCTCTAGAAAATAGCAAATAAATCCAGAAAAATCCAGAAAAATTCCAATAAATTCCTTGAGACACAAAGAACTCAAATAAAATAATTTTGGCAAATGTTCATGTTCAGATTATTCATATTAAATCCTTTTAATTTATAAAAATTCCATTTAAGCTTTAATTAATTCCAGAAAAAATTCAAATGGTGAATTTTATTTTAAAAGCTTCAAAAAGACTCTAAAAATCAGGATGTTACAATAACTGCTAGAAGAAGACACCTAGAGAACAAACTACAACAAGAAGCAAGAAGGAGGCTTACAAGATGAAGGAAAAATAAGCTCACTAGAAACTACAGGCCGGTCTGACCGATGGCAATGGGCCGGTCAGACCACCCTTACACCGCCGGTCGGACCGCCATAAGGCGGCGGTCGGCGCGGACCCGGTCGGCCGCTCTCAAGTAGCCGGTCCGACCAGGTTGACTGACAGACAGCGGGCGTAAGATCCCAAAAACAGCAAAAACTCTAGACTTCAAACAACGATGAAATTGATAAAACTCAGGAGCTCTTACGAGTCCTACAGATCAAGAGAATGCTCTAAATAGCCAGGGGGACAAAGGAACCAAATAAGACCAACTAAAAGCCAAGAAATCAAGGAAAGGGATAAAATCTGAAAAGGCACAGAGGCACACCAAAATTTAAATTCCTCTCCAATCCTTGAATCTTTGGCAATGAAACTTTGAGAAAAGCTACTTAATAGCCTCTGGACTTTAGATACCAGGTTTCATGCCATCTCATGAGGGGAATCAAGATTCTCACCAAAACCCTAGAAATGAAAAGGAAGAATATAGAAGGCTGAGAAGTGAAAACTACGATTCACTCAATTTGCTCTCGGAAAAAATCGATCAAATGATCTTGGAACCTATTTCCATCACAGAGCAACCCATTTTGGCCCTTCTCAGCAAGAAATCACTCAAATCACAAAAAGTGAGAAATCAAGCAAAGAGAGTATCGAAGAGCAAAAACCAATAGAGAGACAGGAGCTCGATCAAACTTAAACAAAACCATCTCAGATTGATATTGAGGAAGAGAGATACATGATTACATAGGAGAAACAACTCACACCCTCCCTACTTCCCCATACATGCTTGAATGATCAAGAACTCACTACATCCTCACTCAAGAACACATACAGGGGACACATGGAAAACCAACGTAGCTCTGCCCACTCCTACCAACTCTCACCAACTAAGCCTCAAAGTAAAACAACCTCTCCAAAGGCTCTTTTGACTAAGGCAAAATCCTAACTCTCTCCCAAAGCCATGGAATGCATGCAGCCATAAGGAGACATCCCCTCCTTATATAGGCTCCGGCTAACGGATCTCAACCCATTATGCCCGCTAAACCCGAGCGGAACCGCTTCCACATGCATGCTTTGCGCTTTGCAGCGCCCCTCATGCACCTTCCGGGAAGCTTCCGCGTTTCCTTGTCGTCCAAGCCTCGCAACCACCTCGAGCTCTCGCCGTCTTCAGCACATCACGACCGTTCTGACCTCAGCAGCACCTGCGCCTAGTTCGGTCCCCCCGTGCGTCGCCACGACTCCGCCTCGACGTCCTGCAGCCATCATAGACAGGAAACACATCACATAGCACCGCTCGACACATGTAAGCATAAACAGCATCAATAAACCATAAATGCCGTCCTGGCATAAATCACTCAAACCAAACTCAATCTTTGCAACAAACTTGTCAATTACTCATCACAAGCATGTGGTCACCTCCACATGGTCTCTCACAGTTTCAAGAGATGATTGATAACAGCAACAAGTTGGCTCAATATGCTTCTAAGGACCCTGTTAGCTCACCATGCAATAACTGTGAAAAACTAAAATTTGATTTAATTGCATTGGATGAAAAATGTGTGAAGCTAACTAAGAACCTTCTAGAGAAGCCACCATTTGCTTGTAATGTGTGTGCTGGTGTGGGGTAGAAGCATGAGGTTTGGTAGAGTGCCTAGCGGCGTGAACCAAATGGCTAGCAGAGGATTGTTCCTTCTAAAGCGGTGTGCGTGCACATGCAATTCGTTCCTCTCTGTTGGTTCTTCTTCTACTCCCTTACCTTCTGCTGTCTCTTACCTTTGCTCTTCTTGCACCTCTCTCTTCGAGAGTGTCGGTGATCGTATGAACACTCTCGAGAGGTTTGTAGGAGGTAAGAAGAAGCTAAATCTTATTCTAGACCAATCCAAGATTTGCAAATTCAATCAAGGTCTAGGATATGATTTTCTTGAGGATGTGAGGAAGCATCCACTGCTGTTCTCGGACCCATAACAGCGGTGTGATCGAGGTTGAGCCAGAACTAAGAAAGTTTAATTCAAGTTAGCGGGCTTTGTCTAAGGGATCTCGACGGTAAGGTGGTTCCACTGTTGCTTGACCTCTCGAAGGTGAAGCCCCATCATGCTACTTGTACCTCTTAGAAGGTGAAGTATCATTATACCTTCATCAAAAGGATGGACATTTGGTGAGAGATGCTTCATGCGCGCCAAGATCACGTGTAGAGACAGTGTTGGGGCTCTTAGGTGTACTCGAGGTCAGCCCAGCACCTTGAGTGCACCTAAGACCAACACGAGTCTAGAGTTGCTTTTGTTGATGGGTTTGGGCAGCATCGAGGACTTGGCTTTTGAGTTTTCTGGTTTTGTCCTCGATATGCCTCTGGTCGTGATTTCCACCGTTACGGGTAGATCTCATTTCCCTGTTGAGATGGCTACCCGGCAATAGCTTAAGGTGCGCACATAGACCTTCCAGCTTCTTTGAGCGACGAGAGCATAGGGTAATTAGAGGTTAGTCATGTGTGGCTACTTCTTCTACTCGGCGTGTGACTCGGTATTGGGTTCCAAAATCTCTTTTGATTTACCCCAGTACTGAGCCTTCACTCTCTGCTTGACTCAGGTTCACCGGGCAGGGATGGGAGAGGTTTGGCTTGTGGACTCCGGTTGTTCTCGCCATATGACCGGAGACTCCCGTTGGTTCTCTTCCCTAGCCCGTGCTCCAGGTGATGAGACTATCACTTTTGGAGACGCTTCGTCTGGGCGCGTCATCGCTAAAGGTACTATGCGCGTTAATGATTCATTTATTTTAACAGATTTTGCCTTGGTAAGTAAGCTGCAGTACAATTTACTTTTTGTTTCCCAGCATACCGATGACGGTTATGAGGTGAGCTTTAAGAAAAACAATTGCAAAATTCTTGATTCTTCAGGTAGTCTGGTTTGCGGGATTTCTCGATAGGGAGGATCTTTCGTGCTGATTTTGTTGAGTCTTCTAGTGATCCTCTTAGGTGTTTAGTTGCTTCTAAGTCCTGTGACCTTACTTTCTAGCATAGCGGACTTGGTCATATTGGATTTGACCATTTGACTCGAGTTAGTGGCCACGACCTTATTCGTGGTCTGCCGAAACTCAAGATGGTCAAAGATCTAGTTTGTGCTCCATGCCGGCACGGCAAGATTGTTGCCGCTTCTCACCCGTCGGTCACAGTGACTATGACCGATGCACTTGGACAGCTGCTCCATATAGACACAGTTGGACCGGCTCGAGTGCAGTCAGCAGGAGGGAAGTGGTACATTCTTGTTGTGGTTGATGACTTCTCGAGGTATTCTTGGGTGTTTTTCTTAGCCTCGAAGGATGAGACATTTACGCATTTTCAGGGTTTGTTTAGTAGGCTTTCTGTTGAGCTCCTTGGTGCCTTACGAGCGATCCGTAGTGACAATGGCACTGAGTTCAAGAATTCCTACTTTGAGAGGTTTTGCGATAAGACAGGTGTAGAGCACCAATTCTCTTCTTCATACGTCCCTCAGCAAAATGGCATTGTGGAGAGGAAGAATCGTACCTTGGTCGAGATGGCCTTGATGAGTACTCTACACCGAGGAAGTTTTGGGCTGAGGCTATAGCCACCGCGTGCAATGTTTCGAACAGAGTTTTTCTCAGGGCACACTTGCATCGCACCTCTTATGAGTTGAGATATGGGCGAAAGCCCAGCGTCTCGCATTTTCGTGTGTTTGGTTGCAAGTGTTTTATTCTGAAGTCCGGGAACCTAGATAAGTTCGAGTCACGTTCTTGTGATGGTATCTTTCTAGATTACTCGACTTCTTCGCGGGCCTATAGGGTCTGAAACTGCGAAACTAGTAAAATGGTAGAGACCTGTGAGGTGACCTTTGATGAGGCGGTCAGGGACTAGGCCTGATATCTCGAGTTCTTTAGAGCGATCAGAGACCATCTTTGTGGATGATGAGGAGGATGGAGATGAGGTTGTCTACATGATCAGTTCCTCCTCCCTTGAGGTGCTGCTTCCACCATTGCACCTCAAGGAGATCAGCCCATGCCTTCTGCTTCTTCTGAAGATAGTGGCTCTGTTCCTACCACATCAGCTCATGAGGTAGAGGTCACTTCTTCATCTCATCCAGGACCTCCCCGAAATATTCAAAAAGACCATCCTTCAAAGTACATGATTGAAGACCTCTTTGAGCGAGTCACACGCTCAAAGTCTGGCATGTCACATTTCTGTCTCCATTATGCCTTTGTTGCCACCTTTGAGCCCAAGGATGTTAGTCATGCTCTTTCTAATGAGTCTTGGGTCAATGCCATACATGAGGAGTTGGAAAACTTCAAGAGAAACAAGGTCTGGTCGCTTGTTGAGCCCCCTAGAGGTCACAATGTCATTGGTACCAAGTGGGTGTTCAAAAACAAGTAGAGTGAGGATAGGGTAGTCATTGAAACAAAGCTAGGCTGGTAGCTTAGGGCTTCTCCCGAGTTGAGGTCTAGATATTGAGAGACCTTTGCCCTGTAGCTATACTTGAGGCCATGAAAATCACGCTTGCCTTCACAGCTTCTAAGGGTTTCAAGCTTTACGGATGGATGTCAAGAGTGCCTTCCTAAATGGGTTTATTGAGGAAGAGGTCTATGTGAGACTGACCTCGAGTTTGAGAACCCCAATACCCAAACCATGTCTACAAGCTTTCCAAAGCCTTGTATGGACTTAAGCAGGCCCCTAGAGCTTGGTATGAGAGGCTTAAGTCCTATATGTTGAGTCATGGTTTTGAGATGGGTAAGGTAGATAAGACCTTGTTCATTCGTAGGCATGGCAATGACCTTCTGCTCATCCAGATTTATGTGGATGACATCATCTTTGGCGGCTCTTCTCATGCTCTTGTTTCACAGTTCTCGGATGTCATGAGCACCGAGTTTGAGATGAGTATGATGGGTGAGTTGACCTTCTTCCTTGGCTTCCAGATCAAGCAAACTCGGGAGGGTACTTTCTTGCATCAAGGCAAGTACACTCGTGACCTCCTGAGATGCTTTGACATAAGTGATGGCAAGCCGGTGTCAACTCCCATGGCATCCACAGCTTCACTTGACCCAGATGAGGATGGCGAGCCAGTTGATCAAAAAGAGTACAGAAGCATGATCGGCTCCCTCTTGTACCTCACTGCCTCGAGACCAGACATACACTTCTCTGTGTGTCTATGTGCTCAGTTTCAGGCTTCTCCTCGTGTATCTCACCGCCAGGCGGTGAAGCACATCCTTCGATACCTTCGAGCTACCATTGACTATGATATCTGGTACTCTTCCTCTTCCTGTCTTTCCCTTAGAGCCTACACGGACGCAGACTTTGCTGCTGTAGGATAGATAGAGCACTTCTGGCACCTGCCAATTCATTGACACTTCTCTTGTCTCTTGGTCTTCTATGAAGCAGTCTGCTATTGCACAGTCCACCGCAGAGGCCGAGTACGTTGCTGCCGCCGATTCTCGCGGCCAGTACTTTGGATGGCCGACCTGCGGGACTTTGGGTTAGTTATAGACAGTGTTCCACTCTTTTGTATAACACTTCTGCTATTAACATTGCTAAGAACCCAGTGCAACACTCTCGGACCAAGCATATTGATATTAGATATCACTTACTTAGAGACCATGTGGAGAAGGGTGACATAGTGCTCCAGTTTGTGGAGAGTAACCATCAGTTACCTGATATCTTTACCAAGCCTTTGGATAGCTCTAAGTGTTCAGCCTTGCGGGGAGAGCTTGGGGTGGTTTGTCCTTATGGACTGTAGTGAGGGGGAGCCCTGTGCTTTACTGTTTTATCCTGTATATTATGCTCCTGTTCTCATTTTGTTGCATTGCATCGCGGTGCATTTGGGTTAGTCCTCCTAGCATAGATTAGAGTGTTTCTCTCATCTAGTTGCTTAGATTTCTTCCTCTCATCTTGTGATCTAGGATGCTGCTGATTAGCTATTTCTCTTCTCACTAGGTTGAGCTCACTCACTTTTTATAGGTTCTAGCAAGGGTTGGGCTACCCTTGGGTAGGCAGAAACGTGTTTGCTCCTTAGTGTGTTAGATGGGCAGTTGATAGTCCTAGTGTCATATGGGATAGATGAGAGTCAGTCTAAGCCATAGTATCCTCTATATCTTGTCTATGCTTTAAGGACTGCCTTTTCTAATTTCTTTGCCAGCTTCTCAGTTTTTAGCTTTGGTTTAGGGGGAGTTCATTTGGGAGCTTCTGGAGCTTAATATTGGCATAACTCAACTTGAACTAAAAGTGCATCATATATTGAGGGGGAGCTGGATTTTCTGCATTTCATTTTCAGCATTCTGCATTATAATATAATTACATAGAGCCTTGACTATTATCCTTATATGACATGTTTACAATGTTTTACATCCTGCCATGATTTGTGCTTCATTGCTAGATTTATCATTAGTTTATATGTGTCGTCAAGCCTTTGCCATTGATAAGTTAATTAAAATTACACAACTTGAATTAAGACATGTCATGTTAGCTCTTGAGACTAGTCTGTCTTTAGTTATCCTTTTATGATTCATGCCATGTCAAATAGGCTGATTTGAGTCTTGAATCTTTATTGAGCTTTAGATTGAACTATGTTAGTGTCTTGATAAATCATGAGTTAGTAAAACTGTTTAAGAAAGCAAAAAGATCTCTTTTGTGTGCGAAAGAACTGATCTCACCAATTCTTTCTCATGAGACCGCTTGCCATTGCACTATGTATGAACCCAGGGGGAGTTTTGGATGACCAAGATCATCTCCTTAAGCTTCTTGCTTGAAATGGTCGCATAAGGCTTGAGATCTAGCACATGACTAAAATTTTGGTTGGAAACGACTGTGAGTTTCAAAGAAAAATATGTCTATTGTGCTCAAGTTGCTTAACTACAAAAAGAACCAAGTACTTGAACAAATGATTCATTCTTGACCTTGTAGCACCCTAAATTGACTCAATTCTAGCTTCTTGGTTCCACTTAGACTATTGACATGGCTTGCATCATCCTTGGATATCTCTAGGTAGACTTTGATCTTGAATGGCTTGACATGCTAATAAATTCATCTCATATTCAGATCGTTACTTACGTGGCTTGGCTTGATTATGCATATCTTATCATGATCTTGATAACGTTCATATGCATTATGGCTTGGTGTAATACTCAAAAGTCATTTTGGATAATCTTCATGGCTCTAATTGCTTAGCATTGAATAAAATTCAGTCATATCCATGCTACATTATCTCTTTTGCATCCTGATGACTCTATTGCCAAAAGGGGGAGAATATGAGAGAAAAAGCCACTTTTTGGGGAGCTTTGGAGCCTTTGAGGAAAACGTGTTCTACCTTTTGCTCCTTTTGTCAACATGGTCATTAGCATTATTCTCTTTGTAGGATCAGATATGGCAACAGAGGGGGGGTGAATGGTGCTTCTTTTAAAATCGACCCTCAAAAGTATCCACAAACGAGACTCCTCTCCGATAGCTACAAAAAGCTATGAAGAGGAAAGCTAAAGCTCTCTGGAACCTCAGAAATATAGAGAAGAAAGCGGGACATAAAACAATAGGGAAGAAACACATAGCACAACATAAAATGTAAATCACAGGCTGCAACCTCGGTGGCGGTCGGACCAGGCTTGAAACGGTCGACCGCCGACTATGGGCGATCGGCCGCCCCGAAACCGGTCTGACCGCCTCATCCAATCCGGTCTGACCGGCATGCTCCCACCGGTCTGCCTGGCTAACCCTAGTGGTCAGACCGTGGGCCTGTGGAGCAGAGCGAGCAGAGAAGTATTTGTCTAGTTTCTTTGAATTTTCAGATTTCAGCAAGATTGAAGACTTGCGGTGATTTCCTCTGGCCAAAAGGATAATAATCTATTCTAAATAGCAGAGACAGTAGATAACAAGAGAATCCATCTAGAAAGCAAGAAATCAATATTTGAGCAAAATACTCAAACACAATCGAGAGTGAGACAAAAATCCAAATTGTCGGTCACTCTTGTATTTTTAGCACATGAGGCTTGGAATTACAACAAGAAATCATCCCATAGCTAAACCAAACAAGTCTCACCACTTCACAACAAGAGAATCAAGCACTCCACATTTCCCGACAACAAAACCTAGCACGATAATAAACAGAGGAAATGCTCAAAAGGAATCTTTGGATTTTCCATTGAACTCTAGGGATTTTCTCTGACCAAATGGTCTTGAAACATCATCCCATCACAGAACAATCCATTTTGCTACTCCTTGCTCAAAGAAACAGCTCAATCAACAAGAGATGAAAATGGACAGAGAGTAGCAGAAAAAGGTGAAATGAGTTGAAGCACTCAAGAACTCAATTGGATTCATTGGAATGGAGATGAATGATTACAAGTAGGTGATCTACATCCCCATACGCAATTAATACAAGAAAGATGCACTACATGCTTGAGAACATACACAGGAGCTCACTCCTCTCCTACTACTCAAGCTAACTCAACACATAGATTCACTCCATCGAGTTCTCTCCACTAGAATGCACACTCTACAGGAATGTGTACACTTGAATGCCTGAGTACTTGACTTGGTACTGCCTCCTCCTCTCCATTTGAAGGCCAAGGGCTCACCCCAAACTAGCAAATCAAGAATTGTTATACCTCTCCCACTCCATGCCACTCAAACACATGGGGAAAAGGTGTCAAACTAGATTTTTGGAGGGAAATCTGCCTCCACCTCCATTACTTGAGTCAAATTACCATTTTGCCCCTCAAGCATCTTCCCGGAAGCTTCCTGCAACCGACACCTTTGACCGACTGGACCTCGACTCCTCCCTGAGTCTAGTCCGATCCGCTTCGCAGCACACGACCGCACCCGGCATCCTGACCGTCTAGACCTCCAACTCCTCCCTGAGCCTAGTCCCGGTCCACTCGCCGCTGCCCGTCACGTCCACCTGACACCGATTGAGACCTCCGACTCCACTTGAGTCTAGTCTTGGTCTGTTCCGTCACGCACGACCGCAACCGACCTTCAAACCGTCTCGACCTCCGACTCCTCCCTGAGTTTAGTCTGGTTCGCTCGTCGTTGCTCGTCGTGTCCGTCACCGGTAGCTCCAGCTCTGGTTCCTCGTCTCCCGACTTGCAACCACCTCACCAGCCTCGATCATCTTCGGCATCACCGACCGTCTGGACCTCAACACCTCCTGTGTCTAGTCCCGGTCCTCCTTGCCTCACCATGACCTAGCTCCGAAGTCCTACAGTCACACAGACAAGCAAACCGTCACATAGCACCTCACGAAACAGCATAATCAATATTAGCACAAGTAAAGGTACTCAACCCTAGAATACCTAAAACAAACTCAAACTCACTAAACCAACCGTCAATTACTCATCACCAACATCGGGATACCTCCACATGGTCTCTCACTCTTTCTTTTGGACCATGTTTGACTCTTCAAACAAACTCAATATTATGTTTTTTATGGGTTTGTCAATATACTCATCAAGGGGAGATTGAGAGACCATGTGGAGGTATCCCCATATTTGTGATGAGTAATTGTGATTGTGTTAGAGAGTTTGAGTTTGTTTTGGGTATTCTAGGTTGAGTACCTTTCATTATGCTAATGTTGATTATCTTTGTTTCATGCGATGCTATGTGACGATTTGCTTGTCTGTGTGGCTACAAGACTTCGGAGCTAGGTCATGGTGAGGCAAGGAGGACCGACTAGGCAGAAGTGTTGAGGTCGGCATAACTGTGATGCCAAGATGATCGAGCTGGTGAGGTGATTGCGAGTCGAGACGAGGAACTGAGCTGGAGCTACCGATGAAGGACACGGCGAACGCAACGCGGCGGCGCATCGACTAGGCTCGAGGAGGAATCGAGGTCCGCATGATTGGATATCGGTTGCGGTGCGTGTGTGACGAAACGAACCAGAACTAGACTCGGTGAAATCGGAGATCTCGGTCGAGTCGGTGGACACGGCGGATAGCGGCTAGGTGGACCGAGGACTGAATCAGGAGGAGCTGAGGTTCAAATGGTCGGGATGCGGATGTGCGGTCGTCTCTGGCAGCGGGCCGGGACTAGACACGAGGAGGAGTCGAGGTCCGACGTCAGGTGCGATTGTGGGAAGCTTAAAGCTTCTTGAGGGCAAATTGAGATTTGACTCAAGCCATGGTTTGGAGGCTAGTTTTTCCTCCAAAGGTTGTGTTGACTTCTTACCTCATATGTGGATATGAGGTTGGAATGGACATTGTATGCCATTTCTTGATTTGCTATTAGAGGGAGAGCCTTTGCTTTCATATGTGGGTGTAGGAGGCTCTGGATAGCAAGCATTCCAGTAGAGAGAGCTGTAGCAGTGTGTTGTGTGCGTGTGTTCTCTCCTCAAGAGAAGCATGTAGTGAGATGTGAGCTGAAACCAGTTGTAATCATTCATCTCTCTGCCTCAATATCAATATGAGAAGGGTTGAGTTGGAGTTCTTCCTGTTTGTGCTCTTTTTGTGCTTATCTCTGCATTCTTTTGTTCCCTATTGTCTTCTCTGTTCTTGAGCTTTATCTTGTTTGAAAAGCTAGTTTTGGTTTGCTCTGTGATGGGAAAATATTCAAGGCTATTTGGCTATTCCATTCCCAAGAGCAAATGGAAGATTCATTGATTCCTGAGATTTCTCTGACCTTCGCTCATTTTCCTCTGTTTTTCACTGTTTAGGGCTTTATGTCAGGGGTTCCTTGGTTCTTGTGATTTCCCTTCTCTTGTTGGGTTGATATTTATGCTTTCAAGCCCTGAGATCATCTCCAGTTGAAATGCAAAGTCTCATGAGCAAAGAACCTGACAATCTTGAGTAATCTGAATTTTTAATCCTCCTGAAGACTTGTTTTGGTTTCTTCAACAATCCTTGCTCTCTGGCTGCATTCTCTTTCTAGCAAGATTGTTTGGCTATTTAGTTTGTAGTTCATGCCCTCTGAACTCAGAAGAACAGCAGCTATCTCATCAATTTCCTTGGAATCTGAAGTTTCTCAGTAAATATTGTGCTGTGCGAGATTTTCAGTCGAATTGCTCTGTTTTCAGGGCTTCCCAGTCAGACCGCTAAACCCTAGCGGTCAGACCGCACATTAGCCGTCGGTCAGACCGGTCGAGCAATGGCGGTATGACCGGCCCGAGCCGAGCGGTCAGACCGGGAGTCTTCACGCAGTAAGATCGGCCCTTAAGGAGCAATCAGACCAGCCCCCATATGGCGGTCTAACTGGCCAGGCTCTGTGACAGCTCTGAATTTTTCCAGTTCTTTGGTTCTTCTCTGCTATCTTATGTCTTGCCTTCTCCTTTGCATGTCTGAGGTTCCAGTGAGCATGAATCTTCCCCTTCATAGTTTTTCATAGCTATCAGAGAGGAGATTCATTTGTGGATACTTTGGGGAAATATTTTAAAGGCACCATTCACCCCCCTCTATTGCCATTTCCGATCCTACATTTACGAAATAAAATTATGTTGTTTTAAATTATTCTGCATGCATGTTTTTAATCAATGTATTTCAATTCTAGTTTTAAATATAGTTAATGCCTACTTGTTATTTCCTCCATTGATATTGAATTCCTCGATACCTTGTCGCCCTAGAATCAAACCCTAGTTAGTATACTAGTATTGGCTAGAGAATTTTTACATCAAATGCTTAGACCTGCTTAGATATAATCTTAGTTTTGGGATACCTTTTCACATAAAATGATACACTTTTTAAAAGTATTCTTGACTTCGGTGAGTCAAGAAGGTTAATGAAAATTTTGAAATAAAATATAAAATTTGGTTTAGACTTAGGCTAATGGTTGGGTGGTGAGTATAGGCATGCATTGTTGTTCGGAGACACAGTGTTGATTGTCGGGCATAGGGGGTATGTGGTTGAGTCTAAGTCAATTAAGGACCGATCTGTAAGCTATTGTTGCAAAGTTCTATCGTACTACCACAAGGCTGGTATGGGACAGTCCTAGCTGATTAATTTGCGGGTCCCAACCTGAGTCATGTCGTAGGTTGAAAGTGAGCGTGGTGTAGGCCATGAGAAGTCTCACTCGACTCAAGAGGGGGTCCCGGTCTGGTGGATTACTTACTGGGGTGAAACCTTAGTGTTGGCTTGGCCAGGTTGAAGGCTTTGCATTGTAAAGGCCTTGTCATGATCTCCTCACCGCACACCTAAGGAAGTGTGTTAATCATGTGGCAATATGGAATGATCATGTCTTGTGGGTAAAGCTGTACAACCTCTGCAGAGTGTATAATCTATCCTGGATAGCCGTGCCCACGGTCATGGGCATGCTGAGTAAAGTTTTTCATGGATTAGACTTTGTTTTTCAAAATAGTTTTTGAAAACCTTATGGATGGATGGAATCCATGAGTGATTGGAAGCGTATGAATGGATGGAATCCATACGAGATCTTTTGAAAAAAATGGTCTGGGTGGGATGCCCGTGGATAGGTTAGTGTTTGGTCGGAGCTGCACTACGGTAATAATTTCATTTCTGATTCTTTGTTTTTACTTATTGTATTAAATACAACAATTTTCATCTATTTACTGTATTTCTCAATATTATTGCTTTTCGCTCAACAAACCCTATATTGTATTATGCTGCATTTTTTCATGTAACTTACGGAGTACAAGTTTGTACTCACCCTTGCTATCTCATCATAGAGGAGGACTACGGTGACTACGGTGAGGACCAGGACGAGTAGGCCACGTCTTGCGATCATTTGCCTATGGGCGGACTTGAGCCGCCTTTATCGACTTGCTTCGCGATTTTCTTTTGTAGTTATTATTGATTCCAATGGCGGTGATGTAGCGTTGGCCATAAGGCGTACTCTTTAAATTTAATAAGTTGTCATTAGTGCTTGATATGTATCCCTGTTACCTTTGTGCACTAGCTGATCCTAGACTAGTGCGATTTACGGAGGATCACGGAGTTGCGCTCGAGTTCCAACGATAGTCACAAAAGCTTTTATGATGTGGTGGTCGTAGAGGCTTTTACGACTTGGTGGTGGCGATGGCATTTACGACCATGTGGTCAACGATCGATTTTATGACTTGGTGGTCGACGATCAATTTTATGACTTGGTAGTGACGATTGATTTTACGACTTGGTGGTCGACGGCGGTTTATGACTTTGTGGTGGCGATCGATCTTACGACTTGGCGGTTGGTAGGAGCCCTTATGACTTGGTGGTTGGCAAGAGTTCTTACGACGTGATAATCGTAGCTCTGCCTGACTGTGGTTGATAGTCGTAGCTCTGTCTGGTCGTGATCGATAGTTGTAGCTCTACCTGGCTTGTGATCGATTGTTGTAACTCATAGCAACCATGTTGGTAAAGTCACAGTCGATGTGTGCAGTGGTCGTAGCACTCTGCCTATGTGATCGTAAGTCGTAGCGATCAGGTCTGTTAAAGTTGTAGCTACTACGAGTGATAGTCATAGACTGGTGATCGATGGTCGGTGGTCATAACGGGCAATGGTGAGGTGGGTGGGATTAGGCTCGGGGAGAGTCGAGGTCGAGCGGTCAAGGATGCGGGTGCCATCATGCGTGAGAGAAGGGCGTGGTGCGCTAAGTAACTTGGGTCGTTTGCAAGCGAGGGCGGTTCGGTGGGATCGGATGCGTGAGAGGCTTGGCGACAAGTCATTAGGGCCACATGGAAGCTACTTTGAGAAGCGTGCATGAGTAAAATCCGGTGTTAGGTGGAGTTAACGGGTTATCTCCGATTTGGGTATTGGTTGAATCATTAGGTCTAGGGTTAGCTTGTGAGACTACAAAAGGGAGGAAGGCAAGAGCTAGGGTTGATTAGGTTGGCTGAGCCTTGGTGGCTGGCGCCTCTCCCTCCTATGGGATTTAGGTTAGAGAGTGGGTGTGGCTCTAGGGTTAGAGCTTGGTCCTCCTGAGGGGAGTGGCTGTTTGAGAGTGAGTGTTGGCTCTAGGGTTAGAGCCTAGTCCTCTGAGGAGTAGCTACGAAATCATTCATCGATCAATACATCAATCATTGGTCTACCTTCTTGTGTATCTCTGTTTGAGTTTGCTCGGGTTCGATTTGGTTCTTCCTCTATGTTCTCTATTCCGTTCATCGATTCGATCTCAAGTCTCTGTTCTTGTGCACCGCTAATCTAATCTAAAAAGGTCTCAACTAAACTTACAAAGTTTTCAATCCAAGAAGGATTAGCTTCACGAGACCTTAAGTTACTTATGTACAAATTTCCATGGCCATTTGATCTTTGAAACACAAGATTTAATGTTTTCAGATCTGGTGGTCACGCACCTCCTCTAGTACTTATAGCCATTTATGACCATGTTTGCTTTCGTTCGCTCAATGGTCGTAGATCGCTCGGTCACATTCTAATTTGTTACAACCATGTACTGGTTTGCGATTGCACATATTTTTTGTATGTACTTTTTTTGCAATTGCATGTATTTTTTGCCTGTACTTTGGTCACTGACTACGGTGGTGTCGACCACACATTGGTCTTCGACCACATAGTTTGCGAGCATGTCGGTCTTTGACAACACTGGTTTCTGACCACTCATTGGTCCTGAACTATGCTGGTTTTTCGACTGCACATTGGACATCGACGGCGTTGGTATCGACCACATTAGTCTCCGATAACGTTGGGGTGCGACTACATTGGTTACGACCATGTTGGTTTTGACCACTGTAGTTTTGACCACGTTGGTTACGACCACGTTGGTTTCGACCATGTTGGTTTTGACCATGTTGGTTACGACCATATTGGTTTCAACCACTGTGGTTTCGACCATGTTGGTTACGACTACGTTGGTTTCGACCACGTTGGTTACGACCATGCTGGTTACGACCACGTTGGTTTCGACCACGCTGGTTACGACCACATTGGTTACAACCACGTTGATTTCAACCACGCTGATTACGACCACGTTGGTTTCGACCAAGCTGATTTTGACCATAGTGGCTTCAACCTTGTTGTCTACCCTTCGACCACGTTGTCTGAATTTTGAGTACATTGGTTTTCTCTGTTGACTGATTGTGTTCAGTTTGGCTGTCTTGTGCTTTCCATCCAGTAGTCATTAATGACCAGGTTGTGTTTCCACCGAGTGGTCATAATGTGACCACGTTGTTCTCTGATCTGGTCGTATGGAGGTTTGTGTTCCTCTGTTTTTTTGTAGACCACATATCCTAGTCTTCATACTTTTGTAGCTATTGGAGAAAAAGGGATATGTGAATATTTAGAGAACAAATATCTAAGCACCATTCACCTCCCTCTATTACCTGTCCGGTCCTACAAGTGGTATCAGAGCCATGTTGACTCTTTGTTTGATCTTAATCGATCTTGAGCATGGCAACTAGTAAAGAACCTTGTGAGCTTTTGTTTGCATTTTGTTGGGGTGTTTTTACCAATGATGTCCTTTGTGACAAGAGGCTCGAAATCAACTAGAGAGTGATTTTATTTGCAAGAAACCACAAGTGTGAGCTTTGTGGTACATTCTTTACCTTTGGTTATTCAAGTGCTAGGGAGAAGATTTTGGAGTCTACGGATGATGATGAGGAGGAGGAGGACGAGCGTCGACTCATCATGAGTAAGGTAAAACCTCCATGTGACCTTAGCCTTGTCCAAGATGAATATGCTTGCTCTTAGGGATAATGTAAGATGCCTAAATGTTAAAATTGCTAGATTGTTCATGCTAGGTTGGAATCTCATTTATCATGTGTAGGTTGAGTCTTTTCCTAGATGTTGAAAATTTGATTTCCCTTCTTGCATGTTAAAAATTTGAAAATGAGAAATTAAAATTGACTCAGCGCACATGTGTAGAGGAGTTGAGTTTGCTAGGGTTGGGAATAGAGAGCCAAGTGTACATTCTTGATTCTCATGTTGATAGCCTAGTTTCTCTTGTTTTATATTTGTACTAGCCATGTTCCTCATGTTGGTTCAATACATTGGTTGCTTGCATTTTCATCTCTAACATATATTGTTATTCTTTGAGAGATGATGTAAATGCTTTGAGGAGAGAGTGCGATGATATGGTATTTGTATCTTATGACTTAGTCACATCCATATATTTGGATTTGAATCTTTCTTGTAGCGAGCATAGTTCTATCATTGTTGACCTTGTGCCATATCTTTAGATGCTCCTATTTTGGCTAGCACAATTCTTGTTGGCTCTTCTAGTGTTGTCCAAAGGATTTCTCCTTTGAGTAAGGATGGTGCTTTGTCCTTTGGACCATGTCTCATAATAGACATTTGCACCATTGCTCATTTGTGAGAAGGATGGACATCATTGGCATCGTGGACTTGATTCTTATGATTTTGGTTTTGTCCACGTGCTGTCCCGAGGAAGGATTTCTGCCATTTCTCAAATGGTGGACCTTGTTCACCCAATTGGAGTGCGCACCTACGACGTGGTGGAGTTGTGAGTTCTTTTGGTGCATTGGTTGGTTCTCATCTTGGTGCTTTCAAGTAAGGCATTCACCGCTTTTTCAAAGATGGCACTCATTTTACTTGTCGAGTTGTCTACTTGCAGTGTGCCTCCAGGATCGGATTTCCTTGCATGAACTATCCATTGCATCATGCTAACTTGCATACTTCTATTGTGAGTGTGTCAAAGTCTTGGGTTCCCAAGTACATGCTTACTAACCCTTCGGGATCCAAGACTTGGGCACTTTGTTCTTGTCATATGTAGGTGTCAATACGCGGGATGGAGAACATGTACTTGATTGGGTTCTAGTCTTTTTCTTCATCACGTGATTAGAACACTTGTTGATTCTCCACTTCATTTAACGGCCTTCAAGAGGCATATGTGTTCACATTTGGCGTTTCCATCTACTTTGTGAGTTATTATATATCCTCATACTCTTATATTCATGTGTTAATCATAATTGGCATGTTGTGCTTGTCGATGTGCTCACTTGTACCATATTAGCATGTTTTACTCTTGATACCTTCTTGTCATGCCTTTATGTGTATGTTGCTTAGGTATCCATGTGTCATGTTATATATGGTAGTTTATTATATGCTTAAGCTTTAACTTGACTTTATGAGCATAAGTGACTTGTAGAATGTGTGTATTAGAAGTCAAGTATCATTATGACTTTGTGCCTAGTTGTATCTATGATGGTTTCATTCACCATTATTTATACATGTTAGCATACTTTTCCATGATTTTGGTTTGTCATGACATATGCCTATATGATGTATGTTTGTTTATGGACATTGTGAGCTTGATCATATCTTTGATAGTTTTCTGTCATGATGCTATTCATGCCTTCTTATCCTTTTTGGTTCACGTGTACATGCTTATACTTGTATCTATGCTAGCATATGCTTCTGTGACTTTTCCTTGTCACCTACTATGTATGTATGGTTGTGATTCATTGAAATGCATGTATATCTTAATCTTATTTCTGTTCTGGCATGGAATAGTCTGTGTGACATCTTAGTAGCCTTATTTGTGCTTATACTAAGATATCATGAGAACTTTGGTTAGTTCACAAGCTTCTTCTAGAATTGGTTTACACTAGGCTTGTTGTTCTAGATGCTTTGATGAGGGCTAGATCAAGCTTGTGTGAGGTGCGTGAGAGACCATGTGGAGGTCATCCGGTGTATATGATGAGTAATTGACATCGGTTTATGAGAGTCGAGTTTGGTATGGGTTGTTCGGACCATGTCGTTGCGTGATGCAATGGACTCGGTCGGACTTGGTCAAACTTAGTCGTATGGTTTTAGGATGCATACTCCTTTGATTCGACAGGTTTGGACTTCATCATGGGTAAGCATGATGTGTTTATGATATTTACGCTTTCATGTATCGAGCGGTGCTATTTGACGTATTTCTTGTCTGTGTGACTCCAGGACGTCGAGACGGAGTCGTGGTGAGACACGGAGGACTGGACTAGGCGCAGGTGGCGCTGAGGTCAAAACAATCGGGAGGTGTCGAAGGCGACGTGGACTCGAGGTGGTTGCGAGGCAAGGAGCGCAGCTTCCGGAAGGTGCGGGAGGGGTGAATCGGGAATTTCGCGAGGTGCACAAGTGGGAGACGGTTCCGTTTAGGTATAGTAGGCGTAACGGGTTGGAGACCCGTTAGCCAAGGCTATAAATAGGTGGAGGGCTGCATGCCCTTAACATGGCTTTGGGAGAGAGTTAGGGTTTCTTGAGTCAAAAGAGGCTTTGGGAGGTTGTTTCCCCTTTGCTCTTTAGTTGTTGGGAGAGCAGGAGAGGCAGAGCGAGTTGTCTCCTTTGATGTCCTCAATGTGAGACCTCTCTGTGTGTGTTTCTCCCAACAAGCATGTGAAGCTCTTGGTGATCTTGAGGATGGAGAGGGAGAGTGAGGAGATGGATTGAGAGTCTTGTAATCATTCCTCTTGTTCTAATGTCCATGTGTATCGGGACTCCTCTGTAATCCTTTTGCTTCAATGAATGGAAATCTGAAGTTTTCTCCCGTGCTCTCTGTTCTTCCTTCGTTTTCTCTTTTGGGTGATTTTCCTTTTTTTGTGTTTTGAAGTTCTTGCTTGCTGGGAAGGCCCAAAATGGGTTGCTATGACATGGGAGATGCTCAAAAGCCATTTGGCTAGTTAATCCCAAGAGCAAACCAAGTTTATTTTCAGTTTTGTCTTTTGGGCTTACTCTGTTCATGCTTTTGCCTTTCTAGGGTTTGGTGCTTGTTTCATTTCCCTTCACGAGATGGCGTGAAACCTGGCATGAGAGGTCCAGAGGCTATTGCTAACCTATCCTCAAAATTTCATAGCCAACTGATCGAAGATGAAACGGGAATTTGAGTTTTTGCGCAGCTCTCTGAATATTTTCGGTTTTGGGCATGAATCTGAAATCCTTTTGATTTTCTAGTGGATTCTTGTTTTTTGGCTCTTGGCTTATTCTTCTGGGAGTGTTCCCTAGGTATCCTCAAAGCTTCCCTAGCCAAGAATCCAAGAATCCTTGTGAATTTCTCAGATTTCTGAAAATCCTATTTGCTGAAATTCTTCGTGCGGTACTACCGCTCAGCTCAGCGGTACTACCGCCCATGTTCGAACCAGTCCGATCGGCAGCGATGAAACGTTCGGACGGTCCGAACGTCTCCGGCAAGAGGTACTACCGCTCGGCATAGCGGTACTACCGCCCAGCGGTTCTACCGCTCGTCTCAGCGGTACTACCGCTTGCGGTCTGACTTGCTCTGAAATTATTTTTCTTCACTGTCTTTTTCGGATCTGGTTTATCCATGTTGCTGTGATTTCCAGTAGTGTCTATCTTCTTTCTTTATAGCTTCCATATCTATTAGAGAAGAAGTATAAGTGTGGTTTCTTGAGGGGCGAATTTATTTTAGAAAGCGACATTCACCCCCTCTCTGTCGCCATTTCGGTCCAACAATTGGTATCAGAGCCGGTTAGCTCTAATTCATAGATCTTAACCGGTCTCAAGAGCCATGGCGACGGATAAGTACTCGACCAAGCCGCCCGTGTTTGATGGCATCGATTACCCCTTCTGGAAGAGCCGAATGGAGACATACATCTAGGCCTAGGGGTACGCCATCTGGCGCAAGGTCAAGGTCCGGTTTGCTGTTCCTGCCGATGAGAACATCAATGCCGGGAACATGGCTGATGTTGAGGCAAAAGCAAAGGCAAGGAACATTATCATTCAGGGCCTGAGTCGTAGCGAGTTTGACCGCATATCTCATCTTTCGTCCGCTTCGATATCCGGGAGACCCTCGATGCATATCATGAGGGCACCACCAGATTAAGGCGATCTGACGAGGACCGATTTAAGCGGGACTATAACAAATTTGAGATGCTTGCTGGTGAGTCTTTGGATGAGTGTTTTGCGCGTTTTCACAAGATCTTGAGCAACCTCCGAGCGATCGGTCTCACATACCCGACTTTGGCGGTTGATGCTTGCACTCGCGCCTCAAGACACACGAGATTGACATTGTTGACGCGCTGTGTCTCACATACCCGACCGATGGCTTTAGTCACCGATCCCACCTTGACTTCAGGTCTCTCTTACGATTCGCTGCGGTTTCTCCTTGTCTGCTCTATGTGACATAGCGATGATCGGTTAGAGCGCTTGAGGATGAGCAATCGGCCCTCCTAGCTTGGAAGTTCTCCCATGCTTACAAGAGGAGGAGGGACGAGCGAGGAGGACCGTGATTTGCTTCAGTATGGTGGCCCCAACCACATTCGAACAAGCGCTCCAAGCTGGAGAAGGGCAAGAACGACTACGGCGTTCGGGCAAGAACGACTACACCGACAAGAACCGCAACAAGAAGACTCGGCGCACCCTCAAGGCAAGAAGAAGTTCGCGACCGGGAAGGCCAAGAAGCTATTCCACCGCGTCCTCACGCGTTCGACGACCTCGACCTCAGCGAGGTGGAGGGATGGAGCGACGATGATGGGGCCGGTGACCAAGATCCCAAGAGCGGCGATGACTTCTTCGGCATGTGCTTCATGGCCTCGAGGCGAACTCAACGATAGCGAGTCAGTACTCCGACTTCGGACGGTATGCCCCACCTACGACCAGCTAAATCATGCTTTCCTTAATCTAGGTGATTTTCATGCTAGAGCTAGGTGTACTGAGTTAGAGAAGGAAGTAGATAGATTGTCACTAGAGATTATTGCTCTTACATCTGATCCCTCTAGTGATACTTGTGATACATGCTCTGCTGGGTGATTTGGAGAAACTAAGGACCTCGCATGATAGTTTGTCCTCTGAGCTTGATATTGTTAAGGTGGAGAACATTAGACTTCTTGCTGAGCTTGAGATGAGTAGAGTAGCGCCTATTTCATCTACTACTGTCGAGACTATTGCATGCACCTCATGTGAGGATAAAGACAATGCATTTAGAGGTCTTTACACCATGCTGTTAGATCCGCCCGAGTCGTGTGAAAACTGCAATAACTTGAAGATGAACCTAAAGCGGCGAGATCATAAAATATCGAGTTGTATTCTTGGTTGCTTGAGCGGTTGCTTCATGTTCAAACTGTCCTAAATTAACTCATGAACTTGAATCTGTTTCCAGCGGTTTCAAGAAATGATTGAACACAATAAGAAATCGCTAATTATGCTTCCAAGGACCTGTTAGCTCACCATGCAAAAATTGTGAAAAACTAAAAGTTGACTTGATTGCATTGGATGAAAAATGTGTGAAGCTAACTAAGGACTTACTAGAGAAGCAACCATCGATTGTAATGTGATTGCTGAGAAGGGGATGGAGCCTAAGGGTAAGGTTGAGACGCCGAGTGGCGTGAACCAACTTGCTAGCGATGGGACTGTCCATTCAGTCGGTGTGCGTGCACAAGCTATTCTTTCCTCTGCCGTTGGTTCTTCATCCTGCTCCGTACCTCCCTCTGTTCCTCTTCTCCTGCTCTTCTTGCACTCTCTCTTTCGGAGTGTTAGTATCTTATGAACACTCTCGAGAGATTTGTAGGTGGTAAGAAGAAGCTTAATCTTATTCTAGACCAATCCAAGATTTGCAAGTTCAATCAGGGTCTAGGATATGATTTCTATGAAGATATGAGGAAGCATCCACCTGCCGTGCTCAGACCCATAGCACCAGGTGTGATCGAGACTGAGCCCAGGACCGAGAAAGTCCAATTTAAGTCAGCGGGCTATGTCCAGGGGATCTCTGACAGCAAGGTGGTTCCACCTGCTGCTTTGGCCTCTGAGAAGGCGAAGCCTCCTCGTGCTACTTCTACCTCTCAGAAGGTGAAGTACCACTGCACCTTCTGTCAGAAGGATGGACACATAGTCGATCGATGCTTCAGGCGCGCCAGGATTGCGCAAAGAGACCGTGTTGCAGCTCTTAGGGGTATTCGGTCAGCCCGGACCTTGAGTGCACCTAAGATCAACATGAGGTCTAGGTTAGCTCTAGTTGCGGAGTTTGGGCAGCCGAGAGGACTTGGTTTTCTAAGTTTTCTGTTTTTCGTCCTCATCTTTGTCTCGGTCGTGACTTCCGCCGTCCCGAGGGTAGATCTCGTTTCCCCGTTGAGGTAGCTACCCGCGGCGTGATCAGCGTGTTGCTGGTGTTCTGACTCGCTCTCCCGTAGCAGTCGGACCCCGTAACAGCTTCAGTTCTGCTCACAAACCTTCTGCCTCTTTGAGTCACAGAGAGCGTAGGGTAGATAAAGGTCAGTCGTGTTTGACTACTTCATCTGCTCGACGTGTTGTTCAGTATTGGATGCCAAAATCACTCTTGATTTACCCCAGTACTAAGACTTTACTCTCTTGTTGACTCAGGTTCGCCGGGCAGGGAAGGGAAAGGTTTGGCTTGTAGACTCCGAGTGTTCACGACACATGACCGGAGACTCCCGTTGGTTTTCTTCCCTTGCTCGTGCTCTAGGTGATGAGACGATCACCTTCGGAGACGCTTCATCCGGCGTGTCATTGCCAAAGGTACAGTCTTGCGTTAATGATTCTTTCATCTTGAAAGATGTTGCTTTGGTTAGTAAGCTGCGATATAATTTGTTTTCTGTTTCTCGACTTACGATGACGGTTTGAGGTGAGCTTTAAGAAAAATGCTTGCAAAATTCTTGATTCTTCTGTAGTCCGGTTTGTGGGATTTCGTTTTGGGAGGATCTTTCGTGTTGATTTCTCTGAGTCTTACGGTGATTCTCTCGGTGTTTAGTTGCTTCGAGTCCCGCGACCTTTCTTTACGGCATAGGAGACTTGGTCACATTGGATTTGACTATTTGACCGAGTTAGCGGCCACGACCTCATTTGTGGTTTCTTTGAAACTCAAGATGGTCAAAGATCTAGTTTGTGCTCCTTGCCAGCACGGCAAGATGGTTGCCGCTTCCCATCCTCCGGTCACGCATTACTGACCGATGCACCAGACAATTGCTCCATATGGATACCGTTGGACCACTCGAGTGCGATCGGCGGGAGGGAAGTGGTATGTCCTTGTTGTGGTCGATGACTTCTCGAGGTATTCTTGGGTGTTTTCTTAGCCTCGAAGGATGAGACGTTTACACATTTTGAGGTCTTTTGATGGGCTTTCTGTTGAGCTCCCGGTGCCTTACGAGCGTCCGCGATGACAATGGCACGGAGTTCAAGAATTCCTACTGAGAGGTTCTATGATGAGGCAGTGTAGAGCATCGGTTCTCCTCTCCGCACGTCCCACAGCAAAATGGCGTCGTAGAGAGAAAGAACCGTACCTTGGTCGAGATGGCCAAGACGATGCTTGATGAGTACTCTACACCGCAAAAGTTTTGGGCTGAAGCCATTGCGACCGCGTGCCATGTTTCGAATCGAGTTTTTCTTCAGGCACACTTGCACCACACTTCTTATGAGCTGAGATACGGGCGAAAGCCCACCGTCTCTCATTTTCGTGTGTTTGGTTGCAAGTGCTTTATTCTGAAGTCTGGGAACCTAGACAAGTTCGAGTCACGTTCCTGTGACGGTATCTTTCTAGGGTACTCGACTTCTTCGCGGGCTTATAGGGTCTGGAACTACGAGTCTAGCAAGTTGGTAGAGACCTGCGAGGTGATCTTTGACGAGGCTAGTCCGGGGACTAGGCTAGATATCTCAGGTTCTTTAGAGCAGTCCAAAACCATCTTTGTGGATGATGAGGACGATGGAGACGATGGTTGTTTACCTGATCCAGCTCCTCATCCTCCCCTTGAGATGCCTTCTTCCACGGCACCTCGAGGTGATCAGCCCTTGCCTACTGCTTCCTCCGAGGCTAGTGGCTCTGTCCCTACCTCGTCTGCACACGAGGTAGAGGCCACTTCTTCATCTCATCCTGGACCTCCTAGACATATCCAAAAAGCTCATCCTTCTGAGCAGATTATTGGAGACCTATTTGAGCGAGTCACTCGTTCAAAATCTGGCGTGTCTCAATTCTATCTCCATTCTGCCTTTGTCGCCTCCTTTGAGCCCAAAGACATTTATCATGCTCTATCTGACGAGTCTTGGGTCAATGCCATGCATGAGGAGCTTGAAAATTTCGAGAGAAACAAGGTCTTGTCGCTTGTTGAGCCCCCGTGAGGTCACAATGTCATTGGAACCAAGTGGGTGTTCAAAAACAAGCAGAGTGAGGATGGGGTAGTCATTGAAACAAGGCTAGGCCGGTAGCTCGGGGTTTTCCCAAGTTGAGGTCTAGACTTCGAGGAGACCTTTGCCCTCGTGCTCGACTTGAGGCCATTAGAATCTGCTTGCCTTTGTAGCTTCTAAGGGTTTCAAGCTTTACGGATGGACATCAAGAGTGCCTTTCTCAATGGCTTTATTGAGGAAGAAGTCTACGTCGAGACTGACCTCCGAGTTTGAGAACCCCAAATACCCAAACCATGTCTTCATGCTTTCCAAAGCGTTGTATGGACTTAAGCAGGCCCCCAGAGCTTGGTATGAGAGGCTTAAGTCCTACTTGTTGAGTCATGGGTTTGAAATGGGTAAAGTAGATAAGACCTTGTTTATCCGTAGGCTTGGCAATGATCTTCTGCTCGTCCAGATCTATGTCGATGACATCATCTTTGGCAGCTCTTCCCATGCTCTGGTTTCACAGTTCTCGGATGTCATGAGCACCGAGTTTGAGATGAGCATGATGGGCGAGTTGACCTTCTTCCTTGGCTTCCAAATCAAGCAGACTCGGGAGGGTACATTTCTTCATTAGGGAAAGTACACTCGTGACCTCCCGAGGCACCGACATGAGTGATGGTAAGCCTATGTCGACTCCCATGGCTTCTCACCTATCTTGACCTGAATGAGGACGGCGAGCGCTTGATCGAAAGAGTTCGAAGTATGATCGGCTCCTTCTTTACCTCACTTCCTCGAGACCGGACATAGACATCTCTTTGTGTGCGTGTGCTCGTTTCAGCCTCTCTCGCGTATCTCACCGCCAGCGGTGAAGCGCATCTTCGGTACCTCCGAGCTACCATTGACTATGGTATCGGTACTCTTCCTCATCTGTCTTTCCTTGAGAGCCTTCTGGGCGCAGACTTTCTTGGGTGTAGGATAGATAGGAAGAGCACTTCTGGCACTTGCCAATTCATTGGCACTTCTCTCATCTCTTGGTCTTCGAGGAAGCAGTTCGGTGTTGCACAGTCCACTGCAGAGGCCGAGCACGCGTTATTGCGGCCGATTCTTTGTAGCGTGTACTTTGGATGGTCTCGACCCTGCGGGACTTTGGGTTAGTTATCGACAGTGTTCCACTCTTCTATGATAACACTTCTGCGATTAACATTGCTAAGAACCCAGTGCAGCATTCTCGGACCAAGCACATTGATATCCGATACCACTTCCTTAGAGACCATGTAGAGAAGGGCGATATAGTGCTCTAGTTTGTGGAGAGTGACCACCAGTTGGCTGACATCTTCACCAAGCCATTGGATAGTTCGAGGTTTTTAGCTCTGTGGGGAGAGCTTGGGGTGGTTTGTCCTTATGGATTGTAGTGAGGGGGAGCTTTGGGCTTTACTGCTTTACTATATTGATTATGCTTCTGTCTCATTTACTGCGCTTTGCACTCGGGTGCATCGGACTTAGTCCTTCTAGTATAGGTTAGAGTGCTTCTCTTGTCTAGTTGCATAGACTTCTTACTCTTATCTTGTGCTTCCAGGATGCTTCGTATTAGCTGTTTCTTATCTCACTAGATTGAGCTCACTCACTTCTTGTAGGTTCTAGCGAGGGTTGGGCCACCCTCGGGTAGGCAGGCACGTGTTTGCTCTGTGTGTGTGTGTTTCACGGTCAAGCTAATAGTCACGAGTCATATGGGGTAGATGAGAGTCATGTCTGAGCCATAGTTGTCTCTATATCTTATCTATGCTTTAAGGTTTGCTGCTTTGCTTTTTCTTTCCAGCTTCTCGATTTATTGCTTTGGTTCAGGGGGAGTTCATTTGGGAGCTTCTGGAGCTTAATATTGACTTAACTCAACTTGAACTAACAGTTGCATCTCATGTTGAGGGGGAGCTGGATTTTCTTGCATTTTAGCATTTCACATTGTAATATAACTACATTGAGCCTTGATTATTATCCTGTTATGACTTGTTTACAATGCTTTACACCTTGCCATGACTTGTGCTTATATGCTAGATTTATCATGACTTCATATGTGTAGACTAGCTTTTGCCATGATAAGTTAATTAAAATTACTCAACTTGAATTAAAACTTGTCATGCTAGCATTTGAGTCTAGTCTTTCTTGAGCGATCCTTTTATGATCCATGCCATGTCAAGTAGGCTAAGTGAGCGTTGAATCTCTATTGAGCCTTAGTTTGAGCTATATTAGTTCTTGATGATGCATAAGTTAGTACAACATGTTTAAAAAGCAAAACGATCTATTTTGTGCGAAAAAACTGATTTCACCAATTCTTTCTCATGAGACGGCTTGCTCTTGCACTAGGCATGAACTCAGGGGGAGTTTTGGATGACCTAGACTATCTTCTTAAGCTTCTTGCTTGAAGTAGTCGCATAAGGCTTGAGATCTAGCACATAACAAAAAATTGGGTTGGAAACAACCATAAGCTTTAAAAAGACAATGTTTTATGTGTTGAATTTGCTTAAGCTACAAAAGAACCAAGTACTTAACCAATGTTTCAATCTTGAGCTTATAGCACTCTATTTGGACTCAATATTAGCTTCCTTGTTCCGCTTAGCTTAATTGACATGGCCTGCATCATACTTGGATATCTCGAGTTAGACTTTTCTTTTTGATGACTTACATGCTCATAATACACTACATTTCAGATCGTCATCTATGTGCTCTAGCTAGGATATACATATCTTGTCATGATCTAGATAGCCTTTTATTGAGTTATGGCTTGGTGTAGTTCATTATGGTCATTATGGATAATTCTCATGGCTCTAAATGCTTAGAATAAACAAACTTCAGCCATTTTCATCCATTGACATGTCATATTCTCTTTTTTGTATCTTGATATGTTTATTGCCAAAGGGGAGAATAAAGGAGAAAAGTCTATTGGGAGCAGTTTAGAGCTTTGGAGAACAATTTGCTCTTTCGGTTGTTGCTCTAGTGTTCTTTCTGTCGACATGGTCATTAGTTTCATTTTCTTTCTTTGGATCATGTTGGATTCTTCAAACTCAAACTCAACTCCTTGCTATTTCTGGGTTTGTCAATATACTCATCAAGGGGGAGATTGAGAGACAATGTCGAGGTCATCCTATGTGTATGATGAGTAATTGACATCGGTTTATGAGAGTCGAGTTTGGTTTGGGTGGTTCGGACCATGTCGTTGCGTGATGCAATGGACTCGGTCGGACTAGGTCAAACTTAGTCGTATGGTTTTAGGATGCATACTCCTTTGATTCGACAGGTTTGGACTTCATCATGGGTAAGCATGATGTGTTTATGATATTTACGCTTTCATGTATCGAGCGGTGCTATTTGACATATTTCTTGTCTGTGTGACTGCAGGACGTCGAGACGGAGTCGTGGTGAGACACGGAGGACTAGACTAGGCGCAGGTGGCGCTGAGGTCAGAACAGTCAGGAGGTGTCGAAGACGACGTGGACTCGAGGTGGTTGCGAGGCAAGGAGCGCGAAAGCTTCCCGGAAGGTACAGGAGGGGTGAATCGGGAATTTCGCGAGGCTGCACAAGTGGGAGACGGTTCCGTTCAGGTATAGTAGGCGTAACGGGTTGGAGACCCGTTAGCCAAGGCTATAAATAGGTGGAGGGGTTGCATGCCCTCAACATGGCTTTGGGAGAGAGTTAGGGTTTCTTGAGTCAAAAGAGGCTTTGGGAGGTTGTTTCCCCTTTGCTCTTTAGTTGTTGGGAGAGCAGGAGAGGCAGAGCGAGTTGTCTCCTTCGATGTCCTCAATGTGAGACCTCTCTGTGTGTGTTCCTCCCAAGAAGCATGTGAAGCTCTTGGTGATCTTGAGGATGGAGAGGGAGAGTGAGGAGATGGATTGAGAGTCTTGTAATCATTCCTCTTGTTATAATGTCCATGCGTATCGGGACTCCTCTGTAATCCTTTTGCTTCAATGAATGGAAATCTGAAGTTTTCTCCCGTGCTCTGTGTTCTTCCTTCGTTTTCTCTTTTGGGTGATTTTCCTTTTTTTTGTGTTTTGAAGTTCTTGCTTGCTGGGAAGGCCCAAAATGGGTTGCTATGACATGGGAGATGCTCAAAAGCCATTTGGCTAGTTAATCCCAAGAGCAAACCAAGTTTATTTTCAGTTTTGTCTTTTGGGCTTACTCTGTTCATGCTTTTGCCTTTCTAGGGTTTGGTGCTACTTTCATTTCCCTTCACGAGATGGCGTGAAACCTGGCATGCGAGGTCCAGAGGCTATTGCTAACCTATCATCAAAATTTCATAGCCAAATGATCAAAGATGAAACGGGAATTTGAGTTTTTGCGCAGCTCTCTAAATATTTTCGGTTTTGGGCATGAATCTAAAATCCTTTTGATTTTCTAGTGGATTCTTGTTTTTGGCTCTTGGCTTATTCTTCCGGAGTGTTCCTAGGTATCCTCAAAGCTTCCTAGCCAAGAATCCAAGAATCCTTGTGAATTTATCAGATTTCTGAAAATCCTGTTTGCTGAAATTCTTCGTGCGGTACTACCGCTCGGCTCAGCGGTACTACTGCCCATGTTCGGACCAGTCTGATCGGCAGCGATGAAACGTTCGGACGGTCTGAACGTCTCCGGCAAGAGGTACTACCGCTCGGCATAGCGATACTACCGCTCGTCTCAGCGGTACTACCGCTTGCAGTCTGACTTGCTCTGAAATTATTTTTCTTGACTGTCTTTTTCGGATCTGGTTTATCCATGTTGCTGTGATTTCCAGTAGTGCCTATCTTCTTTCTTTATAGCTTCCATAGCTATTAGAGAAGAAGTATAAGTGTGGTTTCTTGAGGGGCGAATTTACTTTAGAAAGCGACATTCACCCCCCCTCTGTCGCCATTTCGGTCCAACAGTGTGTTCTCATATGTTCTTTGTCATTAGTATTTGTGATGCTACTTTTGTTGTCATATGTCTCAGTACTGGATCTCTACTTGTATATCATTTACCACAGTACCAGGACACCAGTTGTTCCTGTGTTTGAGCTACAGGTTGTGAATATGAGTAGGAGACCATGTGGATTATGTTAATGCTATGGGTCTCTCACCTCCCTTGAGCTTTTTGATTTTATGATGCAACTTCAGTCAGCCTTCAGCATATCAGTTACACCACACCACCGAGCGATGTGACAGAGGTTTGCTCTCTTGTGATCTTCAGTTTCTTGCTTCCCACCACCTAACTTTGCATAGTATTTTTATTCTAGTGGTAGGAAGGGTCTAATTGGGTAGATAGGAGCCAACTCTAGGTGAGGTTGTCTCAATCACACCTCTCATCCAAATGGTTCTCTAGGATTATTTACTACCTAGTTTGGGCTGTGGTTCTCTAGGATTATCTTCTACCTAGTTTGAACTTTCTTCTTGGCCACTAGTGTCTTGTGCTTTGATAGCTAGTGTGCTTTTTGCTCCGTGGTATGAGGTAATAGGCTAGAGACCATGAGGAAAGGATGTGTTTGGGAATCATCTTGTTGAGTTTGAACACTCATTTTCTGGATCTTACGCCTAATTTCTTGATTCTTCTCAATTTGCCTTCTTTAGGGGGAGTTGGAGCTTCTCTTTCTTTTCGGGCTGCTTTTCAGGGGGAGCTTACTTGTTGTGCATTCATTTGTGTCATATGGCATTGTATATACAAGAATGCTCATACAAATCATGGAGCCTTGACTATTATCCTTATGTGACATGATGTCTTGCCTTATATCTTGCCATGTCTTATGATAGCTGCTAGATTAATCATGTTCTTCTATGTGTAGCTTAGCTTTTGCCATGCTAGCTTTATTAAATACGAACAAGTTGAATTAAATCATATCTTATTAGATCATATGATTAGTCTGGCTCTAGTGATCCTCTTATGATCATATGATTAGTCTGCCTCTGGATAAAATTTGAACAGATTTCAAATGATGATAAATTCGGTCAAAATTTGGCCGATTGCTCCTCTTTTCGCTACCCTCCAAAAGAGTGAAATTCCTGAAATTTGGTCACCTTTCGGATGAAATGTTTAACCCTGTGTAGAGCACGACAATGTCACAAGATTTTGAACCTAGTCTCAAGAAAAGGGGATTGAATGCGGCCACCAACCTCAATAAATCTTCCATCTAATTGCGTCACAATCTTATCTACTCACTTCCGACTCAACTCTAGTGAACCTCAGGCACCGACACCACCACCATCAGGATCATCTTGATCTTGCCTCCATTTTGCTAGCTCCGAGACCCACTTCGCACCTTCCTCGCCACTGGTGACCTTGGCAACAAGCTCAACCATGGCCGTCCAAGGCGTTGCTCTGTTCTGAGCAACTGATGAGTGGAACCCATGCCCCTTAAGATTAGATTATGACTAATTGAGGGCCCAATGGGTTAAATACCTTGTTAATTAATTAAAATGTGGGACAACCGATGAGTAGACTTGTCCGTGATCTCGGTTCACATGGACTTGCATCCACCACCAGTGTAATGACGCTATAATTTATAGTTTTCCTATAGAATGAAAAAAAGAAAATGAAATAAAAATTGAAACCCTAGCTGCACAATAACTTCTCTCTTGTTTTTTGGAATATCTCTGCTAACAAAACTTCTAAAGGCTCGTTCTCCTTTATACAAACTCCAATTAACATGATTCTTATTTCTAAATTTGTCTAGAACCATGAACCTTCTTTCTGCATAAAAATCATGAATTTTGGTCTTTGTGTTGAATTTATTTGGTGTTTTTTTTGTGTAACCTGGCTTTTCTCGTTTAGATTTCGACGTTCCAAAAGCATTTGAAGTTGGTCTAGAAGAAGAGCTTGTATTCAATGAGCAGGAAAGCACCCCCTTTGATGATGTTGATCCCATATTTCAACATTATGTATATTGTTTTGCTCAAACTATTATGCATGCTTGTTTTTGTTAAATTGCTATGTTACGTTTAGATTCTATTAACGCATACTTGTTGCATTACCCTTCCTACAAAATTGAATATCCTTCCTATTGTCACCAAAAATATTATCCAATGTCACCATGAATAATCATGGAATTTTAGAGTGGCATATGTGTCATATTGTTGGCACACTTTTCCACCTCCTTTTATCCATCTTTTACCCAAATAAAGTCATAGAAAGGGCATTAAAATAATGTTCTAACACAAATAATGCATTTTTAGTCAATACTTACTTGTAGAGTATAGGAAATACACTAAAAAGGCAGAAAATAGAGAAAAGACATCCCAACACCTAGCCGCCCGACCAACCTCCTCACATTATCCACCACTGACCTCACACCGGCCAGCCCGATAGGCCCAAATGCCTACACCAGTGGCCTCTGACCCATGGCCCAAGTTGGCCAACTGAATTCTCCACCAACCTACTAAGTCAATTGGACTTGGCCACATGGGCAACCCTGTCACACCGGCCGGCCCCACCTACGCATGGCACAAGGAACTCGATCTTCACATGAGAGGCAACACATCTCCACCCTCCATTTGGCCAGCCAACCATCCAACACTCCCTAGTTGGCCAAGCGACATAACCAAGCTGCTTTGTGCATGGCCAACACCTATCCAGCCCGCCCAACCAACCTTGGCCAGTCGACCAAGGCTATTTGAGCAAACAATAGCCCCCTAGAAGAGAAGAGCACCCCCTGAAGAGAAGACAGATACACCGAGATGCGATGATATGTAAATATTTAGATAGGTGGAAGTGTTAGCATGGAGGCTGGAATGCCGGGACTCCAAGAACTACTACTTTCCTTCTCTGATATGGAGTAAGTTGTGACTTATTTTAGTCCAGTAACTCAATGTGACTCTACTGCTTTTATCCAGCAATTAATATCTTAGTCTTTACTCAGTTCCTCATCTTGCTTTTTGCTTGCATTTTTCTCCTACTAGTTGATGATCATGGGTTAGGGTAGCGATAATCTAAGTTAGGCGTTGTGCCTAGTTTACCTATCACCTTAGAATACTAGTTAGGACACAAGTTTTATGCCAGGGGAAGGATGATGACAACGTGAATGATGTGAGGTGCAAGGTCCTAGAAGGGTTTTACCATGGTGTTAGGTACACGATAGGTTTAGATCATTCAATGTTAATAGCTGATCATAAAAAATAGTAGACAATGATCCGGCAAGCTGTGACTAGAAGAACCTTTATCCCATTTGATGAGGCAATCACTAAACCACACTCTGAGTCCATATCAACCCTGCCAAGAATGTGGTTGACTTGATCACAAAGGTCTATTCCTGCATGCAACTCAACTGAAGAACACGCAAGAACAAGATAACAAGCAATCTGAAATTGCAAATATTTATGAATTATTGATAAGATGAGATTCCAAATAAGAACAAGAATAGACAAGGATGTTGGAAAACTATTATGATGTATAATTACTTTTAGAGATGCAACAACTTGTATTAAGACTAATTAGACCAGTACAGCAAGATTCGCAAAGCCAATAATCTTATGGTGGTGATGATTTCAAGTGTCCAGGAGTTTAAATTACCATGTTTAGCAAAAAGAAGAATAAAAAACTCTAATAAGGACAAAAGACCACCATGTAGATATACTAATCGCCATAATAACATCCCCTAAGATCGTCTACCCTATCGGATATAGGCCATCTATTCCCTTCGAAATAGGACATCATTGTCAATATATCGATAGAAAATTACTTGACCATTATGAGACTAGCAAACGACACAACCATTCCATTCTACGAAGATGTGAAGACGATGATGTCAAAGAGGAAGCAATTGAAAGCCTACAACCTATCCAGACAATCAAGATCTTTCTCTCTTCCCTTGTGTCTTCTTCAGGTGCTAACCCTTGTTATGCTGATCCCCTTCCTTCCTGTCTTTATAGGATGATACGACGAGCAATACCCTATAAGCTCTGCTAGATAGATCCCCGGAATCTTGGGGTTGAGATTCATTTAAGGGGGTAGGTTTGTAACATCCCAAATTGTGGGTGTTGTAGGGGTGGCCCCCACCTAAACCCAGCAGGCCTGTTAGAAGATTATAGGGCCCAAAATGGGACATGTGTAATGGCTTAAATACCCCTGACAGGGAGGTATCGATGTAAGGGCACAATTGTAAAAGCACAGCCCATATGAATATATATACAAGGGAAGGCTAGAGAGAGGGGATCACTCTCTCCCAACTCTCCACTACCACATCTCTTTCTGTTTGGTCTGTAACCACAACAGTGGGTAGTCAAAATTTTGAGAAATGTAAAACTTTTTCTCGCATTTTGTTGGCACTCAAATTTCTTGTGAACATTTATTTGGAATTAGTCGAGTTTTGTGATATGCAAGTTGGCAACAGGAAATAATTTCCAAGTAAAAATCATAATAGTATTAATAGAAGAAATGGGAAAAATCTGAAACAAGGAAATTGTGAAATTAAATTCAAGAAACCAAATGCAAATCAATATTAAATTTTGCATCCAAATAATTGAGCTTTGAATTCCAATTTAGATTCAAATGCATGAATAAAATTCCCAATTTTGCTAGCCAATTCTTTCTTCTTTTTTTCCCTTTCTTCCATGAGTCTCCACTCTCTCTTTCACCTTTTCCACTCTCCCTGCAGTCGGGCCCCATCTTTCTTCCTTCTTCCCCTGGCAATTGGCCCCTCCTTCCTTCTTCCTTCTCTCCTCTCTGTCCTCGCTTCAGCACCTGACCAGTCGGCCTTGCCTCTCCTTCGTGCGCGTCACCTTGCCCTACCAAGCCGTGCACCTACCTCCATCGTGTCGCCACTTGGGCTCCCACGTCATGCCATCCCTCTCCTCCCCTCCCCTGTTCCAGCGTCAGCCATCCCGTTGCCCATGCCTTGCCGCCATACCATTGTATGGAGCTCTCATGTCGCCAGCCCTTTGCGCCTGCTATAAGAACTTGAGCATGCCTCCAATCCCTTCGGATGTGACGATGGCTCGATCTTCCGAAAGGTACTGATAAGTCGATTGTGGAGATCTCGACGTTGATGATCCAAAGGCTCCGACCAAAATAGATTGAACCCCTCGCAATCACTACACCACTGCTCCGTTGGTTATCAACTGTGCCGAACACGGTTGACCTCGCCAAGAAGGCTATCTCCCGCAAGCGAATCGAGAACACAAGCAAGAGAGTTTAAGATGCAATCTAAAATTGCGAATAATGTTTAAGTTCACAAGTTGGGGTTCCTCAACCGAGCATGCGGTGAAACTGCTAAGCAGAATAATCTCTTAAGAAAAACCAAGGAAAACTAAAGGGGTGCGACCTCCTTAAATAGGAGAGGGGGAAGCCCCACCTATCTAATGAAAAGGGATGTGGTACTATTTATGGTTACTGTTCACATGGCCATGGTACTGTTCACATAAACAGTACCAGCCCAAAATAGCCCAAGTTACAAGGCCCTCGGCCCACTTTGACTCAGACTGAAAAAGTGATGTGACTTATTTTGCAGTTTTTGATCCGCTCGAGTGGATTTTGGAGGTGAGACTAGATCCATATAAAAGTAGACTCCAAGAGCTTTCCAACGAGTACTCACGGGCCCCGAGAAGCCTTCTAGATCAAAAGTTATGGCCGTTTGAAGTTGACCTGTCAAGCTGAATCCGAATTGATCTGGAGGCCGAATTGGATTCCAAAACCTGTCCAACTTGAACCCTTGCTTCAATTGGTTCCAAAGTGATGTGGTGCTACAAATATATATATATATATATATATATATATATATATATATATATATATATATATATATATATATATATATATATATATATATATATATATATATATATATATATATATTCATCATTAGGTAGCATCATATTCTCATTTAAAATGTGTTGAAGTTGAAGAAACGAATTCACCTTTAGTTCAATCTTGATATTGGCCGCTATGGTCGTACGTGTTGGTGACGTGGTCACATCATCCTCCCCTTCTTGACAGAAAACCATCCTCGGTTGTAACATAGGTGCAGCGTCACGTATTGTATGATCTTGATCATAAATCTTAGTACATGATAACGAACGCAACAAACTCTCATTATGTAATATCATAAGTTCTTTATCAAATAATGTAAAATCTCTTTGAAACAAGCTCACCTCATAATTTAAGTGATGCGTAGGAGCTCTTGTAATTGGAACAACAGGTATAGCAAATATGGTTGTATCCATAGGGTACATGTTCTTATCATCCTCCCCTTCTTGCAAACAAAGTTGTCCTCGACTTTTGATAAGCTGATAATATGGTAACAAAGAAGCCAAGGTGTATGCATGGTATATGTATATGTCATCCGTTTTAACAGTTCTTCGTTGTTGCTCACTTAATGTTATAAAACAACAATGATCATAAAAGTTCATTGTATTATTAACCCAAGAGTAATCATATATGTTAATGAGCAATTCGAAATTTCTCACACAGTACTTATTGCAACTTGTTTTGCAAATGTAAGTGTAGCATTTATGCAATTCAAATCGTTGATTTTGTAAACTTGTAGTGGTGGCACATATGGGCAAAATTACAACTTTTGGAATCAAACAAAGTTCATCCATATAATCATATCTCAATCGAACAATAGCAAATTTATCTAACAAGGGTGAAGAGATTTGTATGTTCTGCCATAATTCATCATCTTTATTCAGATTGTCCATACTAGATGGTGCAAAAAGAGATGAACACATAGGCATTGGATGAGTACTAAATTTTACTTCCTTCTCACATTGAACATGATTCAAGATACAAGAATTGTTGTCCCGAACAGCAAGTTTCAATTCATCTATGTGATCGCAAGTTATGCATATTCGATATACAAGAAATTGATTTTCCACACCATAATCTCCAATCAAATTAAACTTATATCCAGAGGTGTAGGTACTAAATAAGAATTTCGAACATGTAAGTTCAGAAACTTTCTCCAAAGCATGTGACAATTTCATAGGTAGATCTAACATGATGTAACACAATGAATTAGCAGGAGAAATTCTAGTCAAAACTTCTTTATGTGTTATTAATTCGACATGTGCAAAATTATGAGAATTTAGATCAGCACATGGTTCATTTAAGTCAACACAAGAAATATCAAAAGATTGCACTACAGCGGTATATACTCACAAGGTTGCTCTATGTCTTGTTGTAGCACCAAATCAGTACCGTGAGCGATGATAGCACCATGTTCTTTACCTTTTGGCTCTCCTCGGATGATGTAAGTGCATCCATCTCCTTATCTTCATTCTCAACCAATGGGGTCAGTGATTCAATCAGCTCATGCTCCTCTTTGGCATGGTTCTCAACTACCTGCAAATTGTTAGTCACAGAAAAGGGCACAAACACAAGTTTGTTCGCATGATCATCACCATTGCCTGCAAGGTTAGCTGCGAGATCATATTCATCCTCAACATCAGTAGCACTTACATAACCACCATCTTCTGTCGCAATGTACGCCCGCTGACTTGGGCAATCTCTCATGACGTGGCCCATCCCTTTACAACGGTGGCACACAATGTCCGTCGTACGGCCCGTGGAAACAACCGATGAAGAGCCCTGTGCTGGTGCTTACACACTAGTAGATTTGCTCGTCTCGGGTGCGCGTGATGGTGGCAACGGTGCTGTTGAACGCGCCCTACTCACAGAGGGGGCAGCAGCTCGAAAAGCAGGAGGTGGGGTTGTCTTGGCTTGCCCCGGCGTCGATCTCGGTGTAGTCGTACTTCCAAAATTGCTCCTTGTCCTTTGTTGCCTACCCTGCAATTCTTTTTCTGCCAAACAAGCAAGCTGGAACATTCTATTGATATCATTATACTCTTTGTAATCAATTATGTCCTGAATTTCATGCCTTAATCCCCCATAAAAATGATCCATCTTATCCTCCTCATCTTCTACAACATTACAACGCAACATGCCTATTTGCAGTTCTTGATAATATTCCTCGACAGATTTATTACCTTGGTCTAAGCACTGCAATTTTTTATGCATTTCATGTTTAAAAGCAGGAGGAACAAATCTAGCACGCATAGCTACCTTCAATTTATCCCATGTATCAGGTGCTAAACGAGAATTAACTACATGAGTCCACCAAATGATAGCACGATCTTTAAATTCACTAGTAGCTTGTCTGACTCTATGCACTTCAGGAACTAGATGGCCATTAAATTTTTGTTCAACTGTCATCTCCCAATCTAGATAAGTTTCAGCATCATAAGTACCCGCAAAAGATGCAATGGTAAATTTGACTTTAGCAAAAGGGTCGTCGTTACCATGACGGTTCTGGTTATTACCTCCCATACCATGTCGGTTTTGCTGAAGACGCCGACGTAGTCGTGCATCTTGTGTCGCCCGCTGATCAATGTTGCCATCCGCATCATACACTGTGTCATCATCATGATGATGGCCGTCATTGACAGTGGCGGCGTGCCTCAATGTGTCCATCCGACCGGTGAGGTCAGCCATCCGCCGCTCCACCTGCTCAATGCCTTCCGTGGTGTTCAACTGGGCAATGGCGGCGACGATGGTGTCCATTCTCGTGCCGAGATCAGTGAGTGAAGCAGTTTATTTGTCGAGCGCAGCTTGTAGCTGGCCGCGACTAACACACTCGTTGAAATCGACCGGTGTTCCGTCCCCTTCGTCTCCTGCCATGGTTAGTGGAAACACAGGAAAAACAAAAGGATTATCCCTATCAACTGGTGGAAGGTGGAATCACACATTTTCAAGCGTCTTACCACACTCTTACAAGTGTTCTTACCAATGCAGCAGGTGGTACAACCGGTGGCTGGTTCGTGATACCATGTCGAGCGTGGGTACGATTGCAAGAGGGAACCTGTTCTATTCAAGAGTAGGTGTAGCTTGGAAGGCACAATATGGTAGCAATGTAGAACAATCAGTTAATTTCAGAATTGCATGGAATTGAATTATAGTTCGTATCTAGCACTTAGCCTATGTTGCTGATCAACCAAGAATGGAAGAAGGCTAAAAACAAGTGTATGGCAATGTGTAGGAGTGGTAAATACAAGATAATTCAATCCAATCCAATCTGGAATTGAAGAACACGAGGATTGACCCAAAACTGAAAACCGAAGATTTCTGTCCACTGGACAGCACATCGGTATTTTGGCCGTAACATTTTGTCAGATGCCTCTTTTTTACTGATTCTTTTTTTCTCTATTTTCTGACGGCTTTTTCTACAGATTTTATTTTGGGGCCAACTTCCTAAACCCGACACAGAAATTCGCACAAAAATCACAATTGCTGACTGTTGCAGATTCAAAACAGATAATTGAGTCAACTTTCACCGCACATATCTCTTAACCGCCTTGCTGGAATGACGTGAAATTTTACAGATAGATGGATAACAAATTTTTGAATCTAATGGCGGTGGTCTCACTCAAAAATAATCTCGGAATCAAAAGTTATGATGTTTTTGGTGGAGGCTGCAGAGAAAGAAAAAATCAGCCGAATTTGGAAATTAGGGTTTGGGGTGGGGAATTTTTCTTTTGTTTGGATTTTTTATGGAACAAAGATATGACCAGCAACTAGACAATGCTATGACGGACACAAATTTAATTTAGCAAACCAAAACTAACAGATTGAAAGGTACAACGGGGTTTGGACAGCGGAATTAACTCTTTTTGTGGGGCAATTTTTTTTCTGGACTATAGGAAATAAAAACCAATCTACTAACTAGGGATACAAGAATTACCTCACGGGCAACCGTTGCTCCAATCCCTTCTGATGTGACGATGGCCCGATCTTCCGAGAGGTACTGATAAGTCGATTGTGGAGATCTCGACGTTGATGATCCAAAGGCTCCGACCAAAACAGATCGAACCCCTCGCAATCACTACACCACTGCTCCGTTGGTTATCAACTGTGCCGAACACGGTTGACCTCGCCAAGAAGGCTATCTCCCGCAAGCGAATCGAGAACACAAGTAAGAGAGTTTAAGATGCAATCTGAAATTGCGAATAATTTTTAAGTTCACAAGTTGGGGTTCCTCAACCGAACATGTGGTGAAACTGCTAAGCAGAATAATCTCTTAAGAAAAACCCAAGGAAAACTAAAGTGGTGCGACCTGTCAAGCTGAATCCGAATTGATCTGGAGGCCGAATTGGATTCCAAAACCTGTCCAACTTGAACCCTTGCTTCAATTGGTTCCAAAGTGATGTGGTGCTACAAATATATATATTTTCATCATTAGGTAGCATCATATTCTCATTTAAAATGTGTTGAAGTTGAAGAAACGAATTCACCTTTAGTTCAATCTTGATATTGGCCGCTATGGTCGTACGTGTTGGTGACGTGGTCACATCATCCTCTCCTTCTTGACAGAAAACCATCCTCGGTTTTAACATAGGTGTAGCGTCACGTATTGCATGATCTTGATCATAAATCTTGGTACATGATAACGAACGCAACAAACTCTCATTATGTAATATCATAAGTTCTTTATCAAATAATGTGAAATCTCTTTGAAACGATCTCACCTCATAATTTAAGTGATGCGTAGGAGCTCTTGTAATTGGAACAACAGGTATAGCAAATATGGTTGTATCCATAGGGTACATGTTCTTATCACCTTCACCACGCCCCACTCGTGCTCCCACCGCAGCGAATTGGCCACCCCTACCTTGTAGCGCGCTGACGGCTCCCCTTCTTCTTCATCTTCAGCCATCCAAAGACTGGCCGACCAGAGCTATCCCCAGACAATTCCGCTTGACTGAAGCTCCCATAGAGCACCACCATGATCCCCACCATCGGCCAAGCTTCTCTTCCACCCCAGCTTGCCGGTGTCGCGAAGCTCCCCGTGCCGCTGTAGCCTCATGCCATTGGCCTCCCCTGGAGCTTCTTTCCTTGTACTGACTACTAGGTAAGTTTCACTACACCCCACGAATGGTCATGCTCGCCTCCGATTCTTCCCCACCCCTCCGGCCATTGCCACCCCTGTGGCCTCCCTACATCAGTCGCTCAAGCAGCTGTCGGCCCACCCTCAGCACCACCTGGCTCAAGCCACTGCATCCCTAGGCATCTTCCAACCCCTGGGGTTCCATTCTGCCACTCGCCGTCTTCCCTCTGGTCTCCCATCGCCGGTGACACCATCACCCAAGCCGGCGCTGCCACCACCCTGCACTGGCTCATGGAACTAATCTTGACTCATACTGTGCAGTCGTGGTCGAAGTCGTGGTTGAAGCAGTCGAAGCGACTGTGGTAGAAGTAGCGACTACTATAGTAGTCGTAAGTCCTAGCAATCGTAGAGTTACTGTAGCAACCATGGTCGTAAGCCATGGTCATAGAGTTGGTATGGTTGATAGAGCCATGGTCGATAGAGTTGGTGTGGTTGATAGAGTTGGTGTGGTCGATAGAGTTGGTGTGGTCGATAGAGCTATAGTTGATAGAGTTGATGTGGTCAATAGAGCCATAGTCGACAGAGTTGGTGTGGTTGATAGAGTTGGTGGTCAATAGAGCCATGGTCGTAAGGTAGTCATGGTCGTAAGACACCACGGTTGTAAGTCGTAGTGGCTGCAAGGTCATCAACCACAGGGCCACCACAGCACCTCCCCCTTGTCTATAAATATGTACCTGAACCCACCTCTAGCCCCTAAACCTCCCCGTCTTCTCTTCCTCATGCCGATGCTCGCTAAGCCGTGCACTGACCATGGTTGATACACGCCTCTTCGGCCGCCCTAGCACATCCTCCAAAAGCGACCGCATCACCTGTGTCCAACACCCCGAGAGCCCATTCACGACCAATTGAAGTTCCTCGGCCGAGTTCACCGAACACCCACCTTCCTCACTGCGCCGAATCACGCCCATTGTTGCCATGACCTACTCGATGAGCTCTCCTTCAATTCGTTCAGTCTGGAGCATAACACCACCGCCCCAGAGCCTTCCCCATCGCTGGCCGAGGCTTCCCTCCACCTCAGCTCATTGGCACTGTGAGCCTACTCGTGCCGCCCTAGGCCTTCGTCGCTAGGACACCTCGGCTCCTCCCTGCCTTCATCGAATGCTCTCGTGAGTTCCTTCTGATTTTCTCATGCTCATGCTCCTACTATTTTTCTTCCTCTTCCTCCCAGCAGCCACTACCTTGTTCCATCCCTACCACCGGCCACCGTGTGTTGCCACCCACCTGGCTCGGTGTCGTCCGGGTCATGAAGTCACATCACCTAGCCTCTACTCTTTCCCTGCAACCCATTTTGGTGGTTGCCACTCCCTCCCCAACCACCGCTCGCTGCTGGCAAAGCTACCCAACCATGTGTCGCCGCTCCTTTGCTCTCCATCTATTTCAACCGAATGCAACTGCCCTCCTTTGTTCTTACATAGAATCCCCCTGTGTCTCCCCCATGTTTGTCTTGTGGGCCCAGCTCGATAAGAATTAGTTGGGGGCAGTTAACACCGGTATGTCATTAGTGTTTAGATAACATGTGTTCAAATCCTGTAAGAATAAAATAGAGTCATGAAATTAGATTAAAAGTTTAGGTAAACTAAGAATCTATTTTTGGAATAATGACACTAAGGTAATCTATCTATTCATAAGTCTAGCCCGACTCATGGAGCTTTCTTAATAAATATAAAATTATAAAAGAAGTTATTAAATTAAGAGTTTAAGTTGTGCTATTCCATAGTCAGCTATGCCTAGCCATCTTTGAACCCAAAGCAGAATATGCCCATGAATATTACTCTTGTCATGAACCTCCCATGGCATTCGGCTTGCGATTTCCTCCGTCATTCCTCACTTTGTTCAAACCTCATTTGACTCTAGAAATAACCCACACCTAATAAACTTTGCCTTAGATCACCAGTGTAATCACAATAAAACTAAATTAAATTCATTTAGATTTATTTGGGCCTTTTGAGTTATTTGCATTTATTTGGATTCATTTGTTTATCACATAATTAGAAATTGGAGTCTGAAAAATCAATGGAGTGAGGTAGTGCAAGGGCAATGTGTTGCTAAAGGACACCGAGCGGAGGTGAAGTTTGCCAGTCATTCTAGTGTTATGGAGAGTGAAGTCCGAATGCGCAGTATCAGTGGTAAACATCTCGCGCAATGTATGGGACCCACCGCAAGTGCGAGCAACCCATAGGGTGAGATGACAAAAAGGGGTCAAATATTTTAAAAAGTTACTGTGATGATCTACTCAACCACATGTCTAAGAAATTATGTGGAGCAACAGGCGGATTGTCTCTTGTGGTGAAAGTGTACAATCTCTACGGAGTTGAAAACTATTCGAATAGCCGTGCCCACGGTCAAGGGCAGACATGGGAACTTAAGCAGATATAGTTCTATTTGAAAAACTTTGTGGGTGAAATTGGAAAAGTGGCGGCGTGAAAAGCCCTGATTGGTGTTGCCTTGGGTGTTGCCCGAGTTATAAGATAAGCGGTTATAACACCAAAGGTTAGCATATGGTGTAAGAGCCATGTAACGGTGGATAGAATCTATGCTACTATTATTACTGCATTCTTTTTAGTCAATATCATGTTTTTGTTTAAACTACTAGGTCTCAGGAAATTTTTATGTATCGTATTTTAAAAGCAATTTATAGCAAATAAAACAAACCGAGCCTTCCCTTGATAAGCCATGCATGCTATCTATTTGCATCCTTTGTATTGGCTCGTGGAGCACAGTGGTTTGTGCTCACCCTTGCTTACTCAATTAATCTAGAATCAGGAGTTATATTACTATGCTTCAGCAATATACCTGGTCGTGATGGTAAAGAAGATGAAGAGGCCAAGAACTAAGTCGTGAACCCCAGTTAGCTACCTGTCGGCACGTCCTGAGGGTCCCACCTGCGTGTTTCGTTTCCACTGATGCATTTTATTGATTTCGGCTTGATTGACCCATGTGTAAGTCTACTATTATATTTACGCTTCCACATGATATGTACTTTTGATGTTTAGTATTGTATCTGTGAGCACTATCTACTAATCCAGGGAATAGTGCGGTGGAATTACAAAGGATTTTGGATTATAAAATCTGTATACGACAGGGCTGGTACTAGAGAATCCAAAAAAGGACCTTGTTTTTCAAAAATAAAGCGTAAAGGTTAACTTTTAAAGGAAAAGGGGTGTTACTTTTGAAAAGGTTATGTTGGTAAAAATATATTTCCCATGCTTGGTCTTGTTATCCATGGTTAGAAAAATATTTCTTTTCTTACTCTACAAAAACATAAATAGAGTCATAAGTAAAGAAGACAGATAAATCCTAAAATTCATTTGTGGCGAATAAACAAGAATGTGGGTGGTTTCATATCGATCCCACAAGGAAACAATAATGTGAGTTTTGAAAGAATAAATTGGTGGACCTCAAAGGATTAGATTAACTAGATAGATGAATTACTTGATTCTTGGAGAAATAGGAAGTGTGAGAATAATTATTGGATTACGACAATGATAAATAACATAAATCCTGGTGGATGTTTACAATAGTGGAATAATAGAATATAATTGATTACTAGATGGATTAATTGAATTTTGGAGAATTCGGAGATGTGATAATAACTCTTGGATTATGGACTTGATTATTAGGATGTAGAACTCTTGGATCATTAGGATGTAGAACTGATTAAATTGGCAAATAACGAATCTGAGATCTGGTTCACAAATTTATGGTGGAAGTTAAGAATTATGTGAGAATTAGATAACCATGGCTGGATTAATGAAGTTGTGGATGACACAATAGAAAGTGTATAATCAGTGGATCAGGAAAATAATCACACTCATTGTTTGGAGTTTTAAATAGCAGTAATACGGTGACTAAGTAATGAAGGAAGATAGCCTAGGCATAATTTGCAAAAGTAGAAGTTAAATTAGCAAGGCCATTGGATTCTAAGCCTATGTATAGAATATTATGAGAGTGAATTAGTTCGTTGAGTGATAATTGAATATCGGAAGGTGTTAAAACACCTTTGCAAGAAAAAAGAGCTTCCCTTTCAAAAACAGCTATTTTAAAGTTTAGCATTTCAAGACAACACTTGGAAAACCAATTTTGCCACAAAGTCTCCTTTGCAAAAAAAATGGTAATACAAGAGTGCGTACTGATATCAATTAAATTACTTCTGAATGCTCTCCTCTTCCTTCTGTGATTTCAAAAAAAAATAATTCTCTCTTCCTTACCCTTACTTCAAAATTTAATGTTAGGAACGTCAAAGATGTTCACGAAGATAAGATGGTCTCATTTTAAAATGGACTATGTATGTTGAACCCTGCGCCCTCTTATGTGTGCGCCCCAAATAGATGGTATACTGTTGTAAGATTTTACTTGGACCTTGTGCACTACCTTCTTGCCTTCGGGCGTCATAATTCACGATTACGGGAGAAGGTTGTTTTAAAAAATTTGTGCGATTTGTGTGCCACCCTAGCTCCCTAGGTGTGCTCTTGTAAAATTAGAATGGGTTTAGATTACCTTATCTCCGCGATTCAATCCTTATCTCATGCTATTCCCTCTCGCTCTTATGCTGAAAACCCCATCAGATCTATAGAAGCAACATGATGGGTTGCCAAAACCAAGGCAATCAAGGACAAGTGGAGGTCTCTCAACCTTCCTATAGTTACAGAAAGCAACATCACCAAGAAGATGATGACTGGAAGCCTCAACCCACACAAGGACCAAGACTCGAGTCCCCGTCCTACTAATATTCTCACCTTACCTACACGAAGGACCCGTAGATCAAATCCTCATCAATCAGACGCAATGGCTGTGAGCAAGGCGACTATCACTGGTTGAAGAAAGAAAAGGAGACTAATAGTTGATGCTCACCATAACCCTAACCATCCGTACAAGCTATCACATAACCACCACTCTACAAGGAATGTTAAAGAGAAGCTATCACAAAGGAAATAATAGTAGCACTGCAGCAAGTAAACCTCAAAAGGATGCCACTTGTTTCTATTGCAAGAATACTGGGCACCGCTCCAAAAAGTGTCCTCAGAAGAAGCAAGGCAAATGTTTTGATTGCGGCAACCCAGGACATTACACGAAAAGTTGCCCCCTTCAGAAACCAAAAAGGCAAGGAAATGGTGCCGTCACCACCAACTTCAACTTCAACACGGAAGGACTCATCAATCTCAAGAGCCCCAATAAGGAACAAACTGCGTCCACCAAAGTTTTGCTACCAAACCAGGAAGCTCCACAAAGTGCTACATGTTTCGAGTGCGGTAAAACAGGACATGTTGCACAATCATGTCCTCCAATACGGCAAGTTACATGGGAAGCATGCTTCACTTGCGGACAAACCAGATATTACTACTATGAGTGCCTAGTTCCCTACTATTCATACTACAAGAAACACCATGATGAGGACATCTCTACTACATATTCATCTTCCACTTCAAGTGTGCATGATAAAGCTAGTAATGAGGCTCCAATAGGTCCTATGACAAGAACAAGAGCTAAACTGCTCCAACAACAGGTTCTGCTATTTCTTAGATAATTCCCTATTACTTTAGATGAGAATGGTATACTACCTAATGCAAATGCATTGTGTGTTCCCAGATTTAAAGCAATGGAGGAACAAGGAGGGAAGGACCAACCGACCAGCCCCAAGGAGAAAGAGAGTCATATGGCCACAAGGGAGGAGCCCATGTGGTCACATATCAAAAGGAGGGTAAGCTCCATGCAGCCCAAAACTAGAAGAAGAGGCCCATATGCCACTCGATCAAGGAGATAAACCGAACCTGTCAATTGAGGAGTTTGCGGGCATATGTGCCAATGATGGGCTGAGATTGTTTAATTTAGCCATGTAAATAGTTAACGTTTAATTCTGAATTGCTTTAGGATCTAAATCGGTTTCAATGACCGAATAGAATAGGAGTTGAGTTCAAGTCTATTATGTGTGCGTTTGGGGGGCATCCTTTATAAGGCAGCCGCCACCCCATTGATAATAGATTGATTTAGCAAATTACTCTTATTCTTTCTGTTTGCTGAACCAACTTGAGGGAAAAATTGGGAGTTTATTGAAATCAATATCGTTCAACCTTTTTTGCTGGGAATTGGGAGCGTGATACAACTTCATCTGGTGGTCGTGAAGTTTAACACGTGTGATTGGGCAAATTATAGAGTGCTAACTCTTGCATTGGCATTAGGGGATCACTACAATTCTTCAAATCCACATGAGTATCTTGATCCTACATCGAGAAGATCGGGTGACCCCGTATCATCTTGGTATCGAAACGCGGTTACTTTTAGATTGATTTATTCCTGTCCTATAATGATTTATTTCTGTGCTATAGTCCATTAAAACTGAAAATTGCCAAAAAAAAATATCCAAACATTTAGATTAATCTATTATTTCACATGAGTTTTATTACGTTTTAGTCCATTAGAATGTTTGTTTAGGTGCTGATCATTGTGTTCCTTCACGTAACTTGATCTTGTGCCCATGTGAAACCTGAAAACAAATCCGCAGGTTGAAATCCTCAATTAGCGTCCGAAAAGAAGAATGAATATGAGTCGGTTTGTTATTACCGTGACATTGGAAACTATCTCTCGGTTGGTATCCGAAATTGCTCTACAAGTATCCTATCCGAATTCCATTAGGGGAAGTAGAGTCCAAATCCAACTCTTAGAGTTTCTTATCCAAGATTCCATTTTGAGAGTTCTTTCCGAATTCTACTTGGGGAGTTCATATCCGAGTCCACTTGACGCAACTTGTGTTCCGTCCACCACTTGTTAGCCAGTTGAACCACTTTGCGTTAACTTAAATCCTTTGAATACTTAAGACTAGTCATTGATGTTGCATTGAGGGCTGCTCCTGAATACTTTACTGAACATTGGGCTTGTGCATCACTCACTCGACCATGATTTAAAAATCAAGAGATAGAGAGTTCAACCTTTCCGCTGGGAATTGGGAGCACGATAGAACTTCATCTGGTAGTTGTGAAGTTCAACATGTGTGATTGGGCGAATTATAGTGTGCTAACTCTTACATTGGCATCGGGGATCACTACAATTCTTCAAATCCATGTGAGTATCTTAATCCTACGTCGAGTAGATCGGACGACCCCGTATCATCTTGGTATCGGAGCGCGGTTTACTCGGTAGGATTATTTACCCTTACTTTTAGATTGATTCAGCAAATTGCTCTTGTTCTTTCTGTTGGCTAAACCAACTTGAGGGGAGAATTGGGTGTTCATTGAAATCAAGATCGTTCAACCTTTCCACTGGAAATTGGGAGTGCGATAGGACTTCATTTGGTGGTCATGAAGTTCAACACGTGTGATTGGGCGAATTATAAAGTGCTAAATCTTGCATTGGCATCGAGGGATCACTATGGTTCTTCAAATCCACGTGATTATCTTGATCCTACATCAAGAAGATTAGATGACCCCGTATCACTTTCGACGTGAGCTACGCCAAGGGCTCACGCAACTTCATGAGAAGCATGATGCCTTTGCTGATAAAATCGCAAGGGAGGTGCAAAACTTAGAGTTACAAGCTGATGAAAACGTATGCCAATTGCGGGATGACATTGGAGCCCTCACTAGGCTCGTACAAGCTCGCAATGGTGGTGATGAAGCAAGTGTTCAAGGAGAAGCTGCTGCCCATGTACTTCCTAAACCACAACACCAAGTGGCAACAAATGTGGTGTGTCCACCACTGCTCAGGGGATGAGGACTTTCGGAAGGCCATGGAGGGCACGGCCAAGGCCTAGGTGGTGGCCGTGGTGGTGCTGAGCATGCGGTGGAATGGGATTGTGACTTTGCATTGCATTGCAATGATAATTATCATCGTCCATGCAATGAAGATGATGGTTTGAGCAAGCTCAAGTTTTTCATACCCAAATTTGCAAGTAGAACTGATTCCGAGGAGTAACTCACTTGGGAATTGAAGGTTGACAAGATATTATGTATGCATCACTATACGGATGAGAGAAAGATACAATTGGCATCTCTTGAGTTCGAAGGTTACGTTTTGGATTGGTGGAAACAATTGATCACTCAAAGAGCTAATAATTGAGAAGATCCTATTGCTTCATGGCAAGAGATGAAGCGAAAATGAGAGTCCATTTTGTTCCTCATCATTACAAATGTGATCTATTTGATAAATTGCAGAATATGAAATAGGGAGCACATTATGTGGAGGAGTACTACAAGGAAATGGAGCTAGCCATGATTTGAGCCAAGGTTCACGAATAGGAAGAGCAAACTGTTGTAGGGGTGGCCCCTACCTAAGCCCAGCCGGCCTGTTAGAAGGCTGTAAAGCCCAATGTGGGACATATGTAATGACATAAATACCCTTGAGGGGGTTACTCAGGTGTAAGGGTAAGGTTGTAAAAACACTCCCCATGTGGATATATATACAATACAGGCCATGGGGAAACCCTAAGCATTGCTCACCTAACTCTCCACTACCATACTCTCTCTCTCTCTGTTTGGTCTATAGCCACGACAGCTGGTGCCGTCCGTGGGGAGGACAAGAGCAAGCCTCAAGATCTGAAGGATGGCACTGAAGTAAGCTTCATCATCGGCAGCTAAGAAGAAGAAGGGGGCACGACGGAGTCTCGCGTCAACACCAGGGCTTCGGCGGCGGCAGCGCGGTGTCGACGATGACTCGGGTGCGGTAGCCATGAACGTCAACGCTCATGGCGTAACAGTCGACCTTGGCGCGCGCGCGATGATCGACTCTGCGGCTGGCGCGATGGCCGACCCCACCCTGTGCGCGGCGAGCGACCCCGCCGCTGGCGCCACGGTCGACACTGGCAGCACCGACCAGGTAGTCGGGTGTGGTAGCGCTAGCGCCCATGTAGGCGCGGCCGCCGTCCCTATACCCGGCGCGGGAGAGCCAGGCGGTTCAGGCGGCAACACTGGCCTCATCACCGACACCGGAGTCTACCGCGCCGGTGCATCAGGCAACCTGGGAGCGCGGGCCATGGTCGCCGCTATCCCAGCAACACGACCAAGTGTGCCGATTGCCCCGGCCATGCCAGCGGTGGAGAGCGCCCTGCTGACGACTATCGGCACGCTCCAGTGGGAGTTGGCGGATCTCTGGGAGCCGTGTGGGATATGCAAGAGGCTCGGAGTCAGCAGACCCCGCCGACGGTTGTGCCAGAGCCCACGCCAGAACGGGAGGATAGCTGTGACGCGCCCATGTCCAGCCGCGTCCCGCTGCGACACGTGGACCTGGAGTCCCCACTCTCTGCGGGCCTGCAGCAGTCGGCATGGCCGGAGGACTTCATGTTCCCCAGCGCCATCGAGCCGTACAAGGGCAACACGGACCCTCCGGAGTTCGTGCGCGTGTACGAGACCACCATCGAAGCCGCCGGTGGAGATGACACCACGAAGGCGAAGGGACTCCCCCTTGCGTTATAGGGAGTGGCGCTCTCTTGGTTTTTCAGCATCGAGCCAAACTCCATCTACGCATGGGAGCAAATCCGCGACCGCCTCTACAACAACTTCCAAGGGAATTATGTCGAGCGCGTCGATGCGGATCAGCTCTTCGCGATCAAGAAAAAACCCTCAGAGAAGCTCCGGGAGTACTTCAAGCGCTTCACGAAGGTCCGCTGCTAGGTCAAGGATGTCAACGAGACAACCATCATCAATGCAACGGTACAGGGCCTCCGCCCAGGGCCGCTGGCCGAGTACAACACGCGAAAGCTAATCAAGACGATGGCGAAGCTCTTTGACAAGATGGAAGAGTACGCCAGAGCGGAAGAAGATGCGCGGCGGCGCCAAGGTGACGACTCTGACACCAATCAAGTGGAGGGCACGAGAAAGAACGGAGATTCGTTGAAGGAAGGCTCCTCGAAGGGCAAGCGCAAGCAGGAGCCATCGAAGGATGCCTCCGAGCGCAAGGATGCCCAGCACAAGGACTCATCAGGCGACAAGCCCAAGCGTGGCCAACAGAAGTCTCGGAGGGCCCACTATGTCTTTGACATTGAGGGCGGCCCCGAAGACAATGCCCCACCGGACGTGGCGGCAGAGCCCGCCGGGGCTGGGGGCGGGGGCGCGGTCATGGTCGCGATGATAGAACTTGCGGGGAATACGATGACCAGCACCACCGGCAGTGGTGTGAGGTACATGGTCGAGGCAGCCACGACACGCGCGCATGCACCACCATAGCGGCACTTCGGCAGAGCATCGCCAGGGATAGAAACCTTAAGGCGCAGCCGCCCGTTGTGGCCCACGTCCAGCAACCCCTGAAAGGCCCCACGCAAATCCAGGATCAAGGGTTGCAGCCTCAGGAGGGCCCTCTGCGGATTCAAGCCCATGTGCAGCAAGCTCAGGAGGGCCCCTACGGATTCAGGGCCCCGGAGGGAGCCCAGCGTAGGGTTATAAACGTCATCTCCGGGGGCTCCTCACTGGAGTTCGCCTTGGCGCGGCAGCGGAGGCCTATGCAAGGAGGCTACAGCACATGGCGGCATACCCGGCGCAGGCACCGCCAGACTGGGCGCAGCACAAAATTACCTTCACGCCTGCTGACACCGAGGGCGTAGAGTTCCCCCACCAAGATCTCCTGGTCATCCAGGTCGCCATCGTAGGATGCGACGTGAGGCACGTCCTAGTCGATGGAGGGAGCTCCGCGAACATTTTGTTCGTAGTGGCCTTCGACCAGATGGGGATCCCCCGAAGTCGCTTAGGCCCCTCGGGAATCCCGCTGCAGGGCTTCGGAGGTCAGCCCCTGTGGGCGCTGGGCCAGATATGCCTACAGGTCTCCTTTGGCCAAGACGACAACGTGAGGAGCGAAGACGTCACCTTCGACATCTTCGGTATCCTGTACCCCTACAACGCCATACTCGGGTGACCAACCCTCAATTCCTTTGGGGCAGTTCCACACCACAGCTTCTTATGCATGAAGCTCTCGAGCCCACGGGGTATCATCACCGCCCACGGCGAACAGGATATGGCCCAGCGCATAGAGCTTGGTACCCGAGGCCCGCATCACGAGGTTCAACGGGACTCTTAGACCTGGCACGCCAGCGCAAGGGCCCTTGGCGGCTTCAGGAAGCACCCCGTCGGGCTCCCACGCGGACCGCTCTAGCAGTAGAGGCTTCCACCGTGCCCTGCCTCGCCGCCACGGCAACGACAGTCGCAGCTGTTCCCGCCCTCGAGCGATCAGTGGTTAGTACCTTGTCTTTTGTAATCGCTCCCCCGCGCAAACGGGAATTCAATAAAGTTCACCGTTCACGAAACTCGTCTTATTTCCTGCAAAAATGCGCGGAGGCTTGCCTCCACGTGAACTCTCCGTGAGTATAAACAAAGACACGCGTTTGCGTGCACACTCTTCGTGAGTATAAACAAAGACACGCGTTCGCGCGCGCACTCTCTGTAAGTATAAACAAAGACACGCGTCCGCGCGTGCACTCTTCGTGAGTATAAATAAAGATACGTGTCCGCACGTGCACTCTTTGTGAGTATAAACAAAGACATGCGGGGGGACGTCTCCGCACACACTCTGCGGAGTATAAATAAGACGTAGCATCGAGGTCCGCCTCCGCACGCACTCTACAGAGTATAAATAAGACGTAGCGTCGAGGTCCACCTCCGCACACACTCTGCGGAGTATAAATAAGACGTAGCATCGAGGTCCGCCTCCGCACGCACTCTACGGAGTATAAATAAGACGTAGCGTCGAGGTCCGCCTCCGCACGCACTTTACAGAGTATAAATAAGACGTAGCGTCGAGGTCCGCCTCCGCACGCATTCTACGAAGTATAAATAAGACGTAGCGTCGAGGTCGGCCTCCGCGCGCACTCTACAGAGTATAAATAAGACGCGGATGTTGTCCCTGCGCACTCTATTGAGTATAAACAAGACGCGGATGTTCCCGCACACGCATAAGCGTTATCCCTGTGCGTACTCTCCGGAGTATAAATAAGACGTGGTTGATGGTCCCACGCACTCTACCCAGTATAAATAAGACGCGGATGTTGTCCTTGCGCACTCTACTGAGTATAAACAAGACGCGGATGTTCCCACGCATGCATGGGCGTTATCCCTGTGCATACTCTTTGGAGTATAAATAAGACGTGGTTGATGGTCCCACGCACTCTACGGAGTATAAATAAGACACGGATGTTGTCCCTACGCACTCTACTGAGTATAAACGAGACACAGATGTTCCCGCACACGAATGGGCGTTGTCCCTGGGCGTACTCTTTGGAGTATAAATAAGATGTGGTTAATGGTCCCACGCACTCCACGGAGTACAAACAAGACGCAACAGAGGCTTGCCTCCGCGCGCACTCCATTGGGCACCGATCAGGCGCAGCAGAGGCTTGCCCCATGTGCACCCCGTGAAGCACAAGTTAGGCGTGTGGCTGTTGTCCCGCGCGCGCCCCATGACAGCGAGTATGGGAGTCATCAGCGCGGGGAAGCAGCCCTACCCGCGGGTCAGCCTAAGTAGGGGACGGAGTGCTCGCATGTCTACCTCGACTAGGCACGAGCTCCGCTGCCACCATTTTGAAGGGTAGGGGACGGAGTGCTCGGGCGTCTACCTCGACTAGGTGCCAGCTCCGTGCCACCGCTTTGAAGGGTAGGGGACGGAGCGCTCGCGCGTCTACCTCGACTAGGCGCCAGCTCCGCTGCCACCGCTTCGAAGGGTAGGGGACGGAGCGCTCGCGCGTCTACCTTGACTAGGCGCCAGCTCCGCTGCCACCTCTTCGAAGGGTAGGGGAGGAGGGCCCGTGCATCTACTGCGACTAGGCGCCAGCTCCGCTGTCACCACTTCGAAGGGTAGGGGGCTTCGAAGGGTAGGGGACGGAGCACCGCGCGTCTACCTTGACTAGGCGTGTGGCCACGAACCTGGATCACCAAGCGTTGCTGACATGCGGGCCAGAGCTCCTTGGGGGTGCTTGGAGGACTCGGAAATGAGGGTGAGCATCTGACCTTTTAGCGACGTGTGGTCCTTTTGAAGTTTACTAACGGCCTTGTCGTACAAACCCTTGCTCTTAGTCGGGCGTTGCAGGTGGCTCACGCCCGCGAGCTGGGGGTGTTAGAGGACTGGCTGCGCGGTACCGAAGAGGCCCTTCGCGCAGCCGAGGAGGCGCACTCCGCCAAGGACAACCGCATCCAACGTTTGGAGGTGGAGCGTGCGAGGCAATCTCATACGCCGAGGCGCTCATGGCGGCGGCGTGGTTAGCAGCCACAGAGGCGGCACGGCGAGCGGTCGCGGAGGAGCTAGACGGCCTACTCCAGCAAATCGCTGCGCTGGAGAAGGAGAAAGGCCGTCTCGCCACGTCTCTTGGGGAGCGGGACCGGACTTTGGGAGATGCCTCGGTGGCCGCAAGGGATGACATGCTAGCTTTGGAAGGCGCCCTTGAAGATCTTGTCGCCGAAGTGCCGCCTCGCTCCTTCGGGCCTGAAGAGCTGTCGCGGACACATCGTTGGATCGGGGATGCAGCCAACCTTGCTCGCAACGCCGCGACGTCCTTCGGCAACCACTGCTCCTACGTGACCTCGTGCCTGGCGTGCGCGCTTCTCCGGCACTGGGGCTACCGGCATGTCGACGAGCTGGCTGACCCCCACCTGGAGATGCCGGCCGGGGCCAGAGTGATGTCCGATGTCGTGCGCACTGTTCGCCCCACTGTTCGAGTTTTCCACGAGAGGATTTGGGAGTACATTGGGGAGGCCGCGGCGAAGGTAGAGCTGCGGTAGACCATGTGCAATGAGGGGAACCTCGGCCGATGGCTAGATGAAGTCCCGCGCATGACGAAGGTGGCACTGAAGCCTCGGGGCGTGACGCGAACCCACATGTGTGACACCGGGGTTATCGTGTGTTGGTGTGCATTGTAATATGCATGCCCCCTTCTATGAATAAAGTAGAAATTGCCCCCATGTTCTAACTAGTGTTCTGAGTAGCTGCTCGATAGGGACCGGCTGCTAGTTTCTGACCTCGTGACCCGACGGCGTCTTCAACGCTGGCGCTGGGCCGAAGAGTCGCTGGATTTCTGGGTAGCCCAGGGCTCTTCGGGCGTGGCTTCAGCGCGGACGCTTGTAGATTTGACTTTTACCGCGCCCCCTTGTAAACATCCTTCGACAAATGCAGAAAGGGCTTTAGTTGAAGTATGTCTCCTATGTCTCCGTCACTTCTTCCGACTGCGCTTTCCTCTGGTAGACTCGTAGGACATCACGCTCGCCTATACGCTAGGTAGACCTTCGTGTGCTTCGTCCTCAACCCTTCCAGACGGTGGCCGCGCGAGCGTTCCATTCCCCACCCTTCGATGCAGCGGCATCGGGGCTGGCGCTCAGTCAAAGTAGACGCGCGCGAGCGCTCCGTCCCCTACCTTTCGAAGTGGTGGAAGTGGAGCTGGTGCCTAGTTGAGGTAGATGCGCGAGCGCTCCGTCCCCTACCCTTCGAAGTGGTGGCAGCGGAGCTGGCGCCTAGTCGAGGTAGACGCACGAGCACTCCGTCCCCTACCCTTCGAAGTGGTGGCAGCGAACTGGCGCCTAGTCGCGGTAAACGCGCGAGCGCTTCGTCCCGTACTCTTCGAACCCTTCGAAGTGGTGACAGCGGAGCTGGCGCCTAGTCGCAGTAGACACGAGGGCGCTCCGTCCCGTATCCTTTCCTTTTTCTCTTGTCTGAGAACAATTCTCAGGTTGCGGTACCAATCAATAAAATTCATTCCATTAAGTTTTTCTTTCTCAAGAACAAATCACAAGTTAAAACCAGAATTGTTACTCGAAGCAGCCATGATCTACAACAGAAAATAAACAAGCAAAGTTCAGCACTATGTTCATGTTTGATCTTCCACTAAACAATTTAACAATAGATACTCCCACTATATGCTTTGTAATCGTCTTCCCTCTAACGACATATAGTGGTCAAGATCCATGTTCATCTAAGTTCTAGTGAGCTTTGGCATCATCGCTAGAAACCTAGCGACGTAGGTAAGCAACGCTTGCTAATCACATCTTATGTGACTCTTGTTTGTTGGGTGGCATCCAATGCCCCGGCTCCCAACACCATGCCCCAAGGCCCAAATCCAATTTGATAGCCTTGTCAAGTAAACCAATACTATGCATGTGGATGTCTGACATCCACCCTATTAGATCAAGATAGTTGATGGTACTCTGCTTTGGCAGACCTACCAAACAATGATCGTAATTCTTATAGGCGTAGTAATTGGAAGGGCATCAAATAAATTCATAATTTTTTGAGGGAATCTATTCTGCCATGAAAAATACATCATCTACTGGTATGGCATGAAAGAATAGTATGACAGGAAATAAACATCACATGCATATAATCACATTATACTGTGAATGGTATGGCCTTTTGAATCGTAGTGGTCACCATCGCCATGGTTCCACGGTGATGTCCTTCGCCGCACTTCCTGTCCTCTTTGTGAGAGACCATGTGGATGTGACCCCATATTTGTGATGAGTAATTGACTCGAGTTCTGGCAAGTTTGAGTTTGGTTGTGTGGTTTGGGCCATGTTGTTGTGCGGTGCAATCGGCTTCGGTCGGACTTGGTCAAACTTGGTCGAAGTGCTTAGGATGATTAGTCTGTTGATTCGACAGGTTTGGGCATTTTCGTGTTTAAGATTTCTCTAATGCGAGTGTTGATTATATTATGTTGAACTGTGCTATGTGATGTGTTTCTTGTCTGTGATGGCTGCAGGACGTCGAGGCGGAGTCGTGGCGAGGCACAAGATGACCGGACTAGGCACAGGTGGTGCTGAGGTCAAAGCGGTCGAGGTGTGCCGAAGATGGCGAGGACTCGAGGTGGTTGCGAGGCTTGGGCGGCAAGAAATGAGGAAGCTTCCCGGAAGGTGCAGGAGGGGCGTTTTGGTAAAAGCGTAGGGCTGCACAAAAGGAAGCGGATTTGGTTTTGAGCTAATGGATAGAGCGCAAGAGTTGTTTGAGTTAGCGGATAAAGCAAGTTGTAAACCCGTTAAGCAAACACTATAAATGGAGGTGGTTTGCACCTGGTGGTTATATGACTTGAGAGAAGAGAGATGGCTTTTGGGAGAGGTTGTTAGGGTTTTAGATTTTTGCTTGTGCTTTTGCTCCTCTTTCTGTTGGAGTAGGTCTGAAGTAGTAGTCTTGGTTGTTGGAAATGGTTGCGTGAGAGTGTGCTCCTGTGTGGAGAGTTGGCTGTAAGCAAGTTTCTTGTAAATCATTCCTCTCTCTGAGGGTGCAAACGTTGCCACCCGCAAAGCTTATGAGAAGCACTGCAATGATTCACTCGAAGTTAGCTGTCTCATGCTTGCTACCATGTCCTCTGAGCTTCAGAAGCATTATGAGAATGCAGATGCTCACACTATGATTGAAGGACTGCGTGACATGTTTGAGAACCAAGCTAGGACCGAGAGGTTTAACATTTCAAAGTCCTTGTTTGCGTACAAGCTGGCGGAAGGTAGTCCAGTTAGTCCTCATGTGATCAAGATGATTGGTTACATTGAGAGCGCGGAGAAGCTTGGTTCTCCCCTTAATCCTGATCTGGCTACGGATGTTATTCTCCAATCTCTCCCTCCGAGCTATGAGTAGTTCATTATGAACTTTCATATGAATAGCATGGAGAAATCATTGACTGAATTGCAAGGGATGCTTAAGACAGTAGAGGAAAGCATTAAGAAAAACACTAATCATGTAATGATGGTTCAGAAGGAGAATAAAAAGAGGAAGCATTGGGCGCCCAAAGGCAAAGGCAAAGGAAAGGTTCTAATGAGCACACTAGCTCTAAGCCAAAGCCAAATGGGAAGGTCAAATCTGGCCCTTCTCCGATGATGAATGCTACCACCGCCATGTCAAGGGGCATTGGTTTAGGAATTGTAAGAAATACTTGGAGGATCTGAAAAAAAGAAGGAAGCGAGACTTACGCTTCAGGTATAAATGTTATAGAAATTAATCTTGCAATTTCTTCTGGTGAATCTTGGGTATTTGATACCGGATCGATGATTCATACTTGCAAATCGTTGCAGGGTCTAAGAAGGACTAGAAGTTTTGCAAGAGGCGAGTTGGACGTGCGTGTCGGCAATGGAGCAAAGGTTGCTGTACTGGATGTCGGCACTTATCACTTGCCATTACCTTCAGGATTAGTTTTGGAATTAAATAATTGTTATTACATTCTAGCATTGAGTAAGAACATCATCTCTTCTTCATGTTGGAGGAAGATGGTGGTTATGAGTTCGTAATAAAGAACAAACGTTGTTCTATTTATTTGAATGATATACTCTATGCACATTGTCCATTGATGAATGGGTTATATGTTCTTGATCTTGAGGATAAGCTTTGTCTATAATATTAATGCAAAGAGGTCATGGCCTAATGATTTGAATCCCGCTTTTATTTGGCATTGTCGCTTAGGTCATATAAATGAGAAATGCATAGAAAGCTCCATAAAGATGGTCTACTCAACTTATTTGATTTTGAATCATTTGAGACATGCGAGTCTTGTTTGCTTGGCAAGATGACAAAGCGCCTTTCACGGTCATAGTGAGAGGGCAAGTGACTTGTTGGGACTTGTACATACCGATGTATGTGGACCAATGAGCTCGATGCTGAGAGGTGGTTTTCAGTATTTCATTACTTTTATCGATGACTTTAGTAGATATGGATACATCTACTTAATGAGGCACAAGTCTGAATCGTTTGAAAAGTCCAAAGAATTTCAGAATGAAGTACAAAATCAGCTAGGCAAGACAATTAAAATTATGCGATCTGATCGTGGAGGTGAATATTTGAGCCATGAATTTGGTGAACATCTAAAACAGTGTGGATTTGTTCCACAGCTGACTCCACCTGGCACGCCTCAATGGAACGGGGTATCTGAACGGAGGAACCAGACCTTGTTAGACATGGTTCGGTCTATGATGAGTCAATCTGGTCTTCCATTGTCCTTCTGGGGATATGCTCTAGAAACTGTTGCGTTTACACTAAACAGAGTTCCATCTAAATCAGTGGAAAAGACACCATACGAGAAATGGATCGGGAAACATCCTGGATTGTCTTTCCTTAAGATATGGGGTTGTGAGACTTATGTGAAACGTTTGACGTCTGATAAGCTCCATCCTAAATCTTATAAATGCTTCTTTGTTGGGTATCCTTGAGAAACCAAAGGATATTATTTTTACAATCGGGAAGAAGGCAAAGTGTTTGTCGCTCGGAACGGTGTCTTTTTGGAAAAAGAGTTTCTTTCAAAGGGTGTTAGTTGGAGCAAGGTGCAGCTTGAAGAAATTCGGGAAACACCTATTGAACCTCAACAGGATGTACAAGATGTTGTACAACCGGTTATGGAGGCACCGCCCCCACGTAGGTCTACAAGGGCACGTCACGCAACTGAAAAGTTCACGCTCCTAACCACGGGACAACGCGATATATTGTTTTTGGACAATGATGAGCCCAAGAGCTACACAAAAGCAATGATGGGACCAGACTCTGAAAAATGGCTTGGAGCCATGAGGTCCGAAATAGAATCCATGCATGATAATCATGTTTGGAACTTGGTGAATCCACCCGATGGTGTAAAAACTATTGAGTGTAAATGGGTTTTTAAGAAAAAGATAGACATAGATGGAAATGTTCACATCTATAAGGCACGATTGGTGGCGAAAGATTTCAAGCAAATTCAAGGTGTTGATTATGATGAAATATTTTCACCCGTCGCTATGCCAAAGTCTATTCGGATCCTCCTAGCGATTGCTGCCTATTTCGACTACGAGATTTGGCAGATGGATGTCAAAACGGCTTTCCTAAATGGAAACCTAAGCGAGGATGTGTACATGAAACAGCCTGAGGGTTTTGTTGATCCGAAAAATGCTGGGAGAATATGCAAGCTTCAGAAGTCCATCTATGGATTGAAGCAAGCATCTCGGAGTTGGAATCTTCGTTTTGATGAAGTAGTCAAAGGGTTTGGCTTCATCAAGAATGAAGAAGAGCCTTGTGTTTATAAGAAGGCTAGTGGGAGCGCACTTGTTTTTCTGGTCTTGTATGTATATGACATATTATTGATCGGAAATGATATTCCAATGTTAGAAGCTGTGAAGTCTTCTTTGAGAAAAAGTTTCTCAATGAAAGATCTCAGAGAGGCAGCTTACATTTTGGGCATAAAGATCTATAGAGATAGATCGAAGAGGCTAATTGGATTAAGCCAAAGTACATACATTGACAAGGTATTGAAACGGTTCAATATGCAAGATTCCAAGAAAGGTTTCTTGCCTATGTCACATGGCATTAGTCTTAGCAAGACTCAGTGTGCTTCAACACTTCATGAGCAAAAGAAGATGAGTAAGATTCTGTATGCCTCAGCTATCGGATCCATCATGTATGCTATGCTTTGTACGCGCCGAGATGTTTCATATGCTCTAAGTGTTACGACGGTATCAATTTAGCCCGGTCTAGCTCAACTGGTCGCTGTAAAGAATATTCTTAAGTACTTTAGAAGGACTAAGGACATGTTCCTTATTTTTGGAGGTGAAGAAGAGCTCGTTGTAAAGGTTACACTGATGCTAGTTTCCAAACTGATAAAGATGATAGCGGTCGCGATCGGTTTTGTGTTCTGCCTCAATGGAGGGGTAGTGAGCTGGAAAAATTCCAAGCAAGAGACGATCGCTGATTCAACAACTGAGGCCGAGTATATTGCAGCTTTTGAAGTCGCAAAGGAAGCTATTTGGATCAGAAAATTTGTTTTTGAGTTGGGTGTGATCCCTAATGTGTCCAGTCCAGTGGATCTCTATTGTGATAATAGTGGAGCCATTGCGCAAGCAAAGGAGCCTAGGTCACACCAAAAGTCCAAACATATACTTCGGCGCTATCACCTTATCTGGGAGATCATTGATAGAGGTGAAGTGAAGATTTGCAAGGTGCACACGAATTTGAATGTTGCTGATCCGTTGACAAAGCCTCTCCCACAACCAAAGCATGAGGCACACACGAGTGCAATGGGTATTAGATACTTACATGATTGACTCTAGTGTGAGTGGGAGATAATTGTATCAAGTCTATGTTTATGAAATTTTGAATAAGGTGTTATTTGGTTCCTTGAATAATGATTGTATGCATTGATTGGCAAGTATGTGACTTGTTCGTGAAACTCTTTGTTTTATTTAATCTTATTCTAAAGATCCCTAGTCTTATGTCATTACATTGGGACAACAATGATTTATGGACTAGCACATGTATTGATTGATGATCATGTTTCACGGATCATGGATATAGGAATATCAAATCAATAATGTGGACACATGTTAGAGAACATGGTGTTGGATTGACCCACTCCAAGACGTTGCTAGGATTGTTATGTTAATATGTGCCATCAAGCGATCTCAAGTGGTATACCTATTGGATCCTTCGACCTGAAATCGCCATTGTTTCTCACTATGTGTAGTGGTGCACTTTGGGGCTGCCAAACACTACTCCGTAACTGGGTAGCTATAAAAGTGATCTTCAGGTGTATCATGAAACATGGAATGGGATGTGAGCAGATTAAGATGGAATTTGCCCCTCCTACATAACAGGAGGGATATCTCTGGGCCCCTCGATGTGGTTGGATTAGGGAAGTGCATGGCCATGCCAAGGTGATTAAAGAGTTAATCACAATGTGACTAAAGGGTTAGTCATGAGTTGTAATCCACCACAAGATCGAGTGAATGGTTGAGCTATCACAAGGGTGGCACGAATCTCGCCTTAAGTTCGACTGGTATCGTGTGGCAAAGGGATCCAAGTGTGTGTATATCAAGGTTTAGACGATATGATCTTTATGTGTATTCGGGAGTCAATATGCCCTGCTAGGTGCCACTATTGACTTATGGCTTGAAAAGGGTTTTTGGGTCATGGCTGTCTACACATGAACCTAACGGGTCACATACTTAAGGGGTTGGAATTGGAAAGCTTGCCTATATGATTGTCTCTAGTGCAAGTGAGAGATTGTTAGTGATGTGTCCAAGAGGCAATCATAAACAATTCGGTTTTATAGGCTAAAAGGGATATTGATCCATATGGGATTAGGGTTCTAATGGGCCTACAACGTGGAAGCCCATTAGCATGCTCTATAAATATGTGGAGGTAGGGCTGCAGGTAGGATAGACTACTATGCTGAAAACCCTGGCTGCCACCTCCCCTCGGCCGTATCCCGAAACCCTAGCGGGCGCGCGGTGCTAGCACACCAGCGCACGGTGTTCCATCCCGAACGTGTGGACTCCGTGAAGGCGCCGCTGCTGTTGCTGCTGTGCTGATCGGCGAGAAGCGCAAGGCTATTGCTAGGACGCGAGGAGGAGATATTTAGTTCGTGAGACGGTCGACTGCTTCTTCTTCATCAACGCACATCTACATTGGACCGGGCTGCTCCAACTCTTCTTCCGCTGCGCAGCGCATCTAGTGGTAACTATCCATGACTCCGTTACACGTATGTTTTCTGGTTGAACGCGGTAGAAAATCAAATGTTGTAGCTAGCATAGCCTGCCCGTTCTCCTTCAGGAGGTAGGGAGGCTTAGGGTTGCATAGGGCACCAAATCTGAAGAATGGGGAGCTTGCGGGCTTTTATAGCCGAGGCAAGGCGATTTGTGTAGTGGCTACCTTGCTCAGGTATTGGTGCATGGCTGGAGCGGGAGGACGCAGGAGCTTTCGATTGAATTCGGCAGTGGCAGCAGGGAGATCAATAAGTGGTGTGGCACATCGACCTTAGTGCTCCCTTGACTAGTGAGTTGTAGCAGTTAAAGTTGTGGTGTGAGCATGTCAGTCATGAGGAGCTTGCTTGGTGCCGATGACAAACTTGATCTGGCTGCTCCAGCGTGGCTAAGGGCTCATTATTAGGTGGTGTCAGAGCATAGCAGACAATGGTACAGTCTTGGCAAGGTGATAGTGGTGAATGAAGTCACGACAACAGCGAATAGGGAGAAGCTAGGTGGAGGGGTGGAACATGGGAGGTGGCGGTTTTTTAGGAGGCGCCAATGACCAGGGAAGTGAAAAGCTTAACAAGGAAAGTGTAAAAAGGCCAGAGATTGCCAATTTGGGAAAATTTCAAATTAAGCCAAAATTCAAATGAATTCAAATTCTTTTGAAGTTTTAGAATGTTTCAACTTACCCTCCATAAAATGAATCTCGTCCTCAAGATTAACTTGAATTGGGGAACAGATTGGGGAAATCTCACAACAGATCCAATTCCGTCACCTAATTTGCTTCTTCTGCGGTGTGGTTCCACCATAGAACTCTGCAAAACCTAACATTTTTGTTTCTTAATTGTCTTTCTATTGTCTCTAGAATTTGTATTGGTTCTTCTTGATATGTTAAATCATTTTGCAAGTCTATATCTTCAACTTGTACTTGTTCGGTTGGCTGACGAAGGCACTTCGAAAGTTGTGACACATGAAACATATTATGTACTCTAGCCAAATTCAGTGCCAACTATAATCTATATTCCACTTCTCCTATTCTTTCTATGATCTTGTAAGGATCGACATATCCTGGGGCTAATTTTTCATTCATTTGATATCTTTTTATAGATTTGAAAGGTATAACTTTAAGGTAAACATAATGATACAAGGTGCCCGATTTTCATGATGTAGGATCAAGTATAACTTTTGACCCGTGCAACCTGATGAACTAATGGTACCAACTACTGTCTCAATATAGCAATCTACAATAAAAATATTTGTCCAACCACACACTCGTGATTCCGTCTACTTAACCACACAAAGTCGACATGTCATCGCTCCTACAAAACACAAGGAATAACAAGAACAATGGGGTTGAAGACATCCAATTCCCCTCTAGGTTGTAACTGTGTTAAATTCTAAGAAAAATAAACGTATAGCGCTGTCTAAAATAATATATTGATTTATGATGATCTAAGGTTTACAAGAGGGCCTAGGGTATTTGAGCCTCCACCCCAACTCACGAACACATGCAGCACGGCTGAATGCCGGCTTGACCCAGTTCAAACTCAACAATAAACAGCAAAAGAAAATACAACCGACTTCGGTTCGGTCTCAAACAGCACGCAGTTCTAATTTGGATAGACTCGACCAAATTGTTTTTCCATGCACACAAGAGATTCCCATGTGATTCGGAGGACAGCTGGCCAATCCTTTTGATTTGGAATTAATGAGTTGGTTTTCTTGCCTTTGCTTCACACGTCGTCTTCTTGTCCTCTGCCATGCACGACACTTTTTCCATGGAAAGTGCATGCTGCATGCATGGTCCTCTACTTGCTGTGCGCCAAATAAGACCTCCATGGCTCCATGCATTAACTCCTCTCTCTCCTTCCATTATTCATCCCATGGTGCGGCTGCATGCACAACATACATGCATACTTTTGTGATGGTTACTTTTGTGATGATTCATGCGGCCTCTGGACGGTTGTCTTGATTTCTCTCTCTGCTGGAGGCTTGCGTGCTATGCTCCTGGCGCTGTCGCTTTTGTTGTTGTGGCTTCCTATTTTGTGCGCGTGTACCGAGGAACGAAGAGGCCGACGCTGCTGCTTCGCGGAGGCCTTGGGACACGCTGTGCGTGAAGAAGACGCCTGCTCCCTCTTGATTTCGCATGATACGTCTTTTTGCTAGGCACGTACTCTAGACAATCAGTAATCTTTTCAGGATCACAAAATCTCTTCACGCATAAACCTACGAACAATTAAAATACTATTATTAGATGGTAACCAGTTTTCACGTTAATTAAAACCAAATTTAACTAGCAGCGAGTTCACCTGTTGATTAATCTTTTTAGCTCGTGCTCATGTAATCGTACTGTAACATCCCAAAAATTTGAAATTTGAAGATATAAAGTTTTTGAATTATTTTTGCAATATGTTCTAATTTTTGGATTTGGATTTTATGGTGTTTTCTCAAAATTTTGGTTAAGGTTCCCAAAATTTGAAGTAAAAAGAAAATATACAATTGAAAGGAAAATTCAATTGAAATTAAGAATCTGAAAAGATGATCCAGAAATTAGGAGAGAGGAATGGAAATAAAGTCTGGGGATTTATACAGAAAATTTTGCCAAAGTTTAACCCAAAAATATAGCAAGAAAAATAAATAAATAAATAAAAATATAATATGGAATGGAGTTGGGCCAGCCGAAGCCAGCCCAACCCCATCCTTCCTTCGGCCGAATGGCCCAGCCGCGCGGCGCGCGTGCACGTGCCCCTGCCAGCGGGCCCGTGTAGTCCTCACGCCGCCAGTGGCCCCGCCTCGCACCCGCGTCGCCTCCCGCCACTGCCAGCGGGCCTGGCTCTCTCTTCCCCTCTCCCACTCCCGCTGGCCGGTGGACCGGCCCTGTCAGGGGCGTCTTCCTCCCCCGGACACCTTTTTCCGCTCGGCGCAGAGCTTGCGCTCCCCGTGGAGCTCATGCACGGCATCGCCCTGCCCGTGCCGTCCCGTCGCCATGGTGGAAAGCTGCGAGCTAACGCCGCTGGTTTCCACCGCCTCGCGCGCGGTTGGCGCCACCGCCACGATTTTTCCCGCCGGTCGCGTCGGCCCGGCTACGTGGCGCCGGTCGTCTGCCGCTCCACCCGTGCGTGGGAGGTGGTAAGCGATGAGGAGACCGCAAGGGGGGAGTGTTTGCGCTGCCTTGCCAGGCCATTACGCCGCCTGCGTCACCGCCTGGTACCACCACCGCTCGACAGACTGAGCGGCCGCCCGCCATTGCCGCCTTCCCGAACGCCTATATAAGGCAATAAACCCTCCGTTGAGTTCCCCACGCCGCCCTCTCCGTTCATCAGAAGGTAATCGGGTATTCGTGCCCCGTAGCCGCCGGCGAGCTTTTTTCTCCCCCAACTCCGGCGAACTAACTCCCCGCGGTTCTTTTGTCCCAGAGCCCAATTCCTGGCGCTAGGACCATCTCCAGAGCGCTGCGAAGCCTCCCCGACCTCCACTCGAGCTCCCCGTCGTCTGTACGCCGCCGTCGCCGAGAGCCTCCTCGAGCCGCCGCCACCGCTCGACGCCGACCCATCTCCGGACCTCCTCGGCCCTTGACGACCGCGTCACCGTCTTCACCATAGCGCGAGGATCGCATTTCGGCACTCACCCGAAGCTCCCCGACATCCCCTCGCCGCCGGCCACCGTCGTCCCCGACTTCTCTGCCTGACCCCGCTGCCGACCCACCTCAAGGGGATAAATTGCCCTATAGAGGTAGGCAAAGCCTCCCCCGCTCACTTGGCTATCAGCGTTAACTCTCTTCCCCCGTTCCCTCGGCGCTGCTCAAGCCCCGGCTCGCAGCGCGAGAGTTGAACTTTCTTTATTTTCACCGACAGATGGGCCCCACTGTCGGTGGTAGCTCACTGAGCGCCACGACGACCGGGCCCCACCGGTCGATGGCACATCCGCACAAGCCCGCACCGACATATGGACCCCATGAACGAGAACCGACCCACATGTCGAGAGTACGAAAGTAAATAAAAAGGGAAATTAAAATAAATCTGAAAATACCAGTGGACCCCACATGTCAGGATTTGATAATTTCTGGATTTGACCGAAACAGAGAACTTTGACCAATCATAACTTTTTCACTTTAGCTCCAATTGAATGTAACAAATTTCTAAATTTGTTTAAATTCAAGATCTATCTAATGGAACCAGAACCATAATTTTTGGAGTTCATTTGAATTTCTGGTGATATTTTGTTGATTGGTTGCTTTTCTTTTATTTGGGTATTTCGCACGATTAAATAGCATACGAGGCTCAGGAAGAGGAGGTTGAGGCAGCCAGCTTGGAAGCTTCCGAAGACCCAGACCAAGACCCCCACGAGCAAGGCGAGTCAATACTTTGATCATGTTGAACCTACATTTTATGCAAATTACTTTCGTTTAAATTATCAAATTGCATGCTGTTACTTTATGTGCAAAATATGTTGATTCAAAATTTTAGTTATATGCCCATTGCTCAACTTGATTAAGTATTACACCCCTCTTTGGAATATTACATCTGTGAGCCTTGTCGCCTAGTGGAAAATCTTATAATGGTTAGCATTCGAAAATAAGTCCTTAATTATATGCCATGCTTAGCATTGTTTAGGAACCCGGCAAGAAATTGCCCCAAGCATCACTTTTTAATCATGAGAATTTGATTCAGCGGTCATGGTGGGAATGGTAGTAGATTTTGACATGGTTATTTTATGCTCCCAAAACTCTCAATTTGCTTTAATATCTGAGCGGATGGTTTGGGGGCTGGTATGTGGTGCAAAGGAAAGCACAAGTTATGGAGTGTGGTAGAACCGCTCAGATACCACTAAGGACTGAATCTTGTCATGTCAACCCGTGTAAAACAGTACAACCACAAGCTGGCAAAATGTAGGCAGGGTTAACTAATTTGTGTAGCTCCAAGGTGGTTACGTGAAGGTATGACCACAAGCAAAGGGATGGATGCGTAATATTCCTCACCTTTGCCCGTGATGGCTCACGAGGGACCCTTTCCGCGGTATGCGTAATATTACTACGGAAGGTTGACCTTAGCGGGCGTAACCACAGTGGACTATGCATCGTAAAGGCCCTGTGATAGTCTATTCAACCACATGGCTAAGGAATCATGTGGGGCAATGAGTAGATCTATCTCTTGTGGGTAAAGTGTGCCACTCTACAGAGTAAAAAACTATTCGAATAGCCGTGCCCACGGTCAAGGGCGGACATGGGCTCGTAACTAGATATAGTTCTGTTTACAAATTAATTGGGACTTGGGAGAAGGGAAACTTGAAGGGCGAAGGACTGCCCTGGTTGGAATTGTCCTGGGTGTTGTCCCAGTGGTACGTTAAGCGGCTATAACGCTGAAAGATACTATATGGCGCAGATGCCATGTAATGGTGGATGGAATCTGTGTCAATTATAAGATCAACTTACTCTATAAACAAAAGTTTTGAGTTTAAAAATTGCTAGGTCTCAGGGATTTTTCTATAATTGTATTCAAAAGCACTCTCCACAAAATAAAATGAACCCAAGCCATCCTTTGATTAGCCTTACATGTTAAAGTATTGCATTTTGTGTGTTGGCTTGCTGAGCACGGGGTCGGAGTGCTCATTCTCGCTTTTGCGACAAAATTCAGAAACAGGAGTTCAAGGGCACTACGCTTATGAGGAGGCCCCTGCCAACGTCGACGGAAGCAAAGGCGATAATTAAGGCGTAGGCCTCGGTGGTTAGGCATAGACAAGTAGTCTCTAGGCGTTGTGTACATTTATGTTACCGGGACCCTGGTGGCATATACTGTACACGTTACCCTACTGGCCGCTTGCCTGTGGATTGGGGTTTACTTTGCTATAATTTCCGCTGCAGTTATGTAATGAACACATTCGGCCAAAGCGGCCCTTTTTGTAAGTAGTCACCCGATGTGGTGTATTTCAGACTCTGTAATATTAATATGCGATGTATGTCATGATTCAGCAATGTACCTGTGTGCACTAACTACTGATCCAGGGATTAGTGCAGTGAGACACAGTAGATTCCGGATTGAAAAATCTGGATCTGACAGCGCTGGTATCAGAGCATACGATCGTAGGGTAAAAGCCTTAGGATGAGTTAGGACCACAATATTTTTGAAACTTATAAAAGTGATTTCGAAAAATATAAGCATACTATCTCTTTCGCCCTTCTTAGAGTGTTTCTATTCCACTTTGTCTTTTTAATATTTTGAAAGGTACTAACACTAGTAACCTGATTTCTAGATGGCGGCGCAGGAGATGAGGGACACCGGATTACATAGCCCACGGTGTCAATGAGGGGAGTTTGCTAGCCTTTTGCAAGCTCCTACACTACTTGGAGTACAAAGATCACCCATCTACGGGGATTGAAGGTTACCACCGAGGAGAAGAATCACGGCTTATGGAGGTATTCATATACCCGGGTGAGCTCGATCCTTCTCACGTGTTCACATCCGAGCACCGGAGAAGTACTCGGGCCGCTGCGATCCAAGACGCTGCTCGTCTAGCTGCCGCGCGGCTATGCGACATATACCGGACCCCCCTGCGCCATGCCCCCTACTACTACCACCCCACGCGCCGAGACAGAGCACGGGACAATGAAGTCGCCGTGCCGGAGAATGAGGACGACCCGATGCTCACGCATCAGGTTGAGCACACCAGGGCCATGGGGGTGGCCCACACCGTTGCATTGGAGGAGATCTCCTCCCTCCGCCAGCAGCTCCTCACCAGGCACGTCGCCATGACGTCTCTCCAGCAGCAGCTCGCCCAATGCGAGCAAGCCTTGGCGGAAGCCAAGGTAGAGGCAGCTGCCGCCAGGGCCCAGCCTCCACCGGCCCCCGCACCCGCAGCAGCACCGGCACCTCCTCCGTTGGGGTCAGGCCCCCGCACTCGACTGACCGCACGTAAGAGCGTGCGACCCGGGGCCACAGGCTGCGCCTCGTCGGGGGCCTCCCCCAAGCCGTAGCCCCCCACGTACTCCATCGGACTCCGACCCATCGGAGTTCAGTGGTAGTCGGTCCCACTCCCGCTCGCCACACTATAGTCCCTCCAACTATGGTGCCTGGTACACGGAGGAGTAGATGGGGTCGTGTTGTACTTGCAGTATGTGATGCAAGTACTAAATTCATGTATCTTAGTTGTTGTATCAGTCCTTTTATTTTGTAGTCGCGGACCTGTGAACTTTAATTATCATGATGTAATGGTAAGTCCAGCCTGGGAAGCTGGCTATGTGAACGTTGGTATGTTAATGAATGGCCGGGTATGGGCCTTGTGTTGGAAATTGCCTTGTCATGGTTTTATTGCTCTTTTTGTGTTATGGGTTGGCAACCCTTGTTTTTCTACATAAAGCATTAGCACTAAGCTGTGGTGCTACCACTGCAGATGGCCAGCCGAAGAACCACCAGGGCTCAGGCCAACACTAACCCGGCCGAGGTGGACTCGACTAAGGGGGTTTTGCCTGAAGGCCAAGGCAGAACTCAAGACCAGGGAAATGACAACCTTCCAAACCCTCCGGAACACCCTACAATGGCCCAAGTTATGGCACAACAAACTCAGATTTTGCAAGCCATATATGCGGGACAGCAAGGAAGCTCAGGAGGGCACAAAGCTGACTTAGGAGATTTCCAGAGGACAAGGCCAATAACATTTACAGCGGCAGAAGAACCACTGGAAGCCGAAGATTGGCTTCGGGATATCGAGAGAAAACTGCGCCTAATAAAATGCGCAGAGGAAGACAAAGTTATGTTCGCTGCACACCAGCTGAAGGGTGCCGCAGCGGCTTGGTGGGAGAATTACTTGGCCGCCAGGGGCCAGGAGGATGCCACCACAGAAACCAGCACAGAGGCAGTTCCTTGGGAAGAATTCAAGACCGCTTTTAAGGCTAATTTTGTTCCAACCGGAGTGGTGCGGATGAAGAAAAACGAATTCCGCACACTCAAGCAAGGGAATAAGTCAGTTAATGAGTACCTCACCAGGTTTACACAGTTGGCTCGGTATGCCCCAAAAGATGTAGCCGATGAGGAAGAAAAAATTGATAGATTCTTTGAGGGCATGAACGAAGAATTACGGGTGCAATTGATAACTCAAGATTTCACTAGCTTCCATCAACTAGTGAACAAAGCCCTAATTCTAGAGAATGAAAAGAAGAGCTTAGAGGCTAGCCGTAAGCGGAAGATGCCAGTCCAACGACCTCAGGGGAGATTCATTAAGAAGCTCTTTAGCAATTCCTCAATCCCAAGGACTACTCAACCCAGTGCGTCAGCATCAGCCTCTAGACCGGGTGGAAGTACATATCAAGCTCTGCGCACAGGTGGGCAGTACACTGGTACCAACCCAGCGGCCCACATTAAATGTTTTAGCTGTGGAGAAAAAGGACATTATGCCAACAATTGCGCACAGAAGCAAAACGCCCGATCGTAGTCAAGCTTCAAGACCCAATAAGGTACCAGAGTTCACAAGGCAGCAAAGTACATCAGCCCCAAACGCGGTCGAGTCAACCATATCACACCAAGAAGCTCAGAAGCCATTGAGTCCTTATGGGTGCGTTTTCTGTTAAAACCATACCAGCACAAGTATTATTCGATTCCGGAGCTTCCCATTCGTTTATATCTAAGGGGTATGCCGACAAGTTGGGGTTACCAGTATATACTCTAAAGAAGCCAGTGGTTCTTAACTCACCAGCTGAACCAATTTATGCAACTCTAGTGTGCCCTGGGGTAGAGGTTACTATGGAGGGGTGGGACTTTTTAGCAGACCTGATAGTGTTAAGTTCCCAAACCCTGGACATTATACTGGGAATGGATTGGTTAGCTAGACATCAAGGGGTCCTAGAATGTGCCACCAGAACGGTGAAGCTGGTCAAGTGCCCCGGTATGACAATAGAGGTAAAGGTGGACCGACCCTACCGGTGGGGGTGTGCAATCTTTTACTGTGAGGACGTACCCCTAGAAGGAATGATATGTTGGTGATATGCCCTAGAGGCAACATGGAGATGTTGAATATATCACATACTATGTTTATGATACATTGCTTTGTTCCTTGAAATAGACATTATCATTATTGATCAATGAGTATATGACTTATTCATGAGACTCTTAATGCCAAAATGTTGCTATTTCTAAATGATCCCTGATCATATATCATATGAGGAACAAATATGATTCAAAGATCAGCATATGTATTGATTGATGATCATGTCTCATGGATCATGGTATGGAGATACCAAATCAATAATATGGACATGTGTTAGTGAACATATGTTGGATAGACCCGCCATGAGACAACTCAGAGATTCCATGTGTCATTAGTTGGTCTCAAGTAGTGTTTATGTAGAATCCTTAGACTTGAGATCATCATGGTTCCCAATATGCGTAGTAGCCTATTTTGGGACTACTAACCACTAGTCCGTGCTGGGTAGTCATAAAAGTAGTCTTGGATTTGCTATGAAACATGTAGTGGGATGTGAATGATCAAGATAGAATTTGCCCCTCCTTATGGGAGAGATATCTCTGCCCCTCGATGTAATGGATTATGAAAGTGCATGGCCATGCCAATGTGATTGAGGAGTCAATCACAAGTTTATAATCTATCACGGAATCGAGAGAGTGATTGAGCTATTAAGAGGATGACACAGTCTCGCCTTGAGCTTAATCTATATCGTGAGGCAAAGGGATTCGTACATGAGAACATTACGAGTTCAGCCGATATGATCTTTACGTATACTTTGGGGTTAATATGTCTTGCTAGAGGCCGCTATTAACGTGGTGACCGGAAAGGTGTTTCCGGTCGCGACCAAGTATACGTGAACCTCTGTGTCGCACACTTAACGGGTTGGAACACTAATTCGAATGTGATTCGGATGTGGGCTCAATTCGGATAGAGATCCGGATAGACTCCTATTGGGCCTCGGTCCACGAGGCCCAAGTGAGGAGGTCTATATATTTGGAGGCGGGCGAGGATGTGCGCTCGTTCCTCCCGAGCAAAACCCTAGCCGCCACCTCCCGAGCCAAACCCTAGCCGCTCGAGATCTTTGGTACACTCGCGATCGGCGCCCACCCGGACGTGTGGATACCGGTGGGCGGCGCTGCTTTCGTTGCGGCGTTGATCGGCATCAACAAACTACAGATTGGATCTGCTCGTGGTGTGGTTGATCACGTGGAGGAGACGATCTGTTGGGACGATCGGCTACTTCCACTACTACCTCGGCGCGCGTGGTTGGATCGGCTTCTCCAACTCTTCTTCACGCGCTGCGCGTCTAGTGGTAACGATCTATGATCCCTCCTTAGCATGATGTCCTGGTGTGCGCGGTAGAAATTTTTTATTTTCTGCTATCGTAGCCTACGCGCGTTCCTTCACTTGGTGCTAGTTTTACATCTTCTAATAATTGCTTCTCCACCTTTGTCGCTTGATGCACCAATTCAACAACAGTATTATAGTGCTAATATTGCACTATGTGTTTAATGTTTTTATTTAGGCCAAAAAGGAAATACGCAAGTGTTTGCTCTTCATCTTCATGCACATGTACCTTAATCATAGTTTGCTCCATTTTCTTATAGTATTCCTCCACCGATCATTCTGCTTGTAGTATTCCTCTACTGAGCGACCTCCCCACATCAAATTCTGCAATTTATCAAAAAGATCATATTTATAAGTGTTAGAAACAAAGCATGCTCTTAGCTCTTACTTCATTTCAGCCTATGATGCAATTAAAGGTTCCCCATTATCTTCTCTTTGGTTCAACACTTACTCTCACCAAATCAACGCATACCCATCAAACTCAAGTGACACCATGTGTAGCTTTTTCTCCTCAGAATAATTGTGCATCCAAAAGGTTTTATCTACCTTGAGCTCCCATGTGAGATATGCATCTAGATCAGAAAGTGCCTTAAAATTTGAGAATAGTAAACCTGAGTTTCCCAGATTTTTCTTCCATGTGCTGGTCATCAGGACGACGGCCATGGTATTGATAGTTATCATTGCAGTGTAGCCAAAAGTCATCGTTGAAGTCCTCAATGTGGGTGGCACCACCGCATCCATGACCACGGCCTCTCCCTTAGCCATGGTCAGCACTCAAAACACCTCCCCCACCCCCGAGAAAGGGTAATCAAACTGCGATGGCAGCAGCTCGATCGGTTGAGCTCCTCTAGCGAATCGTGTAGCCCTCTCCTCATCAGTCTCATCAAGCGCATCACCTTCCTCATGGACACCAACTAGACCCCCTTCTTTGTGAAGCTCCTCTAGTATCTCTCTCCTCAAAAACCTCATATTGTCATTCAACTGAGTGTTGAAATCATTTGTGAGCTTCTCAAGGTCAGCTTGTGTCACATATGCCTATTCTCCTTCTTTTCCTGACATGGTTAGTGCAAACACAAAGAAAACTATATATATGTATATGTATATGTATATGTATATGTATATGTATATGTATATGTATATGTATATGTATATGTATATGTATATGTATATGTATATGTATATGTATATGTATATGTATATGTATATGTATATGTATATGTATATGTATATGTATATGTATATGTATATGTATATGTATATGTATATGTATGTATGGATGGATGTGGAATTTTTTTATTCGTGGAAATCATGTGTAATCTCACCTTCTTTTACCAACCAAAATTTTTATGTGTTCTTGATGGAATTGAACAACTGCATGCACTTTGGTGACAGTAGACAACACAAGGTGGTAGATTAAGCGATTTCAATTGCACAAGCACTGTTAAACAATAGCTTATTTGTGGAGCTTAGAGGGAAAATAGTTACATGTGCAATCTGAAATTCTAGATATTGTAAAGGTAGGTAACAATCCAAACTAGAATTTCAATGCCTAGTTACTAATCTTATGATATAAGCAAAGAACAAAGCAACACATGCCAAAGATGATGAAACTTGATGCAATCAAAAGAATGATCTAATATAAAAATATAAATGATGAACAACTAGCTCGTATTGCACAAGTCATGGAGAGACGTTAGCTAATTGCTCAATGAAATAAAATAGGGCACAAGATTGCTCAAAATAATGAAATAACATAATATGAAATTTTGACAATGATAGGGTGTGCTCACAGTAGGTGACCGGCCAAGCAATTTTCTTCTTCTTTTTGGTTATTTTTATGTCTTTTTCTTTTTTTACCAATCCAATTGTCACATGAGCAGCACTTAAAACCCTATTTTGGCTATGACAAAAATAACAAATCAGAGGTGTACAAAGTGTAAATGGGCAATCCTAGAGCAATATCAATAGCTAGTCTCAATAGGAGCAAATTATTCGCAAAGGATTGAATAGGCTCACAAAATATATATGCGAAGGCTTCTTCCTTTTCTGCTACTGTAGCAACACTATACTGGGTGTTGTGGTTACAGACCAAACAGAGAGAGAGATGGTAGTGGAGAGTGAGGGAGATGAGTAATGGCTTGGGTCTTGCCCATGGCCTGTACTCCATATATATACATGGGGGTGTTTTTACAATTATGCCCTTACATTTGAGTACCCCTTCCAGGGGCACTTATGTCCTTACACATGACCTATACTGGACCTTATAACCTTCTAACAGGCTGGCTGGGTTTAGGTGGGGGTCACCCCTACAACAGGAGCCTCTCATGGAGAAGGGCTTCACAGGGCCGAAGCCATGTTACCGAGTCCTTTGGCCCTCCGCCTCGCGGCTCGTGAACTTTTCCGAACTTGACCAGGGGCCGAGGCCGTGGCGAGCCTTCAACGGTGGCGCGAGCCGGGCGCCTAGCCGGCGAGCGCGCGCTCCGTCCCCTACCCTTCGAACGGGTGGCGCGAGCCGCGCCTAGCCGGCGAGACGCGCGCGCTCCGTCCCCTACCCTTCGAACGGGTGGCGGCGAGCCGGCGCCAGCCGGCAGACGCGCGCGCGCGCCCGTCCCCTACCCTTGAGCGGGTGGCAGCGGAGTTGGCGCCTAGCTGAAGTATACGGCGCGCCGTCCGCTACCCTTCGACCGGGTGGCGCGAGCGGGCGCCAGCCGGCAGACACGTGCGCGCGCCGTTCCACGCGGGCGTAGTCGGAGCTATCGTGGGCGATGCGGTGGTGAAGGCGGATGTTGCACCACCGGATTTCCCGCGTTTCACAGCTGCCACGGCCTCGCGGCTTGATAGTGCGCTTTAAATGACGACTGGAATCATGCTGACGCCTGACCTGTCAGGTGGCAGGCTATCACGTTATGCAGTTTGTTTTCGCGTGGGTGGGGCACGCGGCGGCTTGCAACTGGCACGTCGTGGGATGTGAGCGGTTGCGTGCTCACGGCCGTTCGCTGCTTCCCCAGGGAAGCGGGACGCGTGTCGAGCGCGTGCTGGAGTAGTACGCTGCCTAGCCACCTACCAGGCGCGCCCCTCCAGGTACCGACAGTTCTTCTTTCCAAGTCGTGCACAGTCGAACCACTGGGGTTCTAACCTAACTGCGCTTTCTAGCCGCGGGGGAGGCGAGCAGGCTTTATAAGGTGCCCTCACCATGATGGGAGCGCTTTGCCCCATGTGCCGCTTAGTTCTGGTTTATTCCGTGCCAGTAGTAGCACGGCTTCCTGCCTTGGTTTCTTTTGCCCTACCTTCAGAAGACAATGGCCAGCCATAGCGACGCGTCTTGCCCTCCCGGCGGCAGCTCCTCGTCTAGTTGGGACAAGCTGTCCTTCCCTTCTGGGGATTACAAGCTGGTGCTGCGGGGGCGCTCGCATGTCGACAGGCGATGGGACGCCATGGAATACTCGGGGGGCCGCTATTCCCGTGTGTTGGGAAAGAGCCGGGTGACCAAGGAGACGCTGCAGCGGCTTGTTCGTGACAGGAAGATCGAGGATCGGGATGGGGCTCGCCTACCCCGCCGCAACGAAACGGAGCCGAAGCCCCGGGGACAGAGACGATCGTTTTCATCGCGTTTTTTGACGCCGGCCTTCGCATGCCCTCAAAGATGTTTGTGGGCGAAGTCTTGCGGGCCTATGGGTTGGAGTTAGCGCAGCTGACGCCGAGCGCAATAGTCCGCTTGGCTGTCTTCACATGGGCGACGCGGACAGAAGGCCGGCATCCCAGCGCGAGCCTATTCGCCACCCTGCACGACGCCTGCTGCCGCCCCAGGAAGGCTGGAGATGGAGCTATCTCCAATTTTGGCAGCGTGGACTTCGTGCTGCGGTCGTCCTGCACGACGCTGTTCCCCGCGCCGGCCGCCTTGGGGAAATGGGAGTCCGGCTGGACGCGGTGGTGCTTTTATTACCACATGACCGGCCCGAGTGGCCTGCTATGCCGAGGCGGGCCCATCTCGTTCAACATGTCACCAAGCGTGAAGCCAGAGGCTGACGACGCGCAGAGACTCTGGAGGCTTGTCAGCGTCGCTCGCCGGCTAAGTATGCGCGACCTGGCCGAAGAGTTCACGATGTACGGGGTGACGCCACTGTCCTCCCGGTGGAAATACCCAGGCCGGGGTGTAAGGACCCAGATATTAACATCCGGAATCCACTGTGTTTATCTGCACTAATCCCTGGATCAGTAGTTAGTGCACACAGATTACAGTTCTGATTATCAAAGTTCATATCATGCGGAAGCATAAATATAATAATAAACTTACTCATGGGCCGATTAGGCCGAAATCATCAACTTGCAGCAGCGGAAGAACGAAGCACACAGGTGGGACCTTCAGGACATGCCCACAGGCAGCCAACTGGAGGTTCGCGACCTAGTTCTCGACATCGCCATCTTCTTCGCCATTGTGATCCATAGGTATTATTGAAGAGTAGTGATCCGATTCTCGCTCCTGAATTTGTCGCAAAGCGGCGTGAGCACTCCGACCCGTGCTCGTGAGCCAATACACAGAATGCAAATAAATAGTATGCATGGCTTAACAAAGGAGAGGCTCGGGTTATTTTATTTTGCAAGGAGTGCTTTTGAATATAGTTAATTAAAAAGCCCTATGACTTAGCAATTTTGGAACAAATCATAATGTACAAGGAAATGCATTATTAATATTGATTCAGATTCCATCCACCGTTACATGGCATCTGCACCATATAGCAATTTCTTCAAATAAGTATAGCCGCTTAACTTACCACGGGACGACACCCAGACAATTCCAAACTAGGGCCATACATCGCCCTTCACTTTTCCAATCCCATCCATAAAGCATTTTGAAATAGAACTATATCTGTTAAGTTCCCATGTCCGCCCTTGACCGTGGGCACGGCTATTCGAATAGTTTTGACTCTGCAGAGTTTGTACACTTTCACCACAAGAGACAATCAACTCGTTGCCCCACACGATTCCTTAGACGTGTGGTTGAGCAGACCATCACAGTGACTTTTCAAATTATCGAGTCCCTTTTCTCATTTCACTTTTATGGGAGACGCCACTTGCGGTGGGTCCCATCTGTCAGCGCTGGATGTTTCCCACAGCCACTACGCAGCCGGACCTTCTCTCTTTCCGCAACGTAGGACAGCTGGGAAACTTCACCCTCCACTGGTGTCCCTTCAGGCCCCCTTGCCATAGCATAACCCCTTCAAACCCCAACCCGTGAAATGAGTCCGAAGATTCGATAAATGTACTTAGCCAAGTTGTACTTTACAAACTTGTGGTTGTACTGCTTTTACAGGGATGACATGACAAGATTCAGTCCTTATTGGTATCTCAGGCGGTCTACCACTAACCCACTTTGTGCTTCCACCGCACCACACTCACACACCCGAACCAATCCGCCTGATATTCAAGCAAGTTGGGGATTTTGGAAGCCTAAAATAATCCTGCCAAAATATACCAGTCATTCCCATCATGACTGCCCAGTCAATTTTTCTCAAGATTAAAGGTGATGCTTGGGCGCTCTCGCACCCATGAGTTTCTACGCAAAACTAAGCATGGCATATAATTAGGGACTTAGTTTCGAAAGATTAATGTTATAGTTTTGCTAGGGCGACAAAGTTCACTCATTCAAATACTTCAAAGAGGGTGTAATATTATTCAGGGTAAACAATAGGCATGTAACTAGAAATCTTAAACTAACATGCTTTTGCATATAACATATCAGCATGCAATTTGATAATTTAAACCAAAGTAATTTGCGGAAATGTAGGTTCAATATGATCAAAGTATTGACTCGCCTGGCGCGGTTTACCGCGGTCTTGAGCTCACACAATGTTGTCTCATGCGATGATCTTTAATTCCTGGTCTTCATCAATCTTGTTCTCGATTGATCCACAGAATCTTCAAGACTCCAGTTTCTAATTACGCGACACACGACTGAATCCAAATAAAAGCAAGTAACTCAAAAGATCCAAATAAATCCGAATAAACTTAATTTAGTTTTATGAGTTAATGTGTGATTCGAGTGATTTGAGGAAGAGCCGGTGGTAGAATTACAATGGCTCAATCTTTTTTTTAGTAATGATCTCTTTTATTATTTTTGTATTTATCAAGAAAGTTCCATGAGTTAGATTGGATCTATGGGGTTAGTATACTAGTCTAACCGGGTATATTTTGTCGAATGTTAATAGTCCGGGCTTATACTATATACGCAGTGTATACAAATTTCATTTTATCGTATTAACTTGTAATTTGATATGTAGCATTTTATGTGGCCCTAGTTAATTAATCGTTTAATTGGTTAAATGGTTACCTCAGATTATATATATATATATTGGTGAGATTATTTCAATGCCTGATATTCTAGGGCTACCATATTGTAGTACCTATTAATATGATCCTATATAATTTGGAGGCGCTCTGGAAATTAACTGATATTGATATCTTATCCTTTTGCTTAACATTGGATAGAGTTTGATCTTTAATTAAGTTTCTACTAACCTAGGGTCGAATCTGCTATACCGAACTAGGTTCCACTATCATCATTATCTAAGTACACCGTTGAGAATTATTTAACGGCGAGGTATCAATGGCGGGGTACATTAAATTATGACTTTCTAATCTTACACGTGTAGTTCATTTTAAATGGCTTCGGCATATCTTTTAATAAATTTTTACGGAGCTACTTGATTTGTCATTCACCTTGCTAACTTTGGTTGGGGTTTTTTTTTTAAATCTGGTCAAGGCCATCTTTTGTTAATAATTAGATTCTTAATAACTAACCAAGCCGTATCAGTTACTCACATTTGATGGCTAATCCATCATTAAATCTCTAATGATCTTACCTTGCACAAAGCTTTATTCCATCTCTAAAATTAAAATCTTTATTTTAAATTTGTGTCAATTACTTATATCTCACATAACTATTTTCCTAATAAAAGATTTGATAGATATAAACTTGTCTTTACATGGATTATAGTTTGGATGGTCGCTAATTATTTCCATGGTCTATTCAATTGTATACTAGGAAATCTTTAACTTAAATTTCAATCATTCAAACATTAGTGAGCTATTACTAAACTATTTCACTTAATCACTTAATCGCTCTTATGCATATAAGCTTCATATTCTGGCGCATATATAAATTTTATTTGATTTTAAATCAATCATCTTAGCTTTCTTGATTTATTTTCTAATTATTGTCTAGCAAAAATGGGTCAACAAAAATACAAATAAAAATGTGTAAAGAGGAGAATCGAACCCGGATCCTATTGTTTGCAACGAACGGCTCGGCCGATTGACCAACTGGGCGCTGCTTGCTTTGCGATTACGTTGGGGTTGTAGATTTGATAAATCGGCTACTGTATCCAAACATGAAGCAGAGCACCCACCGGCCCGAGACAGGAGGCAAAGGAGCACGACCAGCAGCGATGCAGCCGGCGAGGGACGGCCGGGAGGCGCCAGAGACTGCAAACGGTTTCCATGGGTGGGGAAACTTGTGGCGGTGCCGACAGGGGCCGCGGTGGCGTGGGGAGCGGCCGGCGAGGCTTGGTGACCGGAGGCGGAGGAGAGAAGAGGCGCCGGCGGTCGGGAAAGAGATGGGAGGGGGCGGCGCACATGTGAGCATCGGTGATGTTCCCGGAACCTACCGGAGTGGGCTAGTCGGCCGAGGAAGGCGGAGGCGAGCCGGCGGCGGAGCTCCATGGCGCGCGAGATAAGCTCAGCGCCGGCGATGTACAGTGTTGGGAGGCCCGGCGGCGGTGGGGAGAGCTTTGCGGCAGCTTGGTGGTGCTTCTACTCCGTGGAATCGGACGAGGTCGCGGAGGGAATGGGGCGCGAAAATGGCGGCGGCGGCATTGTTCCCGGAAGAGGAAAAAGAGAGGGGGAAGGAAGAGAGATGGCACAGAGTGAGGGGGAAAAGGCAGCCGGAGTATTTTGTAGCGGCAGAGGGAGGCGGGAAAGGCGCGGCGGACTAGGTGGAGGCGGTGGAGGACCGGGCGGCGGGGTGGAGGTCCTCCGGTCCTGCCCGGCGTGGGGCTCGGCGGCGCCGGTTGGCTGTGGCGAGGTGACGGGGCGAGCGGCGCTGCGCAAGGGCCGTGAGCGACGACGGGACGTGGTATGCACGGGGCTCGAGTGTGCTGCCACTGCAGAGAGAGCAGAGCACGCGCGGGGGAGAAAAAGGGAGGAAGGAGCCAGCGCGTGGGGAGGGAGGCGCGGTGTAGAGAGGGCCCACGCGATGCTGATGAGGGGAGGCCGGCTCGGGTGGGCTGGTTTCCTTTTTATATTGTATGTGTATACATATATGTTCATACAAGTATAGATACATACACATATATGGCGATATATATGTATATTTTCCTCATGCCTATTTTTTTGTTATAAATATATTTTATGTTTTGTCCATCTTACTAGGTCCTTTGTATTCATAATTGTATAGATCCTGTTTATTTTTGTTTTCCCTTTTAATACTTGGTTAAAATTAAATTTTACATTTTAATTCAAGCTTCTTCCCACCTTATGTTGAATTGTATTTTCAGCTTTTGATTTTAAGTCTATAGATTTCGTTTACTTCCACATTTTCCTTCATGGCATTTTTAATTCTAGTCTTATCATTATCATTATCCTTATTATTATTTTATTGAATCCTTCTTCAAAATTTTAGAAGCACCGTAATAATCCAAATTTCAAGAAAATACTTCACGCAAATAATTCAAAAGCTTTCTTTTTCAAGATTTAAAATTTTGGGATGTTACAAACCTACCCCCCTTAAATGAATCTCGACCCCGAGATTCCGGTAGAGTAGAAAGAATGGAGATGGGTTATACTAGCTAGCAATGGGTTTCAAGGTGCTGCTTGAAGTATAGTTCCTTAGCTCCACAGAGAGATAAAAATCTGCACAATAGGGGTTAGCACTTGGAGAAGTCAAAAGGGAAGAGAAAACCTTGTTCTCCTGGATAGGTCGTAGGCTTCCAATTACTTGCTCGTTGACATGGTTGTCTTCACGTCATCGTAGAATGGAGTGGTTGCCTCTTCTGTTGGACATTTAGTTGTAGAAGTGGGTAGCAATGGTCTGTGCCCTAGGGGTAGAGGGCTTTAGGTATGCAGAGGTGACGATGAACATTTCTGTATGGTGGTCTTTTGTCCTTATCGCTATAAGGCTTCCGGTCTTGCAAGTCTTCTTGTACTGGTTCGATTAGTTCTGAGTCCCGGTTATCGCACCTCCAGCATATACATCATAGTAGTTCTTCGACATTTTGTCTCTTGGGGCTACCCCCCTTAAATAAATGTCACTAGTCATTATTCATCTCTTCTAGCTCCAGGCATGATGGATCTTGTGGCGATGTGGAGACTCGTCCATTGTACTTTGGCTGCTTAGCCAGCATTAGGTTCAAGGGCAATCTTTGGGGCAGTGTCCTTGTTCTTCGCAAAGAATACATGTAACATTGCTCACAGGGCACTCACTAGGCTGGTGGTCTTCCATGCAGTTGGAGTAGTTCACGGAGCATGGGTATGCGCATGGTCTTTTTTTTTTCCTTCGCATCGTCGACGCGCTCCTTGTTATTGTGCTTAGTGGGCGGCAACTTGATCTATGGGTCCTCTAGGTGGTAAAGAGAGAGTGTTAGCAAGGCGGAGTCTCGAGTCTTGATCTTTGGCGATCCATCACTTTGCTTCAGCAGACTTGACTGGGTTTGTAGTAAACAGGGTGAGAGGGAATAGCATGAGGTAAGGATTGAGTCGTGGGGATATGGTAATCTAAACCCATTCTAAATTTTAAAAGAGCACACCCGAGAAGCTGGGGTGGCACACAAATCTTGCAAGTTCTTTAAAACAATCTTTTCTGTGACTGCGAAAGATAACGCACGAGGGCAAGAAGGCAGTGCACAGGGCCAAAGTGAAAGCTCGCGACAAGACAACGTCTATTCGGGGAAACACATATGTGGGGCACAGGGTTTATCTGCATAGTCCGTTTAGAACGAGACTACCTTATCTTCATGACTATCATCGACGATCCTAATCTTAAATTTTGGAGCAAGGGTACGAGAAGGTGAATAAAAGTTTTCTCTTAAAATCTATAGAAAGAAGAGGAAGGTATCGGGAGGTAATCGTACTCATTCTTGTAATTGTTTTGAAAGTACAAAACCTTACAACACCCTTTTATTTATAGGTATACTAATCTCTCCAGTATCCATCAATGATTTGATTCACTCCCGTATGATCTTCATATATAAGGCCTAGAATCCAATGGCCTTGATAGTTTAATTTCCATTTTTACAATTTGCTCTTAGGCTATCTTACTTCCATATTTAGTCACAGTATTATTGCGATCTGAACTCCAAACAACAGTATCTTTACTTATTCGATCCACCAATCGTGCACTTCCTATTGTGTCTTCTCCATTTCATTAATCCCGCTATCGGTATCTAATCTTCACATAATCCTTATCTTCTACCATAGATTTATAATTCAATTCTCTTATTTCATTATGGCCATATAATCCCATCTCGCACCGATTATTTGCCAACTTGATCGATTTTTTTTAATCCAATGAAAGTCTAGTATTCTTTACCTTAGATCTACCGATGATATTTGTAGCGAGACTCCTAATAATCCAATCTGGTGTTATTAATTTAAATCCTTAATTTGCTTCTCCAATGATTAACCTAAGTCTTCACTATCCCCTATCTGTCCCATTATTCCATACATCCTTCGAGAGTTGTGTTATTAATCGTGTCCAGATTTCTAGAGTTGTGATCACATCTCCAACTTCTGAATATTTCGGTCAATCCTCCATTGCCGATCATATCCTACTATTCCATTGTTATAAGCATCTTCCAGGGATTTTTCAATTCATCTGTGTTGCAATCCTTTAATTAGTTTCGCACTCTCTATTTCTTCCAGAATCACTTACTTATCTGTCTGATCAATCTATTCACTAGAGCTCCACCAATTCACTTATCCAAATTCCCACTACAGGTATCCAATCTCCACGTACATCCTACTTTTGCAAAAGCACTTAATTCATCTATCTAGGCAATCTATTTATTTAAGCTCCATCAAGTTTATTTTTTAAATTCACTCTATTGTTTCAGCCTAGAATAAAACAATTAAGTCTCAAGGGTAGGCTTCATAACTCTTGGCCTAAAGGGGTCTTCACAGAAAATTACAAAAGGGTACTGGATTTTCTTCATTTTGAACTTCGGGGTAAGAGAGCTTCAGAAATAGAATGGCCAGAGCAGCATATAGATAAGGGGGAATCATCTAAGAGAGATGAGAATATAACTTATATTTGTGAAAATAGATATTAGGGAAATAGCTCTAATTATGAACTAATGGCCAGGCTAACTAGGTCACGACCTGCAGTCGATATGCTCTGATACCAAAGCTGTAAGGACCCAGATATTAACATCCGGAATCCACTGTGTTTATCTGCACTAATCCCTGGATCAGTAGTTAGTGCACACAGATTACAGTTCTGATTATCAAAGTTCATATCATGCGGAAGCATAAATATAATAATAAACTTACTCATGGGCCGATTAGGCCGAAATCATCAACTTGCAGCAAATGAAGAACGGCACACAGTGGGACCTTCAGACATGCCCACAGCACCAACCGGAGGTTCGCGACCTAGTTCTCGACATCGCCATCTTCTTCGCCATTGTGATCCATAGGTATTATTGAAGAGTAGTGATCCGATTCTCGCTCCACGAATTTGTCGCAAAGCGAGCGTGAGCACTCCGACCCGTGCTCAACGAGCCAATACACGTAATGCAAATAAATAGTATGCATGGCTTAACAAAGGAGAGGCTCGGGTTATTTTATTTTGCAAGGAGTGCTTTTGAATATAGTTAATTAAAAGCCCTATGACTTAGCAATTTTGGAACAAATCATAATGTACAAGGAAATGCATTATTAATATTGATTCAGATTCCATCCACCGCTACATGGCATCCGCACCATATAGCAATTTCTTCACGTTATAGCCGCTTAACTTACCATCGGGACGACACCTGTGACAATTCCAAACTAGGCCATACACCGCCCTTCTCTTTTCCAATCCCATCCATAAAGCATTTTGAAATAGAACTATATCTCGGTTAAGTTCCCATGTCCGCCCTTGACCGTGGGCACGGCTATTCGAATAGTTTTGACTCGCAGAGTTTGTACACTTTCACCACAAGAGACAATCAACTCGTTGCCCACACGATTCCTTAGACGTGTGGTTGAGCGACCATCACAAGGTGACTTTTCAAATTATCGAGTCCCTTTTCTCATTTCACTTTATGGGAGATCGCCCACTTGCGGTGGGTCCCATCTCAGGCGCTGGATGTTTCCTACAGCCACTACGCAGCCGACCTTCTCTCTTTCCGCAACGTGACAGTGGGAAACTTCACCCTCCACCGGTGTCCCTTCAGCCCCCTTGCCATAGCATAACCCCTTCAAACCCCAACCCGTGAAATGAGTCCAAGATTCGATAAATGTACTTAGCCAAGTTGTACTTTACAAACTTGTGGTTGTACTGCTTTTTACAGGATGACATGACAAGATTCAGTCCTTATTGGTATCTCACGGTCTACCACTAACCCACTTTGTGCTTCCACCGCACCACACTCACACACCTCGAACCAATCCGCCAGATATTCAAGCAAGTTGGGGATTTTGAAGCCTAAAATAATCCTCGCCAAAATATACCGCTATTCCCATCATGATCGCCAACCAATTTTTTTTTCTCAAGATTAAAGGTGATGCTTGGGCGCCTCGCACCCATGAGTTTCTACGCAAAACTAAGCATGGCATATAATTAGGGACTTAGTTTCAAAGATTAATGTTATAGTTTTGCTAGGCGACAAAGTTCACTCATTCAAATACTTCAAAGAGGGTGTAATATTATTCAGGTAAACAATAGGCATGTAACTAGAAATCTTAAACTAACATGCTTTTGCATATAACATATCAAGATGCAATTTGATAATTTAAACCAAAGTAATTTATGGAAATGTAGGTTCAATATGATCAAAGTATTGACTCGCTCGGCGCGTTTATCATGGTCTTGAGCTCACACAATGTTGTCTCATGCGATGATCTTTAATTCCTGGTCTTCATCAATCTTGTTCTCGATTGATCCACAGAATCTTCAAGACTCCAGTTTCTAATTACGCGACACACGATCAATCCAAATAAAAGCAAGTAACTCAAAAGATCCAAATAAATCCGAATAAACTTAATTTAGTTTTATGAGTTAATGTGTGATTCGAGTGATTTGAGGAAGAGCCGTGGTAGAATTACAATGGCTCAATCTTTTTTAGTAATGATCTCTTTTATTATTTTTGTATTTATCAAGAAAGTTCCATGAGTTAGATTGGATCTATGGGGTTAGTATACTAGTCTAACCTGTATATTTTGTCGAATGTTAATAGTCCGGCTTATACTATATACGCAGTGTATACAAATTTCATTTTATCGTATTAACTTGTAATTTGATATGTAGCATTTTATGTGGCCCTAGTTAATTAATCGCTTAATTGGTTAAATGGTTACCTCAGATTATATATATATATATTGGTGAGATTATTTCAATGCTCGATATTCTAGGGCTACCATATTGTAGTACCTATTAATATGATCCTATATAATTTGGAGGCGCTCTGAAATTAATCGATATTGATATCTTATCCTTTTGCTTAACATTGGATAGAGTTTGATCTTTAATTAAGTTTCTACTAACCTAGGGTCGAATCGCTATACCTAACTAGGTTCCACTATCATCATTATCTAAGTACACCGTTGAGAATTATTTAACTACGAGGTATCAATGGCGGGTACATTAAATTATGACTTTCTAATCTTACACGTAGTTCATTTTAAATGGCTTCGCATATCTTTTAATAAATTTTACTGAGCTACTTGATTTGTCATTCACCTTGCTAACTTTGGTTGGGGTTTTTTTAATCTGGTCAAGGCCATCTTTGTTAATAATTAGATTCTTAATAACTAACCAAGCCGTATCGCTTACTCACATTTGATGGCTAATCCATCATTAAATCTCTAATGATCTTACCTTGCACAAAGCTTTATTCCATCTCTAAAATTAAAATCTTTATTTTAAATTTGTGTCAATTACTTATATCTCACATAACTATTTTCCTAATAAAAGATTTGATAGATATAAACTTGTCTTTACATGGATTATAGTTTGATGGTCGCTAATTATTTCCATGGTCTATTCAATTGTATACTAGGAAATCTTTAACTTAAATTTCAATCATTCAAACATTAGTGAGCTATTACTAAACTATTTCACTTAATCACTTAATCGCTCTTATGCATATAAGCTTCATATTCTCAAGCATATATAAATTTTATTTGATTTTAAATCAATCATCTTAGCTTTCTTGATTTATTTTCTAATTATTGTCTAGCAAAAATGGGTCAACAAAAATACAAATAAAAATGTGTAAAGAGGAGAATCGAACCCGATCCTATTGTTTGCAACGAACGGCTCGGCCGATTGACCAACCGGGCGCCGCTTGCTTTGCGACACGTTGGGGTTGTAGATTTGATAAATCGCCATCAGATTCAAACATGAAGCGAGCACCCACCGCCCGAGACAGGAGGCAGTGGAGCACGACCAAAGCAGCGATGCAGCCGGCGAGGGACGGCCGGGAGGCGCCAGAGACTGCAAACGGTTTCCCATGGGTGGGGAAACTTGTGGCGGTGCCGACAGGCCGCGTGGCGTGGGAGCGGCCGGCGAGGCTTGGTGACCGGAGGCGAGGAGAGAAGAGGCGCCGCGGTCGGAAAGAGATGGGAGGGGCGGCGCACATGTGAGCATCGGTGATGTTCCCGGAACCTACCGGAGTGGGCTAGTCGGCCGGAGGAAGGCGGAGGCGAGCCGGCGGCGGAGCTCCATGGCGGCGCGAGATAAGCTCAGGCGCCGGCGATGTACAGGTGTTGGGAGGCCCGGGCGGCGGTGGGGAGAGCTTTGCGGCAGCTTGGTGGTGCTTCTACTCCAGGGAATCGGGACGAGGTCGCCGGAGGGAATGGGGGCGGCGAAAATGGCGGCGGCGGCATTGTTCCCGGGCGGAAGAGGAAAAAGAGAGGGGGAAGGAAGAGAGATGGCACAGAGTGAGGGGGAAAAGGCACGGAGTATTTTGTAGCGCAGAGGGAGGCGGAAAGGCGCGGCGACTAGGTGGAGGCGGTGGAGGACCGGGCGGCGGGTGGAGGTCCTCCGGTCCTGCCCGGCGTGGCTTTGCGCGCGCGGCTTGGCTGTGCGAGGTGACGGGCGAGCGGCGCTGCGCAAGGGCCGTGAGCGACGACGGGACGTGGTATGCACGGGGCTCGAGTGTGCTGCCACTGCAGAGAGAGCAGAGCACGCGCGGGGAGAAAAAGGAGGAAGGAGCCAGCGCGGTGGGGAGGGGAGGCGCGGTAGAGAGGGCCCACGCGATGCTGATGAGGGGAGGCCGCTCTGTGGGCTGGTTTCCTTTTTTATATTGTATGTGTATACATATATGTTCATACAAGTATAGATACATACACATATATGGCGCATATATATGTATATTTTCCTCATGCCTATTTTTTTGTTATAAATATATTTTATGTTTTGTCCATCTTACTAGGTCCTTTGTATTCATAATTGTATAGATCCTGCTTATTTTTGTTTTCCCTTTTAATACTTGGTTAAAATTAAATTTACATTTTAATTCAAGCTTCTTCCCACCTTATGTTGAATTGTATTTTCAGCTTTTGATTTTAAGTCTATAGATTTCGCTTACTTCCACATTTTCCTTCATGGCATTTTTAATTCTAGTCTTATCATTATCATTATCCTTATTATTATTTTATTGAATCCTTCTTCAAAATTTTAGAAGCACCGTAATAATCCAAATTTCAAGAAAATACTTCACGCAAATAATTCAAAAGCTTTCTTTTTCAAGATTTAAAATTTTGGGATGTTACACGGGGCAATGACCAGGCGGACGATATCTGCCCGCCAGTGTCCCGCCTGCTTCCGCCCTCTGCCCCTTGTAAGTTGTCTAGAGTGCAGAAGGCATCTCTTGACGTATCCGCACTTGTTCTCACGTGATCGCCCTGTCGCCTTTTTGTGCAAAGGGCTTGGCTAGAAGACGCGGAGCGCGCGCGAGGGGTTCTCGTCCATACACCCTCGAGGAGCACAAGCTATGCGAGGCCGCGACCCAAAGGGCGGCAAGGCAAGCGGGTGAACCGCACATGCGAGGTTTTGGGTATTGTTGTGCCGGAACGCCCGATACCAGCGGAGACTCCCACGGGGACTTCGGGTCATCAGGGCGGCGGTGGCCGTGCAGATGCCTCGTCTTCGCGGCGCCAGGCTCGCCCGAGGCTGCCATACCCAGCTTGCCGCCCACCTCCGCACCGGCGCCGTTAGCGTGACGCCGACCGTGACGCGCTCGGTCGGACCGGGCTCGCGGGACGCGCCCGATTCCCGCCGCACTATCCGCAGCGCCGCTGAGCGACGGCACGACCTTCACTAGGCCGCCCGCCAACCCGAAAGGAACGTTACGCCGATGAGAGGCCATGGCCGGTGGTGGTGCCGCTACAGGACACATCCGGCGCGGGAGACCGGCGTGGAGTAGGAGCCGCAGCCGCTAACGCCACGCAGGAATCGCCTCGATCCACAAATAAACATCCTCGATGCGCTCTCCCCGCCAAGGGCCGCTACAATGTTGCAGCCCCATGCTTGGAGTTGTGGCACCCGACGCCGCCGAGGGGCCTCGATCCGACCACCGAGGCGCCACGCCCGATCGGTGGTCGAACGACACCACCTCCTACCGCGTGAGGGGTGTAGGAGGTAAGCGTGGCTCCTCTCTCCGCCGACCGCGAAACTCTCTCCGATCTGCCGCTTATTCCGTCAAGATCGCGAGACGAGGTCTCCGGCGTGGTGAAGGATCGAGCAACGAGGAGTGCGCAAGTCCAAAACCTTGTGCAGTGTCGCACCGCATCCGCCGCCGCCGAGGCGGTCAAGCCTCCACAGCCCTCGACGCGGTGTGGTCCGAACCCGTCTTGTCCGACTACCTCCCGCGGCTGGAGATACTCCGTGCTCTCACCGTGGCCGCAGAACGGGCCAGCGGCAGCCTTGACCGGCGGATGCTGTCATCATGCGAGGGAGACCACCTGGCGCTGGCGCTGCGGGCCTCGGAAATAAGGGTGAGTGCGTGCGCCGCGTGTTTTGTATGGTGCTACCGGGCGGCTGGTGACTTTCGTTGCTGCTTTCAGACGCTTGTCATCAGCGACGCGCTAGACGAGGCCTGTGTCCGGGAGCGGAGGGCCCTAGAAGCCAAGCTTCGTGAAGCGGATGACGCTCACAAGACAAAGGACGAAGAGCTCCGCGCGCTGGAGGGTGCCTTGTCAGCCATACAAGTCGAGGCCGAGGAAGCCAAACGCACCGCAGCAGAGAACGCGCTCTTCTCGCGCGCATTGCCGCTTGGAGGGGAGAAGGCCCAGCTGGCTGAGACTCTTGCAGGGAAGACCCGTGTCTTGGACGATGCGTCCGCGTCAGCCTGGGGGGCAATGGAGTCTCTGAACTGGGCCCTTCGTGATCTGTGCGTTGACGTGCCCGATGCCACCCACGGGCCGGAGGACCTGATGGAGACGCTTGGGCTGATCGAGGAGGGGCGGGCGCCGCGCCGCAGCGCCAAGACCTTTGGGAGCATCGCGACTATCTTGGCGCGCGTTTTCCTCGGCATGCTTCACACCCGGGGTGTAGGCACATGCAGAGCCGGCGAACCTCACCGATCTTCCCGCCAGCCGAGGCGCCGCCGACGCTATTCGCTCCATCGAGCCTAGCCTCCAACTTCCACCGCGGATCCGAGTCGGTCGGGTGGATGCGCGAGAGTTGCAAGATGCAAAGCCGCGCTGGGAGGGGACTTCCTCCGTTGGCTCGAAGAAGTTTCCCGAGGCCACGGCAGCGGCACGGGCCCCGCGGCGCCGCACGAAGACTGAGGTGCTGATCATATCAGGCAGAATGGGGGGGTTCGCACTTGCGCGCCCATACCTGTAATCATTTGACCTCATATTTTTGCAATGGGACGATGCTCTATTTATTCTTACTGTTGTAAGCTGTGTGTTGGGCCGATGACGCCTTATTTATAGTCCGTAGACTGTCGCGTGCGGAGGCGAACCTCAACGCCACGTCTTATTTAGAGTCCATGGACTGGTGCGTGCGGAGGCGGACCTCGACGCTACGTCTTATTTATAGTCCGTGGACTCCCGCGCGCGAGGTGACCTCGACGCCACGCCTTATTTAGAGTTCGTGAGACTAGTGCGTGTGGAGGCGACTCGACGCCACGCCTTATTTATAGTCCGTGACTCTCGCGCGCGGCGACCTCGACACTACGCCTTATTTAGAGTCCGTAGATCGGTGCGCGCGAGGCGACTCGACGCCATGTCTTATTTATAGTCCGTGGACTCGCGCGCGAGGCGACCTCGACGCCACGCCTTATTTAGAGTTCGAGATCGCGCGCGCGGAGGCGACCTCGACGCCACATCTTATTTATAGTCCGTGGACTCGCGCGCGCGAGGCGGACTCGACGCCACGCCTTATTTAGAGTCCGTAGACCGCGCGCGCGAGGCGACTCGACGCCACGCCTTATTTATAGTCCGTGACTCGCGCGCGGAGGCGACTCGACGCCACGCCTTATTTATAGTCCGTAGACCGCGCGAGGCGACCTTGACGCCACGCCTTATTTATAGTCCGTGGACTCGCGCGCGAGGCGACTCGACGCCACGCCTTATTTAGAGTCCGTGGATCTGGTGCGCGCGAGGCGACTCGACGCCACGCCTTATTTATAGTCCGTGGACTCGCGCGGAGGCGACTCGACGCCACGCCTTATTTAGAGTTCGTGAGACTGCGCGCGTGGAGGCGACCTCGATGCTACGCCTTATTTATAGTCCGTGGACTCGCGCGCGAGGCGACTCGACGCCACGCCTTATTTATAGCCCTCTCGATATTGCGCCAAACAATGGTACTTTGTGCGTAACAATGAGTTTTATTGAACTCCCGCTTGCGCGAGCGAGCATCATACGATAGCGGCGATGCCGCTATAACTTTTGTCCCGCTCTAGGCATAATATCGCCGTAGCTTGTCCGCTGCTCCACGGTGGGCGAGAGTCTGTCCCTCGAGCGTGGCGAGGCGGTATGCTCCTTCGCAATGCCTCGCCACGATGAATGGACCCTCCTGATCGTGCAAAACTAGCACACCCGCAAGTGCACGGGTTGCCACTGAAATAGCGGCAAGTGTCGTGTTCTCCACAGGGACTAGACTGAGGCTACCGGTGCTCGGCTAAAGCTAGGTCAAATGAAACGGGAGAGAAAACTAAACTAAACGACTAAAACGACCGAACGAACTAACCAACAATGACGAAACGAACGATCAGATTTAATGGACGCCGACGACCGAATGAACTACACGACGAGAGACTAAACGAACGACGACAAGAACAAACGACACGGCAAGACTAAACGAACGAACACGACTACCGATCGACGATCTACCTAGCTAACGCATCGCAAGAAAGAAAGAGGTAGAGAGACGAGAAGCAATAGGGGAGGGCTAGAAGCATGGAGGAGTCGAGAGAGAAAAGGGGGAAGACGGTCGACGGATAACTAGATGACGACGCAAGCGACAAAGACAACAAAGAGCTACAACGATCGCACGACCTAGCTAACGACCAACCGAGCAAAGAATAAAAGGAGGTCGAGAAGCACAAGGTAGGACTAGAAGCAAAGAGAGAGTTGAGATAGCACGGGAAGGGAGACGATCGCCATTAGCTAATTCGCACAACTTAAACAAAGATCGGGCACAAAACAATTGACTTAACAAGACAATCGATGTAATGATACTACGAACAGCTAACACAACACAACAGTAAATCACGTAATACTCACCGCCAACACAGTATAACATACTAAAATTACTACTAACAGAACACATTGCACATATGGCGAAATCACATGAGCATATATAACAATTACGTAACAGGCAGCAATATCATCCCCAATGATCTCATGCATATAACATTCACATTCATCATTCATCACAGATAACATTCACATATCATCATTCACGCATCATCATCACAAGCAATGGATCAGCATCCACAATCAACCATCACGCATCATAATTCAGCAAGCAAAATGAGCTATGAAGTAATAAAGAATGGAGATGGGGAATGGATTCAACCGAGGGGAGTAGAGGTAGCAGAGGGCTGAGGATGGTGTGGCCGCGGTGAAGTGGCAAAGCGCGCGCCAGAGGAAGAAGTGGCCGCCGATGCCGCCCACTCGGTGAAGAGGAAGCAGCGGTCGGCGATGAGGGAGATGCTGTAAGATGGCGGCGCGCCGTGGTGGTGGAAGAGCGGCGGTGATGTCGGGCTGCGCTGTGTAGAGGAAGAAGTCTGGAGATGTTGCCACCGCAAAGGACGGTGGTGATGTCGGCCAGGAGTGAAGTGCGACACAGACGGAGGAGGAGGCGCGTGGTGGCGAGAGCAGGTGAAGGGAGGCAGAGAAGGGCAGCCGAGAGAGGAGAGAAGCAGCCAAGTAGGGAGGCGCGGTGGAGTAGGATGGCGGTGAAGGGGAGGCAGGAAGGAGTGGCCGGAGGGAGTAGGCGGTGAGGGCGGTGGCGAGTGGCGTGACTTGGTGGATGAAGAGCGGCGGCGTAGGGAGGCGGAGAAGGGGGCAGAATAGAGGAGGCGGCCGTGTGATGGTGGCGCGGCAGGGAGAGCAAAGAAGTGAGGTGGCGGAGAGATGGAGAGGCGGGCGGAGGGAGGCAGTGGAGCGGGTGAAGAAGAGATGGCCGGTGAAGGGAGGCGGATCTGGAGAAGGGAGGTGGCCGGAGACTGAGGAGGAGGGGGAGAAGCAAGGAGGTGCCGGGGATCGCCAGTGAGAAGGCGAGAAGAGGGAGTAGGCGCGAAGCTTGGTGGGGAAGAGGAGAGGCTAGGTGAGGGAGAGCGAGGGGCGGCGCGTGGAGGAGCGGCGACCGGAGAAGAAGGAGAATGGAGGAGGCGCGGGGAGATAAGCGCGCGGTGGTGGTGATGATGCGGAGAGAGGTGGCGACGGCGAGCGCCCCGCGCCGCTCGCGGCCGGACTTGGAGGAGAAGGGAGGGGAGCAAAAGGGAGGCCAAGGGGAGGAAGAAAACCGGCTCAAGGGCTTGCATGGGCGGCTAGGTCTTGTGGTGCTGGATTGGGAATTGAGATTTTGCATTTTAGCCTCCAGCTTTTTGGAAATTGCACAAGGTCCTTCTCCATTGTAGTTTCTTCCGATTTAGACCTCGTAAGCTCGATTTCTTCGCGAATAGATCCTATGCATCCGTGATGCCACATACAACTGCTCGAGCAGCCCCTATTTGTCGCTTATGCGCCTAGATCACGCCGCCCGCTAAAAGTGCAAAAATGTAAAATGGTCCATTTCGAGCAATTAAATATAGAAAATAGTGCAAATGATGATAAATGGTCCTAAAATGCGAAAAAGGGTAAAATGGCATGTAAATATATGCAAATATGACGCATGTCACCTCCCACTTGGACTCCAGCTTGCCGACGGTCTCCGCATGGAGCGCCGTTCTGAGGATGAGATCTCCAGGCTTGAAGCCCCGCGGGTATATGGATCGTCCTGCACGCACCGCTCGCCGCGCGCATTTTCAATGTGTTGAGCTGCACTTGCCCGCGCTCCGTCGAGGAGATCCAAGGACACGCGGCGGTCCTCGTCAGGCGCCTGGACGAGGACCCTCCGCGAACCAGCCTTGATTTCTCGCGCCACCGCTCATCGCCAAAAGAAGCTTGAAAGGCGGAACCCGCTGGACGTGTTATCATTGTGCGGCGACCAGAGGACGCCGTGAAGCTCGCTGGCCACTTGCCCTTCGCCATCCGACCAGCGCTTTTTGATGGCGGCGAAATGGCACCGTCGCCTCTCAACCGCCTCCGTTGGATCGGGGTGCCCGACCGAGGCGAACCGGTGTGATGCCCATCCTTCGCAGAATTCTTTGAAGAGGGTGGCGCCGAATCGCAGCCGTTGTCCACGGTGAGCTCCCTGGGCACGCGAAGCGACATATGATTGTTTGCCAGAGGAAACACTGCATGGCCGCCGAGGTTATTTTAGCCAGGGCCACTGCCTCTGGCCACCTGGAAAAATATTCTAGCGTGACTACCACAAATCGCAGGTCTCCTGGGGCTCGTGGAAGTGGTCCTACTATGTCGACACCCCAGCGCGCCAGCGGCCACACCGGGGGAATGGGGTTGAGGGTCGCCGGGTCTCGCGGATGATCCGTGCCATCCATCGGCACTTCTAACACCGACGCACAAGGTCCTCGGCGCCCGTGATGGCGCCGCCAAGAGAAGCCCCCGCTCAATGCCTTGCCGACCAATGACCTCGGCGCCGATGGGACCCGCACATGCCCGCGTGATCTCCACAAGGAGGTTCTTCCTTCTGGCCCGAGAGGCGCAGCAGAGCGGTGCGCAGACCCCCTTCTTGTAAAGTATCCCTTTGAACACCTGGAAGGACCTGGCGCGGTGTTGCAGCCGCCGGAGCTACGAGGGCGGCGTCTCGGTTGTCCTGCGCGATGGTCGCCTGCGATAGTACTTCATAAAACGCCCCATCAGGGGGTGGCAGTTGTTGGCTGGCCGCCTTTGCGAGGGCGTCGGCTTGCTCATTTTCCGTGTGAGGGATGGCCTTGACTGTGATGCCCAATAAGTGCCTTTCCCTTGCCCTAACCGCGGCGAGGTACTTGGCCAGCTCAGGGTCCTTGGCTTGATAGGACTTGTCGACGTGGCCTGCCACCAAACGCGAGTCTGTACGGACGAGCACCCGCCGTGCGCCGATTGCCTTGAGCTTTGCCAGGCCGAAGAGCAGCGCCTCATATTCAGATGTGTTATTGGTAGCTGGAAAGGCAAGGCGCGCTGAGTATAGCAGGCGCTGCCCCTCGGGCGTGACGATTACCGCGCCTACGCCGTAGGCTCCGTCGACGGTGAGTGTCCAAACCGGTCGTTATGCCGGGCAGTGCGGGCCGACGAGTCCACTCGCAAGGAAGTCGGCGAGAACTTGAGATTTGATTGCCGCCCTGAGGCGTATGTCGTGAGAACGGGCGAGCTCGCGCCCACTCTGCCAATACGCCCGTGGATTCTTTGTTGTGCAGCATCTCCGCCACGGAATGAGGAAGGCACCGTGATTGGGTGGGCCAAAAATAATGTTGGAGCTTCCGAGGCCATGACCACGCGTAGCAAGCTTTTCAAGCTCAGATATCTCGCCTTGGTGCCTTGAAGGGCTTCGAGATGAAGTATACCGCCGCTGTACGCACCTTCCTCTAGGACAAGGACGGCATCGATCACCGTGGTCGACGCGCCGATAGAGCAAGAGAGGAGCCTCGTGCCGCGACCGCAGGGGAGACTCGCCAGTGTTTCTTGAGCGCTGAAGGCCTCCGCACAATCACCATCCCAACGAAATCTGCCGCACCCGCGAGTGTCTTAAAGAATGGCAAACCTCTCCGCCGCTCGAAAGGAAGCGCTCAAGGCTGCCATGCGCCCGCCACCTCCGGACTTCCTCGCCGCCTTGGGTGGCTCCATACCCAAGATAGCGCCAACCTTATCGTGGTTCGCTCGATGCCCCGCCCGACAGAGGAAGCCCGTGTTTGCTCGCCTCGCACGCCAAGACGCACTTGTCGGGCTGAGCTTGATGCCGCTTTCCCGAGGTTGTCGGTCTCTCGGAGGTCCCGCCATGCAAAGCGAGCCGTCGGATTTTGACTACCACATCATCGATGTAGGCCTTGACATTCCTCCCGAGCTGGGCGCCAGGCAATGGCGACGAGGCGAGTAAAGGTAGCGCCCGCATTCTTCGTGCCAAAGGGCATCCCGATGAAGCGTATGTGCCGATCGGTCCGATGAAGCTAGTCTTGCTCTCGCCGCCTTCCGCCATGTATACCGATGATAGCCGGAGTAGGCATCTAAGAAACTCATTAGCTCGCACTCGCGTAGCATCAACCAATTGATCGATGCGCGACAAAGGGTAATTGTCCTTGGGCACGCCTTGTTGAGTGCCGTGAAGTCGATGCACATGCGCCAGCCCCACTAGCCTTCTTGACCAATACCGGGTTGGCGAGCCACTGGTGGTGGACCTCGCGATGACCCCGCTCAAGAAGCTTTTCCACCTCCACCTTGGCCGCTCGCAATGATCCATAGACATGCGTGAAGCTTTGCTTGACCGCTTGGCGTCGGGCATCGCCAAGCGATGCTCGACATCGCGCGTCCACACCCTTGATATCTTCCGTGACCATGCAAAGATGTCGGTGTTGTTTCAAGCACTTGAGTAAATCTTGCTCGACCGGGAAGCCCTCACCGATAGAGACAAACCGCCTCTCGCTCGAGCGCACCTTTGACTCGCCGGCCGAGGCTTAGGCGCCCACCCCGGGCGGAGGGCACGCCACCAAGCACGCCGTAGGGCGTGCACCGGCGATGCGGATCCTGGCCGCCGACTTCGGCGCGCTTGGCAAGGTCATGGTCGCCAAGACGGTGATGACACCTCCGCCCGGAGCTTCATACATAAGAAGGCGTGGTGCGACCGCCTCGAGCGAGTTAATGGCGGCCGCCCCAATATGACGTTGTAGGTGTGCGGCGTCCACAACGCCAAGATGACATGGTGGGTCCGGATGTTACCTCGCGAGCGTAACGGGAGGGACACTGCCTCTATGGCTCGCAGCGCCGACTCCGATGCCCCGCGAGCTCCCGCCGCTCCATGCGACTTCGGTGGGTTCCCATACGATCGAGGCCCTCGCGAATGTGATGTTCGCAGCAGCTCCCCGCCGACAAGGATGCGCCGACGTCAGAACCCGCGATGTGGGCCCGGATGACCAAAGGATCTTGATGAGGGAACTCCACGCTCGGCGTCATTCATGGTGAAGGTGATGTTGCGGGCGCCGACGACATGGCTGCTCCACGGGGCCCCGATAAGGAGCCTCCGTGATGACGCTGACGCGCGCTCCGCGCGCCTTCCCTAGCTGAAGCTTGCAAGGGGCTGCCCTCGATGCAGCTCCCGACTCGGCAGGAGCCGGCGGGGCGAGTCCCGAGATGCGCCATCGCCTCGCCGCAACTCCACGACCGCAGCGCACGCCGTATAGTGATGACCATAACCGCACCTCGCACCATTTGCCGTAATAGAGTTGCTCTTGCTCCGCCGGGATTGCTCATCACGACCGAAGCTCGCTTCCGCCCTCGGCGGGCATTCTCGGCGACGGGTATGGTGGGCCTTTGTGGTCTCGCGCCGGTGACGCTGGGCTTATGCGCTCGCTTTGGAGAGCCTTCCGCCCCGGTGCCGCTGTTGCCCAGCCGGGTCCTCCCGGGCCGTCGGCCGCGAGCTTGTTTCGTGGGGTCGCCGCCACCCCGTCAGATGTCAAGCGCGCGCTGAGCAAGATCGAGGTGGAAGCGCCGCGCCTCCGCAAGATCTTCCTCACCGCGCGATACCCTCCATCTTGTCGAAGAGCTCGGCGACCGCCTTGATAGGCTTACGGCATTGTATTCGCCAAGGAGCCCGGACGAAGGCCCCAGTATGGCCGCTGCTCATGACGGTTGTCTCATTAACATCCTTGATCCGACAACGATCTTTGCGTAAACGCTTGAAGTAGTCCCGAGCTTTTCCGAGGGCTTCGCCACGGCGAAGAGCTGGCCCGCATCGACTCGCCGACATAGCTTCCCGAAGTTGTTGTGAAGGCGATGGCGGAGCTGCTCCCACGCATAGATGGAGTTTGGCTCTATGGTAAAAACCAAGAAAGTGCCACTTTGCAGCGCGAGGGGAGCCCTTCGCTTTGTGGTATCATCTCCGCCGCGCCTCAATCGCGTTTCGCATATGCGCACGAACTCGCGGGATCCATATCACCTTTGTATGGCTCGATGGCCCCGGGAACTTAAAGTCCTCGCCACACCGCCGCGCAGCCCCGCCAAAACGGGACTCGATCGATGCGCCGCAGCGCACACGGCTGACGGGGGCGCGCGCCGCCCGCTTCCCGGCTGGCTCGGCGTGGCTACATCGGCGCGCTCGCTGACTTCGAGCCTCTTGCATGTCACGGACAGCTCCGCTGGCGTCCCCAGCTCCCGCCGAACGCGCCGAGGGCCGCCAAGAGTGCACTTTCATCGCCGCACCGGCGGGACCACCGGCACCCCGTGAGTGGGTCGGGCGCGTACGGTCACCCGGATTGGCACCGCAGCGCCGACGGCGGGTCGGGCCATCGCGTGCCGGGTGGGGTTGGTCGCCGCGTGCCGGCGGCGGGCCGGCCGCCGCAGTTGTTGACGGCGGGTCGGCCGTCGCGTGCCGATGACGGGTTGGTCGTCGCGTGCCGACGACGGGTTGGTCGTCGCGTGCCGATGGCGGGTCGGTCGCTATGCGTGCCGATGGCGGGTTGGTCGCCGCAGCGCGAAGCGCCAACGCCCCGACCACCGCACTGCGCTGCCACCCACGCCGCCGCCGATGCCGGCCCCGTACCCATGCGACGCCCGACCCGCCGCTTTCTTTCCCTTCGCCGCTGACGGCTTTTTCTGCCATCCTTTTTCAGGTTTCGGGCTTACTCCTGTCCTCCCCACGGACGGCGTCAACTGTTGTGGTTACAGACCAAACAGAGAGAGAGATGGTAGTGGAGAGTGAGGGAGATGAGTAATGGCTTGGGTCTTGCCCATGACCTGTACTCCATATATATATACATGGGGGTGTTTTTACAATTATACCCTTACATTTGAGTACCCCTTCCAGGGGCACTTATGTCCTTACACATGACCTATACTGGACCTTATAACCTCCTACTAGGCCTGCTGGGTTTAGGTGGGAGCCACCCCTACAACACCGGGACTACAGCAGTATTGTAGCAATCGACTGTAGCAGCCTCAGTTCGGTGGCACGCAAACTTGATTACCATGTATTGTAGAGATGTCACACTGTAGCAGGCCAATGATTTTTTTGTGTGTGGTTTTGAGGAGTTCAAACCCAACAGATTTTAGGGTTTGGCTGAAATGCAAAGAATATGGTATGCAATGGAAAAAAAATAGAATAAACGACTAAACATAGTTTCAAATGGATCACGACGCACTACTAGTTTTCAAGTCTAGGACAACGGAGCGAAATCGTTGCAATAGGGTTAAAATAGATGCAATATGTAACTATTGCAACACTTTACTTCCGTTGGCAAGCGTGGCAAGTACTTGCGTGCTTAAAAGGTTGTGCAACGGATTGTGGTTTCGTTGTAATACCTATGGTTATTGCCATGCAATGTGTTGTGGCAATTGTTTGTTATTGCAACAAATGATGTCGTGGCGATATAGGCTATTGCCACGCCGACTCGTGGCAATAGCCGCTTTTGCCACAAAGTTTGGTCGTGGCAATAGTATCATTTGCCACGAAAATATTGCGTGGTAATAGGTTCTATTGCCACGCCAATGGTTCGTGGCAATAGACCCCATTGCCACGGAGAGCATTTCGTTGCAACAGATATATTGCTACGGAGGCGTTTCGTTGTAGCAGTTTAATTGCCACGGAGGCGTTCATTGCAATATGTTTTATTGTCACTTAAGGCGTTTCATTGCCATAAAGTTATTGCAACGAAATATGTTTTATGGCAAATAGATCCTATAGCAACGAACATTGTTCATGGCATATAGTGGAATCGCAGCATAGTAGCGACGCTTGCAATGTACCTATCACATCGAAATACCAATTTTCCATACAGGTTTATCGCAACGGTAAAATTTATGTAGCATATTGAGCATATGATAGTTTATTATAATTTATTGTTGCAAATTAATAATCAAATTAGGAACACGTTGGATCAAAAACACATATATTAATTCAACACATAATAATTTAAAAGTGCCACCACTCATGCAGGAATTACATATCAATCTCCATACTTAAACTACAAAGTTTGTAACTAATAACAAAAGTACTATCACTTCCATTCCATTTGTCCGTGCTTCTTTGCCATGTTGAATTTCCTGACTTGACGCCACGACTCTGTTTGCTCTAATCAAATTGTTTTATCCTGATAGAACATGAACAATAAAGAGGGACCTTAATGTGAGTATTGTCTAGCAGCACATACTTAAGTACATCATAGTGCAAGTTTAGAGATACGAGTTACAGCTGAAATTTAAAATTTTATCATACTATATGTTCTAAAACAAATGGTGGTAACATTTATTGGATCATGCATACAAATATGTTCTATTTTTTTAAAAATCCGTAGCAACGTACGGACATTCAGCTAGTAAAACATAAAGAACAAGTGTACCTTGTGTACAATGGCTCATAAAGCTTCGTACTTAGCTTCAAGCGTAGCTCGTTCTTCAAAAACTTTGCCTCAATCTCATCATGTTGGCTTTGTATTATTACAGAGAAAAGTTGGATCTCTAAGGCGATACCATTTCATTGATACAAATGAGCCATAACTCAAAATGTGACTTGGCTAGATGTTTGTGATTGTTAGCTAAATCCTACGGATCAGCAGAAAATCAGTAGTTGTAATCTTCCTAGCGCTTCCTCATTACCCGATGCAATCACAAAGACATGACTATGCATATGCACAGCAACAAATTAACTATAAGAAATAAAGAGATGAGATATTTATTCAGTATACTATTCAAATAATAATAAGATTATTGGGAGGAACATATCAGCAATAAAAACAAGGTTGAAAGGAATGAACAGCAACACATAAAAAGAAAACATGTCTACATAATGCCTGCTTTCTATGTCTCTATGCCCACATCATAGTTATAGTGACTCCTCAGGTAACATTTAATCAAAAATTGTACTTGGTAACCAAATGATTATGCATAATCCACCAATCACCAGCGTAAATCAAGAAGTTATGGAATTTAGACTCACCTCAGCTTTCCAACACATGAACTGCTCCCTGGGAATAGAGCATCATAGTCATACGAGATGATTTATTCTATATGTGCCCCATTTCTGAATCTTCGAGCAGCCAGCAGAAACTTCCCTTTATCCGTTAGGGCTGTCAAAAGAGTACAAATAAAATTATTCAAGATCATATGAGAAGTTGCATTTACCTCACTTTGTTAGCACTGGTCACCAAAAGTAAAGTGTCATATAACCAAATGAAGAAAACAATGAGGATAAGATAAACATGCGTTTTTCACTTCTAAACCTTACGTTGTATTGAGATCATTACAACCAAAAAAGGGCTTTAAAGATCATTAGGCTACAAATATCGATCTGCTCGATCCTTTTACACATCCAGACACATGTACTAATTGAAGACAAAATTTTCCATTTTTTCAATTTCAAGAATAAATCGACTCGACCATCAGAGGCTCGTGGTGGATCCAGCACTGATCACGCCCGCTAAATTTCAATCAAGTAATAATCTAACTAGATAGGCTAAATCTTGAAGACTTACTTTATGGATCACATTCAAATCATGAACATAGCAATTAGATGGCATTTAACAATGTAAAATTTAAAAGGGTATAATGGCATTAATGCTATAGGACGCATACCATTTATATGAAGGATGCAAATAACATCAAAGATAATTTTGTCATGTCACCCTCTCACCAATCATGATTGTTAAAAATCATCATAAAGTGTCCTTAAGTGTGTTGAGGCAATAATTAACGAAAACAATAGGTGCACTCAAAAGCTAGGACCAGGGAAGTAGGGAACCACTTTGCAAAAGCTTCAAAGCGTGCCACTCTAGACAATATGACAAGCCTACTGCACATTTTCTTGCCCAGGATAATTCTCCATCATTCTTATAGGAGCTAAAAAGGGTGATTAGGTATCTATTCTTGCCTTGTGTATCAGGCCTATCGTTGGTTCCATCTTTACAGATATGAAATGAGTGATCTATCATATGAATAAAGTGCATAAACCCCAATTTTTTGTAACATTATATTTAACACTCTTTTTTTTGCAGCTTTGCTACTCTCTTCCCTTAAAGAAAATAACCTTGTACAAAATATATAATACAATGCATAAGTGCTATTTCATAGTTAAGTTATACCGGGATGAAGAAGTTGATCCAAGATTCCAAGTGCCGTGGTTCCACCATCTTAATCATCGAACATCGGTCAATCAGCCCTCATTGACCATGTCTACAACAATGTTTACTGCGCAAGCCAAATATATCATTGTAGTTACACCATAAACGAGAAGGTAAGTCATTTGATGGTAAGCACAGAACATTATTTTAGTAAGTTCATAAGAGGAATTAGATAATTTGATTAGTATACTGTACCATCAATTCTTGTTTAGCGAGATGGGCCTGCGGGGTGGTCGGCGGCGGCGGCGACTGATGGAGGTAGCGCCGAGGGGGGGGCGACGATGAAAGAGCGCGTGGATTGACGGCACACGACGAGGCTTTGGGAGCCGAAGCCAGAAGCACCGCGGGCGCAGCGGAGGCTCACTCGGTGAGGGCACCCGGGGGCGCAGGTCCGCGAGGGTGGCGGACCGCCGCGTCGCCGCGTCGGGAGCGAGGGGGGAGAAGGACGACCGACGCACAGACGAGGGTGGCACCGTGGCGGCCAGCGGACGCGCAGCCCGCCCAGGTGACGGTGGCGGCCGACACGCAGACGAGGGTAGCACCGCGGCGGCCAGCGATGGAGGCGCGGTCGCATCACACGGATCGGGATTTGAGGACCGACCGGTTGAGGTCTGTTGGGATTAGGGTTTCAAGTCACCGCCTGGCTTCGGTGGTGGGCTGAATTGCTGAAATACTTCGGCGCCGGGCTAGCTTTCACCGCTTGGGCTGCTGCTCGCCCCACCGCCACCGGCCGCCGCCATGGGTGGGCAATTTTAGGCCTCAAGCCGAGCTTGTATATTAGATAAATTATAAAGACAATACTAAAGAAAGTAGTACTATTAGTATTGTTGGCTCGGCTATAGCCTACCCACCCGAGGCCCGCCTCCGCTGGTAGGCTATAAAATAGAACAAGAATTCATCCAATAATTGGCCCATAAATCACCTAAAATTGAATCAAACCGCATAAGTGAAGGACGCAGAAAACATTTCCTCAATCAACAAAGCAAATCGACGCCACCGATAGGATCGACACTTACAAAAGGCGCAACCACAACAACCATTTGCCCCCAAAATTCTTGAACTACACATCGATTCACGAGCGAGTAGCCAAAAGTGACCTACAAACCAGATCGAGACAACTTACTGTGAAGATGTTAGGGTTTGGCGGGCCTCACCGCTTGAGCGATGAAGGGAAGGTGATCCTCCCGCACTCGAGTGGCGGCCGCACGACTAAGACGGCGGCGCCGCGCCACCGTCGGCAGACACACGCGCAGCCACCACGTCGCGCGGCGCGCCACCGCCGCCTACCCACGCGCGAGCAGCCGTGACCCAATGTTAATGTTTAACTTAATCATATTAAACCCTTTTTAATTCATAAAATTCCAATTAAGCTTTAATTAATCTCAGAAAAATACAAATGGTGAATTTTATTTCAAAAGCTTCAAAAGGCTCAAATTCAGGATGTTACAAACTCCAAGTATAATCATTAAATACCCAATTAAATTAGAGTTCACTTGATAATATTTAATACGGTTCAATAATTCCTTCCAATTAAATAATATATTTAACTGAGAAGTGCAAGACATGAGCATATCCACGCCACGTAGATTGATTTCCCAAGGGTTACTCACGTGTCCTTTCCCATAACGCAAATATCAGAAAAGAATAAGTGCACAAATATTTGAACAAAACACATGCCTAGCCTAGTGGTAAGAAAAAGGTTTATGACCGTGAAGGTCCTGGGTTCAAGACCTAGGACATGCTCTTTTTTTCTATTTTCGCTTAAATAAATTGTGGCAACACAATTACTTTTTGCCACCCAACAAGTTTTTCTTCCAACAAATTTAAATCGTGGCAAACCTTTATTGATGCAGCGCTTTACAATTTCATTGCAACATATACAAACCTTTTACAACACTAGTTAAAGATTATGACAACGCAATCAATTCGTGGCAATAAAATATTTATTGATGCAATGCTTTACAATTTCGTTGCAATACATATCAACCTTTTGCAACGTAATTTAAAGATTATGGCAACGTAATAAATTCGTTGCAATATTGTCAACTCATCGCAACCACTTAGAATTTCGTTCCAATAACATCAACATATTGCAATGAAATTCAAGATTATCACAACGCAGGAAATTGCGTGGCAATATTGTCAGCTAATCGCAACGATTTTGAAAGTGGTGGCAATAACACCTAACTCTTGCCACGAAAGTCAAGATTTTTGCAACGCAATAAATTAGTGGTAATATTGACCACATATCGCAACATTTTTTCCAAACTGTGGCAATAAGGCCTACCTATTGCAACAAATTTTGTGCCGTTGCAATGTGTTTCATGGCATTAGGGGGGTTTTCTAGTAGTGGACCTAACCAAACTCACAAAAAAATTCAGATCAAACTACAGGCTAAAGGAATTTTTTTCTTGGATTTTTGTGCAAAGGATAGAAAAATAAATCTAACTACAGGTAAATTGATCATACCATGGCAACTGTGCTCTGATACCAAAATGATATGGGCCCTGTTCTTTTCAGCTTCTAAAAGTTGATTTTCGGCTTTTCTACAGTAACGAGCTTTTAAACGGAGTATCTTTTCAAAATAAGGTCTACTAGTTAATTTTAGTACATATTGTACCAACTTCATTTATATCTCAGAAAACCGCAAGTGAGTTTCATACTCAGAATCACTGCACAAACAATCCAAAAGTCATAAGCCACAGCCATAAGCCACAGCCAAAAAGAACAAGCCCATGGGGTGCCCGATCTTCATGACTTAGGACAAGGATAATGTATTATTCGTGCAATCTGACGAACCGATGACACCAACTACTGTCTCAATATAGCAATCTGTGACAAAAAATTTTGCCCAACCACACACTCGTGCTCCCGTCTACCCGACCACACAAAGTAGACATGTCATCACTCCTGCAAAACATAAGGAATCACAAGAACAATGGGGTTAAGAACGCTCAATTCCCCTCTAGGTTGCAACTGTATGTCAAATCCTAGAAAGAACAAGTGTATAGCTCTCTCTAAAATAACAGATTGTTTGGTGGTGACCTAAGGGTTACATGGACTTAAAGCCGATTTGGGGTCATACAATCAGTATTTACAAAAATAGCCGATGTGCACCATATTAACAAAAATGTAGCTTATGGCGTCTGGTGGGCAGGCAGCAGTGCCCGCGAGGTGACACGTGGTGTGGCCGCCAGCGGCAAGTGCCTACCGTCCCCTCACCAGACGACATGTAGCTTGCTGCCTGGTGGGGGACGGTAGGCATGCCTGCTGTCCGGTGAGGGGACGACAGGTGATTAAGCCGGCTAATTAGCCGACTTAATTACCTAGCCTAATTTTTCTATTTAGTGCTTGTTTGAATTTTTAAATATATCAAATGAGCTCTAAAAATTACAAAAATTTATTTATAGTCCCTCGACACAATGTGCTTCACAGTGTAATGTTTTAATAATTTTATCCTTTCTGAACATTGCTCAAAAATTTATACAATTTTAATATTTGTACGAGTTTTTACATATGGCAAATGAGCTCCAACAATTAAGAAATTTTATGTAAAGCCTCCCAACACACCCATAGTTATTTTATAATTTTTTGGGAATTTTAGGCGGTCCACAAAAATACCAATCTATCCATACTGTACGGCGATGTCCGTTCTCTCGTTCGGACATGTGTTGGCTTCACATAACGGCCCCCTCACCTGTTCCCTCATCCACACAATGTTAGTCTAGTCATGTCGCCCTGCCTTGCATGGTCTATCGTGCGCACATATGTCACTTTTACTGTGCTATCCCCTATCGCTCGTGGTGCTGCATGTCGACAACGCGTCCGTAGTTTCCGGTGGGAATGCACCAGATTCTTTTTTCGCTCGCTTCAAATACAGGGTTCTCACAATCACTCATCGTTCATGTAAATTGTGTTTCGCTTCTTGTAGGAAGAAGAACCTTCAGGCCACACAAGCACCATAGCATGGTAGACACCAAGGGGCTAGTCGCAACGGGGTCGCCAAAGGAAGACCTTCCCCTGGAAAGGAGGGAGGACTTTGGCCATAACTACCACTTGATGCCAAATAGGGAGGCTCAACTGGTATTGCCGAAATGCAGACACAGGGAGCACATGGTCGTGCAGGTTGTCGAAGGCTATTTAGATGGCGGGCGACGTTTCTTCCGATGTCCACACTCTGGGGTACAATTAGCCAATAGTTTATTTTCTCTTACTAGTAATAGTGCTTTCATGTTAACCCTCCTTTCGTGCAAATGGCAAAATGCGACTTCATCCTCAGGATTGATCCTCCCCATGAACGCTATGTTGCGAGGTACGTGAATACACTGTGGGAGTGAATCGTAGAGATGGAGGTAAGGATTGACAGTCTCAATGAGGAGAACGGTAACCTCCGATAATAGATGCAGCATGAGAGAAGCAATCGGCACTACCACTCCCTCGTATAGCGTCCTTAATTTTTGAGCGACGACCTCAAGAATGAGTTTCTGCGATGAATGACTGAGATGACCGATGACCAACTACGAGAGGTTCATATTTATAGTTGAGCGCAAAGAGAACCCTGTGCACTCAACCCGCAAATTAAGGACTCCTTGTTAATGCATAGCACTTTGGGTGAGGGGAGACAGCATGGTAACGCTAACAAATGTAGAGACGAGGGAGCGGGCGAGGGTGGACAACATGGACATAACGACATCAGTGCAGACGAGAGAGCGCACGAGGTGGGATGACACAGGCGTAGTGACAATTGTGTGAAGCACGCAGTGGAAAAGAAAAGATAGTAGAAACAGGCTGACATATGTGCGAAGGACAGAGGTCACACACTTCAAAAGAGGCCTGAGCATTGCATATGGCTAATTATGACAAAATTATCAGGAATTAACATGGTAAATTTGGACCACATAAAATTTTCAAAAAAATTACACAATAACTATGGATGCGTTGGGAGACTTCACATAAAATTTCATAATTTTTAGAGGTCGTTGCTACATGTAAAACTCGTACAAATATCAAAATTGTATGAATTTTTTAGCAGCACTCAGAATGGATAAAATTACCAAAAAATCCACTGTAAAGTACGTTGTGTTGGGGGAATGTATATAAATTTTATAATTTTTTAAGCTCGTTTGATATATTTAAAAATTCAAATAAACACTAAACGAAAAAAATTAGGCTAATTTGCTGGCTTAATCACCTATCATCCCCCACCGAGCGACAGGCTATCTGCCATCTGGTGAGGGGGTGGTGGGTACCTGCCGCTGTTGGCTGCACCCTGTGTCACCTTGCGGGTGCTGCCACCCGCTCACCGGACGGCATAAGCGGTATTTTTGTCAATACGGTGCGCACACAACTATTTTTGTAAATACGATTGACAACAGTGCCAAATCTAGCTTTAACTCAGGTTACATGTAGGCTTGTGGTATTTGAGGCCCCGCCCTAACCAAATGTCAGCTTAACCCAGTCCAAACTCAACAATAGAAAGAAAAAATACAACTAACTTTGGTTCAGCCTCAAACAGCACGTAATTCTGATTTGGATAGACCTATTGGGAAACCTGGGCGTAGGCTATATATAGGGAGTCCTATTGGCTATTTTGTACATGTGAAAGATAAAACAATAAAGAAAAGAACAGGAGTTCTTCCCCTCTATCATTGTGTTTCAATATACTATTTGCATTACTCTGTGATTGATCCGTCTATTTGCATAGGAGAGGAATCGATCGGACTGGACTCGCCAGCGATGGTTCCTAACATGTTATCAGCATGAATCGCTCCGGTGAATCGAAAGGTAACCATCGAAGCATTAGTAGATTGAACTGTCTATATCTAGATCGCTTTAAATTCTGTAGATTTTGCTTTCTAGATTAATTTCTATGATGCAAATCCGCTCTAATCTACTACGAGCAGACTTGAAGTCATCGTCACAATGTTGATCGGTATATTACATGAAAGAGTAGATATTGATTGCACAGTAGATTGAAAAAATAGAAGAAGAGGGGAAAATCGCACGCGGCTGACCCCGTACAGCCGCCATGCGTGAACGCCGCGCTGGCCCGCAGCTGCACTGGATCATCGCCGGCCCCACACGGGCATCACATGGGAGTGCGCCACCGGCCCACAGGTGCGCCTCTCATGCACCAGCCACCGCCGCCCACGGCGAGCCACCAGCTCCCGCACAGGCTGCAGCTGACACGCTTAGCTGCTCCGGCGTTGCCTTGCTCGGCCGCACCGAGCGCCATCGCTGGCCCTGCACAGCTGCCCGCGACCTAGAGCCACCGTGCCTCCTCCAGATCTGAGGCCACCGGCTAGATCCACCAATGCTGCCTCATAGTGCGGCGAGCGTAACACCATGATGCATGTCCGGCTGCTAGCCGCCGGCACTCGAGGACACCGACCCATCGCCCATCTCTAGCTTGAAGCCGCTGGTGCTGTGTTGGCTATCCGCACTCGCCCATGCCTCCCGCCATCAGATGGAGCAACGCCGCCCCGCACGAACCGCCGTCGCTTAGCTTCAAGCCACCGCCTCCCGCATGAGGCGCTGCCACCACTCCAGTGGGACCGAATCCCGGTGCCGCCACCCGAGCCAGAGGTGCTTGCCGCCGCCCACACCCTAAACGCCCGCCGCCACAGCCGTGAATTGGGGTAGGGGAAACCTACCCCTTTGCCTCTTAACCTGGCCAGCAATGGGCCAAATTGGGTCGGAGGCCCGGCCTAGATGTGGCGCATTGGCAATTTTGTAAAAAGGCCCTTGAAGAATCGAAAGTTACATGAAAATTTTCTTTGAATTGAAATTTTGCAGTTAGGCCCTTGGAAATAGCAGAATTCACTAAAAATTCATATTCCAATATAAAAGGGCACTGGGAATTCAAATTTTGAATTATTTTTGGCATTTGAGGCATGTTTAGCACTGTCATTATTATTCTCTATGCTTTCTGTATTTATTTACTATTTTGATTAATCGTAATTTCTTAAATTGCCTTTAATCACCGAAACTTTAACAGTAAAATTTATAGAAAACACATAGAAAATCTAGAACATTACGAGAATCTTTTATACCTTTATCCAATTTATTTACCTACAGTAAATATATTTATGTTTACTGGGAGTATACTTATATATTTCCTTCATGCACATGTAGATGATGTGCATCACAAACGGGAGTTCAAGGAGCTAGCCCAACATGGCCAAAAATTACTTGACTTGGGCTTTTGATGTCGAGATCGTATTTGGAGCCAAGAAGCTCACGTAGCCATTGAGATTGGTACACTGTAGGATGCCAAACCCACACCGAGGTAAATGATCGGGCACTTCACTTCCCTGTGCACCACCTCTATCTTACTCTCAAGAATGAGTACATGGCGTAAAAGAGCGCTAGCATTATGGATCTGCACTCAAGAAGCAATTCGAGAACCTAAAGTATACCATTCTTTAGAGCAAGAATGGATCCGACTTAGATTTACTGATTTCAAAATGGTCGGGAGTCAATTCTGCTCTTCACGAATTTGTACCAATCTTCAACTTTGTGGCAAGCGGATCACGGATGAGCGAAGATTGAGAAGACCCTATCCACCTTCCACCCCAATGCAAGTGCAGTCTATGCGCAACTATCATCAAGATCTGTTGCAAGGAGTATATTGAATTGATTGATATGATGCAAAGTTATAGAGGCTCAGATGCATGTTGATTGATATGAACTTTGCCGAGCTACAAGGTGGAAAGCCCATAATGAAAAAGGAGAAGGAAGGGCAAGGCCATAGCCTAGAAAGGTAAGTCAGATTCTCCATGTGAGAATAAGGCAAACAAACCAAAGCAAGACGACATGTCCTATGGTCAGCAAGACCAAACCTGCTACAAGTGTGGCAAGTGGGGACACTGGTCACGGATCTATAAAGAGCCGCAACACATCGTCGATGCCTTCCAGGGTAAGAAGAAGAAGGGTGGCAATGGGCAGCATGAAACCCACTTTGCTTCTGTTGATGGGGAGAGTTCTGAGCAGCTGCCCGCGCCGATGGAGGTTGACTCCATTTTGGCAGCAACACCCCCTCTTGACATCGCAGCTGCCGCCACCTTGATTTTTCTGGAAGAGTATATCACCCCCGAGAAGATAGCAGCCGAAGTCTCTAACTTCTTAGCAGATTCAGTCTAATGCACATAATGCATTTAGACTTTAATTGTGATTTATTTTATGTGTGGAAGGAATAAGTTGGATTTTGCATGGATGGTACTCAAACAATTTATTTTCTCATAATGGTTGGATGATATTGAATAATTCATTCATTTAGTTAGTTAATAGTTGCATGATATGTTCTGGTATTTGAAGTGTTTTATTTATGTGTTGATTGCCTTCTACTACATATTAATAAAATACTTTATATTAGAACACGTGTGGCACCCTATGGAGGAAGTGTGCTTAGATGATAGTGGCACAACGAATACCATCTTCGCAGACAAAATTCTTTCATCGGTTAGCAAGAATGCGGCAACCTTAAAACAATCACCGGTAGAGATGCTTATATAATAGGTTCAGGAAGAGCCACAATTATACTCCCAATGGGCACAACTTTGGTTATCCAAGAAGCCTTATTGTACCCGAATCGACTAGAACTCTCCTAAGTTTCAAGGATATTCGCACCAACGGTTTCCACGTTGAAACCAAGAAGAGTATGGTAAGAAATATCTGCTCATTATGAAGCATGAAGCAAATGAAAAAAGGGTATTGGAAAAACTTTCTTCATTAGAAACTGGGCTATACTACACTAATATCAAGGCACTGCAGCCTATATTGCCTCAAAACAATATTTAGTATCTCTTAACTCTTCTCGTCTCGTATGATAGATTAGGCCACCTGTGTCTTAGGATGATGAGAAATATAATTAACAATTCACAGAGACATAATATTAATGTAAAGAATTTCCCGAATCATGAAGATTTTGTGTGCCCTGCATGTGCCACTGGGAAATTAATTACTATACCTTTTACTCTGAAAGTGAAGGATGAAGTCCTTGCATTCCTGGAGTGCATCCAAAGAGACATTCGCGGTCGCATACAGCCGCTATCAAGGCCACTTCAATATTTCATGGTGCACATTGATGCTTCCTCAAAATGGTCGCACGTATGTTTATTGTCTACGATAAGCCATGCTTTCGCAAAACTGATCTCGCAGATAATTTGCATTAGAAATATTTTCCCTAATCATCACATAAAGTCCATCAGAATGGACAATGCCGGAGAATTTACTTCAGAGGTATTTGATGATTATTGTATGGCAATGGAAATTACAGTTGAGCATTTTGTACCACATGTCCACACCCAGAGTGGACTAGCAGAGGCATTAATCAAGAGAATTAAATTTATTACTCAACCGCTTTTACAGAATTGTAATTTACCAACTATATGTTGGGGACACACAGTTCTACATGCAGTAACTCTCATCAACTTTAGACCATCGGCATATAACATCCATTCACCTATGCAACTAGCGCACGGGTCGGCACTGAAAATTTCCCATCTCCAGAGGTTTAGATGCAAGGTTTATGTACCTATCCCCCCTCCACAACATACTGTAATGGGTCCTCTCCGAAAGACTAGGATATACGTTGGTTATGAGATAGGATCCATAATTAGGCATTTAGAACCCATGACAAGAGATTTGCATACTGCCTGTTTCGCTAATTGCATATTTGATAAGAATAGTTTCCCAACATTAGGGGGAGGAAATCAACCCCTTGATGAAAAATGTCGAGAAATTACGTGGCAAGCCTCGAGAATCTATGCACATGACCCGCGCACTAGTGCAACAAATAAAGAAGTCCAGAAGATCATTGACTTGTAAGCATTAGCAAACCAACTGTCTAACCACTTTAATGATTTAAAGAGCGTGACCAAGTCGCATGTGCCTACATGCAATGCACCGGAGAGGGTGGAAATACCAAAGAAAGTTGAAGGTATCCCTAATCTCGTCCAGAGGCCTCAGAATAAAATGACGAGAACTCCGGCCCCTCGAACCCTAAGTAACCAAGGACATCTGGTGAAAAAGGATAAGAAGAACTTGACATAGCCAATCACTGAAGTTCCCCAGAACCAGAAAGGGAGCCAATTGAGACCTGGCACTAGTATGATACCTTCAGAAAAGGGCATACTGGATTTGAACATTCCCATGGAGGGAGAAATCAGCACGGATGTGTGCGCACATATCGGAGCTGAAAAACTAAAGGGACTTGCCATCGCAACTAGAAGGAGCGGTGAGCAGGTATAAGCACAAGAAGAATCAACTCATAATGAAATAGCTATAAACTATGTGCACACGGGAGAATCCATGAATAGGATAACAGCCAATGTTGATATCTACTTTGCAAAGAAAATTGCCACAATCATCAATCTTGATCCAGAGTCAGCATTGCTCACTGAATGAAGAAAATATCGTATTGGGAAGATTAAAAAAGGCAATAGAAATTGAATTATTATCTCTGAACAAAAGAGAGGTGTTTGGACACCCTGTAGGGTATAAGTGGGTATTTGTTCGAAAGATAAATGAAAGAAATGAAGTTGTAAGATATAAAGCAAGGCTTGTTGCATAAGGTTTCACTCAACGTCTAGGAGTTGATTATGAAACATATTCCCCGATCATGAGTAGTATTACATTTAGATACTTAATCTCAATGGCAGCAAATCTAAACTTAGAAATAAAATTGATGGATGTGGTAACTACATACCTTTATGGAAGCTTGGATTCAGAAATTTATATGAAAGTACCTGAAGGTATTCCTGTCTCAAACCAAGAGAGAGCAAATAGAAATCTGTACAGTGTGAAACTCAGGAAATTACTATATGGACTTAATCAATTAGGCAGGAAGTGGTATAATCGCTTCAAGCGACTTTCTATGCAAGAAAGGCTACACGAACTATGAAGATCGTCCCTGTGCATTTATACGACGATTCTATAATGGATTTTGTATAATCTTAGTATATGTAGATGATTTGAATATCATCGGGACCATGGAAGATATAAAGGAAGCAAGTTCTTACCTGGAGTCTGAATTTGAAATGAAAGATTTAGGTAAAACCAAATATTTTCTTAGGCTTGCAGCTCGAGCATGTCCTTGAAGGAATATTAGTACATCAGTCAGCCTACAACCAAAATGTGTTAGAAAGGTTCAGCTTTGAGAAGGCATACCCATCGAAAGTACTGATGATCGGGAGATCTTTACTTGGATATAACTGGCTATACAAATGCAGGGTACCTATCGGACCCGTATACCACAAGGTCACAAAAGGCTATGCATTCTTGCGTGGTGGAACTACAATTTCATGGAAATCATCGAAGCAAAGTCTTGTAGCGACTTCGACAAACCACTCAGAAATCATAGCACTGTACGAAGCCGCACGAGAATGTGCTTGGCTCTGACGAATGATTCACCACATCCAGCAGTCATGTGGGATGAATATCATGCAAGCTCCCACAATTATCAATGAAAATAATGCATCTTGTGTTGCACAAGTGCAGACGGGTTACGTGAAGAGTCATCTAACAAAGCATACCCCAAGTTCTTTTGTACTCATGAATTGCATAAGATGGATGAAATTAAGGTACTGCATACTAAGTTATGTGAAAATCTTGTAGATTTATTCACTAAGTCACTCTCAGCATGTAGTTATGAAAGATGCGTACAAGGAATTGGAGAGATGAGACTTAGAGAAATGCATAAGAGGGAGATTTTTTCAAACTCATTATTAAAACTTGATCACAAAGATCGAGTACCCAAAGAATAAATCTTGAAGATTAAATAAAATTGGGTGGATTATACTCTTTTTCCCTTGACAAGTTTTTCTAAAGTTTCTCAGCCAAGGTTTTTAATGAGGCAATTCGTGCAACACAGCATAACATATATCATGTACTCTTTCTCCAAAATTTTCCTACTGGGTTTTTATGGAGTTTTGATGGGGCATGAACGTGTCAGATGAGTACCCAAGGGGAAGTGTTGGGAAACCTAGGCCTGGGCTTTGAAGCTTTGACCCATGGTGAGCACCTCACCACTATGTTATATATAGAGAGTTGTCAGATCCAGATTTTACAATTTGGATTCCCCTGTGATTCCACCGCACTATTCCCTGGATCAGTAGATAGTGCTCACAGTTTACACTTTTGAATATCAAAGTACATATCATGCGGAAGCGTAAATATAATAGTAGACTTACTTATGGGCCGATTAGGCCGAAATCATTAAATTGCAGCAGCGGAAGAACGAAGCACACAGGTAGGACCTTCAGGATATGCCCACAGGCAGCCAACTAGAGGTTCGCAACCTAGCCCTTAACATCTTCATCTTCTCTGCCATCATGTCCAATCGTGTTGTTGAGGCGGAGTGACCTGATTCTTGATTCTGGATTTGTTGTGAAAGCGAGTGTGAGCACACTAACCACCGTGCTCCGCGAGCCAATACACAGAATGCAAATAAATAGTATGCATGGCTTATCAAGGGAGAGGCTCGGGTTATTTTATTTGCCAAAAATCGCTTTTGGTAACATTATTATTATTTAATTATAGTGTTATGGTTGCTACCTAAACTCCACACAACGATTACCATAATTGACTTAATCCACCGAAGATACATTTTCTTTATTGGCTGTTGTCTAAGACTCCAAACAGCGAGTGACATCATTTAATTAGTCCACCGATCTTACTCTTTCTATATTGTTCACTATCTACGACTCCAAACAGCGAATATCATCAATTACACAATCCACTAATCAATTGCTGCCTAAATCCCCAAACAGTTAGCAACGTCATTTATCTAATATCATTTATTTTATCCACCAATATCTTTTGTATTCTGAATCCCTAACAATCCAATCCTTTTTGTTATTGATCCATAGCCATAATTTGCTCTTCCAATAATCAACCATATTGTTCATTATCTATCTCTAACTAATTTACTAGTATACCTCCATCAAGAATATCTTTGATCAAGTCTACGCATCGCTCAGTATATATCCACCAGGAATATCACTGATCAAGTCTACAATTCACTAGTATACATCCACCAAGATTATCATCGATCAAACTTATACTCTAAAAATTGTTATCATACCTCTAAATTTCTAAAAATTCAATTGACCTAGCTAATAGTCGATTCTATTAATCCCAATATTGTCAACATCTTTCTAGAATTAATATAAGTATCAGTGTCGTAATCCAACAATTACCTTTGCACTCCTTAATTCTCCAAAATCATTTAAATCATCTATCTAGTGTATATATATATATTCATTTAGTCTCCACCAATTTATTTCTCCCAGAATCCACTCTATCGTTTCCTATTTATGATCGACGTGAATCCACCATTACCTTTATGTGTATATGACATGCGTCATTTTTGCATATGTTTAGCCTTCATTTTACCTTCATATTTTTCGCATTTTGGGACCATTTATCGCCATTTACACGCTTTTCTATATTTAATTGCTCGAAATGAACGATTTTACATTTTTTGTGCTTTTCTGCAGGCCGGCGCGATCTAGGCGCATAAACGACAAATCTGGACTGCTCCATACAGAAGTACGCGTCATCGCGGATGCGTAGGATCAAACCGCGATGAAATCGGACTTCCAGAGGGCCAGAACAGAAGAAATCAAATTGGGAAAGGACCTAATTGTCAACCCTAGATTTTTCGAGGGCTCAATCACAAAATTCCAAATCCCCAATCTGACCAAAACCAGCACGGCCGCCTGTGGAAGGAACTGAGCCCGGCTTGTCCCTCTTCTCCCCTAGCCACCCTTTGCTCCTCTCCTTCCCTAACTCCGGCACCGGCGAGGGCCGGGCCAGACCTCGCCGGCGGCCACCGCCTCTCCCCACTGCTCTACCTCCACCGCACCGCCTCCCTTCTCCATCCTCCTCCCTCGGCACCACTGCTCGCTTCTCATCCACCTCGGTGCCGCCGTCCAAATCAACCAGCTCGCCGGCGGCCGTCGACCACACCGCGACCTCCTCTCCTTCGCCGCCGCATCCTCCTTCTCCACCCGTGCACCACCGCGCCCCTGCCTTCCCTTCCTCAACTACTCCCTCGCGCCCTTTCTTCTCCATCGACAGCGTCGGCGCCGCCGCCTTGCTCTCCCTCGAGCGCACCGCTCATCACACCTCCGGCCTCCCCACAACTCCTACTCCTCCTCTACCCTTCCCTTTCTTCTCTACCGCCGCAGCTCCACCTCTCTCCGCCTTCTCCTTCCACTGCGCCTCTCTCCATCTAGCTCCTTACTGCCGGACGCCACCGCATCCCCACGCCGCCAGTCCTACATCTCCTCCGCCAGCAGCCTTCCATCTACCGCCACTTCGCCGCCTTGATCTTCTCTGCAGCACCGACTCTGGCCGGCACTCCACATCAGCACCGCCGCCATTCACCACCGCCGGCGCAGGCCGCCACCATTTCATCGACACCACCGACGACCTCGACGAAGGCACGGCAGCCCCCTTCTTCCTCTACGGCCAACACCTTCACCGAGCCCGCCGCCTGCTTCTTCTTCTCCACCGACAGCCTCCCCTCTGCTTCCCCTGCTACTACTTCATTTATTCGGTTTATCCTCAACTCATTTCCATTACTCTCTTGTTCCTTATTTGCTGATCAAATGGCTGCTACTGGATTACTGTGAATTGGAGTGAATGTGATATATGTCGATGAGATTGTGAATGCTAATTTTGTTATCTGTCAAATTGTTGATCTCCTTGTTTAAATTTAGCAGTATTTGTGATCTGTGATGTGTGTGGATCTGTGTGTTTGGAAGTGCAGTAGATTGGTAGTTAATGGTGCACTATTCCTGTTGAAGATTGTTAACTGTGTGTTAGTATTAGTAATCTATTTTGGTACTTGTCAATTGTGATCTATGTTTAGCTCTATCAGTTGTTTTATGTGTTAGATGCCAGTGTTAGTTTCTGGGGATCTCCTTGTGTTTGAGTTGTGCGATTTAGCGAGTCGGCGACCATCTCCCTTCCCCGTGCTCCTTCCCCGTGCTGTCTCGATCCCCTCTTTGCTTCTAATCCTCCCTTGTGCTTCTCGACCTCCCCCTTTTCTTCTTTGCGCGGTTGGTCGTTAGCGAGGTCGTGCAGTCTGTTGCAGTTCTGTGCTTGTGTTGTAGTGTGCCGTCGTCGTCTAGTTAGCCATCGACCGTCTTCTCCCTCGTTCTCTCTTGACTCCCTCCTTGCTTCTAGACTCCCCCAGTGCTTCTCGACTGCCTCTTTCTGTCTCACGGTTGGTAGTTAGTTAGATCGTCGATCGGTAGTCGTGTTTGTCTGTTTAGTCGTCGTGTCATTCGTGTCATCATTTGTGCGTCGTTCATTTTGTCTTTTGTCGTGTCGTTCATTCGGTCGTACGACGTCCATTCGTACGGTCGTTCATCTCGTCGTTCCTTGTTCGTGCGTTTGTTAGTTCTTTTGTAGGTTCGTCCGTGTGAGCTAGCATTCGTTCGGTAGTTCGTTCGTTTGGCTAATTTGGTAGTCATTTTAAGTTTAGATTCTCCCCCCGTTTCGGTTGACCTAGCTTTAGCTGAGCACCGGTAGCCTCAGTCTAGTCCCTGTGGAGAACACGACACTCACCGCTATTTCAGTGGCAGCCCGTGCACTTGCGGGTGTGCTATTTTTGCACGATCAAGTATTTTGGCGCTATTGCTGGGGACTAGCTTAGAGCGATAGTGTTAGGCAATAGACTAGGTGGTTGTTTGTTTTATTTTTGCTTGTTTTGTGTTTGTGCTGACTTGTCTTTTATTTCGTCTTTGTTTATATTTGTGATATATTGCTAATCCCTAACCCTTTCCCTAGATACTTCTCTCTTTCATGATTTTCGTATCCATTCTCGCAGGTTGATTGATATAGGTACTTATTGAGGCTATGGCTTACTGTTATGATTCTTATGGTTTTATGAGCACTCCTACTTATCATACTCTTCAAGAACAGGTAAATTTATTGTCTCGTCAGTTAGAACGCTATGCTTTAGAGCGAGGAGTTGTGTTAGAGAGCGGGCATGCTCAGTATAGTACTTTATCAGGCACCCACTCTCCAGTTGTTCCTATATGCCAGACTTGTGGTTTTCATGGCCATTCACCCGCTGAGTGCCAGCGTGGTTATTTGTCCACTGCAGAGTGTTATGGGATGAGCTTTGCTCAGCCGAGTGGGCCATACCTTGACACTTATCACCCTGGATGGCCTGAGCACTCGAGTCTATCATATGGAAACAACAACCCTGATATCTCATCATTTTCTTCTAGTATACCATTGCAGGGTTTTAGATATGGAGATCAGGATACTTCTCATTGGTCACATCAGCACTATCCTGTACCTCAGCGTCAGACTCCTACTCCTGAGCTCGAGCAGTTGTCCAGATTTGAGGAGAGGATTTCTAGGATTATAGGAGATTACGAGAGTAGGATGAGTAGTGACTTCGCATTCGATCCGACACCTCCTGCCTGTAGTTCACCTGTTCCTTCATCGAGCCAGTTTCTAGTTGCTATGTCTGAGTTCTTAGAGCAGTCTCATGAGCCACCTCCTTCACATGAAGATCAGGCTACCAGACTTGATGCATTATGCAAGGAACTCATGACTGTGCCTCCTGGTGGTGATCATGCGATGGCGATTCAGGACGAGATTGAGGCGATTATGAGCACCAGCTCTACTTGTGTGGATAGTTTTACTGCTTCACAGCCTTCCATTAGCACTACAGACATAGTTCTGGATAGAGATGAGTGTCAGCCTACCAGTCTTACACCTGATCTTGCTAGCGAGGGCCTGTTGTTGGAGACACTACAGACACACTTAGAGGCACCTCATTCTGATCCTTTGCCTATTGACTCTGAGAGAGAGATCATTGAGCCAGATGATGACGAGTTTATTATGGATATGCTTTTGAGTTCTGAGGCTACTTCCGATGTCGAGGAGGAGCACATTTCTATTGATCCACCACCAGCTACTTCCTTGGTCGACATAGCCCCTCTGGAGGTTTCTACTACCGTATATTCTCTTTCACCTACACTTCAAGTAGTTTGGAAACTCTTCCCCGACCACCTCAGGTTTGATTTCCTTGGCCCTGACGAGACATATTCTATTACTGATTGTGCTTATCTCACTTATAGTCCTCATGATGTACTTTATCGATATACCTACATGATTGGATATTCTATTGATGACTTAGAGGGTGTCAACCCTATCACACATACGTGCCATATCTTTGAGGTTGTTTGTAGGGTTTCACTTGTGTACCATCGACTGCGAGTGGACTTGACTCGAGTCGACATCCCTTGGGATCCAGGTGGATTTCGAGGCATGCTGCTTCATGAGGAGGGCGGACATGTGCCTTTTCCATGTCCCGTCCTTGGCCCTCCTCCCGCTACACCCAAATGAGCAAATGAGCATCTCTTTATCTTTTTATTTCCATTCCTTTTGTTAGTTTTTGTTGGTTTCTCCTCTTTTCTTTCTTTTTTATTTCAGGTCCCGTGTTAGATCTTCATCCTTATATATGCGAGAAGCCACGGGATGATTTGTCTACTTTCACTACATCATATATACCCGGTGAGTTGTTTCTTACCCCTTTAAGCACACTCTTGATTCATTGCTCAATTTAAGCTTGGGGGAGGACTTGTATGTATATGGATGATGTTCTAGCATGATTGTATTATATTTGTGAGCATTTGAGCTTATTGTCGTGTAGTTGATGATATATGGTCATTCTTATGCTTTGTGTTATGCTTAAGTTGGTGATATATGGCCTTTACTATTGCTCTCATGTTATGCTTGATTGTATATTTTGGCCATGTGAGCCCATGCTATGATTAAACAAGAAAGGTCATGCCGAAATTTCATTGAGCTATATTGTCACTAGTTCCTTGTATGTCTTAAGTCACTTGGCATCATATAGAGCTTGAGTTTTGTTTATTATCCTTGATGTGCTTAAAAATCTTGTGATCCTATAGCATTTGATTCATTGCGAGTTACACATGTGTTTTGACCATTTGCGGATTGAATTGGTTCTAGTCATCGCCTCTTGAATGATCATATCTTAGTTTCATGCTTTGGCATATGTTATTTTAGATATTGATACTTTGCTTGAATGTAAAATTTGTGAAATGGGTAGTCCTATCCTGAGCCAATAACTTGGTTGATTTATCTAGGTATCCATGTCTTGGGACACGTGTTACTTAACATTAATGAAAACCGGTTAAAGATGCTTAATCAAAACCAAAAATAAAAAGAAAAAAATTGTTGTTTTGCAATGTGTGGGTGTGTGGAATAAGTGACTATGTCACATTGGTTTGGAAATGTATTGAATAAGCGGCAAGGTTTGCCCAAGGGTATGAATAAGTGGCACAAGTGCCCATTGTATTCTAAATTTGCTAAAAATCAACAAAAATTAGGTATCATGGCTCAAGTGTGGGCTTTTTCATAAATATCATGCAAGTATTAGTCTCTTTATCTCAAATAGCATATGCCTTAGCATGACCCTTTGCTATGCTCATTCTTGATGTTATACCTAGTTCCGATGCCTTACAATTTTGGTTGGATTCATGTAATCACTTGAGTGTATTTCGACACTTGAGTGTGTAACTTGATTTGGTCAAATGTTGTAGTTAACACTTGAGATCTTTGCTTGAATATTCATTCTCATCTTGGATGGTCCTCAAAACTCGAGTTAGATAATCTCAGTTTACATTGTTGTATGCTTTTTGATTTATTACATGTATTTAACTAGTCTTTTACTATCTTGACTTGTTGTCCGGGTTCGATAATAATACACCATTTACTTGAGGACAAGTAAACGTTTAAAGCTTGGGGGTATGACATGCATCATTTTTGCATATGTTTAGCCTTCATTTTACCCTCATATTTTCGCATTTTGGGACCATTTATCACCATTTACACGCTTTTCTATATTTAATTGCTCGAAATGGACCATTTTACATTTTTTGTGCTTTTCCGCAGGTCGGCGCGATCTAGGCGCATAAACTACAAATCTGGACTGCTCCATACAGAAGTACGCGTCGTCACGGATGCGTAGGATCAAACCGCGATGAAATCGGACTTCCAGAGGGCCAGAACAGAAGAAATCAAATTGGGAAAGGACCTAATTGTAAACCCTAGATTTTTCGAGGGCTCAATCATAAAATTCCAAATCCCCAATCTCACCAAAACCAGCACCGCCGCCTGTGGAAGGAACTGAGCCCGGCTTGTTCCTCTTCTCCCCTAGCCACCCTTTGCTCCTCTCCTTCCCTAGCTCCGGCACTGGCGAGGGCCAGGCCAGACCTCGCCGGCGGCCACCGCCTCTCCCCACTGCTCTACCTCCACCGCACCGCCTCCCTTCTCCATCCTCCTCCCTCAGCACCACTGCCTGCTTCTCATCCACCTCGGCGTCGCCGTCCAAATCAACCAGCTCGCCGGCGGCCGTCGACCACACCGCGACCTCCTCTCCTTCGCCGCCGCATCCTCCTTCTCCACCCGTGCGCCGCCGCGCCCCTGCCTTCCCTTCCTCAACTGCTGCCTCGCGCCCTTTCTTCTCCATCGACAGCGTCGGCGCTGCCGCCTTGCTCTCCCTCGAGTGCGCCGCTCATCACACCTCCGACCTCCCCACAACTCCTACTCCTCCTCTACCCTTCCCTTTCTTCTCTACCGCCGCAGCTCCACCTCTCTCCGCCTTCTCCTTCCACTGCGCCTCTCTCCATCTAGCTCCTTACTGCCGGACGCCACCGCATCCCCACGCCGCCAGTCCTACATCTCCTCCGCCAGCAGCCTTCCATCTACCGCCACTTCGCCGCCTCGATCTTCTCTGCAGTACCGACTCCGGCCGGCACCCCACGTCAGCACCGCCGCCATTCACCACCGCCGGCGCCGGCCGCCACCATTTCATCGACACCACCAACGACCTCGGCGAAGGCACGGCAGCCCCTTCTTCCTCTCGGCCAACACCTTCACCGAGCCGCGCTGCTTCTTCTTCTCCACCGACAGCCTCCCTTTGCTTCCCACGCTCTCGCTTCATTTATTCAGTTTATCCTCAACCCATTTCCATTACTCTCTTGTTCCTTATTTGCTGATCAAATGGCTGCTACTGGATTACTGTGAATTGGAGTGAATGTGATATATGTCGATGAGATTGTGAATGTCAAATTGTTGATCTCCTTGTTTAAATTTAGCAGTATTTGTGATCTGTGATGTGTGTGGATCTGTGTGTTTGGAAGTGCAGTAGATTGGTAGTTAATGGTGCACTATTCCTGTTGAAGATTGTTAACTGTGTGTTAGTATTAGTAATCTGTGTTGGTACTTGTCAATTGTGATCTATGTTTAGCTCTATCAGTTGTTTTATGTGTTAGATGTCAGTGTTAGTTTCTGGGGATCTCCTTGTGTTTGTGTTGTGCGATTTAGCGAGTCGGCGACCATCTCCCTTCCCCATGCTCCTTCCCCGTGCTGTCTCTATCCCCTCTTTGCTTCTAATCCTCCCTTGTGCTTCTCGACCTCCCCCTTTTCTTCTTTGCGCGGTTGGTCGTTAGCGAGGTCGTGCAGTCTGTTGCAGTTCTGTGCTTGTGTTGTAGTGTGCCGTCGTCGTCTAGTTAGCCATCGACCGTCTTCTCCCTCGTTCTCTCTTGACTCCCTCCTTGCTTCTAGACTCCCCCAGTGCTTCTTGACTGCCTCTTTCTGTCTCATGGTTGGTAGTTAGTTAGATCGCCGATCGGTAGTCGTGTTTGTCTGTTTAGTCGTCGTGTCATTCGTGTCATCATTTGTGCGTCGTTCATTTTGTCTTTTGTCGTGTCGTTCATTCGGTCGTACGGTCGTTCATCTCGTCGTTCCTTGTTCGTGCGTTTGTTAGTTCTTTTGTAGGTTCGTCCGTGTGAGCTAGCATTCGTTCGGTAGTTCGTTCGTTTGGCTAATTTGGTAGTCATTTTAAGTTTAGATTCTCCCCTGTTTGGTTGACCTAGCTTTAGCTCAGCACCGTAGCCTCGATCTAGTCCTGTGGAGAACACGACACTCGCCGCTATTTCGATGACCCCATGCACTTGCGGGTGTGCTATTTTTGCACGATCGTTATACTACAAACATCCATCTCCTTTACTCACGACCTGTTTATTCCTTCCATATTTTGTTACGTAAGATTAGAAGTGTCATTATTTGAAATATAATACACAGAAATTTCCTCGATCCTAGCGGTTTACACAAAAACATAATGTGTAAGCGAATGCAATAATAATAGTGATTCAGATTCCATCCACCATTACATGGCATCCACACCATATGCTAACATTTCAGCGTTATAACCGCTTACATTACCACTGGGACGACACCCATGACAACTCAAATCAGGGCTTTCCACTGCCCTTCACTTTTCCAAACCCATCCATAAAGCATTTTGAAATAGAACTATATCTAGTTAAGTTCCCATGTCCGCCCTTGACCGTGGGTACGGCTATTCGAATAGTTTTGACTCTGCGAGTTTGTACACTTTCACCACAAGAGACAATCAACTCGTTGCCCCACACGATTCCTTAGTCGTGTGGTTGAGCGAACCATCACGGTGACTTTTCAAAGTATCTAATCCCTTTGTCATCTCACCTTATGGGAAGCGCCCACTTGCGGTGGGTCCCATCTATGCACGGATGTTCCCCACGGTTACTAGCGTTATTCGGGCTCCACTCCTCAACGCTAGTGCAGTGGAAACTTCACCCTCCACTCGGTGTCCCTTTAGGCCTTCTCTTGCCCTTGCGTATCCACTTCTATTCACTACCGATGAGATGAGTGCAGGAATTTCGATAAATTTACTTAGCCAAGTTGCACTTTGCAGATTTGCGGTTGCCTTTGTTTACATAGGAGGTGATGACAAGATTCGGTCCTTAGGAGTACTGGCGGTTCTACCACACTTCACAATTTTGTGCTTCCACTGCACCACATACCAGCCCCCAAACCACCCGCTTAGATATTTAAGCAAATTGGGATTTTTGGGAGCATAAAATAATCATGTCAAAATATACCAGTCATTCCCACCATGACTGTCCAAACCAATTTCTCATGTTTAAAAATGATAATGAGGTTTGGGGCATTTCTGCGGCCCTGCATATCTATGCAGTATTAAGCATGGCGTATAATTAGGGACTTATTTTCGAAGGGTTACTACTATAGTTTTGCTAGGATGACAAGGTTCACACACTCAAATATTCCAAAGGAGATGTGATATTAATCAAGTCAATACTGGGCATACAACTAGAATCTTAAATTAAACATGTATTTGCATATAAACTAACAGCATGCAATTTGATAATTTAAATCAAAGTAATTTGCTGGAAACATAGGTTCAACATGATCAAAGTATTGACTCGCCTGGTGCGGTTTACCACGGTCTTGAGCTCACACAAAGTTGTCTCATGCGATGATCTTTAATTCCTGGTCTTCAGCAACCTTGTCTTGCTCGATCCATAGAATATTCAGGACTCCAATTTCTAATTACTGAAGAAACGACTGAATCCAAATAAAAGCAAATAACTCAAAAGGTCCAAATAAATCCGAATAAACTCAATTTAGCTTTATTATGAGTTAGTGAGTGATTCAAGTGATTTGAGGCAAGGTCGGTGGTCGATTTAAGATGACTTGATCTTTTTGTTGATAATCTCTTTTATTATTTTTGTATTTGTCAGGGAAGTTCCATGAGTTAGATTAGACCTAGGAATTGGTGTACGAGTTTACCTAAACGTTATTTTGTCGAGCGCTAATATTCGGGCATATGTTATGCATAAGCGATGTATATAGTTTTTAGCTTACCGAATTAATCTTAAAGTCTGGGTTTTAGCATTTTGTGATACAACATTTTATGTATTTCCAGCAATCACTCAGTTTGGTTTGGACTAGAATCTATTTATACCGGTCCTAACTTATTTGCTTAAATCTAACGTTAGGTTTTAATTAATTTGTCTATACTTTAGTTATCATTAGGTTTAGCTTTATTTTTAGTTTAAATTTATTTTTCTAGGCTAAGTTTATCATATAGAGTCTTATTTTCAGTACTGCTCTTTGATTAAACCCACCTCTAGGATTTATTCATTAGCGGCCTGTTAAATGCTAGGGTATATATTTTAGGTATAGTGAGTGATAATCTTTAATTTAAAACCTTGCCTTTATATCTAACTTACCCCCCTTTAGCTTTAACTTGGTGTTAGAATGATTCTATTACAATTATGTAAAGTCCAACTGTAAGTCATTTATATGCAATATAATCTCTAATTAAATGAGGATCATAGTCTAAGGGGGTTGGCTTATTGTCCACATTATCTAATAGCAAAGGGATTATTCTATTTGCTATGGTTAGAGACAATAGTTTATGGTGTAACTTCGCAATTGTTAATTTCTATATCACTTACAAACTCATCATTTCATGAGAGCATGAGTCTTTACAACATTCTTAAACCACATCTCACATTGTCTTTGATTTGTATTTATTAGGCCTTAATATAAGGTTTAAAACACCTTAGCTGCTAACATATGATAATTAATTATTCCAAGAGTAAATTTTGTTGAGCTCATTTATAGTCTAATTAATTCTTAGCACATTTATGAATCAACTTACTACCTCTGTGGGGCTTCACTGGTCACTGCTCTGCAAAACGAGCCAAAATTTCTACTCCTAATACAGCGCGAGAAGGGGGAATCGAACGCGGGTCGTCACAGTGGATGCACACCGCTCAAGCCAGTAGAGCCTCAGTTGTTACCTGATGGATGTGGGATAGAGTTGTTGTTAACCGAGTGCTGCAGAGGGGCCGAAACAGGGGAGCTCCGGGCGGCGTTCGGGCGGCGGGCTCGTCGACGAAGGAGGACCGGGGAGGTGCCGGCGATGGGCAAAATGGAATCCTCGAGTCACAGGGAAGGCGATGGTAGTGTCAGCGGCGCCCAGGGATCACCGGAACCAGGTCGGCGGCACGGGAAGAGCCGATGCCGGCGAGCGCGAGCTTGGAGGAGCTCGGTGGGCACACGATTGGCTTCACGGTGGTCCTAGGAGGGTGGGAGCGGGGGTGAGCTATGTCGCTTGGCTCGGGAATTGCTCGGCGGCTAGCCGTGGAGGAAAGCGGGCGCGGCGAGGTGGAGGCACGAGGGCCAATTAGAAGCTAGGGAGGGGAAGGGCTTGGGCGGTGAGGATGGCAGCCGCGGGCGGGTTTTATAGGCGGTGAGGTGCACCGGCACGAGGAGACTGCGGCGGTGGGCACTAGTAGGAATGTGCACATACATGATTATGAGAGTTCGTCATAATAAAGCCCGATTCGTCATAAATATTCTTTTTGTGACGAATTTTGGTTCGTCAAAAATGGAGCGTCACATTTGTTGCACGGTGACGAAACTGAATTTTTCGTCATGCAAGTGCTTTCATCCGTGATGAAGAGTTTTTGTCGTAGAACCGTTTCCCTTCTATGATGAAACCAAAATCGTCACTGTTTTCGTCACAAATTGAATGCCGAGCCTTTGTGGGAGCTGATGTGGACAGTGGCACATGGCAGCGTCCACACTGGAAGCTTACGTGGCTGTGCCACGTGGCTGTGCCACGTGGTCGATGACGTGGACGAACCATCTTTGGAAGGCGGCGTGGCGATGCCGCGTGGCGAAATCCACGATGTCAGCTAATGTGGCGTGCCACGAGCAGGCGCCACGTGTCGTTGTCCATCTTTGGCGGTGATGTGCCACAAGGCGCGTGTCGGTTCTGATTTGTCCACGTGGCTTTCCATTGTTTATTGGTCCACATGTGCAGCGATCATTTCATCACAAAATTAAACCCGATTCGTCACAAGTCTCATCGGGCGAAATCACGAGAATGACAACATATTACATTGTTCAAGCTCACAAGCACATATTTTTCAATTCACAAGCAAATATTGACAGGAGTTCACCAATCACCACACCACTAACGAGTTCATGCATGAAGCCATACGAGTTCACGCATCAAGCGCCACACGAGTTCACCGCATGAAGCCACAACGAAGTTCAAGGCGAGAGTTACCAGCGCCGCCGTTCAAGAGCAAGATACGCTTAAGGAGCATATTGTTCTCTTCCTGTTGCTTCTTAAACTCCTCAAACTCCCTTTCGGTCTTTTTGTCTTCTTCTTGATTAAATGCCTTGTTGGTGGAGAGCGGTGAACTATCTTGTTCAGCACAAGTTGTTCCCAGCGCTTTCTGTAGATGTCTCTGTTTTGGTGGAGCTTGTCGGGATACCAACATTCTTCAAAAATTGGGTGTTGCAGCTGCTGCGGGAGAGGACCTTGGAAACAACATCAGCACTGAGCAGCGGTGCTGCCTATCGACAGCATACGAGTTACGCTTGCATAGTTTCCATAGTAGATGGTGCAAAAATTCAATTAAACATCGGGTTACACATAGTGGAAGATGACTTAAATTGAAATTAAAATCATAAACAGAGGACCAAAGATACATGGATTAATTCAAAATAAGTAATGCATAGACTTCACTTATTCATAACAAGTACTTGACATAAGCATAATGAGGGAAAAACCTACAGCGGGGCATAGGTGTAAAATTACAACTTGAAAATGATAATGCGACATTAGGTTACTCCTTCTTTTGATTGCCGCTCTCTTACACTTCTGCTAATGCTCTTGCTGCTTCTTGCTTCTCCTACATTATGACAATGACTTGAGCGATTTCAAGGAAAGCAAATGAAGGTACTTACAATTGCTTCTCTTGCAGTGTCACTCAGGCCCTTTTTCCTACTGGTATGGAAGTCCTAGAAGACTTCCACTGCATCAAGTTCTTCATGAAGTTCATCATGTTCTTCATGAACTTCTTCACCGAGTTCTGCATCCTTCTTCTTGTTCTTCTCCTTCTGTTTCAAATTGGAAATTGCACATGTGTGCAACTGTTATACAAAGGCAGTGGGTATTGAATATAAAAAGTAACAATAAAACACAACCATCACTTACATATGAGTGTAGTTGTGCAACATAGCTGCGAGATCCTATAGCCTAATGGTACCTGACTTTTACGGTTTAAACATTGTTCTCTCAGAGATTGCCTACAACTTTCTTTGTGTTAGACTCCAACACAAGTAGAAAATAGAAAGACTAGACAAGAACTTGATGAGTTCGCACCACTTGAGCAGCACATACCTTGTTCTTACCACTTGACCACTTCTCGACGAGTTCACACCACTGTGCATTAGTCATGTAAGGGAAAGGAGAGGTCGTTTTGATCTCATCAGCGGGGATGCCATTGAAGTAGGCTTGCTTCAACTTTATGTACATTGCATCTGCCGTACCCAGTGGAATACACTCACATGTGCTTCCTTTGTTGGCTTGTCGGTGGTGTCAATGGCCACCTACTTTGCCAAAGTGTTAATGCAAATCCATTACTAAGTTGCTCAAGGCGAGTTGAATGTAAGAACAAGAGTGTAGATTTATACTTACGGATAGCCTGCCCACAAATCCCTCAAAATGTTCAGTCTCTTTCTTGTATTGTTTCCAATGCATCAAAATCGGTACTTGAGACCTAACTACTACACCGCTCTGATGCAAACTTGGCGACTTGCCTTTGGTTCATGTGGCCTTCTTTTCCTCGACAACGAGATGGCCATCCTTCTTCCCATCGATTTGGTCATTTTGTCAAGCAAAACTCCCTAGTTGCTGACCTCGGCTTCCTCGCTCTTGTTTGCATTAGTACTACGCAGTTTTCATACATTCAGGTTGTTAGAAATCAAATAGTGATATCAAATAGTGAGAATTGATTGATGGTCATGTAAGTATAACCAACCTTCATCAGTGGGGTCATTCTGCTGATCGGTCTGCTCTTCGCCATGGCTAAGGTCATCTGGATATGTCCAGTCCCTTAGAGGGCTAGGATGGCTGTCCACACCAATGTCTCCAGTCAATTCATCAAAGCGTGCTGACTTCACTTGCCATTGTTTTCATTCTTTGGTGGCAAGGTGTGTTCACCTTGTGCAGATGTCGCTGCCTTTTAGACCAGTAGAAACTCCAGAGGCACCTCTGTTGGTGGAGTTGAATTCACTCTCTTAGATTGCCTTCCCCAGGACCCATATCGTGCTGCCTTTTGTCCTTTTAGCACAGGACTTTTCTACGCGTAGTTGGAATAGGAGGCTGAAATGGAGAAAAAACATAACCGATAAGCATGCTCACAAATTAACCAAGTATATACACACCAAAGAATTGCATTGCTATCTAACCCCCTCCCTCCCATCACAAGCCAAGATAGAAGAAGCACCTCAATTGCGAGAGTCTGGCTCCTCTTCTAAATCAGTATCTGTATCACCACCTCCTTAACTCCTCTCGACTTCAGGAGATATTAGATGAATCGGAACCTTCAGCGTCACTACCCTTGCTTCTGACTTTTTGCCTTTGCAAATGCAGTTTTTGTGCACAATGATTTTAGACCGAAGCTAAACCATTGATTCCAAGTTCTTCCATTCTTCTAACATTCTCCATGATATTTGCGGCCGCGCTCGTTCATAACCATTTAGTGGCGGTTCTTACATGTGTAAACACATGTTTAGAAATAGAGTACTAGATAAATTAAAAATTTAAGCACATGTCAACTTCAATCAACTAGGAAACATGTAACCTAGCACTATCAGGTTCAACCGCTAGAATACAGACACACATCGTCACGGTAAAAGGATTTTGGGGTACCTCTTGCTCTGCTGCGTCGGCCTCGGCCTCTTGTCATCGTGGTCGAAGATCTGGAGCGGCGGCGTCGACGAAGGGTAGTAGATCCGGTCAGTGGGCGTCGACGAAGAGGTTGCGGTGGGCGTGGAAGGCTGTCGGCGAAGGGATCCGGATCCGGCGCGTCGTCGAGGAAGGGTTGCGGTCGGGTGTGGCGGTTGTCGTCGAAGGGATCAAATCCGGCGGTGCCGTCGTCGAGCGATTCTGGCGCCGTCGGCGGGCTGGTGTCGATGAAGGGGATCTGGCTCCGGTGTCCTTGTTGAGGGCGTGGCGGCTCCGGTGTCCTCGTCGAGGGGGTGGCGACTCCGGGTCCGAGCCCAGGGCGGCTAGGGTTCGGAGAGGGAGGCGAGAGGGTGGCGACGGCTGCAAGGATGCGGGCGGTTTTATTGGGCCACAACCAATGTTCAAAATACCACAATTGCCCTTGACTGAACTGATGGTGCGGCGTTTCTCTTTTTCGCGCGGAGGGCAAAAGAGAGAATTTGGTGTGGCGGCATTGCTCGGCGCACTGCTCAAATTTTCGAGCGGGGACCCGAATTTTTGGTTTTATATTTGATAGAGTTCCGTCTCTTAGCATATTTTCATATAAAATCCTTATTTTTCATAAACTTCGCATTCACGAGTGGATACATCAATTCTAACTTTTTTGTTGTATATCTATAAATTAATTATAGCGAACACTATAATGTTTCTCTTATTCCATATATACTCTCTCTCATGGCTTCTCTATCAGCCAAAGGCAAAAGACACCACCCACAGCCCAAAAGAACATGTCCTATACCTAGCTACCACAGCTTCTTGATCGGGTTGCATGCGACACCTAATCGACCAGCAGACAGCAGTATCGATCGCAAATCCCAATTCGAGTTCATCTGAAAATGCAATTCCAAAAATAGCATTTGAGAAGCCAAACCCAACCCAATTCCATCTTATATTAAAAATACGATCGTTTTTGGGCGCTAGATTCCTCCACCCTTTTAGAAAGCATCAAACCCTACCTCCTTCTATAGTTGGCCCGAGTGAACCTAAACCTAATCTGGTGAACCAAAGCCTTAATCCGTGAACGAGCCCTAATCTAGTGAACCCACCTAACCTGATGGTGCCGCCAGATATGACGACCATGTCATCCGATGCACAAATCTCCAAGCAAATCACAAGGCCACAAATTCGAATGATTTGCACAAATAATCATCATCGCTATCTTCAAGCATGTCAACTTCCCTCTTACTTCTTATAAGGTCTGCTAAATTAGCTTCAATGACAGTGGCTTCTCTATCATCCACATGGTGCGTAACCTGATCACCATCACCCTCATGCACGTCATGCTCTGTATCAGAACAGTGATCATCTTGGTGCACTTCATGCTCTTTTTCAGCCACCTTATCCATATCCCTATGTTCAAACTTTTGCACAACCCGCCAAGCTTTGCCCAAGGAGGTGTCCTGCAAATAAAATATCTTCCTTGACTGTGTTGCAAAAATGAAAGGGTCATCCTTGGACCAGAATGACTGAATGTTAATGGATTTGAAATGTCCATCATCTCTAATGCCTCTGATCTTGCCAACTTGATTGTACTAGTCACATCGGAAAAGAACCACCGTCCTACGGGCTTGTAGATTGGAGTTATACTGCAGCTCAATAACCTCTCTAAGGACACCATAAAATTCCACTGATTTGCCTCCATGTGTGCCATCGGTCATGGCACCACTATTCTGTGTCTGCAGGTTTTTCTCACGGTCAACACTGCTATACCTGACTCCATTGACAATGCAAGCACAGCTCTTGACTCGGAGATCAGGACCACATGCCAGTGCATGCAAACCTTCAGTGACCTCTGTTGGTTTCTCTTTACGCAGCTCCACGATCTGCACACAAACATAAAACCACCACCACCACCACTAAATTGTGGTATAACTCTGCCAATGATCAGCCTAACACAATTAAAATATGCTAATCACTTACATGAGACTTAAACCATTTTGGAAATTCTGATGCTAGCCTCTGTCAACATCTAATGCCACTTCTTTCTCTAAATGTTGTCTGTATATGCTGTAGGACATATAAGGATTATTAGGAACATTTGATATGTAATATAGGAAATAAGAAATCAGCATATATAAAATCATACTTACTCCACATATGGTTCAATCTCATTGCAGTTATTAAGCACATACCAAACTAGCTTGTCCATGAGTTTATCATCGATGTGTTGTACCCTATTCTTGCCAATGAGCTTAACACCATGCATGAAAATAGAGGTGTCACCATCTAATGGCCCATCATGTGACACATTTACGTCCCGGTTATATCTTGTGTCAACATCCTCCATGTACCTCTCACAAAATGCCAACGTCTCACTTTCTACATAAGCCTCCGCAATTGATCCTTCAGGCCATGCCCTGTTCTTTACGAGATTCTTCAATGTGCCCAGTCACCGTTCTATTGGGTACAATTATCCATACTGTACGGGGCCTTTAAGTAGTGCCTCGTCAGGTAGATGGACAGCCAAGTGCACCATCACATCAAAGAAGGCCGGTGGAAAAATCTTCTCAAGCTTGCATAAGATAAGTGGGATATCCTCTTTCAGCTGTTTCACGACATCTTTCGTTAGAGTTCTACTACACAGTTGCCTGAAGAAGTTCCCAAGGTCTGCAACAGCTTTGTATACATCTTTGGCAACAAAACCTCTTAAGCCTGCAGATATGATCCTTTGGAGAAGGACATGGCAAGAATGAGTTTTCAGCCGGCCAACTACCTTGGAACCATCTGCACTAATGAATTTTGCTAGGTTGGCTCCATAACCATCTGGAAACTTGACACCTTTAAGGAACTTGCAAAATTCTGCTCTTTGTTGTGGCGTCAAGACATAGCGAGCTTCTGGGATTTTAACCGAGCTGCCTTGTTGCACACAGTAGAATTCGTGCCTTATGCCCATATCATGCAAATCTAGCCTAGCATTGACTGTGTCCTTTGTCTTGCCCTCAACTTTCAGCAATGTCCAAAGAAGATTGTCACATATGTTTTTCTCAATGTGCATGACATCAAGATTGTGTGGCGACAACAAGTCCTGCCAATCGGTAGCCTCCACCAACCAGACTTTGCGATTATAAATTCTGGCTCCACATTCTTTCCACGCTTTCTTTTCTTGCTTGCACCGTGCTTACAGTGCGACATCTTTCACCTTCTCGAGTTCCTCATGGACCTCCTCTATAGTGAACTTTCTGGCTCAACTTGGTTTTCACTGTGTCCATCAAAATCCAAGCTTCTCATGGCGTGTCCCCTTGGAAGAAAACGACGGTGGCCAAGGTAGCCTAACTTATTCCTTAGGGGTCTTGACAATGGATTTTTGTCGCAATGAATACATGCATAATAACCTTTTGTAGTTCGGCCTGACAAGGTGCTCAATGCTGGATAATCGTGTATGCACCAAAGCACAACAGCACACAGATCGAACTTTGAAGCACTTACTACATCATAAGTGCTGACACCCTTCCATAGTTGAAGCAGTTCTTCTATAAGAGGCTCCAAGAATAAATCAAAATCCTTTCCTGGAGAGGTTGGACCAGGGATCAGTAAAGACATAAAGCAGTTCGATGGGTTGACACATTCCCATGGTGGCAGGTTCAAAGGTGTAACAAGAGCAGGCCACATACTATATGCCGCGCTAAAGTTGACAAATGGATTGAAACCATCAGTAGCGGCGGCAAGTCTCAAGTTCCTTGCATCTCTTGCAAAAGTTTCATGGTTCCTATCAAAGTCTGCCATGCCTCCCCATCTGCTGGATGGCTCATTTCATTAATAGCTCGATTATGCGCTTAGTCTTGTGCCATTGGGTGTCCTCTGCTGTTCGGCTTGAAGCAAAGATCCTCTTCAACCTTGGTATTAGTGGAAAATGCCTCAAAACCTTATGAGGAACCCACTTGCTGCCATCTGCATCCTCCCATCTAGACTCACCGCATTTTTGGGCACACTTCCATTTTGGCACAATCCTTCCAAAACAACACACAGTTATTCTTGCACACATGGATCGATTCATACCCCAAGGCCCAATTCATGAATATATTTCTTTGCCTCGTCATAAGATTTTGGTAATTGGCTCCGAGGGAATGCTGAGGAAAGTAGCTTCAATAATGCATTAAATGCCGTATTGCCAATTCGATAGTGGGACTTGATATGGAGCAACCTCACAAGGAAGGAGAATCTTGAGTGGCTAGATCCAGGACATACTAACTGCTTCAAATCTGCAAGCACTCTATCAAACTTTGGCTTTTGTCCATCTGCTTTCTGCGATTGTGTACAATTCTCCAACTAAATCAACATCTGGCACTCTGTTATCGTCGTCGTCATCTTCCTCATCCACTGTGATCCAATCATCATGATGACATTCATGCAGATCTGATGGTTCTACAATGTCAGCAGCTAAAGATTCCCCATGATGAATCCATCTGGTGTATGTGGACGACATTCCAGAAATATGTATGTGGTCATGCACTTCTGCCTGAGGCCGTAAAGTCTAGTTAAGACATCGACGGCACGGGCAAAGGATCTGGGTTTGCTTCGGGTATCTTTGTTTAACAAACTCCATGAATTGTTCAACTCCATGGATGTACGCAGGTGTGAATTGTCTCCCATTTACCCGACTTACGTCCATCTATTGTAGCATAAGTATGCAAATTCAGATAAAGCGATCGAAAGTGACAAATCTAACACTAGAACAAATAATACACGATCGCTATAGGTAGTTGATTTCTTTTTGTACAGCAACCGTTGATTTGCATTGAAATTTGTTAATAGGGTGTGTACAAATATGTAGTGTATATGACCTATAAGAAGTTGTTGAGGTGTACAAACTTCTTTTCCTTCCCTCTCCCCCTGTTCCCTTGTATCTAATATGAATCCTTCAGCCTCATCTCCATATCAACATAATACACAGTCCTATAAGCATGCAGGAACTAGCTAGAGAGCTATGAACACAAATCCAACACTGGGAACTAGTGAGCTATTACCAGGAACCACGAATCTAATACTAGAAGAAGGTACACATACCTTTCAGCTATGAACTGGAACGGCTCGGCTGCAGGGCGCCTCTGCCGCGGCACACACCTGACCGAGACGCCAACGCTGCCGCGCCCGACCGGGAAAGCTCCGCTGCCTCGTCGCAAAAAGGGCACCACAGCCACCACACCAGACCGGGGCGGGGCTCCTCCGCCACAGCGCCCAACGGGGAATCCTCCTCCTCCGCCGCCGCGCCCGACCGGGAAAGCTCCGCCGCCTCGCCGCAAAAAGGGCGCCACAGCCACCACACCAGACTGGGGCGGGGCTCCTTCGCCGCAGCGCCCGACGGGGCATCCTCCTCCTCCGCCGCCTCGCCGCAAAAAGAGCGCCACAGCCACCACACGGGCCGGGCGGGGCTCCTGCTGCCGCGCCGCCGGGGAATCCTCCTCCTCCGCTGCCGCCTCTCCGCAAGCCAAGGGAGCGGACAGAGATCCAAGTTTACTAGACGGGGATTCCGATTTGAGTCAACGTGGAGGGGAGCCAGGGAGTATATGGTACTACAATATTTGCAATGAGACACCAACGCAAGTGATCATGTAGCGCAATGATAAAGCCGTTCTTTGCTCTCTACAGGTCCTAGGTTCGATCCCGACCTAGAACATTTTTTTGCAAAATATTAGTTGCGGGACCCACTGTTACACGTGGCTGCCACGCAAGTCGTCCAGTCCCATAATACACGTGGCAGATCGCTGCGGACAGTACACGTGGCATGATGGGCCCGGGCCCCACAATAATACAAGACATGGACAAGGGGTGCCCGGAGACTTATGACAAAAGTATGTTCGTTAGCTATCTTATAATGGTTTAATGACGAAGTCGTGTTAAATTCTGATTAAAGCAGGCGTCGAAATGAGTAATGCGAGCGCGCGTGTCATGTTTGGCGATATCGTGTTGTTCAATGGCGCGTTTTTGAGTTTCGTCATAAATAGTTGGTGCGAGTCCGTCACCAATGCTCCATGACGAAACACAAAATTTCGTCATAGTTAGGCCTTGTTCGATGTGCGATTTTCATTCGTCACGAGAAATTCATCATAGATGTGCACATTTCTACTAGTGGGGTTCACGGGCGTGGGCGCTCGGTCCGGGTGGCGAGGGAAGTCGGGGGTGAGCCGGAGGTATAAGTAGTGAGGAGGGGGGTCCGTAGGAGCAATGTAGCCGGATACCCGGAACAGGACACGGTGGGGGTGACGGTGTGGCCAGCCTGGCGACGGAGGAGGCGCGGGCGACATGCGGTGACGCAGGCGACATGGCGCGTGGGGACAAGCAATGTGACCGGGCATTGCTGCTGTAAGATCTTGGGAAAGATTTGGCGTGACAGCTGGTTGCAGCTTTGCGCCGCGCACCGCGTGATGCGACTGAGCGGGGCGGGGCGTCCGCTGGGCAAAGAGCCGAAGCAAAGGGGAGGAGGCTGCTGCTCTGGAATTGAGAAATGGGAAGGGCCTTTTCAGTTGATGCTGAAGGTACTACAGAGAGCGAGACACAAGATGATGGTCAGGGTTTGCTCCACAATTTTGTGGAATACATGAAGGTACATTGTTCTTTTGTGGATGTAGCCTAGTGTTACATTCTTGTGTATGTGGATGATTCATTATTTGACAAATTTAAGTCTTTACTTTTATTGCCATTTATGCTATTATTTCCGAAATGAGATTTTTATATTTTAATTCAAATTTCTTCCTCCATATGCTAGATCAACTTTTAGATTCGTATTTAAAATTTTTGGTCTCTATTATTTGCGTATATCCATTATGGCCTTACTAATATTTGTTTCTGTCTTTCATGAATTTCTTCAACTGTTGGAACCTCAACCAAAATTCAGAAAAAAAAACACCATAAAATCCAAATCCCAATAGAATATACTACAATGTAATTCAAGAGCTTCATATTTTCAAATTTAAAGTTTTAGGATGTTACAAGAGTCCTATTGGCTATTTTGTACATGTGAAAGAGAAAGTGTTGTGGGGGTGGCCCAACCCCCCATGACTGGGCCTTGCAAACTGGTCTAATATGTAATAGGCCCAATAGTTTAGAGGAATATACCAATGTACCCTCATCCTTTGTAAGTACTAAGGGGTAGGATGGGAAATGGGGATTTCCCATCCTACCCCACTCATGTATATAAACCCCCAGGAGGGGCAGGAGGAGGGGCATCCTCTCATTCTTACTCATCAACTCTTCCATACAATCTCTGTGCTGGCTCCCCTCTCCTTCCACTAGTCCCCTTCTTTACTGTTTGGCCTATAGCCACAACAGATGCCGCCGTCCATGGGGACAACAGGAAGTTATGTATGGTAGAGATTTCTCCAGCATTCAACAAAAAGGTAAGAAAAGGGAGCAGACTACTAAAGATTTGGATCTTGTCTGTCGATTTGCTCGAAGCATTATCTTGCTTTATCCCATCGTGTGTACTGTAACCTTTGCCCATCTCCCTCTTTGTTTCTTCTTAAAACCGCCAAACTTGAGAGGGACTCTACAACCCAGCGGCGGCTATGTGGATCTTTTCTATTCCTGGGAGCATACGGCTTCATTCATGGCATATGTACCATCTTGCGGGCCATCAGCGACAGATAAGTAGTTTGCTCCATAAGAATTTAACCATCCTGATCATGGAGGTGTATGGGCTTTGCCTATATACTTCGCTGTCGTGGCTACAGACCAAATAGAGAGAGAGTATGGTAGTGGAGAGTTAGGTGAGCAAGTGCTTAGGGTTTCCCCCATGGCCTGTATTGTATATATATATATCCACATGGGGAGTGTTTTCACAACAGTACCCTTACATTTGAGTATCCCTCTCAGGGGCACTTATGTCATTATACATGCCCCATTCTGGGCCTTACAGCCTTCTAACAGGCCAGCTGGGCTTAGGTGGGGCCACCCCTATGATAGGAGCCTCTCATGGTGAAGGGCTTCACGGGCCGAAGCCATGTTGCCGAGCCACTTGGCCCCCTCCGTCCTTGCGGCTTGTGACCTTCTGTGTTTTTGGATGGAGCTTGATTGTCTCACATATCCTCCGGCCCACGCCGAGGACCTGACGAGGAAGGGGTGCCGAAGGCACTTTGATCGTAGGACCTCTGGATAGCAGAGCCGAATATGCCGGTAGTCGAAGCGCGGCGGTCGAAGATGCGAGGGAGTCGAAGGTGCTAGCGAGTCAAGGATGCTAGCGAGTCGAAGACAGGGCAGAAACGAACCTCGCGCCAAGGATTTCCTAGGCGCGGGCTAGGTGAGGCTCACGCGCATAGATTCGGGCGGTCGAGTAGGGTGGGGGCTCTGCCTGGCCTGACGCCAGCATGGGCAGACGGCGTCGCGGCCCGGTAGTACACCTTAATGCCACGTGGAATCGCGCTGACCCCTGAGTTATCAGGAACGGGCTACTGCAGCCGTACACGCTGTCCCGCCGTGAGGGTACATGTGGTGGCCCGCGATTGGCGCGTCATGGGCTATGAGCAGCCACACGACCGTGGTCGTTCGCCCCTTCCCTAGAGGGGCAGGACGCGTGGCAGGCTACTGGCGCATCGTGCGCTGTCAGGCCGCTTGCATCTATGCTCGTTCGCTTGCCGACGGTTGTGTTCCCTGGCCGCGGGGAGTCGTACCGCCAAGCACCCGCCGGTTGCAGCCGCGTCGATTGGAGTGCCGTCGGTTGAGGTTCCCATCGGCTTCGGGACGCAACAAGTATATATACGTCGTCTTCCTACGCCATCCTTCATTGGGACACGGCCGGGTACGGCTGGAATGATCTTGGTCTCGAAAATAGGCTGCCTCTGTTCATCTGCAATCGTTGAAAGGACTATCTTGCAGCAGGATTAGCGCGGATGGACACTGTCATAGAATGTTGATTAACAGAAGGATGCCTATTTTTGAGTTTCAAAAAAACAATATCTTCGACCTGACGCCGAGCGCCGTGGTCCGCCGGCTGCGCTGTGCTGCTGCATATAACGTGCGTTTCGAGGACAGCTAGGATGATCTTGCCCTCGTAGATAGGTCTTCCTCGGTCCATGCACACTTTTTGATGGCAAAGGACGGTGATGGACTGATGGAGGCCTATTTATGAGAGTTCGGTCAGAGCCTACTGACGATGACCGATCTTGCTTCTCGGCCGAGCGTGCGGTTAGGTAGGTCTTCAGCATCCGGGGGCTGGGAGTTTGCTTGGCCGAACCCCGAGGTAAGGTGGCCACTGACGCGGCTGCCTGGTTCGGTCGGAGCCTATCCCGGAGTCTTCGTGCAGACCCGGGGCCAGAAGGCCAGGTGATACATCGCAGCTCAAAGGCGGTGCTTGGATGGTGCTATGGGTGAGGCCGGCGCCTGCTAGTCTCCGCACTCCACGCCCCTCGGCCTGGGGCCAGGTCGGAGGTCCGGCTAGACCACCGAAATGTAGGCCAAAGTAGGCGACGGGCCGTCCCGATCCGTCGAAGTCAGGATGGTCTGCGGGCCTACCGCATAGACCGAGGGCGGCGTAGCGAGGTGCCCCTTCGCGGGGTGGGGCCGGAGTGAAAGCCGGGGTCTCTCTGCTAAAGTGGAGACTCCGTCGTAGTTGCTGTTGAGGTTGGCTAGCCATTACTGCCTTGCTGGCTCCGAGAACCGCGCCGACACCTGCGGAAGATGCGCCATGCCGTGCGACCTGTATTTATCCTTTGAGGGAGCAGACATGTGGCGGGACGCTATTGGCGTGTCGTGCAGTGTCAAGCCCTTGCATGACTGCGGTCGTGGAGCTATCACGATGCTTCGGCTTCGATCGTGGGGAGGGGGGCGGTTCGCCTCCCGTCGGTTACGCTTACCGACGGTGTTGGAGATGAAGGGGCTTTAAATACCCCCTATGGCACTACGCCTGCTCCTCCTCCACACGCTTTTTGGTCCTTCTTCCCATTTCCTACTCTTCTTGCCTTCCTTGCTGCCGAGTTGCCCCGCCGTTAACTAGTCCCGGATAGCGATGGAGCGCGATGAAGAACCCGCCCAGGCGGTTGGTGACAACGCCGTCTCCCGGCGGTCGTTGCCACTCGAGGTGGAATACTTGCTCGAGAAGCGTGGTTCGACGGCGGTAGACAAATGGTGGGTGGCGACGGAGAAGAAGGGTCTGTGTTCCGGCGTCTTGGGCCCCACGCTTGTGACGGAGGAGACAATCCGTACGTTGCTGCGCGAGGGGAAGCTATCGGACCGCCGGGAGGTGCGATTGCCTGCCAGTGACGAGACGGAACCGTGACCTGAGAAGTCAGAGGCGATCGTCTTCGTCGCCTACTTCGAAGTCGGGCTTCACATCCCGGCCGCCATGATTGTTGGCGATGTGTTGCGGACCTTCGGGCTGGAGCTAGCGCAGCTGACTCCAAATGCGCTGGCCCACCTTGCTGTGTACAGCTGGGCCTTGCACACGGAGGCGTGCTGGCCCAGTGCCTCGATGTTCGCATTTCTCCATGATGCACGATGCCAGCCCAAAGGGCGGAAAGACAGGACGTTTTCCATCTTCGGCAACGTCAACTTCGTCCTACGATCGCCATGCGGGAAGATCTTCCCCGCTGATGAGGACACGACCCCTATGGATACAACCATATTTGCTATGCTTGTTGTTCCAATTACAAGGGCTCCTACGCATCACTTAAATTATAAGGTGAGCTCGTTTCAAAAAGGTTTTACTTTGTGTGATAAAGAACGTATGATATTACATAATCAGAGTTTGTTGCGTTTGTTATTATGTACCGAGATTTATGATGAAGATCATGCAATACGTGAGGCTACACATATGCTAAAACCGAGGACGGTTTTCTATCAAGAAGGGGAGGATGATGTGACCACGCCACAAACACATACGACAATCGCGCCTAATATCAAGATTGAACTAAAGGTGAATTCGTTTCTTCAGCCTTCATATGTTCACGAGAATAGACCGCTACCTAATACAAGTAATTTAATTGTGCTTAGGAATTTGGGAAAGGATGAAGGAAAGGGACATGGAGTCCTGGACATGCATGGAAGGAATAATGGAGGTCACCACGTCACTTTGAGACCAAGTCAAGCACGAATTCGAGTTGGACACGTTTTGGAATCAGACTCGGACTGCTGCAATGGTGCAAGTTTAAACGGACGTAACTTTCTCATACGGACTCCGTTTGAGACGTTCTTGGACTTGATGGAAAGCTTATCAATTCTACTTTCTAAAGGATTCAACCCCATCTTCAAATTCTATCCAAGACAGCCGCAATCATCAAAAGAGTCCGTGTTGGTCACGTACTGGAATCAGATTCGGACTGCTGCAATGGTGCAAGTTGAAACGAACGTAACTTTCGCATACGGACTCCGTTTGGGACGTTCTTGTACTTCATGGAAAGCTTATGAAGTCTACTTTCCAACGGATCCAACCTCATCTTCAAATTCCATCCGAGCCGGCTGCAATCATCAAAACAATCCACGTTGGTTTTTGAGTCCGAGTCAAAAGGGTGCTGCGCCACCACCAATTGGGCCCATGGGCCTTGTAACCCTAGAGCATGCACTTTGGACGCCCCTCCTGGTTGTTCTCCTATAAAGGAGCCACCGCCTCCGTTGCTAGGACTTAGATTTTGTTGAGTTTAGGTTTAGCTATTATGCAAACTTCTGTTCTTCAGTTGTGTCGGACGACCACTGTCAAGACAGCCTTCGAATCCCACCTTTTGATCTTCATATCAATATTTGCAATTTCAGATTGCTTGTTATCTTGTTCTTGCGTGTTCTTGGTTGCATGCAGGAATAGACCTTCGTGGTCAGGTCAACGCGTTCTTGGCGCGGTTGATAACAACTGGAGTGTGGTTCAGCGATTGCTAAGCGCGCAAGCGGCGTCGTTCGGTTGTAGTCGGATCGCAAGGGTCGCCTCCGCCAAAATCGAAGTTATCATCCTATCGGAAGATCGGGACCCCATCGCCTCAGCAGTTGGTATCGAGCTTGAGTTGACCGGTAGGAATTTCTTGTATCCTTAGTTAGTAGATTGATTTTTATTTCCCATAGTCCAGAAAAATTGCCCCACAAAAAGAGTTAATTTCCGCTGTCCAAACCCTGTTGTGCTTTTCAATCTGTTAGTTTTGGTTTGCTAAATTGAATTTGTGTCCGTTTTAGCTTTGTCTAGTTGCTGGTCATATCTTTGTTCCAAGAAAAATCCAAATAAAAAAAAATTCCCCCACCCCAAACCCTAATTCCAATTTCGGCTGATCTGTCCTTTCTCTGCAGCCGCCACCAAAAACGCCATATCTTTTGATTCCGAGATTATTTTTGAGTGAGACCACCGCCATTAGATTCAAAAATTTATCATCCATCTATCTGTAAAATTTCACGTCATTCCAGCAAGGCTGTTAAGAGATATCTGCGGTGGAAGTTGACCCAAAATTCCAGATTGAATCTGCAACAGTCGGCACTTGTGAATTTTGTGCGAATTTTAGGTCGGTTTCAGACCTTGGCCCAAAACAAAAGTTGTAGAAAAAGCCGTCAGAAAACGGAGAAAAAAGAATCATTGAAAAAAGGCAACTGACAAAAGTTACGGCCGAAATACCGACGCGCTGTCCAGTGGACAGAAATCTTCAGTTTCAAGTTTTGGAACAATCCTTGTGTTCTTCAATTCCAGATTGCATTCGATCGAATTATCTTGTATTTACCACTCCCATACATTGCCATACACTTATTTTAGCCTTCTTCCATCTTTGGTTGATCAGCAACATAGGCTAAGTGCTAGATCTGAACTATAATTCAATTCTGTGCAATTTCTGAAATTAATTGATTGTTTTCCTTTGCTACAAAATGCATAGCCTATCCAAGCTCCACTTTTCTACAACCGAACAGGTCTCGCTGTACCTTGCAATCGCTATACTCATCACTTGAGTTAAGTTATCACGAACCAGACCACGGTTGCACCACTGTTTTGCATTGGTAAGAACTTGTAAGAGCTTGGTAAGAGTTCGAGATGTGTGACTTATAAGCTCCACCTCCTAGTAGTTTATAGGGACTTACATAATTCTAGTGTATTTCCTTGTTTTCTACTAACCATGACAGGTTCAAGATCACATTGTAGCAATTTTGTGAGACCAACAACTTGTTGGATCGTATTAATAAGACCCTCACCACCATCAACAACAGAATTGAGGATCCAATGATCACGACCGTTGTCGACTTCGACAAAATCAACAAGGCACGGTAGGTTAACAAGAGAGGTATGTGATGATGATGCCAAGTTTACAATTCCGCCATTTGCTGGTAGATATGACCACAAGCTTATCTTGATTGGGAAATACAATTAGATGGAAATTTTGCATGCTATGATTTTCTGATGATGAAAGAGTTAGGGCTGCTACTAGTGAATTCACCGATTCGCATTATTTTGGTGGAGGAAACAATGTAGACTACCACATGTACCTAAAACTTGGAATGTTTTGAAGCAGTGATGAGATCTACATTTGTTCCTTCATATTATTCACGTGACTTGTTAAACAGATTGCAACGTTTAGAACAAGGTAGGAGAACCGTAAGTGAATACTATGAAGAATTGAAAGCTCTTTTGTTGCGTTTTGGCTTAGAGGAACATCTGAAGCTACAGAGAATAGATTCTTACGTGGCCTTAATAAAGAAATTCAGGACCTTCTCATTCACAAAGAATATAATTCTCTCCCTCATTTGTTTATACTTGCATGTAATGTTGAGCGTCAGATTGAGAAGAAATTGAGAGTGCTTGATGATAAGAAACATGAGAGCAAACCCATGTTTGTGCCTTTTACGTGACTAACAACTTGCGAGCGGTTGAGAACCATGTCAAAAGGAGCATGAGTTGATTGAACCATCGATTCCATTCGTTGAGAACGAAGATGAGGAGATGGATGCACCTACATCATCCGAGGGAGCCAAAAGGTAAAGATCATGGTGCTATCATCACTCACGGTGAGTATTCTTGTGAAGAACAACAATTATGCACCGTTCATGCTATTTTAGAGCAAAACTTAGTGGAAAACAATTCGACATGCCCATATTTCAAGTAGAGAATTCACATTGCATTGATTTGAGTGTTGAGAATACGTTGAGTGCACCTTGTCAAAAATAATTGAATTGTCTACTGTTTTGAGTGATTCATGTGATGAATTAATCACATACAATGATCATGTGGCTTTGGTTAGACATAAAAAAAGTTTTAACTAGAATTTCTCCTGCCAATTCATTGTGTTACATCATGTTGGATCTTCCTATGAAATTGTCACATGCTTGGAGAAAGTTTCTGAACTTACATGTTCAAAATTCTTGTTTAGTGCCTACACCCACAGGTATAAGTTTAATTTGATTGGAGATTATGGTGTAGGAAATCAATTTCTTGTATATCGAATATGCATAACTTGTGACCACATGGATGAATTGCAGCTTGTTGTTTTGAACAACAACTCTTGTATGCTCAATCTTGTTCATTATGAAAGAAAAATAAATTTTAGTGATCATTCAATGCCTATGTGTTCTTCTCTTATTGAACCATCTAACATTGGCAATCTGAATAATGAAATTGATGTATGGAAGAACTTGCAAATATTTTCACCCTTACTAGATGAATTTGCTATTGCTCAATTGAAATCTGATTATATGGATAAACTTTGTCCGATTCCAAAAGTTGTAGCTTTGCCTATATGTGCCACCACAACAAGTTTACAACTTCAAGGATTTGAATTGCATAAATGCTTCACTTACATTTGCAAAACAAGTTGCGATAATTCTTGTGTGAGAAATTTTGATTTGTTCATTAACATATATGATTACTTTTGGGTTAATAATACAATGAGCTTTTATGATTGCTGCTGTGTTATAACATTAATTGTGCAACAACGAAGAACTGTTAAAACAGATGACATATACATATACCATGCATACACCTTGGCTTCTTTGTTACCATACTTTCAGTTTATCAAAAGCAGAGGACGGCTTTGTTTTCAAGAAGGGAGGATGATGAGGACACGACCCTATGGATACAACCATATTTGCTATGCTTGTTGTTCCAATTACAAGAGCTCCTACGCATCACTTAAATTATAAGGTGAGCTCGTTTCAAAAGGTTTTACTTTGTGTGATAAAGAACGTATGATATTACATAATCGAGTTTGTTGCGTTTGTTATTATGTACCGAGATTTATGATGAAGATCATGCAATACGTGAGGCTACACATATGCTAAAACCGAGGACGGTTTTCTATCAAGAAGGGAGGATGATGTGACCACGCCACAAACACATCGACAATCGCGCTAATATCAAGATTGAACTAAAGGTGAATTCGTTTCTTCAGCCTTCATATGTTACGAGAATAGACCGCTACCTAATACAAGTAATTTAATTGTGCTTAGGAATTTGGGAAAGGATGAAGGAAATGGACATGGAGTCCTGGACATGCATGGAAGGAATAATGGAGGTCACCACATCACTTTGAGACCAAGTCAAGCACGAATTCGAGTTGGACACATTTTGGAATCAGACTCGGACTGCTGCAATGGTGCAAGTTTAAACGGACGTAACTTTCTCATACGGACTCCGTTTGAGACGTTCTTGGACTTGATGGAAAGCTTATCAATTCTACTTTCTAAAGGATTCAACCCCATCTTCAAATTCTATCCAAGACAGCCGTAATCATCAAAAGAGTCCGTGTTGGTCACGTACTGAATCAGATTCGGACTGCTGCAATGGTGCAAGTTGAAACGAACGTAACTTTCTCATACGGACTCCGTTTGGGACGTTCTTGTACTTCATGGAAAGATTATGAAGTCTACTTTCCAACGGATCCAACCTCATCTTCAAATTCCATCCGAGCCGGCTGCAATCATCAAAACAATCCACGTTGGTTTTTGAGTCCGAGTCAAAAGGGTGCTGCGCCACCACCAATTGGGCCCATGGGCCTTGTAACCCCTAGAGCATGCACTTTGGACGCCCCTCCTGGTTGTTCTCCCTATAAAGGAGCCGCGCCTCCGTTGCTAGGACTTGGATTTTGTTGAGTTTAGGTTTAGCTATTATGCAAACTTCTGTTCTTGATTGTGTCGGACAACCACTGTCAAGACAGCCTTGAATCCCACCTTTTGATCTTCATATCAATATTTGCAATTTCAGATTGCTTGTTATCTTGTTCTTGCGTGTTCTTGGTTGCATGCGGGAATAGACCTTCGTGGTCGGTCAGCCGCGTTCTTGCACGGTTGATAACAACTTGAGTGTGGTTCAGCGATTGCTAAGGCGCAAGCGACGTCGTTCGGTTGTAGTCGGATCGCAAGGGTCGCCTCCGCCAAAATCGAAGTTATCATCCTATCGGAAGATCGGGACCCCATCGCCTCAGCACCCGCCAACTCAACCCGGGCGAAGTGGGAGCTGAACTGGATGAGACGGTGGTTTTACCACCGTGTGGCGAGCGGTAGCGGCCTCGAATGCTCGGGCCGGCCGATAGCGTTCTACACCACACCCGGCGTGCCAATTGACAGCTAGGACAGGCGATGAGCGCAAAGGCTCGTGGGGATCACCACCCGCTTCAACATGCACGGCGTGGCACCGCTCGCCCACGAATGGCGCATTGCTACTGGAAAAGTTCGCGCGACAATGTCCGCCCGTTCGTGTCCTCGCTGCTGGCACCCTCCAACCTTCATAAGTCTTTGGTGGGGTCTTATTTTCACTTCTGCCCATTGGGCTGAGTTTTCTAACTCCGCCTCTTGCCACGTATAGGAGTCCACCTGGAGGACGCGGAACGCGCGGTGGGCGTGTTCCTTGGGCCATACACGGCTGGGGAGCATGACTTGCGTGCAGCTGCAACAACGGAGGCGAGGCTGGGGCAGATAAACCGTGTTGGATCGAAAACGGCGACAGAGGGGGGGTGAATGGAGCCCTTTAAAAAAATGTCCTGAGTATCCACATGATTTTTTAACTCTCCGATAGCTATGTAAGCTATGAGGAAGATTAAATTTGCTCACCGGGAACCCAAAAATAGATTTGACTGAAGGAATAGCTAGACAGGAATCAACATGCACTGATTTGATCTATAAATCCCGGAAATGCAAACTGACCAAAGACGACTATGAGCATTTCCACAAAACAGGAACAGTCTAACTAGTGGAAGAGAAGCCTCAATAGAATTCTCAAAATTGAAGGCTGTCCAAACTGAAAAGCAAGGAGGAAAATAAAGAGAAAAGTGAGCAAAACTGAGAAAGAAAAAGGGGGAGGCAATCTGAAGAAATCAGAGAAGAGGCCAAGAGTGTGCTGCCTTTTTCTAATCCCAAAAACAAGTGAATGGACAACTGAAACTGAAAGACCAAATGCTCCACTACCTGGCCGTGAGCTACTTTGCTGCCCAAAATCTGAAAAACTGCAGCCAACCAAACTCTCAAAACAACAGCTACTTTGCTGGCCAAAATCTGAAAAACTGCAGCCAACCAAACTCTCAAAACTGCAACTACTTTGCTGCCCAAAAACTGAAAAACTACAGCCAACCAAACTCTCAAAATAGTAGCTACTTTGCTGTCCAAAATGTATCTTTGCTGCCAACAACTAAAGGCAAAAATGGAAGTACCAGGCCTGCTGCCAAAAACTAGAAAGAGAAAGGCATTGATCCTGGCCGAACAAAAGAAGGGAGCAAAATCAGTTTAATTGCAGCAGTGAATAGACAAAGAAACTAGTCTTTGGCGAATAGAATTAAAGTGCCAATTTGAAGCTGCAGCCGACTAGAAATTCTGCAGGTTCACAAGTGGCCTATCCTCCTTTGAGCCAAAGAACAACTCGACTACAAATAATCTGCAGTCCTCCTCAAGCAAGAAACATCACCCAACAAAGAAAGAGCACAAGAAAGAGAGCTGAAGCAATGGAAAACAAAAGCAAAACAAAGAGAGCCTACTCAAGACATCTCAAACACATAATTTCTTCAATTGAGACAAAAAGAGATGAATGATTAAACAAGAGGAATGATTACATCAGTTCACCCCATCTCACAACTCAAGAAGAACACCCGAAATAAACACAAGTGCTGCCCTAAAAACTTTAACAACTCATGTATGGAGAGAACCCTAACTCTCACACCCACTCTCTCAAGCCATCTCTCTCAAAATCTCCATATAGCACTAGAGAGCACCTCTCTATTTATAGCCCTTCATAATGGGTTCACATTTGCTTTGCCCATTAAGCTTTTGCACTTTACCCACTAACTCTAACCAAATCCATTTCCTTTAGTGCAGCTTTGCGTATTCACCAAAACGCCCCTCCTGCACCTTCCGGGAAGCTTCCTCATTCCTTGCCGCCCAAGCCTCGCAGCTACCTCGAGCCCTCGCCGTCTTCGGCACACCTCGACCGCTTTGACCTCGGCACCACCTGCACCTAGTCCGGTCATCCCATGCCTCGCCACAACTTCGCCTCGATGTCCTGCAGCCATCACAGACAAGAAACACATCACATAGCATCGCTCGATATAATGTGATCAACAATAGCATCAGAAGAAATACTCAAAGTCCAAATCGATCGAAATGAAAAATAAACGACTTAAGCACGTTCGACCTAGTTTGACCAAGTCCGACCAAACCGATTGCACCGCGCAACGACATGGCCTGAACTACACAAACCAAACTCAACTTTCCTAAAACAGATGTCAATTACTCATCACACACATGGGGTCACCTCCACATGGTCTATCAAACCGTGTGTGCGAGGCCCTGGGCATTCGCGTGCTGGAGCGCGCCCCTCCGGCCCCGAGCCAACCTCGCCGTCCAGATGACAGTGCCAAAGGGAGAAGGCCGCCGTCTGCTGCCGTCGCCCCCGTCAATGCGGCAGACGCAAATTCCGATTCGGCAAAAGTACGCCGATTCGGACCTGGAGACGGGCGTGGAGGATGAAGGCGCGGGGTCTTTGGGCGGTGCCGAAGACCAAGAGTGCGGCATGGACGATCGAGAGGGGGAAGCCACATCACCTACAGTGGTCGCTGAGGTGGGGCTATCATCCGCGGATGATGCTGGGGCGGAGTCCTCGCCCGTGGCGGCTGCAGCGTCGAAGTTGCCACCCATGGAGGTTGCTAGAATGGAGCTTCCGTCCGCAATGGTTACCGAGGCGGAGCTGCCCCCACGGAGGTTGCGGGCGAGCCCCACTGCGGACATTCGTGGCGGGGCCACGATAGGAGCGGGTCCCGATCTTCCAACAGTTCTAGATATGTTCGATTTGGTGGAGCGCGACACAAATCGATCCGGCTTCGAGCGACCGCGTTCGAACCCGCAATCGCAGCACCACGTCTCCTTAGGTTATCAACCGTGCGCGCCCCGGTTGACCTCGCCAAGAAGGCTAATCCTCGCCTGCGAATCGAAGAACACAAGCAAGAACAAGGAAGAACACAACTGAATTGCGGATGTATTGATGTAGCACTCGAAGTTGGGGTCTCACAAACCGATGAACGGCGAAACTGTTCAAAGACAGAATTAATCTAAGCAAAACCCAACCCTAATGGTGGGGGTGGCGGCTGGATATAAAGGAGTGAGGGGTGTGCAAACCCCTGGACGCGCCCTAATGGGCTCCAACACGATACAAAGCCGAACGGCTCAAAATACGGTGACGCAGCACCCTGACCGATTCTGAATGCCCACTTGTTTCGATGATTCCCGTTGACTAAGAAGGAATTTTGACATGGGACCAGAGCCATTGGAAAGGTTGTCTTCTTAGCTTTCCATACATATGTATAACATCCACAACGGAGTCTAGATGCAATCTGGGCGTCCGTTTTAGTGCGGCCTAGTCCTGGACTCCGAATTGGATTCGAAGTCGGCTTGAGTTGGGTCTCCAACATGATTCGACCGCCCTTGCTAGACTTGTGCATTTCGTAGTCCTTCTCCAAGTACTTCCAGGTCCTCTCCATGGTTCCTAATCATAATTAAATCATTATGTAGCAATCGATTCTCAAATGAACAAAAAGAAGTACTTAGGAATGAGCTCACCTGTAAATTCAATTGTCGGGCGCGAGCTCTAGTGATTGGTCCTTGAATGTCAAGTGGAGGAGTGTTGTGTGTATCCGGAGAAGTGATGTCCTCATCAGGCCCCCTGCGGCGGTTGCCGAGGCGGGGTCCCCGCCTTTTTCCCCCAAGGCGAAGCGGCCGCGCCTACGATCACCTCGTCGCTCGACGAGGGGGTTCACTGTGGCGGCTGCGGTCGGGAGCCTGTGGGACTCCGACTCCAACACCGAGGCCCCAGGCCCAACATCTCCGTGACTCCTGCCAAGGGTGTGGCGGTTGGGGCTTGGGATTTGCTGGTGTTGGACTCCCACATGGAGGCTTCCCGACCCACATGGCTGGCTTCGTCTAGGGGCGCTGGTGTCCTTTCTACCCCATCCGAGGTTGCGGGCACACCCCGGCGGAGTCCACCGGCTGATGCCAAAGGTAAACTCACTTGGCATGATTTTGTACTACGTTCGTAAGGCTTTAACCGCTATCTTCACTCGCAGCGGCACGTCTGCCGTAGCACGGGCAACCTTCGGGGCGCGGGGATATTCCTTTTGGAGGAGCGCTCGACGTTTCCGAAGCTGTCGTCGCAGATGCCACGCGCCCGGGTTTAGCGGACTTTGTCCCCCCACTGGCGGTGCTGGGAGCGTGGCGGGGGGTCGCGGACAGCGCGGCGATGAACTTGGATCAGCAGGCGCTGCTGTCCTACGGGTCAGAGCGCCTTGGGGAAGCCCTGGAGGTCTCAGAAGTGAGGGTGAGTATCTGACCTTTTAGCAACATGTGGCCCTTTAGAGGTTTGCTGACTGCTTTGTCGTACAGACCCTCGTCCTTGCCCGGGCGTTACAGGCGGCTCACGCCCGCGAGCGGGGGGCGCTAGAGGACCGACTACGGGTCGCCGAAGAGGCTTTGCGCGCAGCCGAGGAGTTGCACTCCACTCAGGATGACCACATCCACCGCTTAGAAGCGAAGAGCGCAGAGGCAATGTCATACGCCGAAGCGCTCATGGCAGCGGCGTGGTTGTCGGCCACAAAGGCGGCACGACAAGAGGTCACGGCGGAGCGGGATGGCCTACTTCAGCAAATCGCTGCGCTGGAGAAAGAGAAAGACCGTCTCGCCGCATCCCATAGGGAGAGGGACCAGACTTTGGGCGATGTCTCGGTGGCGCATGGGATGCCATGCTGGCTTTGGAGGGCACCCTTGAAGATCTTGTCGCCAAAGTGCCGCCCCGCTCCTTCGGGCCCGAAGAGCTGTCATGGACACTTCGTCGGATCGGGGATGCGGCCAACCTTGCTCGTCATGCCATGACGTCCTTCGGCAACCACTGCTCCTATGTGACCTCGTGCTTGCTATGCGTGCTCTAGCGGCACCGGGGCTGCCAGCATGTCGATGGGCTAACTGACCCCCAACTGGAGATGCCGGCCGGGGTTGGGGTGATGTCTGGCGCTGTGCGCGCTGTCCGCCGTGCTGTTCAGGTTTTCCACGAGAGGATCTGGGAGTGCATCGGGGAGGCTGCAGCGAAGATCGAGCTACGACAGACCATGCGCAACGAGGGGAACCTCGGCCAGTGGCTGGATGAAGTCCCGCGGCGCGACGAACGTGGCACTGAGGCTTCGGGGTGTGACGTGAACCCACAGGTGTGACACCGGGGTTCTCGTGTGTTGGCGTGCGTTGTAATACGCGTGCCCCCTTTCATGAATAAAGTAGGAATTGCCCCCATGTTTTGACTAGTGTATCCCTGTGTCTCGAGCAGCTGCCCGACAGGGACCGGCTGCTAGTTTCTGACTTGTGACTCTACGGCGTCTTCGACGCTGGCGGCGTGCTGAGGAGTCGCTGGATTTCTGGGCGGCCCGGGTTTCTTTGGGCGAGGTTACAGCGCAGACGTGCGTTAAGGAGGATCATGCCGAGTAGCGGCTGTGGGCATCAAGGATGCTTGTACATTTACCTTTACCGCGCCCCCTTTGTAAACATCCTCCGACAAATACAGGAAGGGGTTTTGAGTTGAAACATATCGCCTGCGTCTCCTTCACTTCTTACGACTGCGCTGTCCCCCAGTAGACTCGTGAGACTATACTTCGCGTCTGCCTGTATGCTAGGTAGACTTTCGCGTGCTCCGTCTCCTTGTGCATTGGTGTGAGCGGAGCTGGCGCTTGATAGGTCTTGAGTGTTCGTGCATTCCCGCCGAAGTGGTGGCGGCGGGTGGCGCCCGATCAAATGAACATGCGGCGCTCCGTCCCTACCCTTCAAAGTGGTGGCGGGGGCGCCGCTGTCGGCGACGCGCGGCGCTCGTCCCCTACCCCTCGAGGTGGTGGCAGCAAAGGCGGCGCCTGGTCGAAAATGAACACGCGAGCGCTCCGTCCCCTACCCTTGAAGTGGTGGCGGCGGGTGGCGCCTGGTCGAGGTAGAGCGTGCGGCGCTCCGTCCCTACTCTTGAGTGGTGGCGGCGGTGGCGTCGATCAAGTGGTGGCGGCGGCGCTCGAGCCCCGCTCGTCCCCTACCCTCGAGTGGTGGCAGCGGTGGCGCCTGTCGAGGTGAGCGCGCGGCGCTCCGTCCCCTACCCTTCGAAGTGGTGGCAGCGGAGCTGGCGCCTAGTCGAGGTAGACACGCGCGAGGACAACGGCCATGCGCATAGTTTGTGCTTCGCGGGATGCGCATAGGGGCAAGCCTCTGCTACATCTTGTGCATACTCTGCGGGGTGCGCGCTAAGGCAAGCCTCTGCTGCGCCTTTTCGGTTCTCCGTGGAATGCGCACGAGGGTAAGCCTCTGCTGCGTCTTCTTTTTCTTTTGTGCTCCATGACGTGCGTGGGACCATCAACCACGCCTTTTTTATACTCCGGAGAGTACGCACGGGGATGATGCCCATGCGTGCGTGGGAACATCCGCGTCTTGTTCATACTCCGTAGAATGCGCAGGGACAACATCCACATCTTATTTATACTCCGTAGAGTGCGTGCCGAGGCGAACCTCGACGCTACATCTTATTTATACTCCGTAGAGTGCACGTGGAGGCGTCCCCCCTGCTGCATCTTTGTTTATACTCACACGGAGGGCGAGCTTGTCACTTACTCCGGAGTGCGCATGCGAACGCGTGTCTTTATTTATACTAACGCGGAGGGCGAGCCTGTCGCTTACTCTGGAATGCATGCGTGAATGCGTGTCTTTGTTTATACTCACGCGGAGGGCGAGCTTGTCGCTTACTCCGAGTCTTGCGCGCAAGCAGCGTGGCTTTGTTTATACTCACGGGGAGGACGAACTTGTCGCTTACTCCAGAGTGCGCGCACGAACACGTGTCTTTGTTTATACTCACACGGAGGGTGAGCTTGTCGCTTACTCCAGAGTGCACGTGCGAACGCGTGTCTTTGTTTATACTCACACGGAGGGCGAGCTTGTCGCTTACTCCGGAGTGCGCACGCGAACGCGTGTTTTTGTTTATACTCACCCAGAGGGCGAGCTTGTCGCTTACTCTGTAGTGCGCGTGTGAACGTGTGTCTTTGTTTATACTCACGTGGAGGGCAAGCTTGTCGCTTCTCCGGAGTGCGCGCGGGAACGCGTGTCTTTGTTTATACTCACGCGGAGGGCGAGCTTGTCGCTTACTCCAGAGTGCGCGCGCGAATGCGTGTCTTTGTTTGTACTCACGCGGAGGGCGAGCTTGTCGCTTACTCCAGAGTGCGTGCGCAAACGCATGTCTTTATTTATACTCACGCAGAGGGTGAGCTTGTCACTTACTCCAGAGTGCATGCGCGAACGCGTGTCTTTGTTTGTACTCACGCGAAGGGCGAGCTTGTCGCTTACTCCGGAGAGTACGCGCGAAGGCAAGCCTCCACGTGTTTTTGTAAGCAGTAAGATGGGTTTGGCAAATGGTCAACTTTATTGAATTCCCATTTGCGCGGGTGAGCGATTTCAAAGGCGAGTACTAACCACGATTGCTCAAGGGCGGGAATGGTGGCGGTATGCCGTTGCCGTGGGTGGCGGCGGGGCCGGTGGGAGCCTATATTGCCGAAGATCCACATGGGAGCTTCCTGACGCCGCCGTGGATCCTTGCGAGACATGTCCGGCCTAGGCGTCCCGTTGAGCCTTGTGGTGCGGACCCCTGGTGCCGAGCTCTATGCACCGAGCCATATCCTGGTCGCCGTGGGCGGTGATAATGCCTCACGGGCGTGGAGCTTCATGCATAGGAAGCCGTGGTGTGGAACTGCCTCTAAAGAATTGAGGATTGGTCGCCCAATATAGCGTTGTAAGGGTACAGGATATCGACGACGTCGAAGGTGGCGTGTTCGCTCCCACGTTGTCATCTTGGCCAAAGGAGACCTGCAGGCATATCTGGCCCAGCGCCCTCAGGGGCTGACCTCCGAAGCCCTGCAGCAGGGTCCCCGAGGGGCCCAGGCGACTTCGGGGGATCCCCATCTGGTCGATGGCCGCCGCGAACAAAATGTTCGTGGAGCTTCCTCCATCGACTAGGACACGCTTGACTTCGCATCCCGCGATGGCGACCTGGATAACCAGGGGATCTTGGTGGGGGAATTCCACACCTTCGACATCAGCATCGTGCTGCACCCAGTCCGGCGGTGCCTGCGCCGGGTATGCCGCCACGGGGTGTAGTCACCGCGCGTAGGCCTTTCGTTGCCACGCTGAAGCGAACTCCAGCGAGGATCCCCGGAGATGACGTTTATGATTCTATGCTGGCCTCCCTCCGTGACCTGGATCCGTAGGGGGCCCTTCTGGGGTTGTCGCACATGGGCTCGGATCCGCAGGGGGCCCTCCTGAGGCTGCAACCCCTGATCTTGGATCCTCACGGGGCCTTCCAAGGGATGCTGGACGTGAGCTACAATGGGCAGGCGTACCTCGGGGTTTCTGTCCCTGGCGACACTCTGCCGGAGTGTAGCAATGGTGGTGCATGCGCACGTGTCGTGGCTGCCCCGCCTATGTACCTTGCACCATAGGCCATGCTGCTGATCATCGCATTCCGCGCGGGTCCGATCGTTGCGCCCACGACCGCGCCCCGGCCCCGGCCTCAGTGAGCTCTGCCGCCGCGACCAGCGGGGGCATTATCTTCGGAGCCGCCTTCGATGTCGAAGACGTAGCGGGTTCTCTGAGACCTCTGCTGGCCACGCCTAGGCTTGTCGTCCGACGGGTCCTTGTGCGGGGCATCCTTGCGCTCAGGGGCATCCTTCGATGGCTCCTGCTTGCGCTTGCCCTTCGAGGAGCCTTCCTTCAACGGCTCTTTATCCTTTGCCCTTCCCTCCGCTTCATTGGTGTCGGAGTTGTCTCCTTGACGCCGCCGCGCGTCTTCTTCTGCTCTGGCGTATTCTTCCATCTTGTCAAAGAGCTTCGCTATCGTCTTGATCGGCTTTCGCATGTTGTACTCGGCCAGCGACCCTGGGCGAAGACCTTGACCGCTGTGTTGATGATGGTTGTTTCATTAATGTCTTTGACCTGGCATCGGACCTTCGCGAAGTGCTTGAAATATTTTCGAAGCTTCTCCGACGGTGTTTGCTTGACCGCGAAGAGCTGGTCTACGTCGACGCGCTCGACGTAGTTCCCTTAGAAGTTGTTGTAGAGTCGATCATGGATCTGCTCCCACGCGTGGATGGAGTTTGGCTCGATGGTAAAAACCAAGAGAGCGCCACTCCTTGTAGCGCGAGGGGGAGCCCCTTTGCCTTCGTGGTGTCGTCTCCACCGGCGGCTTCGATAGCAGTCTCGTACACATGCACGAACTCCCGAGGGTCCGTGTCGCCCTTATACGGTTCGATGGCGTTGGGGAACTTGAAGTCCTCCGGCCACGCCGTTTTGCTGCGAGCTGCGGAGTGGGGACTCGGTCGACGCGTCGCAGGTGCCTTGCTGGGCGTGGGGCGTCCACGGCTATCCGCTTGTTACGGCATGGGCTCGGCGCGACCACGGCGGTCTGCGACTCAAGCCTCTTGCATATCCCGCACGGCCCCACGGAGATCTGCTAACTCCCACTGGAATGTGCTGAGGGCTGCCAGCAAAGCGTTCTCCATTGTAGGCGTAGCTGGGGCAATCGGCGCACCTGGTCGCATGGCCGGGATAGTGGCGACCACGGCCTGGGCCCCTGGGTTGCCTGCCGCGTGGGCGTGGTGGGCTCCGGGGCCGGTGACGAGGCCTGAGCTGCCGCCCGCACCGCTTGCTGCTTTCGTACTGGGTGTGGGGACGACAGCCGTGCCAACACGGGCGTCGGTGCTGCCACCTTGACCACCCGGTCGGTGCTGCCTGCGATGGCCGCCGCGCCCGCGTGGGATCGCTCGTCACGCGCGGGGCGGTGTCGACCGTCGTGGCAGCGGTAGCGGGGTCGGTCGTCGTGGCTACGGTGGTAGGGTCGGTCGTCGTGGCGGGGTCGGTCGTCGTGGCTGCGGTGGCAGGGTTGGTCGTCGTGGCAGTCGCGCCCGTGCCGCCTTCCACGCCTACGACTGCCGACGCCGAAGCCCTGGTGCTGACGCGAGACTTCGCCACACCCACCGCCTTCTTCTTTGCCGTCGACGACGAAGCTTTCTATGGTGCCATCCTCCTTCGGATCTTGAGCCTTGCTCCTGTCCTCCCCACGAACAGCGCCAACTGTCGTGGCTACAGACCAAACAGAGAGAGAGAGCATGGTAGTGGAGAGTTAGGTGAGCAAGTGCTTAGGATTTCCCCCATGGCCTGTATCGTATATATATCCACATGGGGTGTTTTTACAACAGTACCCTTACACTTGAGTATCCCTCTCAGGGGCACTTATGTCATTATACATGCCCCATTCTGGGCCTTACAGCCTTCTAACAGGCCGGCTGGGCTCAGGTGGGGGCCACCCCTACGACATTCGCCATGTTTTGTAGATGGTGTATTGAATGGATCTAGTTGTATGGGCTTTGCCTGTATACTTCGCCATGTTTCGTAGATGGTGTATTAAGTAGATATAGTCGAATCGTTCATTTTTATATTGTTGTTACCTCCGCACTGCTGGGGGTGTTCATGCAGGGAAATGATGGCTTAGATGACTTGGGGGCACTATCCTTCTGGCCAGGGAGGTACGCCATCGAGCTCAACTCCACCGTGCTTCGCCGTGACACCAGCTTGCACGCACACCGCTACCAGCCTTCAGCCTCCGCGGTCAGTCTGCATGTCTTCGGCTCGTCCACACCGGACTCCGCACGGGGTACACCTCGCCAAGCATGCCTTCATGCCACACTAGTTCGTCTCCGCACCGACCGATGTCTCCGCGTCGAGGCTGGGCTGTGCCTTCACCTAGCCAGGCTCCGCGGCATCGATCGCGCAAGAAGCTATGTATGGAAATGCATCAGAGATAACCACCGCTGGGGGGAGACCTCGCCAAGCTTTGCCAGCCACGGCTCCAGCCCTCGTGCCGCTGACCTCGACCGCGACAGAGCAAGGGATGCCAACCATATCCATCCACGTTTGCATGCACTACTCGATGCCTCAATGGCTGAATAGTATGTGAAGGCAATTATGCACGAACTCCACGTGTATATGCAAGTATCCATCCGTTCATGCATGCACTCAGTATCCATCCATGCATGCACTAAGTCTCCATTCATGCATGCACACAGTACCCATCTTATGTACGTGCACTCCAGCCCATATCTTTGTTTCTTCTCCAAATCTCCAACTCGAGAAGAGCTCTGCACCGGCTATGCCATCGCAGCAGGCCCGCCTTCACATCGGGCTCGCCCCCCGCGCTACCGCACCTTGCCAATTCCACCGTGCCTAGCCTCTGTTGGCTCCGCACCCGTCTCTGCGTGCCCCTCCACATGAGACTCCACGCGGCCTCCATCGTCATGTGCAGTCGCCTAGCCTCCACCAGCTCCGTGTCCCTACACCTCCACGCCTCCGCACGGGACTTGGAATGGGCCTGCCTCCGCGCCAGGCTTGGCCCCGCGCCAGCGCCCTTGCCCACGGCTCCGCCTGCTTCGCGGCCCTCCCACGCACCAGGCTCGCCCTCTGCACATGCGCGCCTTGCTAAGTTCCGCACCACGACCTCCACCAACTCCGCGCCCGTCTCCACGTGTGCCCCTGCACCTTTGCACGGGACTCCACCCGGCCACCGTCATCGTGCAACGTCGCCTGGCGCCCGCCGGCTCTGCGCCCTGCACCTCCGCACAGGACTTCGCAATGGGCCTGCCTCTGCGCTAGGCTTGGCCTTCGCACTGGTACCCTTGCCCATGGCTCTATCGGCTTCGTGACTCAGTGTCCATCCATGCATGCACTCGAAGTATCCGCCTCCATGCAGATGAAGCGTGGTCTCCGGGCAGACGAAGCATCAACTCCACGTAGAAGATGTCCACCTCGACCAAGGACTCCGCGTAGACGAGGACCTCCTCGACCGTGGACTCCACACAGATGAAGTGGGCTCCGCACAGGCGAGGTCGTGGCTTTGCGTCATCGAAGTCTTCCACAGTCGCGGCCTCGGCACAGCACAAGTATGCGTCGTGGCGCCGACGTAGCCGAAGTTCACCTCAGCCGTGGCCTCTATGCCATCGAAAGTTGCTTCGAAGCCTCCGCGCCCGTGGCCTGCGCCTCCGATGACCTCCGCGCATGCCAGGCGCCACTCGTCTCCACAACCGCTTGGACTCCGCGCTGCCGGAGACCACCCCGGAGCCTCCGTGGGACTCAACGTGATGCTCCATGTGCCCCGCACTCGTGGACTCTGCCTCCACCAACCTCCGCAAGTAATGGACGTTGCTTGTCTCCACACGACAATGGACTGCACGCCGTCGAAGACCACTTGGAGCCTCCGCGGGACTCCGCGTGATGCTCCACAGCCTCCGCGCTCCGAGGCGGCCTTCGTGCATGATGGATGCCACTCGTCTCTGTGCGACCGAGGACTCCGTGCAGACGATGTCCATTTTCGTCGAAGGCCCCGCATCATGGTTTGCCTCAACCGCGGCCTCCACGCCCGCCCAGACTCTACAACGCCTGCCGCACTAGCGCCCACTCTGTTGGAGCCGCACCCACCACACCGAGCCATGCCCCTGTGGCTGCGACGGCAAGTGCTACCTTGGCTCTACCCTCAGCCTAAATATCCATGTCCGGTATGTGACTAGTAGTCCATTCGCATGATCCCCATGTTTGTGATGAGTAATTGATGGTTGTGTAAGAGAGTTTGAGTTTGTTTTGGGTATTCTAGGGTTGAGTACCTTTCATTAATGCTATTGTTGATTATGCTGTTTCGTGCGGTGCTATATGACGGTTTGCTTATCTGTGTGACTGCAGGACTTCAGAGCTAGGTCATAGTGAGGCGAAGAGGACCGGGACTAGGCACAGGAGGTGTTGAGGTCTAGACGGTCAGTGATGCTGAAGATGATCGAGGCTGCCAAGGTGGTTGCAAGTTGAGAGACGAGGAACCGGAGCTGGAGCTACCGGTGGAGGACATGATTGGCAACGACGAGTGGACCGAGACTAGGCTCAGGGAGGAGACGGAGGTCCAGACGGTTGGATGCCGGTTGCGGTCGTGTGCGACGGAACATACCTGGACTAGACTCAGGTGGAGTCGGAGGTCTCGGTTGGAGTCAGGTGGACACGACGGGCAGCGGCGAGGTGGACCGAGACTAGGCTCAGGGAGGAGCTAAGGTTCAGACGGTCAGGATGCGGGGTGCGGTCGTGTGCAGCGGAGCGGATTGGGACTAGTCTCGGGAGGAGTCGAGGTCGGAGCATCAAGGTGCCGATTGCGGGAAGCTTAGGGAAGGCGCTTGAGGGCAATTTGGAGAATTGACTCAAGTGGCTGGTTTTCCCTCCAAAATTGAGTGCTTTGACTTTTGCCTCATATGTGGGAGAGGTTGGAAGTGAGGTTTGGCCTGCACTTCTTGAATTTCTTCTTTGAGGAAGTGAGCACCTCTATTTAGTGGAGGGGAGTTGGCTGTATGCTGGGCAGGAGAGTAGTGGAGAGCTCTAGGTGTGTGTTTGAGCTCCTACGTGCTTGTGAGTTCTTCTCTGAATCATGTAGCGAGATGGGTAGAGAAGATCCTCTGTAATCATTCCTCTCCATGTAATAGCCCATGTCTCCGAATCAATATGAAATGGATTGAGCTTGAGCAATCATGATTTTCTTGCATTTCCTTCTGTTTTTGTGTTTGCTCTATCAGTTGTTCAGTTTTCTGTTCTTCACTGCATTCTTTGGGTTGGATTGATTCTTGGGTTGATTTGCTATAGAGTTCTTGTGCTCTGTGATGGGAATTGTCTCAAGGTCAAGTGACCAGTTCATTTCCAAGAGCATTTGCAAAAATCATGAGTATTCTCATCTCCCAGTGGAATCTTCTCATTCCTCTGTTGTGAGCTTCTAGGGTTTGGAGGCAGGGGAGGTTGAGATTCTTGATTTTCCTTCATCAAGGATGTTTTCAGCTCTATGGTTTCTAGTGCCAAGATCATTTGTTGCTAAGATTCAAAGTCTCTTAAGCTAAAGATCTTGAATCATAAGAATCAGGGATTTTGTCCCTATCTGCCGAATCTTTTTGGCAAAACCAGCTTTTTCCTTTCACAAATGATTTGAGTCTCGATTTTCTTCTCCCTAAGGTGGATTTACTGTTTGGTTTGTAGTCCTTTTAGTTTGTTTGGAGAAGAGTAGCTCTCTTTCGAGATTTCACTGATTTTTAGCTGGCCTCAGTCTTTTCTATTTAGTTTTTGGGTTCCGAAGTCCTTCAGTTGTCTGTCCCTCTTCGCTGGAGGTCTGCCCGGTCAAATCGGCCACTTAATGGCGGTCAGACCAGAACCCAGCTGGCAGTTAGACCGCTAACCCTAGCGGTCAGACCAGGGGTGCTATGGCGGTCTGACCAGCCTGATAAGGGCCGTCTGACCGGCCCGGCAAAGGCGGTTTGACCGGTGCCACAAGGGCGGTCTGACCAGCCTTAACCAGGCGGTCTAACCGGCCCAGTCATGGCGATCAGACCAACCTTAAGGCCATGTTGAGTGCAGCCTCTATTTCGCTCTGTTTTTCTTTGGTTCTTTCTCGTGTCCTTTCAGAATGGATTTCCAAAGAGTTTGAATCATCGTCTTCACAGTTTTTATAGCTATTGGAGAGTAGAGTTCTTTGTGGATACTTGGGAAAAATTTTAAAAGGCACCATTCACCCCCCCCCCCTCTATTGCCATTTCGATCCTACAATTGGTATCAGAGCCGGTTAGCTCTTCTCGATAGATCTTAACCGGTCTGTGAGCCATGGCAACGGACAAGTATTCCACCAAGCCCCCGATCTTCGATGGGATCAACTATACCTTTTGGAAGAGTCAGATGGAGACCTATATACAGGCTCAGGGCTATGCGATTTGGCGAAAGGTCAAAACTCGTTTTGTTGTTCCTGCCGATGAGAACATCAATGTGGCAAACATGCCCGATGTTCAGGCAAATGCTAATGCAAGGAACATCATCATCCAAGGTTTGAGCTGAAACGAGTTTGATCGCATTTCTCATCTTTCGTCGGCCTTCGACATTTGGGTGACCCTCGATGCTTACCATGAGGGCACCACCCAAATTAAGCGATGCAGCGAGGACGATTCAGCGAGATTACAACAAGTTTGAAATGCTCGCTGGAGAGTCCCTTGATGAGTGCTTTGTGAGATTCCACAAGATTTTGAGCAACCTCCGAGCGGTCGGTCTCACGTACCCCGACTCAGACAACGCTCGTCAAATGCTTTCGGCTTTGGCTTTGCGTGTTTGGGAGATGAAAGTGACCACCATCAAGGACACGACGGATCTTTCGACTTTGACTCTTGATGTGTTGTACTCACGCCTCAAGACTCACAAGATTGACATTCTCTCTCGCAAGTCGAAGTCACAGTCGATGGCTTTGGTCACTGATCCTAGTCCTGCCTCTGGATCTTATGCTGACATTGCTTCTGGTTTTTCTCTTGCTGCTCTGTGTGAAATTGATGATGATCATCTAGAGCAGCTTCCAGAAAACCAACTAGCCCTCTTAGCCAGAAAATTCTCTCATGCATACAAGAGGGTTAGGAAGAGAAAGAGAGGAGGAGGACGTGTGATTTGCTTTGAATGTGGTGGCCCCAACCACATTCGAGCAAACTGCCCCAAGCTGGAGGGCAAGAACAACTACAAGATTCGAGCAAGAATGACTACACCAACAAGAACCGCAACAAGAAGCCCCCAAGCAAAGAGAAGAAGTTCCGCAACCTTGGCAAAGCCAAGAAGCTCTTCCATCGCGTCCTCACCGCCTTCGATGACCTCGACCTCAGTGAGGTGGAGGGGTGGAGTGACGACGATAGGAAGGATGATCAAGAACCCAAGATGGCGACGACTTCACCGGCATGTGCTTCATGGCCCTTGAGGGCGACATTAGCGACATCGACCTCTACTCTGACTCCGATGAGGTATATCCCTCCTATGACCAGCTCAATGATGCTTTTCTTAAGCTAGAAAGATTTCATGCTAGAGTTAGAGCTAGGTGTAGTGAGTTGAAGAAGGAAGTAGATAGATTGTCATGGGAGCTTACTTCACTTATGTCTGCTCCCTCCTATGACGAATGTGATGTATGCTCTTCTTTGCTTGGAGACATGGAGAAGCTAAGGACCTTGAATGATAGCGTGACCTTTGAGCTTGACATGATTAAGGTGGAGAATGTTAGTCTTTTAGCTGAACTAGAGATGAGTAGGGTAGCTGCTCTTTCATCTACTACTGTTGAGACTATCTCTTGCACCTCATGTGAGGATAAGGACAATGCATTTAGAGGTCTTTATACTATGCTTCTCGATCTGCCTGAGACATGTGAAAATTGCAATAACTTGAAGCTGAATTGCATGCTTCTTTGCTTGAGCCCATTGTTTCTTGCACCAACTGTCCTAAATTAAATGCTAAACTTGAATCTGTTTCTAAGCAATTTCAAAAGTAGTTGATTATAATAAGAAAATGGCTCAATATGCTTCTAAGGACCCTGTTAGCTCACCATGCAATAATTGTGAAAAACTAAAATCTGATTTGATTGCATTGGACAAAAAATGTGTGAAGCTAACTAAGAACTTTCTAGAGAAGTCACAATATGCTTGTGATGTGTGTGCTGTGGGGAAGAATCATGAGGGTTTGGTAGAGACGTTTAGTGACGTGAACCAAATGGATAATAGTAGGACTGTCCCTCCTGAGGCGGCTGTGTGTGCACATGCCACTGTTCTTCTGCTGTTGGTTCTTCTTCTACTCCCTTACCTTCTGTTGTCTCATCTTCCCCTGCTCTTCTTGCACCTCTCTCTTTCAGGAGTGTCAGTATCTTATGAACACTCTTGAGAGATTTGTTGGAGGCAAAAAGAAGCTAAATCTTATTCTAGACTAGTCCAAGATTTGCAAATTCAATCAAGGTTTAGGATACGATTTTTCTGAGGATGTTAGGAAGCATCCACCTGCTGTTCTCAGACCCATAGCAGCAGGTGTGATCGAGGTCAAGCCTAGAACCAAAAAGGTTAAATTCAAATCTACGGGCTTTGTCCAAGGGATTTCTGACAGTAAGGTGGTTCCACTTGTTGCTTTGACCTTTTAGAAGACGAAGCCTCATCATGCTACTTCTACCTCTTAGAAGTTGAAGTACCATTGTACCTTCTGTCAAAAAGATGGACACTTGGTTGAGAGATGCTTCAGGCGCGCCAAGATCGCGCGTAGAGACCGTGTTGAGGCTCTTAGGCGTATTCAGGGTCAGCCCCAGACTTTGAGTGCACCTAAGACCAACACAAGGTCGAGAGTTGCTTCTGTTGATGGGTTTGGGCAGCATCAAGGGCTTGGTTTTTCTAAGTTTTCTGGTTTTCGTCCTCGATTTGCCTCTGGTCGTGACTTCCTCCGTCTTGAGGGTAGATCTCATTTCCCCCGTCGAGATGGCTACCCGCGGCGAGATCAGCGTGTTGTTGGTGCTCCGACTACTCTCCCATAGTAGTCGGATCCAGCAATAGTTTCAGGTCTACTCGTAGACCTTCTGGCTTTTTGAGCGACAGAGAGCGTAGGGTAGTTAGAGGTCAGTCGTGTGTCACTTCTTCTGCTCGACGTGTGACTTAATATTGGGTTCCAAAATCTCTTTTGATTTATCCCAGTACTGAGCCTTCACTCTCTTGTTGACTCAGGTTCGCCGGCCAGAGAAGGGAGAGGTTTTGCTTGTTGACTCCAGCTTTTCTCGGCTACTCCATAAACTATCGCACATGCTAAACATGTCTTCTAAAATCTGATTTACTCTTTCGGTCTGTCCTCTGGTTTGCGGATGGTATGCAGTACTGAATGCTAAATTTGTTCCCATTGCATCTTGCAGTTTCTCCCAAAGGCAAATTTAGATGTAATACCATAATCTTAATTAAATATAATTCTGCCAACTTAGATTTTCCACAAGTCTGCTTAATTGGTAGGAAATATGCTACTCTAGTCAATCAATCTATGATCACCCATATAGCGTCATACCCTTCTTGTGTTTTGGGAAGTCCAGTAATGAAATTCATACCAATGTCTTCTTGTTTCTATTCTAGGATTGGCAATGACTATAATAATCCTGATGGTCTTTGATGATTTATCTTTTGTTTCTGGCACTAATCACAACATGCAATGTACTCTGCTATTTCTCGTTTCATATTACTACACCAAAATATCTTCTTTAGGTTTTTGTACATCTTTGTTCCTCCAGGATGTATAGAGTTGTGATGAGTGATCTTCTTCCAATATCAAGTCCTTTAACTCCTTCCTTAGTGTACAAAAGCGACCACGGAATTTAAAAATTCCCTTCTCGTCTTTAGTGAATTTTGTGAAATTCTTCTTAACTTCTCTTCTTGAGTTGTTGAATTTCTTCATCTTCTTCTTGAGTAGTTTTAATTTGGTCTGTCAATATTAGTTGGATCTCTAGTGTTGTCGTAAGTCCCTACTCAATTATCTATAAATTTAGTCATTGTATTTCTTCTTGTAGGTGTAGCAGACATTCTAAAATAATAGCCACATCATGATATGCCTTTCGACTTAATGCATCTGCTATGACATTTGCCTTTTCAGGATGGTATTGAAGGTCTATGTCATAATCTTTAATAAGTTCTAGCCATCTTTGTTGTCGTAAATTCAGATCTGATTAAGTGAAAATGTACTTCAGACTTTTATGATCAGAAAAGATCTTGCAATGGTTACCTAATAGATAGTGTCTCCAAATTTTTCAGAGTATGCACTCTGACTACTAGTTCTAAGTTATGATTGAGATAGTTTCCTTCATAGGGTTATAATTGTCTTGAAGTATAGGCTATGACTCTTCCATCTTGCATCAACACACATTGTAACATCCCAAAAATTCGCCTTTTCTAAAAATTTAATTCTAAATTAATTATTTAAAAATGTCTATATTTTATTTGGATTATTTGTGCAATGCTAGAAAGAAATCCCAAAATTCTAATTCCAATTCCCAATTCCCCATTCAAATTCGAAAACTCCGATACCAACCCGAAATTCCAACTCCAAAAATTCAAATTCAAACCTTAAATAAAACCTCCAAGTTCCCAAAGGTCACCCATCCTAGAGGTGCTCCCGAGCCAGCATGCTTAACTCTGGGATTCTTATGAAATTGCCAACCATAATTTCCTTTCTATTTTCTGAGAGGGTGGCGCTCTAGCGACGGGAAGCACCACCGCCGTCTCCTTCACCGGATCTGCGCCGCCGCCCGGGACACGTCGCCGCCGAGGAGCCCCGCACCTCTTCCCCGACCGTCGCTGCCCGTGCGCAGACTTCACCGAGAGTCCCCGCGATGGCCAACTCCTCCTCCTCCACGTCGGAAGGTTGGTACCCCTCTCTCCCTCTCAGTGTAGCTCTCGAGAACCCGAACTAGAAAAGAACCCGCTAGATCTAACCTAGGAGATCCTAAAAGCTAAAGACCTAAATCTCACATTGGTATCGAGCATCTAGGCGTAGATCGAGATGGGAAAAGAAAAGAAAGAAAAGAGGAAGGAAGAACCTAACCCAACCTAACCTAGAAAAGAAAAGACCGGGACTTCTTGGGCGTCGTGCGTGGTGGCGTCTTGGGAGATCGGCCGAGCCTTGGGCTCGCCGGCGCTCCACGTGCGAGCCACCGTCGGCGCGGGGCAGATCGGCCCGCGTGCTCGGAGGGGCACCGACACGGAGCCGCTCGACGGTGGCGCACTCCCTCTCAGGGGAGCGCGCACGCCGGCGAGAGGGCCCGCGGCGGCGCCGGCTTCTTCTCCTTCTCCGGCGGCCTGGATGAAATCGCCGCCGCCGTCGCTTCGCTCGCTCGGGTGCGGAGAGAGAGAGGAGAGGGCCGAATGAGTTAGGGTTTCGGGGGGCGTCCGCCGCGCGCGGTTTTGATCGGGCGAAAACGACGCTCAGCCGTCGGATGGCGTCGGACGGATGAGATCGCGCTGCGCCGGCGCGGGCTGGCTTTTGGCCCAGGCGGGCGAGAGAAATCACAGCCCAGGCCCAGGTTGCGGTGCGCACGCGCGGAACGGGAGCCGCCGGATCGCGCGTGGACGGCTCGGATCACGCCGACGCGGTGCGGTTCCGCCGAAGGCCGCGGCCGCCCAGGAGTGAAGCCGTTGGATTCGCATCCAACGGCTGAGACCGGCTGCGCGCGGGAGGCGTGGCGCGAGCGGCGGCGCGCGCGGCGCGGCGAGTGGGCGCGCGCGTGCGTGAGCCGTGGCGCGCGCGCGTGAGGCTCGGCGAGTCGCGCGCCGTGGGCAGCGATCGCGGCCGGGCCAAATGGCGGTTTGCGATAAAATCTGAAAATTGATTTTTATTGTTTTTTTCAGAAGCATTTTTAGTATATTTGATTGAAAATTGATCCAAATCTCTGCAAATTTTTGCACCAACATGTATATTTTTTCAGAGATTAAATGAGTACTATATAATGCTTCTGAATATTGAATTATTTTTTTAGAATAATTACAGTTTTCGCTGTAAAAGTTAATGTTGATTGATTTTCATTATTAAATTCGAACCAACGGGAGAATTTAATTTTAGAAAAATAGAGATAAATCCCAGATAATTATGATATTGTTATTTTCTGACCAACGTTGATAATAACAGTATTATAATTTTTTAATTGCTGATTTTATGCATTATTTCTATTTACGCTTAGCGGTGATGTAGATTTAATGTATAGATAAAATTGATTTAAATTGTATGTCGTATTTTTGACCAACGTTGGAAATAAGGCATATAATTTTCATGTTATGTTCTCACTTTATTTGAAATATTTTTGGGAGGATACAACTTGATGAGTTGTATCGGAGAGATCCCACTCTCAAAGGAGATAATTATGGAGAGTGGAAGAAAAGATAGACTTAGCGTTTATCTTGGTGAGGTGGGTGGGTCCTCACTCTGGCACGTCCCACCGAGCCTATGGCACGGTGAGGATCAAAATGAGGATGATCTTGCTTGGTAGAAAAGACGGAGGATCATGCTCCCTTACGGATGTCTTATGACCTTGAGCATAAGAAATGGACCACGACCAACAAGAAATGTATGGTGTGATAAAGAACATGATTGAGCACTGCTATTGTGGGCTCAATCGCAGAGTGTGTTTCTTGTCACGAGTACCTTGAGAGAATAAAGAGTCGGTTCTTGGCTCTTCAAAGACTTATGCTACACGTGATTAAATAGCTTGTGACGAGAGGTACTCGGTGGTGGCGATGGCATAAGAGAGCACATGCGAGGATGAGCAACTTGGCATCAAGCTTAAACCAATGGATTTGGCTCTCAGGATGAGTTCCTTATTCATTTGGTTTTGCTTCCTTGCCTAAAGAGTTTGACACATTCGTTGTCAACTACAATATGCAGCAGAAATGGGACTTGGAAAAGTGCATAGCTATGTGTGTGCAAGAGGAGGAAAGAATTAAATCCTCACATGGTGGATCTATCAACTATGTGAAGGATAACAAGAAAAAGTACTTCAACAGTACCTCCTTCTCAAAGAACAAGGGAAAAACCTCATCCATCGGCCTCAACGAAATAAATTTCTTTGTAGACAAAGATCGGTGTCTTCATTTGCAAGAAGACGGGACACTACAAGAAGAAGCATCACGATTATTTAAAGATGATAATGGCAAAGAAAGGTGAGAACATTATTACCTTTATAAATGAATCCTGTATGTGCAATATTCGAAAACCACTTGGTGGATTGACTCAGAGCAACTGTTCATGTTGCTAATTCTTTCTGAGGATTCCGTTTGACGAGGACTACGCAAAGAAAGCGAAAGATGCATTAAAGTTGCAAATGGAGTCAAGCTGAAGTTGAAGCCGTTGGCGATCTTTCATTAGAGTTAGCTAATGGCTCCAATCTTTTACTTAGAGTTGTCCTTTTTGTTTCCTCTTTACTGAGGAATTTAATTAGTGTTTCAAATTTGGACAAAGATGGTTATGATTGTAATTTTGGAAATGGCAAGTGTGAAATAATGTTTAATAAAGAATGTGTTGGTCTTGCCATCTTACGAGAATGAGCTTTATTTGTTATCATTATGTGATGATGTGAATGTCGTATGCGATAATGGGAGCGTCGCGTGCGAAAGTGATTGAATCTCGTCTCTGAATGTAAGCGAAAGCGAAAGAGAACTCTAGATGAGTCGTCGAAATTATGGCATTGTCGTTTAGGCCATATTTGAGGGGAGAATAGAAAGACTAGTTAAGAATGATATTCTTCCTCCATTAGAGTTCTCAGACTTAGAACAATGCAGAGAATGCATTAAAGGAAAATATGTAAAGAAAATTAAAAAGACGCCAAAAGAAGCACGGGAGTTCTACAAATTGTTCACACAGACATTTGTGGTCCTTTTCTGTGAAAAGTGTGGATGGTTATGACTCGTTCATAACATTCACGAGATGATTACTCCGTTTTGGATATATTTATCCAATCAAAGAAAGAAATGAAGCCTTGGATAAATTCAAAATATTTAAGGCTAAAGTTGAAAACCAACACGATTTAAAGATTAAGATAGTCCGATCGATCGTGGGGAGTACTACGATCGACATACCCCATATGGACAAGTTCTGGACCTTTTGCAAGGTTTTTACAGGAAAAAGGCATAGTGGCGATATTCTACAGGCGAACCTCGGCAAAATGGAGTAGTGAAAGACGCAACAGTACCACGATGGATATGGTGCGAAGCATGATGAGCTATTCCACACCGCCATTGAGTTTATGGATGGGCGTTGAAAACCGCCATTCATATTCTCAACGAGTGTCTAGTAAATCGGTGCCCAAAACACCGTGCGAGATGTGGACGGAAGAGTTCCCTCACTAAACCACTTATGTGTGTGGGAGTCTGCTGAGGCTAAAGTATTTAACCCAAACCTTGGGAAGCTTGATCCCAAAGCGATAAGTTGCCATTTCATTGGCTACCCCGAAAAGTCAAAAGGGTTTCGTTTCTCTTGTCGGATAGATATACAAAGTTTGTAGAAGCGAGACACGCTGTCTTCTTAGAGGATGAAATGATGAGAGGAAGTATGGTAGCTCGTGAGATTGATCTTGAAGAGAAGCGGGTGTATGTGCCCACTCAGATGATTCAAGAGCCATTCTTCACACTACTGCTTTGTCATTGCAAGCGGTGCAAGACAACTGTGGTGCCAACACTGTTATTGTTCCTCTGTGGCAACAATGAATGATAATGAGGAACTGTTTTTCAGGATCCTATAGAACCTATTGCCACGAGATGAGGGGAGCAACGCAGCCTCAAGCAGAAGATGTACCAAATGAGGAGGCCCAGGAGGTCTCAAAGAGTAAGAAGATCAGCTATTTACGATGATTATCGGATTTATCATACAGAGGAATTTCAAATGGAGGATGATCCCACCTCATTTGAAGAAGCCATGAGAAGCGAAAATTCCTCAAAATGGCTTGAGGCCATGGAAGAGAAATGAGGTCCATGAAGGCTAATAAAGTGCAGGACTTGGAAATTATTCCTAAAGGAGCCAAAGCAGTGAGGTGTAAATGGGTCTACAAGACAAAGCTTGACTCCCAAGGGAATGTAGAAAGATACAAAGCGCGACTTGTGGCAAAAGGCTTTACGCAAAGAGAAGGGATTGATTACACTGAGACCTTTTCTCCGGTCTCATGTAAAGATTCCTTGAATCATAATGGCATTAGTAGCACATTATGATTTAGAGCTACATCGAGATGGATGTAAAGACGGCATTTCTTAATGGGGATTTGGAGGAAAATGTTTACATGGCACAACCGAAAGGTTTTATCGTGGAAGGAAATGAAAGAATGGGATGCCGCCTAAAGAAATCGATTTATGGGTTAAAGCAAGCTTCAAGGCAGTGGTACTTGAAGTTTGTGATACAATAAGGAAATTTGGGTTTAAAGAGAATGTAGAGGACAAGCGTGTTTATGCAAAGTTTAAAGATGGAAAGTTTATCTTCCTAATCCTGTATGTGGATGATATCCTACTAGCTAGTAGTGATGTCGATGCACTCTTTGGAGACAAAGAAGTTTTGTCCTCAAACTTTGATATGAAAGATCTTGGTGAAGCTTCGTTCGTTCTAGGGATCGAAATTTCTGGGATAGAAACAAGGGACATTAGGACTGTCACAAAAGGCATACATAGAAAGTATTAAAGAAATTTGGTATGCATAAATGTAGTCTTTCACTGCACCTATAGTCAAGGCGGCGATATGGGGATTTTCAATGCCCGGGAACGATATGAGATCGATCAAATGAAAGCGGTTCCATATGCTTGGTTGTCGGAAGCTTACGGTATGCTCAAGTGTGCACTGCATACGACTTAGCATTTGTTACTGGGTTACTTGGCGATTCGAGCAATCACGGAATAGAATATTGGAAATTGATAAAGAAAGTCTTGCGTTATTTGCAAGGAACAAAGGCCTCATGATGACATCTGAGAAGATCAGTTTACTCCATATAGTGGGGTATCTGATTCGATTTTGCGGAGATGATAGAAAGTCTACATCCGGATATGTATTCACTCTCATTGGAGGAGCTATATCGTGGAAAAGCTCAAAGCAAACCGTCACTACATCGTCCACAATGTATGCTGAGTTTGTAGCATGTTATGAGGCTACTGAGGCGGTGAATCGGCTAAAGAAGTTCATACCGGTTTAAAAGTGGTTGGCGACATCAATAGACCACTTAAGTTGTCTGCGATAATGAACTTTGTAGTAACGTATGCCCACAACAATAAGTCAAGTGGTGCTGCCAAACACATTGACATAAAGTACTATGTTGTGAAAGATAAAGTTCGGGATCAAATTATAAGTCTTGAGCACATAAGTACATAAAAGATGTTAGCGGATCCGCTTACTAAAGGCTTACCACCCAACGTGTTCAAAGAACATGTAGCCGGCATGGGTTTAAGGGAAAGCCTATGATTCCTGGACTAAAAGATGGCCCAAAAGATTAAAGTAACTATTTCAGAACAGAGAGGTGTATTGTAGCTGTTGAATCTATCGGCGATTGACCATGACGATGAGACATGTTCTATGCACTAATCTGTGATGGAATGTGTAAAGGCAAAAGTAATTAAAGATAAAGTATAGATGAGATCAAGGGGGAGAATGTTAGGATGATCTCAGGCATTTGGCCCAACGGCCAAATGCCAACCCCTTTGACCGCGCCCTGATCGGGGGCGCCCAACCCAATAGGCTGGTGGGCCTGTCGCGGCGCCATATAAGCAGGGTGGGGCGGGCGGCTCGCATCACGAGTTGACCGTGCGCGCCACCCCACCGACAAACCCTAACCCGATCTGAGAGGGTGGCGCTCTAGCGACGGGAAGCACCACCGCCGTATCCTTCACCGGATCTGCGCCGCCGCCCGGGACACGTCGCCGCCGAGGAGCCCCGCACCTCTTCCCCGACCGTCGCTGCCCGTGCGCAGACTTCACCGAGCGTCCCCGCGATGGCCAACTCCTCCTCCACGTCGGAAGGTTGGTACCCCTCTCTCCCTCTCAGTGTAGCTCTCAAGAACCCGAACTAGAAAAGAACCCCGCTAGATCTAACCTAGGAGATCCTAAAAGCTAAAGACCTAAATCTCACACAAAAAACTAGATGCACGGTGCTATGACTCCGTCGGTTTCCTCTCTTCGTCTCGGCCCTTAAGTTGAATACTGCATTCTCTGATTGTGTTGTTTTATAGCATAATTAGCGCAAACAGCACAAACAGAGAATGTTAATAAACTGAAGGAGGCTTATTTTTGAGTTTTGTCGAAACTTATCATAGACGGTTCCTATGATAATATACTATCAGAGATGGTTCGTAGTAAGAACCGTCTATGATAATATACTATCACAGTTGGTTCGTAATAAGAACAATCTGTAATAATTGTTAACATAGATGGTTCTATTTGGGAATTGTCTGTGATAATTGTATCACAGACGGTTCAAAACCGTTTATAATGCACTTAGGGTATTACAGATCCTGAACCGTCTGTGATGATTTTTGTTAACCATTTGTGATGAGCTTTTTCTATAGTAGTACTCCTAGACACGTGTGAAATAGGAATGTGAGTACAAGTAACTATACAAGTAGCTGAAAGGCCATCTTGGTGTGGCATTTGAGGAGACACTTCAGTTCTCGTACATCCACATGATCGGCCCTATTCTTTTTAGTTTATGGTTTCTCCCGAGCAAACAAATAGGACTGCCTCTCCATTACCATTTTTGAAGCGACATATTGGGACAATCAATTCGGAGCAACTTATTGTATTCGGTTCCTTCATACAAATACTCGTACTGGGGCCAAAAACCATCAATCGCAGCTATAAGATATAAGCCACAATGAAAGAAACACACTTGATAGCCTAATTAGCTGTCAGTAAAACGACCATAACTTTTGTTACACACCTCCAAATGATGCATTGTTAAAAGCTTGTGAAACTAGACTTGCTTAGCTCTCCATTGATGTGCCACGTGTCTATTGAGGTGTTCAATTTTCTGTAGATATCGCTGGAAGCCTAGTGCTCTCAACTTATCTACTTATGGCCTATGAATTATGTCTTCTTTTGAACAAATAAATACGGTTTTTCCGTTACTGTTTTGAAGCGGTTTATTGGGATAGTCTTTTTTAAATAGCTTATTGGCTTATTGGTATTTAATTTGTTCATACAAACACTCATACTAGTGCTAAAACCATAAGTCACAATGATAACTATAAGCCCTAGCAAAAAAGAACCCACGGACAGAAACTGCATGCGTCATGGTATAGCTTGCCTGACATGGCCTCATCAAAACTACGCTAAGAGGCCTTAGGGTATGTACAACACCCGTCCTTATCCCGTCTCAGAGACGGCTTTTTTCTAAAAAACCCTCGGTGGGCTCATGAGCTCTTCGCCCGTCACCTCGCGGCGGCGGCGAGGCCCGTGGGCCGAGGCGAACCGACAGCGTGGCGGCGTTATGCGGCCCTCGTCTCGCGACTCGACCGCTCGGATCTCGCGCGGCGCGCGCGTACTCTGGTTTCTCTGGGGCCAAATCCATCCCGGCTCCATATCTTCCGCGCCCTCGCTTTCGTCCCCATTCTTGAGCTTGGCGCCGTTCACGGCATTCGTCACCACCGCGGTGCTAGAGATGTCGCGTCTACTAGGAAGACCAAGGAGTTGGCCTCGGCTAGGAAGGGCTCGACACCGGCGGTGGCGGTGGCTGGTGCCTCCCGGTCCATACCCTCGCTCACGGATCGGGATCGGCGGCGGCCGCTACCTCGGTCGTGGTGGCGGCTCGGCGGCGGCCCCCCCGCCGTCGGTGCTGTCGTCAAGAGCGCGGCGGCGGCGGTGACCCCATCACGGTGCCCTCGGCAAGCCGCCGAGGCCGCCAAGCTCAAGAGGGCCATCCTCGAGGCCACCGCCGCGACGCGTTGCCCACGTCATGTCCAAGCTCAAGGTTTGCTACTCAGTCACATCCTCTTAAGTTTAATCCATCACCCTCGCCGGTTTTGGATCCAGATGTACTCCGATAATTTGTATGGCAAATCACCAATCTCCTATTAACATCTGATCAGACTAATTTCTATGTCAAATCACCAATCTCCTATTTCTGATCAGACTATTTGCACGATGCTATGCAGCTGAATCAGATTTTTTTCCCAATTAGAGCAAGTTAATATATAGTCCTATCATGGTCATTGCTCTTTCTGTTTTGCCAAAGTGCCGTCTTTTGAAGTCATAGTAAGTAGTAACAAGGTACTTAATATGTGTCTGTCTGATTTATCAGATTGTCAGGCAGATCTGTTTTATCAGATTGTCAGGCAGATCTGTTTTATCTGGGACTGGTTAAGTTTTAATGGATTACATGACCTGAAGATTTAGCCTTATCAGACTGCATGTATTTTTCTTCTCAATTAGCAAACCAGATCAAAATATCATTTTGTTCTAGTGTTATATCAAAGAGCCAAAATTAAAACTTAACCAGTCCCAGAGATTGTGATTTTTCATGGCTACATTAAACACCAGTTACAGCTCTGATGGTTGAAATTTGTTAAGCTTTGTCTGTCTTTTTGACCATTTACAATGTCATGTAAGTTGGTAACAACACGGTGCTCCAAAAGAGCTTGCTCTGTGTAGATGTCCCCTGTTGTTATGGTTTGTCATGCAGTAAGCTGATAAAATAGAGAAGTACAACATATAGATGTTATGACCTAAGTATATGACAATGGATATTGTGTTATCCCACACTCTAACTTAATCCCACTGCCTTAGACCACCACTCAAACGACCAACAATCCCACACTCTAAGTATATGACAATGGATATTGTGTTATCCCACACTCATGCATCAGACACATTGAATTAAGCTAACTGGAAAATGAAAAAAGATTCACAAGAGAAACTAGCAGGAAAAAGATTCACATTGAATTAAGCTAACTGGAAGGGAACTCATATACTGTCTGACGCAGAGTAGCTAGAATAGAATGCACTGAGTTCTCAGTTCTTATATACTGTTATTTGACATGGCGATGGCTTCCATCATTGCAAGTTTTATGTCTTTGCAATTCACAAATTGTTGATGTGTACATGGTTCACATGCCTGGGACCTTCATGAGCAATTGTGATGTTTGAAGCATTTATAGTTTTCTGATTTAGGCATGGATTATATAATAAATCTGGAGTATGTTTCATCAAGATTATGCCAGTTTTTATATAGCCAATCTTGGAATACTGATGGGTTTGAATTTCCTTTTATTTTATTAAGCCCTTAGTAGGCCTTATTTGCTAGGAACAAGTTAATTGGGATTTTGATATTTGATTCTCTGTTGCTTTCTAAGGGAGACTTGATGAGAGAATTTCAGTGGAAGAGAAGACTTGATACTGAAAAACTGAGATGAGATTTCTATTTGTTTTCCCTACTTTGCAAGATTGGATGCTGTTTTTGGTCATGGAGAAGGGAATGATTTAGTCTTCTGCGGATTAAAGACCTTTGCTCACTTTTGTAAGAGGTTGAAGATTGATGATGGTTTGGGCTTCTTGTTTATGTGACTATCCAGTTGTGGACTTGTGGTTTCGTACTATATTAATATATCATTTATATTGATGGTTCTAAAAAATATTGTAATTATGTTCATCTTATTTATGCTTGATCTGTTTTGTATCAAGAAGCAACACAATGGTATACAGGAATCATATTCATGCTTGATCATGGTTGTATGCATGCATTAAACAGTTTGCAGACAGTCAAATAGACGACCCATTGTACAAGCTGTCTGTTCAGTTGTCTATGTGTAAAGTGGAAAGAAGTTGCAGACAGCAATCCGTCTGTGGGTTGTACATGCCCTTATAGACTGGCTGCTCCTAATGAGCATTTAATTTAGGTAAAATATCTGCACATAATTAGGCCTCCCCTAATGAGTATTTGATTTAGGTAAAATATACGCACATAATTAGGTCTCGAGACGACCGATATACACCAATCATATTCCATTTTACACATCGTAACGGCATCTCTGGCGAACGGAATTGATAACTTTGTGTCTTAGGGCATGTATAACCCACAGACATGGGGCTGTGTGTATGGTGATGTCACATGACAAACAGACGACTAAACAGACAGCGCGTACAGTGGGTTGTCTATTGTTTGTTTAATGCTTGCATGTAGTTAAGATCAAGTGTGAATATTATTCATGTAAACCATTGTGATGCTTATTGATACAAAACAGATCAAACAAAAAATAAGATGATCATGGTTACAATATTTTTTGGAACCATCAATATAAATAGTATATTTATATATTTATATATAATGTAATATAACTCCTTGCAACAGCAAAGTTACAAGCAAAGTTGATACAAGCTGGAATCTTGTTCACATTAATAAAACCATCACAAAAGTTCAAATACTAGTACTTGTTCACATAAAGCTGGAATATTGTTCACATTATTAAAACCATCACTAAGATTGCACTGCATCAACTTCTCAACAGCCCATGTGAACTTGTAGACACTGCAAGAACAAAATTATTTTTAGAGATGGCTAATTATTGAACTGCCTGGACAAAAAAAGGCAACACATTTGTATAGAACTCATGTATACAAGTAATAGAAAGTATAAGGAGCACGCAGTAATGGACGTACAAAACCAATATTCAGATAAAGAAACACTGCTAGCTCCATTAGAGCATCATTTCAACAAAAGAAAGTTATGCATTGTAGCTGCTGTAGGCAACAGATAAAGCATGCTGGATGATAAATGAGAGTGGGCAATCACAAGTCCTAACTGTGGTATATTGTAGAATCACAAGTCCTAATCAAGACCTATATTGTAGAATTACTGACAATTTATATGACCTTTTCAACCTCTTTTCACCAGATTATCCTTAGAAAGGATACATCTTCTCCTGTGGTATATTGCATTAGCTTCTTCTTGTATCTTGCTGAATTTTGCCTCTGAACAACGTCAGGAATGCTACATTTTGCCATTTTACTAAGTCCTGCTATTCTTGTAACTTTAACTCCAGTTAAGTATCACCTCACACCACCATCTTTTGTTCAAACAATTATTGCAAAATATCACCAGTGATTAGTTTAATCCTTTTGTATGGACTATTTAACAAGTATCTATATTTGAACTAGAAGAAGCAAAATGTTTTCCAGCTACCAGGCATTACACGTCTTACTGTCAACTGCTACTACAACCTTTTTACAGGGTGATGTTCTTGAGTTGGCCTAACTATATAGAAGTCGATGCAGCAAATAAGTTGAGTAATTCAGAAACTTTTTGATGATCAGACCAATCAAATGCATTATCATGTATTAAGAACTCTCAGGAGGGAACATTTTACCATTAAGTTCATTGGCATAAAACTAAAATGGGAGAACAATCCTCCAAGCAAAGAACTGGCTTACAGGAGCAAAAACAACTCGTAGTTCTTGGTCACCTATGCATATGTTTTCACCACCAGCAAAAACAACTTGTAAAGCTACTCGCGCATTTCGTCGAGCACTTAGTGCTTGATGAGGATTTGTAGACGCAGGTGTTGGGCTTGGGAAGGTACTCGTTCCGGGGGTCGCGCAGGTCGGCTATGAGTTCGGAGAGGATGTCGGGGCAGCGGGAGGAAACAAGGCGGTCGAGGCAGACGGCGAGGGCCTTGTGCGAGACGCGGTTGCGGCGGAGGAGCACGGGCAGGAGGCGGAGTGTGAGGGCGTGGTCGGCGGGGAGGAGGCGAAGGAGCGGCAGGAACTGCGGCTCCAGGAATCGGCAGGGCGCGGAGGCGCCGCGCCGTCCTCCGACTCCTCCGCCTGGGCGCCGCCGCGCTCCCCGGCCACCGCCTCCCGCCTCCCCTAGCCGCCTGGGCACTGCCGCGCCGCGCCGTCCTCCGACTCCTCCGTCTGGGCGCTGCCGCCGCGTCGTCCTCCTCCTCTGCCACCCGGGATTTGGAGACGACGCTGGATTTGGCGCGCAAAGTACATCTCCGCGTGCGTGCAGCTAGATCCGCGGGCGCGTCGACTCTCGAAGCCGCCCCCGTACAGTGCGCGTCGAGCCGGCGACATGGTCTTGGAGCACGAGCGCTCGGCGTTGCCTCGCGAGGCGACGAGCAGCGCTTCTCTCCTCATTGAATGCGGGAACAGAGTTGTTTCTGCAAAAGTGCCACGACGGAGACGACGTTACGAGACGCGTTGTACATGCCCTTAGGTCCATTTCCTCCCAATAGCAAGTAGAAAAAGCCCACCGAACACAAGCCGGACGCATGTGTTTGGTTCATGGATGGAGGTTGTATCGTATATCCTGACTGAGTGGATGCAGGCTGAGTGGAATCGTATTTCAGAAAAAGAAGATGTTTGGTGAGGTTGCATGAGCGGATGTAAAAAACCGAGATCTTTGTTTGGTTGCTGTATGGCGGTTGCGATCTATCAAACACGAGAGGTGACACGTGGGACCGCATAAGATACTGCGCATCAACCCATCGGGATGGCGGTGAAGCTCATTTTGAGCGTATCCACCCACCCAGGATGAGGGCGTATTTTTGCATCCGCTCATGCAGGCTGCATTCACTTATACAGGCAACCAAACAAACTCTTTCTCAGATTATACGGATCCACCCAGCCAGAACGAAGGAGATTCAGCAACCAAACACACTGGTCTGTACGGCTGCACCGCACACCGTAAAACCCTTTCGCGTCATCTCAAAGAAAAACCCCCTCGGGCGAACCTCCCAAAATCCCCAACCATGGCGGCTGCAGCAGCCACCCGTCGCAGCCTCTCCGCGCTCCTCCTGTCCTCCCGCGCACTGCCCCGTCGCCTCCTCCCCCTCACCGCTGCCGCTGCCTGCTCAGCCCACCTCGCTCCGTGGGCGCCGCCGTCTCGCGGGGCGAAGATGACGTCGTCAGGTGGATCTGGGTACACCCCCCTGAACGACCCGTCCCCGAACTGGAGCAACCAGCCGCCCAAGGAGACGATCCTGCTGGACGGCTGCGACTACGAGCACTGGCTGATCGTCATGGAGTTCCCTACAGACCCCAAGCCCTCCGAGGAAGAGATGGTCGCCGCCTACGTCAAGACCCTCGCCGCCGTCGTCGGAAGGTAGCACTTCTCGGATCTCATTTCAATGATTCCGTTGAATTGAAGCAGTGAATCTTCGGACTATGCTATTTTATCTATTGCACTGTTCATTTTTAAAATTGTTCCTGAGCTGACATTAGGCTAGTAATAGCTTTTTCCTTTTGCGAGGTGACCAGTAATAATCTGATTAATTGAATGTTTCACTTGTTACATTGTTAGTGGCACGTCGTTTCATCTATTTTAAACACCAGTCTTATCAGTTGCATATTTTTTTTCATCATTCTGCTTTTGTCTAGATTCATTTGATTCATTTATCCCTGCATGTCCGTAAACACTAGGGTTATCCTTGCTCAGTTAGGTTGATGCAACTCCACGCATATCCGTTTTTTTATTAGAGTGGATAATTCGTAGTCCCAATCAGTGTTTCCTCTCTCTCTCTCTCTCTCTCTCTCTCTCTCTCTCTCTCTCTCTCTCTCTCTCTCAAGCAGGCGAGCTTCCTGCAATATATAATTGAGAAACATAGTAAATATGACAAGTAGATTAGGAAAATGACAATAGACATGTTAGAGGAGGAAAGAAAGAGGACCAAATAAAAATCAGAATGAGAGAATTGCCAAGAAAAGAAGTGGCATGGGAGTAAAGCCATGATTCATTCCATAACTTCTGTACATCTTAGTGATGATAGCCAGATGCATGATTGTTGCATCAAGTTCTATTCGGACTAAAATAAACCAAGCAGATTCATTCAAATGTTGAACTCCCCTACTCTCTTTTGGACTTATGGCTCAACCCCCATGGTTGGGGCCTTGCAACTGGCCCAATATGTAATAGGTCCAATAGTATAGGGATATATGTATAAAGGAATTGATGCAGACCAACTAAGAATTAGTTGATGCGTAGAGATGGCCCGATCTTTCCCGATACGATCAGCGAGGTTCCATCTCCTTGGATAGAGTCTTCTCCTTGTCTTGATGCAGCAAACAATATTGATAAAGGCAATTTGCACTAGTATGCAAGGCGCACACTAGAAGCAATCCGCCGAACTCCCTAAACCGTAAATTCAGCAAGAAGACACGAATTAGAAGAGATAAACCTTGTAAATTCTATGGGCAATCTCAAGAATCTCCTATTCTTACTTTGCACCAACTCAGCATACTTCAAACGAGAAAACCTTGCAATACGCAATCTGGCCGCTACCATCCATCATGGCGATTTTCTCCTTTATTTCAGTAGTATAAAAACTTATCATATCATAGTCTAAGTTACAATGGGGCTAAGGCCCTGGCCTTATATTGGTACACAATACACGACCTTGACTAAAATTCACGCACAACCTGGCCTAAGGCCGAAACAAACTCCAATACGAACTAAAAAGAAATATCTAAACTACAACACCGGATTCTATCTCAATTTGCGACATGATTATAAGGATTCCGTGGCTGGCACCTTGTCCATTGTGGTGGGTGGCGCCGGTGTCGAGGCACCACCCGTCGGTCTTGTCGTTGCCGGAACTGTCGCCGAGGAGGGCGTGTGCTTTTGGCTCATCAAGGTGGAGGAGAGCGCTGCGCCGGTCCGCGGAGGTGGTTCGGCGCTCGCATGAGCAATGAGCGAGCCAGTGCTCCTCCTCCTCCGCCGCGCGACGTGGGCTGGCGCGTCGTGGTATCGACAATCCTTGGCCCAATGACCGGGTTTGCGCGATTGTGGCAAGAGTCGTCTCGTGTCGGCTTTGCTTGCCGGCGGCGCGCCATGCTGGCGCCTCCACGTCATCACCCTCGCGCGTCCTCGCGCCCTGCTGGCGTCTTTGCGCGGCTTGCGCGCTTACCACTGCGGCCGCTGTCGTGGAAGAAGGCTCCCTTCTTCTGTCACCTGGCCGCGCGACCAGCGCTCCCGAGTGAGGAGCTTCCGCCAATGGTGACGGGTCACGAGAGGCGCTGTGGCTCATCATCATCAACGACCTTGAGGCGACCGCGCGCATCCTCGATCGTCATCGTGGAGAGGTCAGCGAGACTCGCTCGGCGAGCCATCCGCTTGTACTTCTGGGGGCGCGGCGGAAGAGCTTCTCCACGCTCTCTCCTCGCCGTAGGTGTCGTCGCCGGCTGCATCATCTTACGCAGCGAGTGTTGAGGCGGAGAGCAAAGTCGTCAATGTCCTCGCCGGCTTGAAGGCGGGTTCTCCCACTCTTGCGTAGTGCACGTAATGTAGACTTGCGGCGCGGTCGCTGCCGATCGTCTTTGCGGCGATGGCGTCCCAAGCCTCTTTGGCGATCCGCTTGTTGGTAGCGAAGCGCATCTCGGCGGGGCTGCGGCGATGAGCATCCAGCGCCGTCGATCTGATGCGTGGTCGGCGTCGCCGTCTCGGATGCATCCCACATATGCGCGCTGGGCTTTACCCTCATCACGCAGCCCGCTCGGCGTAGTTGGTCTTGGTGAGGTAGGCCACCCGCCGCCGGGGGCGTCCACCAACGACACGGTACTCGTGGTGACCACGATGCCGAGCGGGAGAGCGCGTCGCTGTGAAGGCGCGCTCTCCGTCGACCCGTCTGTTGCCGCCGTGCGTGCCTCCTCCAGAGCGCCACGCCCGTCGCGCCTCCTCGAGCGCGCCCGCCGTGCACGCCTCCTCCGAGGCGCCGCCGCGCGTCGCGCTATCTGTCTGGCTGCGCCGCGCTCGTGGCGTGTCGCGGCCCCAGCTGCGCCGCTTCGCCTCGCCGCGCCTCCTCTCCGCAGCTCAAGGTCGCGTCGTGCTGTCATCGGCGAAGATGGAGCTGCTTTATTCTTTGCCGCGCGAACCTCGACCTCGTTCTTTGCCGCCGCGCTGCGCATCTGCCGCGCCCGCCGCTTCCGCCTCTGCTCTGGCTGCTGCCCGGCTCGCCATTGCCGGCCTTGGCGCCCTTCGCCTCGCGGCGGCTGTGTCGCCGCTTCGCTCGCGTTCCTCGCCCGCAGCGAGTTCGGCTTCTGCGCCGCCGCGTGCTCGAGCGTCGCGGCGAGGCATCTGCGGACATGGCGCGCCAGAGGCTAGCTGCGTGGAGAGAGCGCCTCGATGAGCTGCTGCTCGGCGAGCAAGGGAGAGAGTGAGCGAGCGGCGGAGGCTGCTGCTGCTGCTAGTTAGTCTTCTTCTGCGAAGGCTGGAGGAGGGATTGAGTAGGAGATGCTCGGGCTACGAGGATAGTACGGCTCGATACCACTTGTTAGTATTTGGATTCTTGCTCTTGGTGATAGCAAGATCCTTACTCTCATCGAGAGGAAGACACTTGGAGATGGGGCAATTTTCTAGGTTTATTTCTCACACAATGCCATGCCAACTTTGAGGGTTGGGGATACAAATTATAAGTACATTAACCACCAAGCATATGCTAAGATGCTAGTCTAAGATCTTGTCCTAGATGTTAGTCAAGATCTTGTCCTAAAGCTAGTCTAAGATCTTTCCTAGATGCTAGTCAAGATGTCCTATAGTCTAAGATCTTTGTCCTAGATGCTAGTCAAGATCTTTGTCCTAAAGCTAGTCTAAGATCTTTGTCCTAGAAGGGCAGCAAAAACACCATGTCTTTGCGACCCCACAAGCACCGACCAACACAGACTTATCCATCAATCAGCGGCAATACAAGGCCTCGGCCAGGGCCGATGGCCGAAATACAACGCTTCGTCTTGGTTTATACTCATACCGTATCTTTGTGGAGGCGCGCGAACACGTGTCTTTGTTTATACTCATGCCGTATCTTTGTGGATAGTGACGAGAGTGTCTTTGTTTGTACTCATGCGTGTCTTTGTTTTGTTTGAAGAACAAATTTGTGCAAGCGGTGAACTTTATTAAATTCCCGTTTGCGCGGGTGAGCACTTACAAAGAAGGGGAGAATGCCAAGCACTAACCGCTAGGAGGATGGGGCGGCGTTGGCGGGCCATGCGGCGGGGCAATCTTGCGCGCGTGGAGCGCGGGCGCTCCAGAGCTCGCGTCCGCCTCCGGCAGGTGCCTTGGCGGCCGCTTGGCATGGGCCTGGCGCCAAGCTCTATGCGTCGGGCCATGTCACGAGTCGCCATGAATGGTGATGATGGCGCGGCGTGACTTCATGCACGAAGCGTGATGCGGGGCGCCAGGGGTGTTTAGGAGCGGCCGTTCTATCATGGCGTTGTAGGGTTATCGATGTCGACCACGTCGAAGATGGCGTCCTCGCTCGGCGTTGTCGTTTTGGCGAAGGAGGCTTGGAGGCATATCGGCCTAAGGCACGCAAGGGCGCCTCCAAACCCTTGCGGCGGGGCGCTGAAGGGCCCAAATGGCTCAGGGATCCCGTTTGGTCGAAGGCGCGGCGAAGAGGATGTTTGCGGAACTTCCTCCATCGACTAGGGCCGCGGACGTCGCGCTGACTACGAGGACCGGACGACCAAAGGTCTTGGTGGGAACTCCACGCCCTCGGCGTCGTGGCGTGAATGTGACTTAATGTTGCGCCCGATACGGCGGCGCTGCGCTAGGTATCTTGCGGCGTGGTGTAACCTCCGCTCGTAAGCCTTAGTTGTCTTGCCGGCGAACCCGGTGAGAGCCTCGGAGATGGCGTTGATAATCTGCGGCGGGCTCCTCCGGGCTTGTAGCTATAGGAGGCCTTCCAGAGGTTCTTTGTGCGTGCGCTGGATGCACAGGAAGCCTTCACGTGCTGTGCTCCTTGGCCACAGGGGTGTTGGGCGTGAGCCACAGCGAGCGCGCGTGTATCCGGGTTTTGTCCTCGCAGCGCTCTGCGTGTGCTGCGATGGTGGCACAAGCACGCGTGTCGTGGTTGCCCGGCCGTGGATTTCGCACCATTGCCCATGGTGCTGGTCGCCGTACTCTTCGCGGGTCCGGTCGTCTCGACCTCGGCCACGTCCCCGTCCTCGTCCTCGGCCTCCGCGACCTGGGGCGTTGTCTTCAGAGCCGCCCTCGATGTCGAAAACATAATGAGATTTCCTAGACTTGCGCTGATCACGCTTGGGCTTGTCGCCTGGCTAGTCATTGTGTTGGGGGTCCTTGCGTTCGGAGGTGCCCTTCCGCTGCTCTTGCTTACGTTTGCCTTTTGAAGGGCCCTGTTTCGGCGAGTCTTCGGTCTTGACCGAGCCTTCCACCTTGTTAGAGTCGGAGTCATCACCGTGTCGCCTCCGTGCGTCCTCCTCGCTCGGGCATACTCTTCCATCTTGTCGAAGAGTTTCCGATCGTCTTAATGGGCTTCTTGCGCGTTGTACTCGACCATCGGCCCGGTCGGAGGCCTTGTATCGCCGCGTTGATGACCGTTGTTTCGTTGGCGTCCTTGACTTGGCGGCGCGCCAGCCGCGGCGCAAGTAGTCCGGAGCCTCTCCTCGGTTTACGCTTGACGCAAAGAGCTGGTCCGCATCGACACGCTCGATGTAGTTTCCACGAAGTTGTTGTAGAGCGATTCTGGACACTGTTCCCACGCGTAGATGGTGTGGTTCAATGGTGAAGAACCGGACAGCGCCACCTCAGCGCGAGGAGCCCTTTGCCTTCGTGGTGTCGTCTCGCCACGCTCTGCCGATGGCGGTCTCGTACACGCGCGCACGAACTCGCGGTCGGAGTCGCCTTTGTAGGCCTCGATGGCGCTCGGGAATTTGAAATCTTCGGGCCATGGCGTCTGCTGTAGGCCCGCGAGCGAGGACTCGGGTCTGCGCCGTAGTGGGCGCGGCTAGATGTGAGGCGTCGCGGCTATCCGCCCTTTCGGGCGGGTTCGGATCTGCTGCGGGAAGGGTGTTGGCTCGGGCCTCTGCATGTCGGGCGGCTCGCGGAGGTCCGTTAGCTCCCGCTGAAGCGCGAGGGCCGCCGGCGGGCCGTCTCTCTGCGGCGTGGCGGGCCGTAATCTCCCATATCCGCTCATGGAAGAACTTCACGGCGTGGCGTCACGGCTCGCCTGGCGCTTGACATTATCGCGCTCCGCGGGCATCTCGATTGAGGATCGGCTAACCCGCAACATGCTCGCAATAACGGTGTCGCGAGGCGCGCGCGCGTCACACACGACGCCACGTATGCGCGATGGTGCGAAGATCGCCGCGGCACCACGCGCAACGCCGGCGCCTCGCAATCCACCGGTGTGACCGCGGCGATCCTCGGGCGAAGGAAGCGCGCGGCAGTCGGCGACAAGCCCTTTGAGAGTGTCTTCGGGGCGATATGGCGTCGGCGGCGGCCATGGCGTCGCCAAGGCGATCCGCTCTGCGAGAACTCAATCCGCTCGCGAGCGGCGTGCGAAGCTCGTTGTTCCTCCTCCAGAGCGGCGATTTGTTGTACAAGGCGTCCGCTCTGCGGCGACCTCTTGCCGCACCTTTCGCGGCCGGCGTTAAATCGCCGTCATGCGAGCCCGTCGATGCGCGCTTGCATCTCCGCGCACTCCGACTCGGGGGCGTATCACGAGCATCTGGGCGGATCGCCCTTCCGCGACTCCACAACTCTTCCTCGGCGGCCGCGGCTGCTCCATATCGCTGCTCCCTCGCGGCGTAAGCGCTGCGGGGCACAGGCGGCCACGGCGTCTATGCGGCGCGGCGTTAGCAAGCGCGAGCGGCGGCAAAGGTCTAAAGATAGGCGCTTACCCGCACCCCTGACACCTCCAATGCATCTCCAAGGCGCCCCGACCCCGCAACCCCGCGCCATGCCCTCAAAGTATCCGGCGGAGGGACAAAGTCCGCTGGGCTTGGCCGTGCGGCACTTGTGTCGCCGGCACGGCACCCAAGAATGGTTCGCTCAAGGAATGGTTCCTCCTCCTTGGTCGGGATAAGTGTCGGCGGGGTGATGAATAAGTCGAAGTCTTTGTGGGGCTGTGGTAATTACACATGTCACGGCATCTGCGCTAAAAAAATCGAAGGAGTTCCATCATAACCTACAGCATATTGGTCGCGGGACGGGAGACTTCGCGCATATGCTTGGCGGTTCTCGACCTGCGTCAAAGAGCGGCGGCGGGGCGGCGGCGGCGAGCGGAGGTGGAAGCGGCGGCGGTCACGGCGCGTCGCGGCGGCAGCGAGGTCAAAGCTGCGCGGCGCGTCGCGGCGGCTTCGGCTCTGTTGATAGCGGCGCCGCGCGGACCCTCGGTTGCGGAGAGAAGCGGCGCAAGCGAAGCAGCGCAATGGCGGCGCGCCGCGCCACGGCGGCGGCCAGCGCGGCGCGCGGGCCGCGCGCGCTCTGAAGAGCGCGCGCAGCGGTGGCGCTCTGGAGAGGCATGCAGCGGCGGCGTGCGGGTCGGCGGAGGCGCGGCCTCGCGCGAACAGCGGCTCTCTCCCGGTTGATGCCGTGGTCACCACGAGTACCGGTGTCGTCGGGGGCGTCGGCCGGCGGCGGGTGGCCTACCCTGCCCAAGACCAACTCGTCGAGTGGGGTGCGGTGATGAGGTGAAGCTCAGTGCGGCATATGTGGGATGCGATCCGTGCAGCGGCGTCGACTACGACCGAGGATCGGCGGTATTGGATGCTCTCATCGCCGCTGATCCGCGAGAGATCGATTCGCTTACCAACAAGCGGGCGCCAAAGAGGCTTGGGCGCCATCATTGCGGCACGCGCATCGGCGGCGCAGCGCGCAAGTCTACTGCTGCGAGCACTACGCGCGGAATGGGAGAACACGGCCTTCAAGCGGTGAAGGCGTTGATGACTTTGCTCTCGTCTCAACACTCTGTTGCGAAGTTGGTGCGATTCGGTGGCGACACCTACGGCGAGGAGAGGCGTGGAGAAGCTCTTCGCTGCGTCCCAGAAGTACAAGCGGATGGCTCGCTCGATCGGGTCTCTGCTGGACCTTTCCACGATGACCATCGAGGAGGCGTTGGGTCGCCTCAAGGTCGTGCGACATCGATGAGCCACGAGCCTCTCGGGACCGTCACCATTGGCGGAAGCTCCTCCTCGCTCGGGAGCGGTGGGTGCGGACCAAGGTGACAAGAAGAAGGGGAGCCTTCTTCCGACGACGACGCAAGAGTGGCAAGCGCGGCAAGCGCGCAAAGCGCCAGGCGGCGTCTTTGGCAAGCAAAAGCGGCGCGAGGCGACTCTTGCCACAAGCTGCGGCAAGCTTGGTCATTGGGCCAAGGAGTGTCGGCGGCCACGGCGGCGGACCACGTCGCAGCGGCGGAGGAAGGCGGCCGGTCTGTTCATTGCTCATGCGAGCATCGAACTACCTCGGCGGCGCCGGCGCGGTGGCTCTCCTCCGCGCCAGCGAGCCAAAGCACCGCCCTCCTCGGCGGCGATTCCGGCAATGACAAGACCGGCGGGTGGTGCCTGCGACACGCGCCACCCGCCACATGGCCGGCGGCGGGAGTTCTTCTCAGAGCTCGACTTCGAGCGTTGAGCGCCGTCAAGTTCGGCGCCTCGTAGTGAGATCAAGGCGTCGGCTCTGTCGTCTTCGTCGCCAAGGCCCAGCGAGCACATTGCTCGCGGCGTCTACTACATCCCGATCTGCGGAACTCCATCATCGGCTTGGGCGGTGGATGAGAACGGCTCGCGTGTCGAGATCGAGCACGAGTCTTTGCGGTTTAGGATCTTCGGCGCGCCTCCTTGCCAAGGTAACGAGCGCCGTCGACTCTACACTCTTCGCGTCGCGGTGGCACAACCCCTGCTGTCGCGGCTCGTCGGGGCGGCGGCGTGGCGATAACCGCAGCGTTTGGGCACCTTCGCCCGAGGCCACGAGCGGCTCGGTGCCGCGGAAATGGTGCGAGGCTGCGGGTGCCTTGACCATGTGGAGCGGCTCTGCGGCGTCTGCGTGTTGGCGAAGCGGCGACTCCCTTTCCCAGCGGCGAGTTTCGAGCCAGGAGGCTTCGAGCTCGTGCGGGGACTTGTGGCGGTGACACCGGCCACTGCCGGGAGAACGGCGCTACTTCTGCGCTCGTCGGCGACCTCTCCGCTACATGTGGTGATGGTCCTCGGCGGCAAGGGAGAGGCTGCGGGCGCCATCGAGCGCCTTGCCTTGTTGCTGCGAGGCGAGTCGCGGTCGCAAGCTGCGTCTTTGCGCCTGCAGTTTCTTGGCCGAATTCACGGCGGTGGTCGCGTCGTCTTGCTGATGAGGCATTCGGCGCCACTACTCCAGCCCGTCTGACCGCGTGAGCGGCGTCGTCGGCAGCGCAACGAGGCGGTTGTGGGGATGGCTCGGGCCTCCTCAGCGAGAGGATCTGGTGTCTTACGAGAGAAGCGGTGGTGGCTGCGTCTACATCCTCAACCGCTCGCCTACCAAGGCGCTCGGCAGCGGGGCCGTCTGAGAGGCTGGCATGGCGCAAGCGGCGGTCTCCAGCTGCGGGTCTTGGCTCCCTCACGTTCGCCAGGAGCTTGGCCACATCGGCAAGCTTCGACAGCGAGAGCACTCGGGAGTGTTCGCCGGCTCGCGGAGGGCTCGAAGGCCTCGCATCCTCGACCTGTCACCGTGCGTCGCATCTCGCGTGGCCGGCTGTGTTCGGCGAAGCGGTGGGCGTGGGACAAGCGGTGGGCGATGGTTGGCCTCGACTCTCGGGGACTTTGTTGTCGACTCGTCCGCCGAGAAGCGGGAGCTAGCGGCTCGTCTTCGCCGAAACTCGTCCACCTCGACACCTTGCTCGCCACGGCTCGGCGAGTGCTCCACCACCGCCGGCACCGCTCGCCCGCGCCTTCGCTGGCTCACGGCTCTCTCCTGCCGTGCCACACCACGGGAATCGGCCCCGCGGCGGTCCACGATGAGGCGCGCATGGTGGGTTCGCTACTCATTGTCCCACGGCGAGGACGGCGTCGGCGCCTACCACGGCGGCGAGCCTGCTGCGCTATCGTACCATGGACAACATCCTCGGCGGTGCGTCCACAGGCCCGGCGCGGCGGCGCGGCGGGCGCACTTGGCATGCGGCGGCGGCGAGCCGCTCCTTGCCGAGGCGGAGGAGCAGCGGCGTGGCGTGTCGCGATGAAGCGAGAGATGGGCGCGTCGGCGAAGCCGGGCGTGGGGCGGCGGATCTTCTGCCGGTCACCGCGCGATCACCCTTAAGTGGGTGTTCAAGTGAAGCGGGATGGCGGCGCCATCGTCAAGCACAAGGCTCGCTTGGTGGCACGAGGCCGTCGTGCGGCGGGAGAAGTCGACCGATGGCGCCGCGCGCGTCGCGCGGATGGAGTCCGTCGCGACTCCTCCTGCGCTAGCTGCCGGGAAAGGCTGGCGTGTTCATCACATGGATGTCAAGTCGGCATTTCTTAACGGCGACTTGAAGGAGGTCTCGTGCATCGTGCGCAGGGATTTGCGATCCGGCAAGGAGGGCAGGTGCTCGCTGCGCAAGGCCCTCATGGCTGCGGCGAGCAGGGCGTGGGCGCTAAGGCTGGACTCCACCCTCAAGCAAATGGGGTTCGGCGAGGCGCTGCAGTGCGATCTGCGGCGGGGCAAAGCGGCAACGCCTGGCGGTGGGGTGTCTCGTCGGCGACTTGGTGATCACGGCACCAGGATGCGGAGGTGGCGGCATTCAAGGAAGAGATGAAGGCCACCTTCGGATGAGTGACACGGGGTCTCTCTCCTTCTACTTAGGGATCGAGGTGCACGGGATGATTCGGGATCGCGCTTGACGGACGCCTCGCCAAGCGCGTTGTTGAGCTAGTGGGCTCACCGGCGCAACCCGGCTCGCTCCAATGGAGGAGGCGGGCGAGCGCGACGACCGCAGCGGAGGAGGTGGGCCTTCGCGATCTGCCGCGTCTTGTGGGGAGCCTTAGCTACCTCGCCCACACGGCCGGACTTGGCATTCTCCGTCGGCTCGTTAGTCGGTTCATGCAACGGCCAAGCGGCGGAGCATCGGCGGTGTGAAGAGGATCATCCGCTCGTTGCGGGGACCCTTGACCACGGCCTCCATTACCGAGTGTCTGGCGCGGCACGCCGTCGAATGCGGCGGCGATGACCACGCGGGCGACATTGACACGGCAAGAGCACAAGCGGGATTCTCTTCTTCCTCGGCAAGTGTCGTTCGCGGCGATCGATCCCCGAGTACATAGCGGCTTCCAGCCGACTCGAGCACTCGGCTCGCTCGGCGCGGTGATCTCCTCGGCGGGGACAACGGCGATGGAGCTCGGGGTGGGCGACAAGTCGCTCTAGCCACGGCAAAGAACCCGTTTTTCATGAGCGAACAAGCACATCGGGTGAAGTACCATTTCATCAGAAATTTTGCTTGGATGAAGGAAGCATCAAGGCAAGCTACATCAACACCACGGATCAGCTTGCGGATGCGCTTGCAAGCCTCTTGGAAGGATCAAGTTCCTTGAGCTCTGCTCCAAGATCGGGATGGTTCAACCCTCCCACAAGGCCACAAGACTTAGGGGAGAATGATGAATAAGTCCACATCTTTGTGGTCTTTGTGGGGCATTGTGGTAGTTTTGTTTTTGTTGCTTTAGGACAGCATCTGCTTTGCTTTAGGACCTCGCGGACAGCATCTGCTTTTAGGACAGCATCTGAACTGCGCAGCATATTGACTTTAGGACACCTAGGATAGCATGTAGCATATGCTTGGTGGGAGTATCCCCAACCCCTCGAGGTTGGCGGCGTGTGTGAGGAAAACTTGCCCCATCTCCTAGATGTTTGAGAGTAAGGGCCCCACAAGTTCCCAACACCCAGGCCTCGCCACCAGCCGAACGAACCCTCGCGAAGTCGCGCGAACCCTCGCGAAGTCGCGGAAGGAGGAGGGCTGCGCGCCCGCTTCACTTGGGCGGAAGGTATCACCGCGGTACCCGCCACGAAGGGCCTCCGCGACATCATCCGTGAAGAGGTCTCCACGGCTCTGACGGTAGAGGTCGGGACTTCATTCTCATGGCGTCCGCGAGGTTACCCCGCCTTCGCGGAGACACCCGCCTCCGTGGCGACACCTCGCCCGACCACCGAGATTAGCAAGGCGGCGCTCCACACGCTCTGCGAAGGTAGCCCGCCAAAGCCGCTTCGGAGGCGAGGACTCCGCCGATGTCGCGGCGGCACCACCACCTCGGCAACGATCGCGGACAACGGGGCCTCGCGGCACGCCCTCCATTGCCGGCGCCCGCCCTCAATCTCGCACCCTCTAAATGAGTTGGCATACCTCGCCGAACTCGACCCGGGCTCGCCGCGCCGGCGAGCGCGGCGGCAGCCATATATGCGGGCGCGGTCGCGGTGCTCCAGTCCTTTGCGGGGCGGCGCCTTCGTCTTCGCGGCACCATCATCCTCCTGCTGCTTTGGCGGAGAAGCGTCCGACACGAGAAGCTCTAAAGCCTCACACGCGGTTTATCCGCCCCAACCCGACCTCGCGGTCGCGTGCGCGTTGCCGTGCTCTCTACGGTGTATGGCGAGGAACACGCGCGCGGCGCGCCGCGTCCTCAAGCGAGTCCTCGCCAAGATGGCATATTTGCGTAAGCGCAATATATACAATGCGGAGGAAGATATGGTGAAGACTTACGAAGGCGATGCGCGCACGCAACGAGCAAATGGGCGAGCGAACGTTGTCATCTCGGCGTTCGCCGGTGTGGCGCCAGCGTGGGCAAGTGGCGTTGCACCAAGCATCATATACTCCTCGGCAAGATCGCGCATATCGGCGGGCGGTGACCCCACATGCCTCGCGCTCGGCTCATCTTCTGGTCAGCGCCCGGTAGGCGGTCTTGAATGTGTCGGCCCGCCCATGCATTCAAGGCGCGCCACTCGTCACACGATGGTAGAACCACCGCCTCGCCAGATTGACCTCCCACTTCCTCGGTCACGTTCGCGAGGAAGAGCTTCCCACATGTCGCCGCGGGAGGAAGTTGTGGCGCCAAATTTTGACACCGTCATCATACGCTCCTTGGTTGGCACGGGCCTCATGCGAATCTGCGAACAACAACGGCCAGGCCAACACCCCTCGCGCGAGGCCCGGTGTACCACGACGAGGCGAGCCACCGCGTTCGAGTCAATTGTGACAACTCAACTTGAAGGTGCGGCACCGCCCGACAATTCTTTGCGGACGGAATCACGGCCCGGCCGAAATAGGCAACAAAGGCGATCGCCTCCGACTTCCTAGGCGCGGCTCCGTTTCATCATCGGCGGGCAACGCGCGCGTGTGGCGATCCGATAGCTTCCCGTCTCGGCGGCGGCGGATGGTGTCCTCCGTCACGGCGTGCGGCCCAACTCCGGAATATGGACCACGACTCTTCTTCGCGCCACCACGCGTATGCTGCGTGGATCGCGCTCCCAGCGTGTATTTCACCTCAAAGCGAGGACCGCTGCGAATGGCGTAGCCGCCCGCCTGAGTCCGCTCATCGCAAGTCGCCATCAACATCCAACGGAAACTAGGTGGCGGAAAGGGAGCGCAGGAACATGGCGAGCGAATGCGGAAAGCACCGTGAACAACCAAAAAGCGCGAGGCGGCGTGGGCACAATACCACGGGGGATTCTTAAAGGCCCCCCCGCCTCCTACCCTAAGCGCAAAAGGCCAACGGCAACCGCTCGCCTCCCCACACGCGAAGTCGAAGCGTCGCAGCGGTCCACGTAGCCAGCATGCGACCGTGATCGTACAGAGTCCTGTCACCACGCGAAGCGTCGCTAGCGTCTCACCGCGTGTCGGTTCGCGCAAGCAATAAACACAGGTCGCGCGCCCCGGTACAGCCTTTGGCTCGACCCTGGCCGCACCTGTCTGAAGGGACAACCGCAGTGTTAGTCGCTGGACTCTTGCTCTTGGTGATAGCAAGATCCTTACTCTCATGGAGAGGATGACACTAGGAGATGGGGCAAGTTTTCTTGTTTATTGTTCACACAATGCCATATCAACTTTGAGGGTTGAAGATACATATTTATAGGTCGCTAGTCACCAAGCATATCTCAAGATGCTATCCTAGACTAGTCCAAGATGCTGTCCTAAAGCTAGTCTAAGATGCTAAAGCAAAAAGCAAAAGCAAGTCCTAGATGCTAAAGCAAAAAGCAAGTCCTAGATGCTAAAGCAAAAGCAAGTCCTAGATGCTAAAGCAAAAACAAAAAAGCACCATGTACACCTTGTGCAGACAACACAAAGACTTATCTATCATTCTCCCTAAGTCTTGTGTGTGGTCTTGTGGGAGAGTTGAACCATCGATCTTGGAGCGAGCTCAAGGAACTTGATCCTTCCAAGAGGCTTGGTGAGCGGATCCATAAGCGATCAGTGGTGTTGATGTAGCTTGCCTTGATGCTTCCTTCATCCAGCGACCTCGGATGAAATGGTACTTCACCGGATGTGCTTGCTCGTTCATGGAAAATGGGTTTCTTTGCGAGGCTAGAGCGGACTTCTTTGTCCACCCCGAGCTCCACCGCTTGATGTCCTGCCCGAGAGATCACCAGCGATCAAGCGAGCGAGTGCACGAGTTGAAGCGGTGGAAGCCGCTATGTACTCGGCCTCACGGTGGACAGGGCCACCACTGCTTGCTTGATTGTTGCCGATGAGCGAGGCACTTGCCAGGAAGAAGAGAATCCGCTTGTGCTCTTCTTTGGTGTCGATGTCGCGCGTGGTCACTTCATCGCCTGCATTCGACGGTTTCTTTGCGCCAGGACACCTCGGGTAATGGAGGCCGTGGTCAAGGGTCCCCGCAGCGTAGCGGATGATCCTCTTCACGACCCTCACGATGCTCGTCGTCGGTCGTTGCATGAACCAACTAACGTGCGACGGAGAATGCCAAGTCCGCCGTGTGTGGGCGAGGTAGCGAAGGCTCCCACAAGACGCCAGATCGCTGCGTGGCGTCCACCTCCGTCGTCTTTGTCGCGGCTCGGCTTGACCTCTCCTCCATTGGGTGAGTGGGTTGCGATCGGTGAGCCCGGCTAGCTCAACGGCGCGCTTGGCGTGGCGATGCAGCCGAGCGTGATCCGGAATCATCTGGTGCACCTCGATCCTAAGTAGAAGGAGAGACCCGTGTCACTCATCCGGAAGGTGGCCTTCATCTCTTCCTTGAATGCCGCCACCTCGCATCCTTGGTGCGATGATCACCAAGTCGTCGGCGTAGACACCCACCGGCAGGGCATTTTCTCCTTTGCCCGCGGTAGATGGCGCCTCGTGCGGATTTTGCTCAAGCCCATTCCTTTCGGCGCGAGTCCAACTTGGCGTTCCACGCCCTCGGTTCTGTCGCAAGCCATAGGGCCTTGCGCGGCGGCACCTGCCCTCCTTGCCGGGATCGCAAATCCCGTGGTGATGCACGTAGACCTCCTCCTTCAAGTCGCGTTAAGAAATGCCGACTTGACATCCATGTGATGAACACGCCACCTTCACGGGCAGCTAGCGCAGGAGTCGTCGCGGACTCCATCCGTGCGGCGGGTGCGGCGTTATCAAAGTCGACCCTCTCTGCTGCCGCGAAGCCTCGTGCCACCAAGCGAGCCTTGTGCTTGCGATGGCGCGGCTTCATCCCGCTTTAGCGAACACCCACTTAAGGGTGATCGCGCGGTGGCCGGCGGAAGATCCGCCCGCTCCCACGTCGGTTCCGCTCGGCGGCGTCCATCTCTGCTTCATCGCGACACGCCACGCGCGTCTCCTCCGCCTCGGCGAAGGCGGGGCTCGCCGTCGTCGCCGCGCTAAATGCGACTCGCCTCGCGATCGTCTTTGCGCCAGATCGAGGCAGGCGGCTCGCGAGATGTTGTCCATGGTGCGATAGCGCGAGGCTCGTCATCGTGGTAGGCGTCGGCGATCCTCGTCGTGAGACGGCGAGTAGCGAACTCCACCGTCGCGCGCTCATCGTGGGCCCGGCTGTTGGGGCCGATTCCGGTGGTGTGGCGCCGGTGCGGGAAGTGGTGGCCGGTGGTGAAGGGTGGGCGTGGCGGTGCGAGGTGGTGGAGCACTCGCGGAGCCGGTGGCGAGCAAGGTGTCGAGGTGGGCGAGCTCGGTGAAGACGAGTGCTAGCTCCCGGCTCTCGAAGTGGGCGTAGTCGACAACAAAGTCCACGAGTCGAGGCGAACCGTCGTCCACCGCCTTGTCCCGTCGGCCTCGCCGCCGTCGAACACGGCGTCACGCGAGATGCGGGCCTTGTGTGTGACAGGTCGAGGATGCGGTGGGCCTTCGAGCCCTCGCGTGGCCGATGAACACTCTGGAGTGCTCACGCCGTCGAGCTTGCCGATGTGGCCAAGCTCCTTGGCGAACGCGAGGAGCCGAAGACTGCAAGTGGGAGACCGCGGCGAGCCCATGCCAAGCCTCGTGCGGCGTCTGCCGTCGGCGCCTTGGTAGGCGGCGGTTGAGGATGTAGACGGCCGTCTGCCACGCCTCTCCCGAAGACGGCCGGCATCCCCTGCGCGAGGAGGGTCGAGCCATCCCCACAACCGTCGGTTGCGCGCTCGGCGACGCCGTTCTGCTGCGCGGCAGATGCGGCGCGGAGTAGTGGCGCCGAATGCCCTCATCGGCAGCGATGCGACGCGAATTCAGTGCCGTGGTTCGCGCCGTTGTCTCTGTGCGACGCGCACGACTTGCGGCGCGCTCGCCTCCGCGGCGACTGCGTGCGCTGATGGCGTCCGCGACCTCTCCTTCTGCCGAGGACCATCACCCACATGTAGCGGGAGAGGTCATCGGCGAGCGGCGGGAAGTAGCGTCGTCCTCGGTGTGGCGGTGTCACCGGCCACACAAGTCCCGTGCACGAGCTCGAGCCTCTCCTTGGCTCGGAAACTTCGCTTTGGGGAAAGAGTCGCCTGCGCCGTCAACACGCAGACGTCGCAGAAGCGCTCCACATGGTCAAAACACGGCGGGCCTCGCACCATTTACGTGGCATTGAGCCGCCGGGGCCTCGAAGTGAAGGTGCCCAAAGCGCTCGTGCCATCGCCACGCCTCGTCGTCGACGAGTAGCGAGACAGAGGGTTGTGCCACCGCGTGAAGAGTGTAGAGTCGATTTGCGCCTCTGGTTACCTTGGCAAGAAGGCGGCGTCGAAGATCCCAAATCCGCATGCACCGTGCTCGATCTCGACACGCGAGCCGTTCTCATCCACCGTCCCAAGGCGATGATGGAGTTCGCGGTCGGGGATGTAGTAGACGCGGTGGCGGCCGGTGCTCGCCCGATCTTAGCGGCGAGGCAGCGAGCCGGCGCCCTTGATCTCCACGGCGGAGGCATCGCCGAACAGCGGTGCCTCGAGCGCTGAGTCGAGCTCGGAGAAGAACTCCGCCGCCGGTCATGTGGTGGGTGGCGCGGTGTCGAGCACCACCGTCGGTCTTGTCATTGCGGGCGAATCGCCGCCGAGGAGGCGTGTGCTTTTGGCTCGTCAAGGTGGAGAGAGCCATCTGCGGCGGTGCGGCGGGGTGGTCGATGCTCGCATGAGCAATGAACAAGACCGTGCTCCTCGCTTGCGCGGCGTGGGCTGGCGCGCGTCGTGGTATCGACAATCCTTGGCCCAATGACCAAGCTTGCGCGATTGTGGCAAGAGTCGTCTCGTGCCGGCTTTTGCTTGCCAGCATCGCCGCCCTGGGCGCCTCCTCGCGCCCCTGCCTGGGCGTCTTTGCGTGGCTTGCCGCGCTTGCCATGCTTGCGGCGGCCTGTCGTGGAAGAAGGCTCCCCCTTCTTCCTGTCACCTTGGCCGCACCCCACCGCTCCCGAGTGAGGAGGAGCTTCCGCCAATGGTGGCGGGTCGAGAGGCTCGTGGCTCATCGATGTCGGCGACCTTGAGGCGATCCAACGCCTCCTCGATGGTCATCGTGGAAAGGTCCAGCAGAGACCCGATCGGCGAGCCATGCGCTTGTACTTCTCGGGGCGCAGCGGAAGAGCTTCTCCACGGCTCTCTCCTCGCCGTAGGTGTCGTCACCGAATCGCACCAACTTCTCGCAGCGATGTTGAGACGGAGAGCAAAGTCATCAACGTCTTCACCGCTTGAAGGCGAGTTCTCCCACTCCGTCGCGTAGTGCACGCAATGTAGACTTGCGGGCGCGGTCGGCTGGCGATGTGTCTTTGCGGCGATGGCGTCCCAAGCCTCTTTGGCGATCCGCTTGTTGGTAGCGAATCGCATCTCGGGCGGGGCTGCGGCGATGAGCATCCAGCGCCGTCGATCTGATCGTGGTCGGCGTCGCCCGTCTCGGACGCATCCCACATATGCGCGCTGAGCTTTACCCTCATCACCGCAGACCCACTCGGCGTAGTTGGTCTTGGTGAGGGTAGGCCACCCGCCGCCGGCCGGCGTCCTGGACGACGACTGGTACTCGTGGTGACCACGATGCCGAACCGGGAGAGAGCGCGTTACTGTGAGGCTGCGCTCTCCGTCGACCGTCTGCGCCGCCGCCGTGTGTGCCTCCTCCGGAGCGCCACCGCCGTGTCGCCTCGCCGAGGCGCCGGCCCGGTGCGTTCGCGCTGTCTGGGCTGCCGCCGCGCTGCGTGGCGTCTTGCGGCGCCCATTGCGCCGTTCACCCTTGCGCCGCCTCCTCTCCAGCGGTGAGGTCGCGTCGGCCTGCTCATCAACGAGCCGGGCTGCTGCTTGCTGCGCATGAGCTTTGACCTCTCTGCCGCCGCGCATCGCATCGCCACCGCCGCCGCTTCCGCCTCGCTCGCTTGCTGCCGCTCGCCCGCCGGCCTTGGCGCCCTTTCGCGCGCTTTCTGCCGCCCTTCTCGCTGCTGCTCTGCCGCGCGAGCTCGGCCGTCTGCGGCGCCTCGTGCTCGAGGCGGCCGAAGGCCGAGATCGCCTGCGGACATGGCGCTACTAGGGGTTGTTGCGTGGAGAGGGGTCGCTTAACGAGCCGCTGCCGTCTCGGAGGAGGAGTGGCGAGGGCGATCGGGGCTGCTGCTGCTGCTCTGGCCGGGCTCTTTGTGAGGCGGAGAAGGAGATGAGCGGGAGATGCTCGGGCTACGAGTTACTAAGGCTCGATACCACTTGTTAGTCATTGGACTCTTGCTCTTGGTGATAGCAAGATGCTTACTCTCATGGAGAGGATGACACTAGGAGATGGGGCAAGTTTTCTTGTTTATTGCTCACACAATGCCATATCAACTTTGAGGGTTGGAGATACATATTTATAGGTGCTAGTCACCAAGCATATCTCAAGATGCTATCCTAGACTAGTCCAAGATGCTGTCCTAAAGCTAGTCTAAGATGCTAAAGCAAAAAGCTGCTAAAGCAAAAAGCAAGTCCTAGATGCTAAAGCAAAAACAAAAAAAGCACCATGTACACCATGTGCAGACAACACAAAGACTTATCTATCACGCAGGTCCGCGCTGTAGGAGCAACCGAGGATCGGCGAGCAGCGCAACCGCTCGCAACCGGTGGCGCGCGTTGGGAGGGGGCGGCCAGCAGGCGGCACGCCTACAACGCTGCGCCACGTGCCCCGCCCCTCTTGAAGGAATTTGACCGCAGGCGACCCGTTGGCACACCAATCGCCACCCGCCGCGTGTTCGTCACGAATAGACAAGCGAGTACGGATCTGCGGCTGACCGTATGTCGGCCAGTCGGTCGCGATTCCGGAGCCATTAAAGCGCACTACCGGCGGCACCCACAACAACCGGCTCGTTGCCACCACCCGAAGGATGGGGGCGGGCGCTCGCGCGTCTACCTCGACTGGCGCCAACTCGCGCCACCACCTCGAAGGTTGGGAGCGGGCGCGCGTCTACGCGCGTCTACCTCGACCAGGCGCCGGGCGCTCGCGCGTCTACCTCGACCACCACCTCGAAGGTGGGGGCGGGCGCTTCGCGCGTCACCACGCAAACGTCTGCGGCGTTCCAGCGTTGCGACATCGTGCGTCACGAGGCTCCAAAATCCGCGGCGGGCGAAGGCGTCGGGATCGGCGGGGCCCCGACCCGGCCCGTGCGTCGGAGGCCTAGCTTCCCCTCGGTAGGCGTTCGGCCGGCGAGAAGGTGAAGCGGCGGGCATCGGTTTACCCACAACGCACTCAATCGCAAACTCGAACCGTGGTGCAGATCGGCCTTCGGCCCTAGCCCCACGAGTCGGAGGTCACGCGACGTCCTAGCCTGTGGCGAAGATGACACGTTCGTAAATGTAAATGCTTGATACATCAACATTCCCACGATGGTAACGCGGTGGCGCAATCGAGAGCGAGAGAGACTCAAGCATTTACGTCTTCGAGAACGAGTCAAGCCTTGCCATTTCCATCTGGCGCGATGCACGGCGGGACCACGTGGGCGTCCAAGACTTCTACAACAAGTTGTGGCGTATTCCCATAAGTAGGTCGTCTATTGTTCATCGGCTAGCTCGCTAACATTAGCATCGATGAAGCGCAATTACGAAGCGGATGAACAATAGTTGGCTTTGCATGTGAGAAGATAACCGCGTGCAGGTATAAGATGAGTAGCCAAGGGTGAGCAAGGAACAGGCCGCGACACCGGCGTATTTATACCCAGGCCCACCCGGCGAGGAGTCGCCAGGATGGCGGAAGGTCAACCGGCGGCATGCCAATCGTCGGGATCGCAGTCGATGGGCGCCCGGCGGTTCAACTGAATCCCACGACGCTCCAATGGCAGCCGGACGCGTGCCCACATCCAGTACAGGGTAGGCGGAGCAGCCGTGCCAGCCTACCCTTGGTAAAGACAGGCGCGATTCCAGGCGTCATTAAGCGCACTCCTGGACCTGGCAACCATCTCCCTGAACTGGTAGGCATCGCGCGAAGCATTTCCCGAGACTCGGCTGCCAGGGGCAGCCGACCAAGTTCAACTCTGCCCGCAAATATCCGGAGTGCGAAGTACGGCACGCCCGGACCTCGTCTCCGTCGAAGCCTTCGGCCTTCACGCTTCATTCGACCTCGAGACCGCGCCAGCTTTGGGACCCGAAGACAGCCCCCGCGCAAGCAGGACCAAACGGGCAGACTATCCGAGTCATCAAGCATCACAGGCCGATGGGACGGAGGGGGTCAAAGGACTCAGTGACATGGCTTCGGCCCGTGAAGTCCTTCACCATGAGAGGCTCCTGTTGTAGGGGTGGCCCCCACCTAAGCCCGATGAGGCTGTTAGGTCGAAATAGGACATGTGTAATGACATAAGAGCCCCCAAGGGGAATACTCATGTGTAAGGGTATAACTATACAAACACTCCCCATATGAATATATATGTGGCATAGGCCACGGGAGGAGGGGGCTAAGCCATTCATTTTACTCAACTCTCCACTACCACACTCTATCTGTGTTTGGTCTGTAACCACAACACATTCCTTTTCAGTAATATCAGTATGAATTGTATTTATGTTTGGTGCCCTGTGAACATAGAAACACTTCCTGAATTCTTACAAGTTCAAATTTTACCAAACTGCTTCCGAGCCTATCCCGGAAGCTACTTTTCATGCCTGCAAGTCCAATAAGCTTGCCTTTTAGGCGAGCTAAGTTCCGCCAAGGAGTCCCTTTCCTCTTCTAAATTGTAGGATAGTAAATGCAACAGTATCCAATGCAACACACTTCATTTCTGTATCATCATGATTCAGAGGAAGAAAATTTGGTTCTGGGCCTTCTGGCTCTTCAGAAGATTTAGAGCCCACTGTCTCTTTCGTGCTTTTCTACTATTTCAAAGATTGTTAGGGCACAAATTATAGGATATCAATATCTTCTAAAAGTATTCAGTTGTCTTGAATATTAGACCCTTTCTTTTCTGCACTGCGACAGTACTTAGGAGTTAGTTGGAATATAAGATTTCAGCCATTCTAAAAATTTATGCTGCATTTTTTCTTCATGCATTCTGCTAGTTCAAATGTGTTTTTTTGGGTATAACAGTGAATATGTCTGGTGTCACCCAGGCTGTCCAACATGTGAAGGGCTGATTCTGTGGCTTGACATGTATTACATGCACTTATGTAGTAAATCATGACTTTTGTCCTTTGCGATCGAACATCTAACTACTGGTTATAACAATATCTTTCAGTCCACCCTTCATAACGAACTGCCATGTTCTAATAAATAATATAAATCTATAAATCTTGATTGTAATTCTTTTGTGCAGTGAGGAGGAAGCAAAGAAAAAGATCTACTCAGTGTGCACTACTACTTACACAGGGTTTGGTGCATTGATTTCGGAGGAGCTATCATATAAAGTTAAAGGTGGACTTTTTGTGGCTCTACTTTCCAATAAGATTCTTTTGCACAGTCATATTTGAACTGAGTTTAGTTTTTGTTGATTTTGCTACTTTTTTAGGATTGCCGGGAGTTCTTTGGGTATTACCTGATTCGTATTTGGATGTGCCTAACAAGGATTACGGAGGTTAGTGATCATAGTTACTTATTTCCTTATTCAGTGAAATTTCATGGGTTAGGCCCTCATTTACAGAGCATTTACAGTTTGATCATATTATGCATTCTGTTCTTTTTTGTGCACCTAATTTTCTTTGTTTTCAACTTCTCGTCTTATGTTTGATGGTTTCATCTTCACCCAAATTATATCATGTGGTTATTGGGTTGTACTTGGACCAGGTGATCTATTTGTAGATGGCAAGGTCATACATAGACCACAATTTCGATTTAGTGAGAGGCAGCAGGTAAGGAGTAGACCTCGTCCTCGGTATGATAAGCGACGAGAGACTATGCAAGTTGAACAGAGAGAAACAATGCAGGGAGGTCCTCCTATGCAAGAGCAGAGGGCACCATTTTCACAACAGGTTGCTCAGAATCCGCAGCAACAACATGAAACCATGCCACCAGGAGGAGGGAACTAACTTAAAAGACAATTCCCTCTTTGTTAGCACACTAAACTGTCGCTGGAATTTTCAAGCTAAATTTCCTCATATCCATTAGTTCATGAACTGTGACTATGTTACAAGTAATCTTTTGCCAGGTTGCTGGGCTGTGAGCTGTTATTGGCATTGTTCAACCTGTGAGCCCTTGTTATCCTATTGGGATTTGTTATCCTATAGTCTGTATATGGACATAGTGTCTAGATGATCATCACGTTTGACCTTGTTTCATACAAAAATCTAGTCAGGTCTGTCCCTCAGCTTGGGATGCATTTGTTAGCAGTAAGTGTCGTGGAATAGGATGCGTGAAACGGGAATAAAAAATAATCGTTATCGAGGACACTTCTAAATTTCATCTTGTTCACTCGCTTATAAGTACAGTGGTATTTCTAGGGTCACTTTTTTTTCTTTAAATAAAGAAAAATACACCATAGGACCAAAGGAAATAGTCTAGCTTTTCTAGTACTAATCATAGTTGCTCAGCATGTTCTTCAGTATTTTTAGAATAGATAAGGCTATCATCAATCAATGCTAATATAAACTTGTCTAGGTATTCTATAAGAACTTTATTCATGGGGTTTATGAAATATGTCAAAGCATTGATCAATCCAAAGGATATGATTGTGAACTCATATAGACCATATCTGGTGGTGAAGGCTGTTTTGGGTATATCTTCACCCTGATCTTCAACTGGTGATATTCTGACTTCAAGACAATCTTGGAAAATACTATGGTTCCCTCGAGGTGGTCAAATAGGTCATCAATCCTGGGTAGTGGTTACTTGTTCTTAATAGTCATTTCATTTAAGGACCTTTAGTCCACGCACATTCCGGTAGTACCGTATTTCTTCTTTATGAAAAGCACTAGGGAACGGAGACTGGGCCTAATGAAACCCTTGCCCTGCAATTCTTGAATTTCTTTATACAGTTCTTTGAGCTCGTCGACTACAATCCTATAGTCTTTTGGCAGTTAAGGCTGTTCAGGTAGCAAATTAATGACAAATTCTATGTCTCGATTAGGTGGCATACTAAGCAACTCCTCTAGAAACACTTCGGGATAATCCTACACCACTATCATTCCTTCTGAAGGCACCTCTAGGTGATGAACAGCATGACCCCAACGATAGGGTCGATCTACCGTTACTTCTATTGTTAGCTTAGGGCAATTGGTTAGGTTCACTTTTCTAGTAGCACAGTTTATTATCCCCTGATATTTAGGCAACCAATCCATTCCTAAAATGATATCCAATGTCTGGGAATTCAATACCATCAAGTCTGGCAGGAATCCAAAGACTTCCATGGCAATTTCAACCCTACGGCTTACTAATGTGGCAGTTATATTTACCCCAGGGTGAGCTAAGTGTCATGGGTTTCTTTAACTAATAGGTAGGCAGCATAAGTTTCTCAACATACTTCCTTGATATAAAAGAATGTGAAGTCCTAGAGTCAAAAAGAACATGTTCAGGTACTGACTTGACAGAGAACGTACCCATTAAAATGTCTACAACTTCTTGATCCTCTTCAGCTGTGATATGATTCACTCGGCCGCGATTTGGTGTTAAGGCTGTTCGGGTCACCTGAGTGGTTTGGTATCCTTTGTTCAGCATCACGACCACGACCTAGAGTGGTTTGGTATCCTTTGTTCAGCATTGACATCTGACCACTTACCCATACCTCCGCGCGGGTACCTAGAGTACCTCCCATCGGCCGTTTGAATATATATATACGGTATTGAACTTCACGGGGGTATATTTTACACGGGTATGCGGTCGGGTCATTTGATGATGTGGGTAGCGGTAGGCAAAATGCCCTTTGTCCCTGTAGTTGTAGTAGTTGAGATTGGCGGTAGGGTTTATTCTAGTAGGCTGGCTTGCAGGGTGTGGTGATTGGAAGGTACTACCACTTGGTCATGCTGCTGGAGCTAGGGCCATCAGAGACTGAACTGCAGGTGGCCTTGGAATGGGAGGGTTCCTAAAAAACCTCTGGACGAAATTCCTTGTGGCCTTTAGACAATTAATTTGCACTTGCGACTAGCTTCCATATTTCCTTCTTTCATTCTCAAGAATGAGTGATGTGTTAGGTGATGGAAACTTGGGAAGTCTTGAATGATCAATTGCACCAGTAAATCCTCATGCATGCCTTCCAAGAAATGGTCTATCTTTTCCTCCTCATCCGCTACATCCCTTGATGTGTAGTGGGTGTAGGAACACGCGTACGCTACACTAGCGCAGAATAAAATTTTCTACCGCGTAAACCAGGAAGCCATGCAAGTAAGAGATCGCAGATTGTTACCACTAGACGCGCAGTGCAGCGGAAGTATCGTTGATGCACCCGATTCAACGAAGCGCGTCGATGTAGCGATGAGTAGTCGGGCGTTCTCCGTCCAACCGTCTCCTCCTCGTTATCGTCCCGCTTAGTGCCGCAATCACAGCAGCGCCTCTACCGAAGTCCACACGTCCGGGATGGAACGCCGTGCGCTGGTGTGCTAGCACCGTGCGCCCGGCTAGGGTTTCGGGATACGGCCAAGGGGAGGTGGCGGCCAGGGTTTTCAACACAATAGTCTCTTAAACCTGCAGCCCCACCTCCACATATTTATAGAGCATGCTAATGGGCTTCCACGTTATAGGCCCATTAGAAAACCCTAATCCCATATGGATCAATATCCCTTTTGGCCTATAAAACCGAATTGTTTATGATTGCCTCTTGGGCACATCACTAACAATCTCCCACTTGCACTAGAGACAATCATATAGGCAAGCTTTCTAATTCCAACCCCTTAAGTGTGTGACCCGTTAGGTTCATGTGTAGACAGCCATGACCCGAAAACCCTTTTCAAGTCATAAGTCAATAGTGGCACCTAGCAGGGCATATTGACTCCCGAATACACATAAAGATCATATCAGCTAAACCTTGATACACACACACTTGGATCCCTTTGCCACACGATACCAGTCGAACTTAAGGCGAGATTCGTGCCACCCTTGTGATAGCTCAACCATTCACTCGATCTTGTGGTGGATTACAACTCATGACTAACCCTTTAGTCACATTGTGATTAACTCTTTAATCACCTTGGCATGGCCATGCACTTCCCTAATCCAACCACATCGAAGGGCCCAGAGATATCTCTCCTGTTATGTAGGAGGGGCAAATTCCATCTTAATCCGCTCACATCCCATTCCATGTTTCATAATACACCTGAAGACCACTTTTATAGCTACCCAGTTACGGAGTAGTGTTTGGCAGCCCCAAAATGCACCACTACACATAGTGAGAAACAATGGCGATTTCAAGTCGAAGGATCCAGTAGGTATACCACTCGAGATCGCTTGATGGCACATATTAACATAACAATCCCAGCAACGTCTCGGAGTGGGTCAATCCAACACCATGTTCTCTAACATGTGTCCACATTATTGATTTGATATTCCTATATCCATGATCCGTGAAACATGATCATCAATCAATACATGTGCTAGTCCATAAATCATTGTTGTCCCACGTAATAACATAAGACTAGGGATCTTTAGAATAACATTAAATAAAACAAAGAGTTTCACGAACAAGTCACATACTTACGAATCAATGCATACAATCATTATTCAAGGAACCAAATAACACCTTATTCAAAATTTCATAAACATAGACTTGATGCAATTATCTCCCACTCACACTAGAGTCAATCATGTAAGTATCTAATACCCATTGCACTCATGTGTGCCTCATGCTTTGGTTGTGGGAGAGGCTTCGTCAACGGATCAGCAACATTAAAATCCGTGTGCACCTTGCAAATCTTCACTTCACCTCTACCAATGATCTCACGGATAAGGTGATAGTGCCGAAGTATATGTTTGGACTTTTGGTGTGACCTAGCCTCCTTTGCTTGCGCAATGACTCCACTATATCACAATAGAGATCCACTGGACTGGACACACTAGGGATCACACCCAACTCAAAAACAAATTTTCTGATCCAAACAGCTTCCTTTGCAGCTTCAGAAGCTACAATATACTCGGTCTCAGTTGTCGAATCAGCTACCGTCTCTTGCTTGGAACTTTTCTAGCTCATTGCCCCTCCATTGAGGCAGAACACAAAACCAGACTGCGATCTGCTATCATCTTTATCAGTTTCGAAACTAGCATCGGTGTAACCTTTTACAATGAGCTCTTCTTCACCTCCAAAAATAAGGAACATATCTTTAGTCCTTCTAAAGTACTTAAGAATATTCTTTACAGCCACCCAGTGAGCTAGACCGGGGCTATATTGATACCTGCTCGTAAGAGCTGTAGAGCATATGAAATATCTGGGCGCGTACAAAGCATAGCATACATGATGGATCCGATGGCTGAGGCATACGGAATCGCACTCATCATCTTTTGCTCATCAAGTGTTGAAGCACGCTGAGTCTTACTAGGACTAATGCCATGTGACATAGGCAAGAAACCTTTCTTGGAATCTTGCATATTGAACCGTTTCAATACCTTGTCAATGTATGTACTTTGGCTTAATCCAATTAGCCTCTTCGATCTATCTCTATAGATCTTTATGCCCAAAATGTAAGCTGCCTCACCGAGATTTTTCATTGAGAAACCTTTTCTCAAAAAAGACTTCACAGCTTCTAGCGTTGGAATATCATTTCCGATCAATAATATGTCATCTACATACAAGACCAGAAAAACAAGTGCGCTCCCACTAACCTTCTTGTAAACACAAGGCTCTTCTTCATTCTTGATGAAGCCAAACCCTTTGACTACCTCATCAAAACGAATGTTCCAACTCCGAGAAGCTTGCTTCAGTCCGTAGATAGATCTCTGAAGCTTGCATATTTTTCTAGCATTTTGGGGATCAACAAAACCCTCAGGTTGTGTCATGTACACATCCTCACTTAGGTTCCCATTTAGGAAAGCCGTTTTGACATCCATCTGCCATATCTCATAATCGAAATATGCAGCAATAGCTAGAATGATCCGGACAGACTTAAGCATAGCGACGGACGAGAAGGTTTCATCATAATCAACACCTTGAATCTGTTTGAAACCCTTCGCCACCAATCGTGCTTTATAGATATGAACATTTCCATCCATGTCTATCCTTTTCTTAAAAACCCACTTGCACTCAATGGTTTTTACACCATCGGGTGGATCAATTAAGTTCCAAACTTGATTATCATACATGGATTGAATTTCGGATCTCATGACACCATGCCATTTCTCAGAGTCTAGGCCCATCATCGCTTCTTCATAATTCTTAGGCTCATCATTATCTAACAATAAAATATAATGCCGATACCTTATTGGCAGTTGACGTAGCCTTTCAGACCTACGTGGGGCTGATGCCTCTTCCACAGGTTGTACAACATCTTGTACACTCTGTAGAGCTTCAGTAGGAGCTGAAACATTTTCTGATGCCTCTCGAATTTCTTCAAGACTCACCGGGCTCCCACTAACTCCTTTTGAGAGAAACTCTTTCTCCAAAAAGACACCATTTCAGGCAACAAAACACTTTGTTTTCATCCCTTTTATAAAAATAATATCCTTTAGTTTCCTTAGGATACCCCACGAAGAAGCATTTATCAGATTTAGGTGTGAGCTTGTCGGGCGTCAAGCGTTTTACATATGCTTCACATCCCCATATTTTGAGAAAAGACAACCGGGGCGCTTCCCACCATATCTCATATGGTGTCTTCTCTATAGCTTTTGATGGAACCCTATTTAATGTGAACGCAAATGTTTCTAGAGTATACCCCAAAAAGACAATGGCGGATCAGATTGGCTCATCATTGACCGAACCATGTCCAACAAGGTCCAATGCATCGTTCGGACACCCCATTCCATTGAGGTGTTCTGGCGGAGTCACCGTGGAACAATTCCGCATTGCTTGGATGATCACCAAACTCATGGCTCAAATATTCATCTCCACGATCTGATCGCAAGGTTTTAATTGTCTTGCCAAGTTGATTTTGTACCTCATTCTGAAATTTCTTGAACTTTTCAAATGATTCAGACTTATGCCTCATTAGGTAGATGTATCCATATCTACTAAAGTCATCGGTAAAGGTTATGAAGTACTGAAAACCACCTCTGGCAGTTGAACTCATTGGTCCACATACATCTGAATGTACTAAGGCCAACAAGTCATTTGCCCTCTCACCTATTCCAGTGTAAGGTGTCTTAGTCATTTTGCCAAGTAAACAAGACTCGCATGTTTCAAATGATTCAAAATCAAATGACTTTAGAAGGCCATCTTTATGGAGCTTCATCATGCGCTTATCATTTATGCGACCCAAACGACAATACCAGATATAAGTGGGATTCAAATCATTAGGCCGAAGCCTCTTAGCATTAATGTTATAGATAGGCACATCCTCAAGATTTAAAACATATAATCCATTTATCAATGGAGCAAGACCATAAAGCATATCATTCAAATAAATTGAACAACAATTGTTCTTTATTCTGAACTCATAACCTTGCTCCCAAACAAGCAGAAATAATGTTTTGCTTAAGGCAGGAACATAATAACAATTATTTAATTCCAAAACTAATCCTGAGGGTAAAGATAATGGTAAAGTGCCGATAGCTAACGCAGCAACTCTTGCTCCATTGCCTATGCGAAGATCGACCTCGCCTCTTGCCAAACTTCTACTCCTTGTCAGCCCCTGCATCGAATTGCAAATATGAGCAACCGATCCGGTATCAAATACCCTAGAACTAACATGAGATGTAGCAAGATTTATTTCTATAACATTTATACATGAAGTAGAAGTCTTACTTCCTTTCTTCTTTTCGATTCGCCAAGTACTTCTTGCGTTTCTTTTCCAATGTCCAATCCCTTGGCAATGATAGCAAATGGTTTCAGGTGCAGCACCAATCTTGAGCTTCTGAAGCTTAGATTTGACACTCGAGATCTCATCTTGAGTTTTACTCGTGCCCTTTCCTTTGCTCAAAGCCTTATTATTCTTCTTTTTGACTTTGGTAGTCTTCTGAACCATCATCACATGATTGGAGCTTTTCTTAATGCTCTCCTCTGCTGACTTAAGCATCCCATGCAACTCGGTCATTGACTTCTCCATGCCATTCATATGAAAATTCAAAATGACTGGCTCAAAGCTCGGAGGGAGCGACTGGAGAATCACATCAGTAGCCAACTCTTGGCTAAGGGGAAAACCAAGTTTTTCCAAACTCTCAATGTAACCAATCAGCTTGATCACATGAGGGCTGACCGGATTTCCTTCAGCTAACTTGCACGCAAACAATGACTTAGAGGTGTTGTACCTTTCAGCCCTTGCCTGGTTCTCAAACATGCCTTTAAGACCCACAATCATATTGTAGGCATCCGTGTTCTCATATTGCTTCTGAAGCTTAGAGGTCATGGTGGCAAGCATGAGACAGCTAACATCCACCCTATTAGATCAAGATAGTTGATGGTACTCTGCTTTGGCAGACCTACCAAACAACGATCGTAATTCTCATAGGCGCAGCAATTGGAAGGGTATCAAATAAATTCTTAATTTTTCTGAGGGAAGCTATTCTGTCATGAAAAAAACATCCTCTAAAGGTATGACATGAAAGAATAGTATGACAGGAAATAAACATCACATGCATATAATCACATTATATTGTGAATGGTATGGCCTTTGAATCGTAGTGGTTACCATCGCCATGGTTCCACGGTGATGTCCTTCGTCACACTTCCCGTCCTCTTTCTAATCATGCTTGAAACCTCCATGGTAAAAAACTAAACTATTACAACTAATAGCTAGCAAATGAATTACATGAGGAGCGCAAACATCATAAGTCGACACGCAGGTCGTTATACAATTAACTAACAGCCTCAACCTAGCTGTGATTAATACGACACACAGGCCGCCAAAACACACATGCATCACATATACATCTATGCCATACCATTCACATCATTCCTTGCAAAAACAAGTTAAGCGTAGAACGCATTCTACCGCCCTGACATGAATGTGTTTGTATAATGAGAGACCATGTGGTCGTGATCCCATGAGAGTGATGAGTAATTGACAAGGGTTTAGGATAGTCGAGTTTGGTTTGGGTGGTTTGGACCATGTCGTTGCGTGGTGCAACAGGCTCGGTCGGTTTGGTCAAACTTGGTCGTTTGGGCTTAGGATGCATATTCAAACGATTCGACAGGTTTTCATCATGGGTAAGCATGATGTGTCTATGATATTTACGCTTTCATGTATCGAGCGGTGCTATTTGACATGTTTCTTGTCTGTGTGGCTGCAGGACATCAAGTGGAGTCGTGGTGAGACACGGAGGACTGGACTAGGCGCAGGTGGCGCTGAGGTCAGAACAATCGGGAGGTGTCGAAGACGACGTGGACACGAGGTGGTTGCGAGGCGTGCGAGGCAAGGAGCGCGAAGCTTCCCGGAAGGTGCAGGAGGGCCGAATCGGGAAATTCGCAAGGCTGCACAAGCGGGAGCGGGCTCCGTTGGATTTAGCCGGCGTAACGGGTTGGAGACCCGTTAGCCGTGGGCCATAAATAGGTTAGAGGGGCTGCATGCCCACTTGAACACTTGAAGGGATTTTAGGGTTTCCTTTAGTCAAAATAGGCTTTAGAGTTTGTTTTGGCTTTAGGCTTTAGTGGTTGAGAGTTGTTGGTGGAGGCAGAGTTGTGTTCTCTCTGTGTCTCCTTCGATGTCCTCGGTGTGAGACCTCTCTCTGTGTGTTCCTCCCAAGAAGCATGTGAAGCTTTTGGTGATCTTGAGGATGGAGAGGGAGAGTGAGGAGATGGATTGAGAGTCTTGTAATCATTCCTCTTGTTCTAATGTACATGCGTATCGGGACTCCTCTGTAATCCTTTTGTTTCAATGAATGGAAATATGAAGTTTTCTCCCGTGCTCTCTGTTCTTCCTTCGTTTTCTGTTTTGGGTGATTTTCCTCTTTTTGTGTTTTGAAGTTCTTGCTTGTTGGGAAGGCCCAAAATGGGTTGCTATGACATGGGAGATGTTCAAAAGCCATTTGGCTAGTCAATCCTAAGAGCAAACCACTTTTGATTTCAGTTTTTCATTCTTGAGCTCCTTTGTTCTTAGTTTTCAGTTTCTAGGGTTTTGATCAAATCTCGTTTCCCTTCACGAGATGGCATGAAACTTGGCATGAGAGGTCCAGAGGCTATTACTAACCTATCCTCAAAGTTTCATAGCCAAATGATCAAAGATGAAACGGGAATTTGAGTTTTTGCGCAGCTCTCTGAATATTTTTGGTTTTGGGCATGAATCTGAAATCCTTTTGATTTTCTAGTGGATTCTTGTTTTTGGCTCTTGGCTTATTCTTCTGGGAGTGCTCCCTAGGTATCCTCAAAGCTTCCCAAGCCAAGAATCCAAGAATCCTTGTGAATTTCTCAGATTTCTGAAAATCCTGTTTGCTGAAATTCTTCGTGCGGTACTACCGCCCCTGGAGAGGTACTACCGCTCAGAGGTACTACCGCTCGGCTCAGCGGTACTACCGCCCATGTTCGGACCAGTCCGATCGGCAGCGATGAAACGTTCGGACGGTCCGAACGTCTCCGGCAAGAGGTACTACCGCTCGGCATAGCGGTGCTACCGCTTGCAGTCAGATTTGTGCTGAATTTACTTTTCTTGATTGCTTCTTTCTGGATCTGGTTTATCCTTGTCTCTGTGATTTCTAGTGAGGGCTTATTTTCTATCTTCATAGCTCCCATAGCTATTGGAGAAGAAGCTTAAGTGAGGATACTTGTTGGGGGCGATTTTTAAAGATCGACATTCACCCCCCTCTGTCGCCATTTCGGTCCAACATATAACAATCTATGCGCGTACGCAACGGCGGTCCCGCTGACCGGGCGTCACAGAATTACATAGATCGCATCTATGAAATCGCTATGAAAATCCCATCGGGCCGATCAAATCAACCCAAATCCGAGCTATTCAAAATGTCTCAATTTTCATTAGATCAATCACATTGATTATCGCGATCGGTATACTTGAGGAGACCGCAACACAAGACCTCGATCTGTTGGCTCGATCTACTGATTGTGCGAGCAGTTAGCCCCGATGGTGATTCCAGCCGGTAGGGGCAATTCGCTCGTACATCAAAGAAGGAGCACGAACTAATCTTTTTAGCCACATGATGCTATCAACTCATACCTATTTGAACCCCTTATGACCGATTGATCTAATCAACCCGTGCACCGAAAGATCCATCACATGAACCTAACATAAGAACAGTAATAGATCGCATCTACTACAACCAACATATCAACCATATGCGACCAATCCAGGTCAAAAACTACACAGGATGGCTCTAATACCACTGTAGGAACACGCGTACGCTACGCTAGCGCAGAATAAAATTTTCTACCGCGTAAACCAGGAAACAATGCAAGTAAGAGATCGCAGATTGTTACCACTAGACGCGCAGTGCAGCGGAAGTATCGTTGATGCAGCCGATTCAACGAAGCGCGCGTCGATGTAACAGTAGTAGTCGAACGTTCTCCGTCCAACTGTCTCCTCCTCGTGATCGTCCCGCTTAGCGCCGCAGTCACAGCAGCGCCTCTACCGAAGTCCACACGTCCGGGATGGAACACCGTGCGCTGGTGTGGTAGCACCGTGCACCCGGCTAGGGTTTCGGGATACGGCCGAGGGGAGGTGGCGGCCAAGGTTTTCAACACAATAGTCTCTTAAACCTGCAGCCCCACCTCCACATATTTATAGAGCATGCTAATGGGCTTCCACGTTGTAGGCCCATTAGAAAACCCTAATCCCATATGGATCATCCCTTTTGGCCTATAAAACCGAATTGTTTATGATTGCCTCTTGGGCACATCACTAACTGTGGGTTAGCTGATTAAATTTAGTCAGATATTCATTGTCTGTCATGTTTCCTTGCTTTAATGCATGGAACTCATTCTTCTTCATTTGCATGATTCCCGCAGGCACAAAATTGGTCCTGAAAGCCATCTTGAATTCTCTCCATGGGATAGCCTGGCCTGCTTGGTTGGCTTCCTCTTCTTCTTCAGCCTCTGTGACATCTTCAGCCTCTTCCTCTTCCTTTGCCACAGGCATTCCCCTTTCCCACCAAGCAGTGTTTGTTCCTTTGGTGGGTGGTGAAAACTACCTTGTTCTCTTCAGCACATTTAGCAAGTCAAAGCTTTTTCTCGGTGTTGTGAAGATAGTCTTCTTCCTCAAGTGGCTCATCAGCAGAAGAAAAGGTTAAGGGCCGAGTCCTTACGAAGTTAGCCAGTTTGAAGCTGTAGTTGCTACCACTTGCTTGTTGACTATTATAAATAGCTTGCATGATTTGGGTTTGCTATGCCATGGTGAGGTTGACGGTGGGGGAGGAAGATTAGCTCCTCATTCGCGGCCTCTCCCACATCCTACAGGCAGTGCCTCCTAATAAGCATCTTGGTTGGCGTTAGCTTGCACCCTAGTAACTTTCTTTGGGGCCATCTATAGAGAGTAATCTTATTTTAGGCGTAAGATCTAAACAGGTGGGTTAAGTTAACCCTTGAAAGCACAAAAAAAGCAATTGAATAAGACAAACAACAAAACGAAGTACAATACAAGGCCTAGTGTGCCCACATGCCATTTATAATAAGTGGTTACATGACACTAGCAAATAGCACCTAGGCTAAGCTAAGCCAAGAAATTACAATACAATACCATATTTTACAACGTCTACCGCTACTACAAGTACAATACCATATATGTTACAAACTCATTACTACTACAAGGGTTAGTGGTTACTACCAAAATATTGCTCTCAGTAAGTACTTTACCAGCCTAATCGACCTATTCCTCCATAAAACTAGCTCCTAAACATGCAGGACTGTAGTCTGGTGAGCGAAAGTGAGAACGACTGTTGCTGTATTTGGGTAAGCTAGAACGGGAACTAGAACGGTAGCAGCTGCGACTGCACCCTCTGCGAGTCCCTCCAAGAGCAATGGCTACCAGCGGACTAGGGTGTCGCATGCTCTTACATGAGTGACCCTCAAACGAAGGCCACTAGTCTTCCCTAGCATATATGAAGACCTCCATGAGCCATGGCTTCCTAGCTCCCTTTGAAGTCCTCCGACCTTAGAAGATGGGTTGTTGGTTGTAGCCCAAATACTGCACCAGCTTGTGCAAGATGTCAGCAAAGTCGCACTTGTCTTGATCGTGAGCAAAGTAAACCCAAGGACCGTCAGATGCTGATTCGGCCTTCTGTAGTTTAAGACACTAGAGTGGAAGTACCCATTTTTTTAAATATAAGGGAAGGGTGATAAGTCCAAAACTAAGAGTGGTAAGTAGAAGTAGTACTACACTATATTCTGGTAACTCTTTTTCTTAGTTTTTGAAAGTAAGACTCATGTCCTTAAGCAATGGCCATTCCAGCTAATGTTCTATCCTTCAGTCGTATGCTCTGGTACCAGTGCTGTCGGTCCTAGATTTTACAATCCATAATCCCTTGTGATTCCACCGCACTATTCCCTAGATCAGTAGATAGTGCTCACAGATACATTGTTGAATCATTTCATACATCATATAGACCATACCATTCATTAATAACACACCCCAGAGTTCACATATGCCATATGATCGTGCAAAACTGCACACCCGCAAGTGTACGGGCTGCTGCTAAGATAGCAGCGAAAGTCGTGTTCTCCATAGAGACTAAATTACTGGTGACATTACCCTTAACAAAAGCTAAGTCGCATGAACAGTGAATAAAAAGGGATGAAATAAGAACTAAACTAACTACTGCATTAGAGGCCCGAAGAGAAAGGAAAAGATGAGGGAGCTGAGAATGTGAAATATTGGACTGGAAGGAGAAAATAAAAGAGAATCCCTATAAACTGACTCTACTAAGGGAGAGTGAGGCAGAAGAAAGATTAGTTACAGATAAAAGAGGAGGAGCTAAGGGGAATGAGAAAGAGAGCAGAAGAGAAAATAAGGCTAGAAGTCGGTTAGACTTTCTACAGAGGGGGAAGGGAAAAGAAAGAAGACAGAGATAAGAAGATAATGCGGGATACTAACAGACTAGAGAAGTGATAGAATGACAGAAGAAGACGCGAGGTGAGAGAGAAACTAGAGAAGAGAAAAGAGCAAAGAAAGGTCTACAGAAGAGCAAGAAGACTAAGAATTAGACTGGATGAGAGGGAATTGGAATGAGGGGACAGAGAACTAATTCCACCGTGAGAAGGATTGAGATGCGCTAAAAAGGAATTGCTAGCTAAACGCAGAGATGAGCTAAAGAGAAAGAGGGATAAGAACAGAGGAAGGAAAGAGTGCGCAGGGGAATGTCGAGAGTAAGACAAACGCTAAAGCCCCAACCTAACCCCTTTACAACAAGCTCACAGACAGACACAAGAAATACTAGGAAAAGATCAAGACAAACCACTAAAATACGCACTTAGCTGTAACATCCTGAAAATTTTAAATTTGAAAATACGAATTTCTTGAATTATTTTTGGCAATATATTCTATTTGGAATTTGGATTTCATTGTGTTTTCCCGATTTTTGGTTGTGATTTCAAAAGTTGAATAGATTTATAACAGATAAAGGCAAACATTAGTAATGCCAAAAAGGAAATATGTAAATAATAGAAAACTGGAATTATAAACACGAATCTGAAAAGATGATCCAGTATAAAAAGAGAGAAACTTGAGTTAAAATATAAAGTCTCATTTTGGAAATAATGACATAAATAACAATAAAAAGTGAATGAATAAAATACAAGCACATATGCATATATATATATATATGTGTGTGTGTGTGTGTGTGTGTGCATACACAAATTGTGCAAGAAAGAGTTTAGTAATAGGAGATAATATATATATATATACACACACACACACACACACACACACATAAAAGACACAACGGTAATAATAGGAGCTCTTATTTAATATCTAAAATTTTAAAGTTTAAATTCTAAAGGTTACGCAAAAATCAGTAATCATAAATAGGAAACGAAATTTGGAACTAGAAGTTTGAAATCCCAAAGCCAAGCTTAAACATTTCATCTTTTATCAAACCTGTTGCACTTCCATGTGGCCCCCAAATTTTCTTTCTCTTCCTTTTCCCGCTCTCTTGTGCACGGTGGACCCACCACACGCTGCACTTCCTTTCCTCCTCTCCTTTTTAAAGTTTAAATTCTAAAGGTTACATAAAAATCAGTAATCATAAATAGAGCCGGACCGCCCAAAGCGCAGCTCCTCCTTCCTCCTGTGCGCGCAAATTTTCTTTCTCTTCCTCCTCTCTCTGCACTCGCTTCTTCTTTTCTCCGCGTGGCAGCCATGCGCCAGCCCTCGCCCACCGATTTCCCCTGTCGCCCCCGGTTTCTCCTGCGTCCCGTCTCATCGCCAAGAGTGGTCGTGTCGCCGAGCTACTTTCTGCCTCTGCGCTCCCACGCCGCTGCCCACGCCCCTGCTCTTCACCTCCCCAGCGCGCGCACGCTCGCCTACAAGAAGCCTGGGCTCGTCCCTTTTCCCCTTGCTTTCTTCTTCCCCCTTCGAGCCGAGTGTAGCCCGGGTTGCCCGCCTGCGCCGCCGCCGCACCACCCCGTTCCGGCTGTCCGATGAAGCTCCGGCTGAGACAATCGGGTCCCACCGTGTCACTGCTTCCCCTCTACTCCCTCACCAAACTAATTGGGTTCTTGTGCGCTGGAGAGCCCCCGAATCGGCCTTCTTCACCAAGGCCGACCGCCACTGCCCTCCGCGCGTAGCCATTGATTCTCCCTCCACGGCGCGGGGTTTTCCAATTCCACGCACCCGGAGCACCCCCTCGCCTCCCCAAGGATTTTTCGACCGCTGGCCAGGGCCCCCGCCGCCTGCACGTCGCCGGCGACGCAAGCTTCCCCGCACCACCGCGGGCCACCGCCGCCAGCCTACCTCAGACCCTCCCCGGCCAAGCCGCCTCCGTGGGTGAGTTCCCCTCAACGCCCTATTGCTCATAAACCGGTCAATTGCTGCCCTTCTCCTCTCCGGCGCCGCCGCCCCTTTCCTACCACACCGCCGGCCGCCCCGCACCGTTACCCTCCCGCCTTGCCGCCGTTCCGGTCAAATCGATGCCACCCCTAGCTTCCCCACCTCCGGTGGACTCCATTTTCTCGGTTACCGCCGCCTCCCTGGCCACCGCCGCCGGCAAGGCCAGCCCCGAGCGTCGCCGCCAAGCTCTGTTTTGAGCCCCTCTCTGTGTTTACCCCTTCTTGCCTAATCCCCCTCCCTCAATCACGAAAGCCACGCTGCCCAGTCAGCCAACGGCGTCGTGCGTTAACCCTCAGTCCCGAGTTCGATTCCTCGGATAGCACTTTTGCCCATTCCTTTTTACTTTGATTTTTGTAGTCTATTTTAAATAAGAAAAATTATGAAAGATTAGGGAATAACTTAGAAAGGTTAATAAGTTAATTAGGATACAAAATAAGATCAACTAAGATTTAATATCTGGTTATTTATTTTATGAGGAATTGCCATAGCTTGAATATTGTTGAGGTCTAACTATCAATTAAAGGCATCAATAAAATATGGTTTTGTTTAATATCCAAACCCGGATCCTAATTAAAAATATATTCAAGTTAAATTAAGGTAAGATATGAAAATTAGTCCATGGAAGCCAACAAATCTAATTAGGAATTAGCGGCATTAATAAAAGATGGTTTTGGTATAAAAGTCCAAGCATTACAAGAACCTTAATTAAAATAACAATTAAGTTCATATCAAGGTAATTAGCCAACCTGCACCGGTAACTCAAATTGAAATACAAAACTTAAAAATTGTATGGATGGTAAAAATGTACCCTTGTAGATATAAATAATAAATCAAAGGTCGCCCAGGGTGAATAATATCCAATTAAGGTGCGTGAATTAAATATTAAAAATATTTGAACTAGAATGACCGTCTAAATTAGAGCCTTCTCTAAGCAAATATGTATGTATAAATGAATTGTTAGAAGAATGCGAATGACATGTGTGCAGCTCACTAGTAAATATGTTAGTGTAATTTTTGTATTCGACATAGACCCTATTAAAAATATAGGCACTACCATTAACCTATTGCCGATCATAAAATCTTAGCTCTAAGTTAGTAACGATAGCAAAATAACCTCATGTGTAGCAGGCTCAAGCAGTCAGCAATAAATTAAGATTAAAATATGTTAGATGCTAAATAAATACTCACGTGCCTCCATGAATTATTGAACTACTCATTCAGTACACAAGTTGAATAATTGGTAAATGGAAGCCCATAAAATACCACCACTTAAATTGCTAGGAATATAAACTCTAAAGATTAATTCAATAAGCTAAACACACACGTCTGTTCGTAGGTCTAACCTAGCTCATGGAACTTCCTTGATAAATATAACAATAATAATAATAATAATAATAAAACTTTAAAAAGATCGAGTCATCGTATTTTGCCATCAGCTATGCCTAGCCATCTTCGAGTACTAAACAGAAATAATCTCATGAATATACCTTTATCATAACCCATCCTTTAAACCCCATTATGATAAGTTGTCCCTGCCATTCCCCCACTTCACTCTAACCGCTATGACCCCGACAATACTCTGCGCTCACGACCTTGCCTCAAATCACCGAATCACCCATTAACTCGTAATAAAACTAAATTGAGTTTATTCGGATTTATTTGGATCTTTTTGAGTTATTTGCTTTTATTTGGATCCAGTCGTTTGTCGCGTAATTAGAAATTGGGAGTCGTGAAGATTCAGTGGATCCAGCGAGATTAAGCTTGGAGTGAAGATAGAGACTAGAAGCTCAAAAGCAAGCATTGTGTGAGCTCAAGACCGCGGTAAACCGCGCCAGGCGAGTCAATACTTTGATCATGTTGAACCTACATTTTCTGCAAATTATTTTGTTTTAAATTATCAAATTGCATGCTGTTATTTCATATGCAAATACATGTTTAATTTAAGATTTTAGTTATATGCCCATTGTTTGCTTGATTAATATTACACCTCCTTTGGAATACTTGAATATGTGAACCTTGTCGCCCTAGCAAAATTATAATGGTAACTTTTGAAAATAAGTCCCTAATTATATGCCATGCTTAGTACTGCATAAATACTGGGGGCACCAAATGTCCCAAACATCATTGTCATTTGAAATCATGAGAAATCTGGTTTGGGCGGTCATGGTGGGAATGATGGTATATTTTGACATGGTTATTTTATGCTCCCAAAACTCTCAATTTGCTTTAATATCCGAGCGGATGGTTTGGGGCTGGTATGTGGTGCGAAGGAAAGCACAAATTATGGAGTGTGGTAGAACCGCTCAGATACTACTAAGGACTGAATCTTGTCATGTCAACCCATGTAAATCAATACAACCACAAGCTGGCAAAATGTAGGCAGGGTTAACTAATTTGTGTAGCTTCAAGGTGGTTACGTGAAGGTATGACCACGAGCAAAGGAATGGATGCGTAATATTCCTCGCCTTTGCCCGTGATGGCTCACGAGGGACCCTTCCCGGCGTATGCGTAATATTACTACGGAAGGTTGACCTTAGCGGGCGTAACCACAGTGGACTATGCATTGTAAAGGCCCTGTGATAGTCTATTCAACCACATGGCTAAGGAATCATGTGGGGCAACGAGTAGATCTATCTCTTGTGGGTAAAGTGTGCAAACTCTGCAGAGTCAAAACTATTCGAATAGCCGTGCCCACGGTCAAGGGCGGACATGGGAACTTAACCAGATATAGCTCTGTTTCAAAAACAACTTTGTGGGTGGGAATGGAAAGGTGAAGGGCGAAGGACTGCCCTGGTTTGGAATTGTCCTGGGTGTCGTCCCAGTGATAAGTTAAGCGGCTATAACGCTGAAGGAATTGCTATATGGTGCAGATGCCATGTAACGGTGGATGGAATCTGAATCGATATTAATAATGCATTTCCTGGTACATTATGATTTGTTCCAAAATTGCTAAGTCATAGGGCTTTTTAATTAATTGTATTCAAAAGCACTCCTTGCAAAACAAAATAATCTGAGCCTCTCCTTTGTTAAGCCATGCATACTATTTATTTGCATTTTGTGTATTGGCTCGCGGAGCACGGGGTCGGAGTGCTCATGCTCGCTGTTGCGACAAAATTCAGATTCAGGAATCAAATCACCTCACCTCAGCAACAAGATTGGACAAGCTGGCCGAGAAGATGAAGATGTCAAGGGCTATGTCGCGAACCTCCAGTTGGCTGCCTGTGGGCATGTCCTGAAGGTCCCACTTGCGTGCTTCGTTCTTCCGCTGCTGCAATTTCATGATTTCGGCCTAATCGGCCCATGAGTAAGTCTACTAATATATTTACGCTTCCGCATGATATGTATTTTGATATTCATTTCTGTAACTGTGAGCACTATCTACTGATCCAGGGAATAGTGCAATGAAATCACAGAGGATTCCGGATGTTAATATCTGGGCTCCTACATTAGCTAAAAGCAGTAAACAATGAAAGCAAAAAGAACTACCATGGAAATATAAAACAACTGCAATCTACCAAAATTGACAAGGACAGCAGGAATAGAATTTAAATCTAACGGGAAGATCTAATCTAAACTAACGTGTAACAGCAGTATCAAGGCAAGGGATGAAATCTACCAACAAATGCATCTATTAAGCAAACTAAACTACTCCAGAGAACAAGAAAGTAGAGCAAGTCAACAACACATCTCAACTATATATATATATATATATATATATATATATATATATATATATATATATATATATATATATATATATATATATATATAAATTACATAAGGCACCATGGTACTAACAGATCCTAACATAATACTAGGCACAAAATTTAACTCTAACTCAAAGATTGAATCTAAACGACAGGGAATAGCATCATCATGAAAGCATGATATTTAAACTACTAGCAGAATTAAGAAGTGATGTGAACTACTAGAGCATCATGTGTGAATCACAGATCTAAACCAGCAACTAGCATCCACATAATCATCTCAGATAAACATGAACAGGAACAACACTACAAGCATACAGATCTGCAAAATATATCACATGCACATCATACATCCAACACATAAGCATCTCAGAAGAGCATTCACAGTACTAATATCGAAGATCAAATATGGAGGCTTCTAAACGTGCTGATTGGAGGTGGGTTATGTTGGTTAGCAATGGGTTCAGGGTGTTGCTCGACGTATAGCTTCTTAGCTCCACAGGGAGATGAAAATCTACACAATAGGGGTTAGCACTTGAAAATCAAAGGAAAGAGGGAAACCTTGTTCTCTGGATGGTCGTTTCCAAATACTTGTTCTTGATGTTGTTGTCAACGTTATCGTAGAAAAAGTTGCATCGTCTATTGAACATACGGTTGTAGAATTCATTTGATAAGTGAGTAGCAATGGTCTGTGCATTAGAGGGTAGAGGGCCTTAGGAATGCAGAGGTGACGATGAATACTTCTATATGGTGGTTTTTTGCCCTTATCGCTATAAGACTTCTGGTTCTACAAATCTTCTCGTACTGGTTCGATTAGCTCTAAGTATAGGTTGTTGCACCTCCAAAACATACATCGTGGTAGTGCTTCGATACTTTCGTCTCTTAATGCTACCCCCCTTAAATAAATGACAATTGTCATTATTCATCTATTGTATTCTCAGCTGTCCTGATCAACAACAGATTTGAGGAGCAATTCCTAGGGCAAGGGTCTTGTCCTTTGCAGAAACATGTGATCTTGCTCAGTGGGCTCCCTCCTGGCGGGTGGCCTTCCTCGCAGTTGGAGTAGTTCACGGAGCATTGGTATGCACAATGTCTTTCCCCTTCATGTCGTCAACGCGTTTCTTGTCATGGTGTTTAGTTAGTGGCGATTTGATCTATGGGTCCTCTGGTGGTAAGAAGAGAGTGTTAGCGGGGCAGAGTCCCAAGTCTTGGTCTTTGGCTATCCATCTCTTCGTTTTAATAGATTTGGCTAGGATGGTAGCAATGGGGCAAGAGGGAATAGCATGAGGTAAGGATTGAGTCGTGGGGATAAGGTAATCCAAACCCATTCTAAATTTTAAAAGAGCACACCCGAGAAGCTGGGGTGGCACACAAATCTTGCAAGTTCTTTAAAACAATCTTTTCCTGTGACTGCGAAATATAACGCCCGAGGGCAAGAGGGCAGTGCACAGGGCCAAAGTGAAAGCTCGCGACAAGCCGACAAGACAACGTCTATTCGGGGAAACACATATGTGGAAGCACAGGGTTTATCTGCATCGTCCGCTTAGAACGAGGCTACCTTACTTCATGACCATCTTCAACGTTCTTAACCTTAAATTTTGGAGTAGGGGCATGAGAAGGGAAATAAAATTTTCCTTTCGAAATTAATAGAAGGAAGAGGGAAGTATTTGGAGGTGATTTGTTTGATATCAGTGCTCATTCTTGTATTATCATCAAAAAAAAATTTTGAAACTTTGGGGAAAAAATGGATATGTATATATATATATATATATATATATATAGTATAAATAACAGGGGCACCTAGGTGTCTGGACACCTAGTCTCCCTACCTTTGGATTGCTTTTAGATGCGTGCTAGTGTGATTGAGACTTTCCATCCATGAGACTTTCCTTCCATGATTGATTTAGCATGCCTAATATATTACATACCATACATACCATTGCTCTAGCACGTATCTAAAAGCAATCTAACTAGGGAGCCTAGGTGTCTGGGCACCTAGGTGTCCCATTTCAATGTCCTATATATATATATATATATATATATATATATATATATATATATATATATATATATATATATTATTTTATTTTTATAAGATAAGAAGCATTCTTCTAACCATGGGTAATAAAACCGAATATGGAGAATATGCTTTTACCAAAAGAACTCTTTTGAGAAGCAACACCTCAAGGTTTACCCTTAGGCTTCTATTTTTGAAACACAAGGTCCTTTTTAGGGAAAAGTTTTTCGACAAATAACTTGATTTTAACTATTTGAGGATCCAAAGTGAATTTTTGGAACACATTTTTTTAGCAAGTAGTTGAACTTACGAAAATTTCCTCGGAAGGTCAGGTTTGTCATAATGAATGAGTTTGGAAAACAGAATCTTTGTAATCAATTTTTGATAATCGATCCTCCCAAGGATAAAAATATTTTTTTTTGAAAATGATTTTCCAATTTAAGCATTGTGATTTTGGCCTAAAGAAGGTTTTCAAAGAGCGTTTACAAGATGAGTACTGGATTTTTGTTATTTTGAATTCAGGATAAGAGAGCTCCAGAATTATAAATGGCTAGGGCAGCATACAGATGAGAGGGAATCACCTAAGAGAGATGAGAATGAGCATTACTACTTATATTTCTAGAAATATAATCTTTTAAGAAATAATTCTAGTCATTAAACTAACGACCTGGCTAACTAGGTCACGACCTGCAGTCGATATGCTCTGATACCATGCCTGTCAGACCCAGATTTTATAATCCGGAATCTACTGTGTTTAGTTGCACTATTCCCTGGATCAGTAGATAGTGCACACAGTTACAGTAATGGACATCAAATTTACATATCATGCGGAAGCATAATTAAAATAATAAACTTACTCATGGGCCGATTAGGCCGAAATCAATAAATTGCAGCAGCGGAAGAACGAAGCACACAGTGGGACCTTGAGAACATGCCCATAGGCACCAATCGGAGGTTCACGACCTAATTCTTGCCATCTCCATCTTCTTCACCATCTTGCGATCGTAGTCTTTGGCGTAGTGATTTGATTCTTGATTCTGAATTTTGTCGCAAAAGCGAGTATGAGCACTCCGACCCCGTGCTTCGCGAGCCAATACACAGAATGCAAATAAATAGTATGCATAGCTTAACAAAGGAGAGGCTCGGGCTATTTTATTTTGCGTAGAGTGCTTTTGAATACAATTAATTAAAACGCCCTATGACTTAGCAATTTTGGAACAAACCATAATGTACAAGGAAATGCATTATTAATATCGATTCAGATTCCATCCACCGTTACATGGCATCTGCACCATATATCAATTTCTTCAGCGTTATAGCCGCTTAACTTACCACTGGGACGACACCCAGGACAACTCCAAACCAGGGCAGTCCATCGCCCTTCCACTTTTCCATTCCCAACCACAAAGTATTTTGAAATAGAACTATATCTGGTTAAGTTCCCATGTCCGCCCTTGACCGTGGGCACGCCTATTCGAATAGTTTTGACTCTGCAGAGTTTGTACACTTTCACCACAAGAGACAATCAACTCGTTGCCCCACACGATTCCCTAGACGTGTGGTTGAGCAGACCATCACAGTGACTTTTCAAATTATCGAGTCCCTTTTCTCATTTCACTTTTATGGGAGACTGCCCACTTGCGGTGGGTCCCATCTGTCAGCGCTGGATGTTTTCCACGGCCACTCACGCAGCCGGACCTTCTCTCTTTCCGCAACGTAGGACAGCTGGGAAACTTCACCCCCCACTGGTGTCCCTTCAGGCCCCCTTGCCATAGCATAACCCCTTCGAACCCCAACCCGTGAAATGAGTCCGAGGATTCGATAAATGTACTTAGCCAAGTTGTAATTTACAGACTTGTGGTTGTACTGTTTTACCCGGGAGGTCATGACAAGATTCAGTCCTTAGTGGTATCTGGGCGGTCTATCACTAACCCATTTTGTGCATCCACTGCACCACACTCACACCATCCAACCAATCCGCCCAGATATTTAAGCAAGTTGGGGATTTTGAGAGCATAAAATAATCATTTCCAAAATATACCAGTCATTCCCATTATGACTGCCCAACCAATTTTTCTCAGGTTTACAAGTGATGCTTGGGCGCTCTCGCGCCCATGAGTATCTATGCAATACTAAGCATGGCATAGAATTAGGGACTTATTTTCAAAGGTTAATATTATAGTTTTGCTAGGGCGACAATGTTCACATATTCAAATATTTCAAAGAGGGTGTAATATTATTCAAGGTAAACAATAGGCATGTAACTAGAATCTTAAATTAACATGGATTTGCATATAACATACAGCATGCAATTTGATAATTTAAAACCAAAATAATTTGCAGAAATGTAGGTTCAACATGATCAAAGTATTGACTCGCCTGGCGTGGTTTACCGCGGACTTGAGCTCACACGATGCTTTCTCTTAAGCTTCTACTCTTTGTCTTCACTTCGTTCTGACCACGCTTGATCCATGGAATCTTCAGGACTCCGATTTCTAATTACGCGGCAAACGACTGAATCCAAATGAAGGCAAGTAACTCAAAAGATCCAAATTAATCCGAATAAACTCAACTTTTCTATTATTATGAGTTAATGGGTGGTTTGGGTGATTTGAGGCAAGGCCGGTGATGAATCGATCTTTTATTAACAGTTTCTTTTATTATTTGTATATTTATCAAGGAAGTTCCATGAGTTAAGATATAAATGTATGAATTTGGCCAAACATTATTTCATCAAGGTTAGCATTTATGAATTAAGGTATGTGTTATATGCACAATGCATATATTTGTTGATTTATTAAGTTGGCTTTATAGTCTATATATGTGTATATATATATTTAACAAAGGAAAGACATATTATCTTATGCGAGCCTAAATTTAACTTGTTTACCAAGGTGTAAGTTAACAAGATCATTTTTAACAATTAACGACCCATGGGTTTCTTTTATTAGACTTACGAAGTTGTACTTTGGTATGGTACTTAGTTTATGATGCTCTAGTTTATGATGCTCTGAGAACTAAGGGTCACTGGTGCTTCATATACATACATCCGTATTTATTATCTTTCATGATTTTAGCTTTACTTAGGATCTATTCTTGCGGACCCAACTATACATTTTCACTATCCTTCGCATCTTCAAATCCATACCTTAGCACCATTTTCTTTCAAACTTGATTTTGAATGTAAAGCCCTATTAGTTGCTCACCTTTGATAATCTATGCATTTTTAGTTACAATCTTGCGACTCTTGGGTATTTACTCAGCTATCTTTTGCAATATTTTCCTTTAGTCCTTCATGTTGCTAAAAAACACTTTTTATTGGTCATTTACCAAGCTCTATGAACATACAACTATTTGAGTTTAGGTTTTCTGACATTTTTATTTTACTAAAAACCTTACTTGATGTTCACAAATTTACTCCTATTATCGCATGTATATATATTCATCACTAGATTATAGGTCATTGTACTTTTATTTGGTTTTATGATAACTATTTATATTAACTATTATTAAAAAAAAAGGCTTTCATGATATTTATATTTTAATTACATATGGTCTATATAAAGTCTACCCTTTTAAGTTCGGATCTTAAGTAATTTATATGCTGGATGATCTCTATTTGTGAAACTATATTACCTAATATTCGGATAACTTAACCCTTATAAAATAACCAGTTTGTTAGTCTTGATTAACATGTGACTTTAGCCAATATTAAATCCCATTGATTCTTTTAATTGGTAAAGATTTACCCTAACTACTCAATTTATTAATTAGGCCTTTGGTTAATAGCTAGGCTTTAGAACAATTATTCATAGCACATTAGTTACTAACATATGATATTTGACACATTATTTTATACTCAATAGTTCATTGGTATCCTAATAAATTTTTGAAATTTTATAAACTATTTTTGGATTTTTGTTTGCCTTTTTTCTTCCACTGGATGTGCTAACCAACAATACGCAAAACCTACACCCTATGTTGTGGCCAGAGGGATTCGAACCCGGGTTGTTGAAGTGAACGCACGCACCGCTAGCCAGTTGCTCACGGGGTGATACCTGACGGGAGAGGCGAAGGATTGTAATTGAGCCGAGTGTGCGAGTCAGGCGAGAGAGACTCGGGCAGCCATGGCCGACGGTGGCGCCGGCGAGGGGCGGTCGGAGTGGGGACGGTGACGGCAGAAATGCGTCGCTCGGGGGCAGGGGGTGCTGGTGGAAGGGTCGGCGGGGTCCGGGGAGCCTCGGAACGGGCCGGCGGCGAGCACGGGCGGCGGTGCAGTGGGAGCCACCGTGGCTGGCGCGCTACGGTGAAGGGGATGCTCCGGCGATGGCGGGGACGAGTTGGCGGGGTCGTGGTGGTGCTGCGGCGTGAAGGAATTGGGCGGGAAAGGTCTCAATCGGTGGAATTGGCGCGGCCGGCGTTTGAGGGGAAAAGAGCCGCCGGCGAGCTAGGGGCGCCGGGGAATCAATTCGCCGTGGTGGAAGAGTGAAGGGAGCGCGAGGGAGACGCTGGTACGCTCCAATGGCCTTTATAGGCGGTGGAGGAGGCGGGCGTCGTGCGGGGCCAACCGGGCGGCGTGCAGCAGTGGGTGGCGGAGCAGGGCACGGGTGTCGGGCTCGGCGTGGCTACAGGGCGCGAGGAGAGGCGGCGGCATGCATGCGCGGCCAGGCGCGCGGGCGGAGTGCGATCGTGGGAGCATGGTGGCCGTGTCGGCCGGCTTTGTCTCGGCAAGGAGGAAGGGGTGGGGTCCAGGCATGCGCAGGAGGAGAGGAAAAGCGTCGGTGGGAGCGCTCTGCAGCGAAAAGAAAGAAGGGAAGAGGGGAGAGAGAAAAGGGTTGGGCCCCACCTGTAAATGAGAGAATGGAAAAAGAAATGGTAGAGGGAAAAAGAGAAGAAGAAATGTCTGGGGCTTGTTTTTGAAATTTCAGATTTTCAATTTATCTCTTTGATTCATATTTATGATTACTAATTCCTGCGTAACATTTATATTTTAAATTTTAAATTTTCAGTTATTGAATGAGAGTGTCTATTATTATTATTATTATTATTATTATTATTATTATTATTATTATTATTATTATTATTATTATTATTATTATTATTATTATTATTATTATTATTATTATTATTATTATTATTATTATTATTATTATTATTATTATTATTATTATTATTGTTATTATTATTATTGTTATTATTATTATTTAGGTTATATGCTACATATAATTTCACATATTGTTATTTTACTTTATATACTTTTATTATTATTTCCTATATTGTTAAACTCCTCCTTGCAATTTGTATATGCATATTTATGTTTGTATTTTATTCATTTACTCTTGTTGCTATTTATGCTATTATCTCTAAAAGATATTTTACATCCTAATTCAAGTTTCTCCTCTTTATCTTTGGATCATCTTTTCAGATTCGTATTTAAAATTTTAAGTCTCTGTCATTTGCATATATCCTTTTAGGGTATTACTAATGTTTGTTTCTTTTTGAGCTTCTTAAATTTTTGGAACCTCAACCAAATTCCAGAAAAATGCCATAAAAATCCAAACTCAAATAGAATATATTGTAAAACCATTCAACAAATTCATATTTTATATCTTATATTTTTCAGGATGTTACAGAAGCACAAGTCCACGGCATGAACAATGATCGGTCCATGAATAGTGCCATGCATGAACATTACGCGCTACAGTATCCAGCCCATGACCAGTTCCGCGCTACAGTACCGGCCGTGAACAGTACCGCGCTACAGTACCAGGTCGTGAACAGTACCGCGCTACAGTCGCTTGCACGTGGATAGTACCACATGGAAAATTTAGTGTTGAATAGTCTTAGGCTGAGACTATATATTGAGAGGTAGACCCCCATTGTAGAGGGGAATCACTTTTGATAATAGATTATACTCTTGTTCTTTCTATTGGCCGAACTAACTTGAGGGAATTGGGAGTTCGTTGAAATCAAGATAGTTCAACCTTTCCGCTGGGAATTGGAAGCGCGATAGAACTTCATCGGTGGTCGTGAAGTTCAACACGTGTGATTGGGCAAATTATAGAGTGCTAACTCTTGCATTGGTAACGGGAGATCACTACGGTTCGTCGACTCATCATGAGTATCCAGATCCTACGTCGAGAAGATCGGGCGACCCCGTATCACTACCGTTCGTGGTTGAAGCTCGCTGGTTAGACTGCCCAAATAAGACAGTCAGACCGGTTAACCTGAATATTCTAGCAAACAACCTAACCAAAATGTAGTCTTTTGCAAATTCAAATAACCACTTCAGAAACATTGCAATAGTTCATCACAACATTAGTCAGGACCTTCTCACATAGTCCTTCAAATCCTCATCAGAGGAGGAAAGAACCTACTACTCACTAACTCCCTCTTTTAAGTAGTATATATATACATATATATACATATACATATAGACATAGAGTAGGATCCTTTCCTATTGTTTCTCCTCAAAAAAAAATCGTGGAGAATTAAGGTATTGGTGTTTGTCCTCTTGGTATTTTTTTGAAATTTGTACTTGTTCATGTGTTCTGGAGAATGAAGAATTTAGTGCTTGTTCATGTGATCTGGACTACTACATTCATTACATTTTATGCTTATTTGTGCTTCTTCTCTTCATGCTGAGGCATGGCCTATTTATGTTGTTCACAGCCTATTTATGTTGGTCATGTGGCGCTGACCAAGAATTCAATAACCTTTGTTACATAATTTAGTGTGCGTCATCTGGCCAACTTGTTCGGTAGTTTAGTGCTTGTCATGCGGCAAAATTGTGTTGGTGGAAAAAAAAATAGCGCCAAAAATGGCACTGTATGTAATCACTTCAGTGGCAAGGAGAGAATCAGGTTATCAAAAAGGACAATATAGTCTTTTCCTCGACTTAACGGCAGGGTTTAGAGGGAGAGATGGCGATGGTCTAGAGTGAAGAAAAATGGAAACCTAGCGGTATTGATGCAATAAGAGAGAGATAGTTTTAATGGGATAGAATGGATTTTCTCAATTACTCGCTCCATCAAGTTTATAGTGTGTATTTTTTTAAGTGGTCTTGTCTATAAATATAGAACGTATTTTATATTGTAATATAAAATTAGTGTAATGTTTCTTTTATACCTCTAATAAATATGTATTTTTATTTGCTATTCTTTACATACATTGAATATAATATTTAGAGACAATACTTATGGATAATTAATCATTTTTACTTTTTTTGATCTATGTGCCAATAGAAAACATTGTATAAACTTGGATGGAGTAATAGTGAAGACGGTGCTAACAAGAAACTAACGAGGAAAAGCAATAAGCACGACGGCCTTGTCCTATGTTAGGTGCTGCATCGGGTACTACCCTGTGTGTTAAAAACTTGATCAGAAGAAAACGCATACATCACAAATAAACATAAAGAACACAGGAGAATTTTTGAATTTCTCTATTATCTTATTTGCTCCTTTTTTTCTTGCTTTTCTTTTCTTCTTACAAAATTGGCTACAAACCTTCTCAATATATATGCTAATAATCTCCTACTAGCATATGTATTCGAAATTCAAGTTGTACACAACTTCAACTTGAGTTACACACAAAGACGAACTCTACTACGTCTTGGACTCTAAGTCAAGATTATTTCTAACAATCTCCCCCTTTAATCTTGACTTGACATACTCTAGTTTTAGTCTCAATGCATTATGAACTACCAGCCACGCCTCCACATGAAGCGTTCTAGATGCAAGTTACATGTAGGAACTTAACTCAACTGGTACGAGTCCATCCAGATGCAAAGATTCTAAAACATTGAGGCAGTTGGACTTAGCTATGACTTACTAAACTTATACTTGACACAAAACGATGACACATCTCCTCTACCTTGCTGCGTTGCTTGGACGGCTACGTTGCTTTGCTTCTCTCGACTCTGACTTTTGCTGCTCCAGCTGTACAATGCACGCGCGAAGGCCTTAGGAGCACTGCTTGAGACGAGCACGAAACAGAATCGTCGAGACGATTTTTTTCAGCGACTCGCTTCTCGCCTAAGTTCTGATACCACTTGTTAACTTTCTTTCAGGAGAAAATTCACACATCGCAAATAAACGGAGAGAACACAGGAAAATTTCTATATTTCTCCATTCTCTTATTTGCTCCTATTTTTCTTGCTTTTCTTTTCTTTTTACAAAATTGGCTACATGCCTCCTCAATATATATATACTAATAATCTCCTACTAGCATACGTATTCGAACTTCAAGTTAGACACAACTTCAATTTGAATTACACACAGGAACAGACTTTACTACATCTTAAACTCTAAGTCAAGATTATTTGTAATATTGTGCGTATTGCCGACGTTATTGAGAGGGGTGGGAATTCGAAGAGCTGCTGACATGCGACCATGCGAGTCGACAGACAAATTGATATGCTCTGTAATCCGTGGTGTGCTTGGCTCGTGCACGCCATGGCTGCCATCCAATTTATATGCTCTCTAATTCAGAAAAAGCGTAGATCAAAGAAGCATCTAAAATGATTAGCAAGAGAGGCTATCAAATTAGCAATCGTGGTCGATACAACCAAACACAAAGGACTCGTATGCTTTGTAAACTAGAAAAGCTAGAGAGAAAACATATTACCAGCCAATATGTTTTTCTCTCTAACAAGCGTAATACTAATCTTAAAATAAATAAAGAAATAAATACCATCTATTCACTATTTATTATTTTAAAAAAATATACAGACCACTATTAAGAAAAATGTAGAAGCACCTCCCCCACCGGTCACAGCCACATCCTTAGCTCATGAAGTAGCGCCGTCCCATCTCCAGTGCTCATTCGTTGTGATACCACTCAATTCTCACATGGATGCCATATGTTAGCCACTAGGGGTGGAAACAAGCCAAGCTCGACAAAGCTCGACTAAGTATGCAGCTATAACACCTTGGCTCAACTAAAGTTCAAGATGTCATTTACAATCACTACCACTACAAATTCAAACCATTAAGCAGGTATTAATGTCACATAAATATCAAGAACAACAATCCATATGAAACTAAATATAAATTTTAGCAATATGATAAATCATAAATTTAACTTAATCCGAACCAAACAATTACCAGAAACATCATAAATAAGACTGAACTAAGTAACATAACACCTAACAATATTACAGTCTATAAGAAATTAAGGGAAACTATAAATTAACCAATTATTAAAAAGAATGAAACTAAACTGTTCATAACCAAAAGTGATGTAATGCTAGGTGAAATGAAGAGATAATAAGTGCAAATATCTATAAGCTACTCTCTCCCATGCATGGCACCTTCAATGCTTACCTAAAACAATAAATAAAGCAAAATTAAGTCCACGACTCAGCATGCATAAAACAAAATAATAAACAAGGTAAGCATCATTTTAACATATCATATTAATTAATCAGTATCTCATCATCACATGCTCATTATAATCAAGTTCTATATACATGTATCTTTTCCATGAATGCAATACTCAAGACTCAAACTCCTCTTCTGCATATACCGGTATGCCTGAGTGTTCACCCATCGATGACACATTCTTGCCCAGTACTTTTTCATACAGGGCCGCCTTGTCCTTTTTCATAAAGAGTCACAACTTCGACTCTCACCCTGTCCTTTTTATATAGAGTCCCACATCCACTCTCACACTCTCAGAGTGCCTACCAAGTAGGTATTTGCAACATTAATGCTCACATGCAATGCAATAATTATCTTTTTTCATTAGTTAATCAATAACATTAATTAATTGTGATAATCATCAATGTAACCATAAACATATGAGCAGTTTAAGCATTAATCAATTGTGATAATCATCAATGTAACCATAAACATATGAGCAACTTAAGAACAAGTATTATCATACGAATCATCATGGCAAGTAATTGCATAAACAAATAATAAGCTTAGACACTTTAACACTATTCTGTCATGCACTTGTCTTTCTCTTAATTGCTCCGACCGGAAGGATTTGAAGGTAACAACATACCCGAAGCTACTCCTACAGGAAATATTCACTCTCAAAAGCAACCACAACAGTACAAGACATCAATCCATCAACAATGCTTCTACACGCTTTCCAAAACCATATTTTTTCTCTCTTTACCGGACAGCCCCCTCGCTATATTGGTATTCAAAAATATCATAACTCTTAATTTCCATATCGTAAAATAGTAAACCATACCTATTCTGGGATTTACACAAAATTTCCTACATTTTCTTAGTTGGCCAAATCTTCAAATTAAATCATCTAAATCCCCGTTTCTAACCCATAAGACATCTACCATCTTCTGGATAGCAGCACTTAAAAATTCTACATCTTTTAAACTAGACATGTAAATATATTAAACAATGAGACACTTTTGAAATATACAGGAAATTTTCTATCACTTAATAGTTATTCCTAAAATTTAATTCTGGTATTAAGTTGGTCAAATTAACATCTTTCCACGACTAATTGCGTCTAGCAGCAACCCAGTACCAGATAGCAGTCTCCCAAAATTCATATCTTCTAATCTACTTATCTAAAAATTGTGTTCCTAGACTCTCTGGAAAACTTAGAAAATTACCTATAATGTTTATGTTCACCAAATTCCCAGATTAACTTATTTACTATTTTTAATCTACTAATTGCTATATAATGTCAACACACGTCAAACTCTATTGGACAGCAGAACTATAAAATTCATATCTCACAATTTATACATCGGATAATATGAATAAAAATTCTACCGAAAGTTATCGAAATTCTCTACAACTCTCTAGTAGATGAAATTTCTAGATTATGTCTCTACACTATCTGTAAAAATAGTACAACAATATCACATACCAAACTAATCTAATACCCAATTTTCTCCCCATGAGCAAAAGCCATCTGCCTCTAATCTAGAGACTATCCTCTTAACTAAGAATAAGCAACAGAAGTAACTTAAGCCATTACTCACATCCTAATTGTTTACTATTCAAAACCGGTAGAACCAGTGCAAGGTATGAAAACTTGTACCACTTCTAGTCAGCACTGTAGCGCACTGTAGAGTTCCTGTAGCGACATGTATGCTGCACTGTTCCTGGCAGTGCACTTGCATCCAACTCATGTAGCTCCATTCCCACTTCTAGTCGCTGCCCAATTTCTTTCGGTTGGCACTGTGCAAAAGCACCACAAACCAATACAAAGCAATGAAACAGAATAACTAGTTACCAAACGTTTCCTCCAATCCTCTCTCTGTTCTTTCCCTTGCTCCGCTGCTCCTTTCCCCGTGTCTCCCCTCACAGCACCAGGCGGCCACTCGGCACAAGACGTGATGGCGCCACAGTCCGGAGCTGTTGCCACCACACAGCCCACGCACGGAGACGCCAGGAGTTCCTCACATGGCGGCAGTCGGCCAAAAACAACCAGACGGCAGCGGCTGCCCCCCATGACCGAACCCTCCATGCACGCGTCGCACGATGGCCGACCAGCGAAGCGGCGGTTCCTCCACCAGCACGAGGCGGCCGTGAGTAGGTTCTGGCGACGGCGCCAGGGAGAAAAATAGAGAACGGCTAGGGTTTACTAATTTCTGGCTTTGGCTTATGTTTATCCCTACACTTCCTTTCATCACGGGAACAGATAGACTAGAACCCCAACTTCTCCCACGTACAACTCATTCTCCGAAATGGACCTCTAAAATAATCCACAATATCCCGTTCCCCGCACTCCTTTTTCTTTAATCGCACACAAGTCCTCAAGAATTAATTTCAGGATATTACATGGCTCGGCTTGTTTAGTAAATGAGCCAGAAACCATGCTCGGCTTGGCCAGCTCGTGTGCCGGCTTGGTATAGTTCTTCAGGCCTTTTGCAGATGAACAAGCATAGCTCGTGAGCCGGCTTGCCATAGCATCAATCGGAAGTTATTTTCTTGCAGAAACATCCAGCCACAAGACTTTCCTAAGATTGGTGTTTCAAATTTGGCCAAAGAAACTAGAATAACTAAAACACCTCTAAGGAAAGAACTATTAAACAAACATATTTTAGCTTTTCTTCAATTTTCAATATAGTGTGACAATTTTGATTCTGCACTGCATAGACACTTTCCACATTTTAAAAATAAGTACCTATTTCTGAACTTGCTGGTTGATAATAAATAGACACTTACCAACAATATGTTAGCACCACTTTCACTCCATGTTGCTATTCAAAAGGTTGACTTTCTCTCTTCCAGTAATTTCATAACCTGCCAGTTGGATGATCATATGCCAAACAGACGCATAGGGAAGTCAAATGTTAATGAGGAAAGGCACCAAACCAAAAAAATATAAAGTCAATAGCTTCAGAAGAAAAAAATATTGATATATCATATACACATTAAACAAAAGCCACATGTGCAATCAACAGAACTGCAACCTAAGTTTGAACCATCCAGAGTAGACATACAACTCATTTGGTGATATTACCTATTTTCCCATGACCAATGTCAACTGTATAGCTTGAAATGTGTCCAATAGCATAAAGTGATAATACAGCCTGTTCAGAGTCATAAAATCCTGATACATTGAATTTTTCAAACATAAGTTGCACCAATTGCTCCCGAAAAGCCTGCACATAGCATAAAAACAGAAGGGGCAAATTAAAATCAATGCAAAACAACAAAAAAGATTGGTAAAGCAATGCATTTTGCACACTTGAAATAATGGACAATGTCAAATGGAAAAGGCAGCAACTAGTGAGAGGGATAGTGTATTACAGCTTCAGAATGATGAAAACCTACTTTCTAGTAAGATGTAACAGAGAACCAAGACAGCACGAGGATTTGCACTAAATTTCACAATGGATATGGTGCACCACAGAAACCATAGGGGTACATCGTCTCAGCTCAGATAAGAAAAACCCAACCATATTCGATCACATAGCATTTAATTGACTATGCACGCGCATTACCAATATAACAAAAGGATTTACCTCTCGTAATCTGGAACATGTACCACATGGCCCTATAATTCAGAGTTTAAAGATGTAAGCCCATACAAGAGCACGTAGAGGGATAACCAATGTCATTTAGGCTGATGGAATACATATGCTATCATGTGCACTAGGCTGTTTGGTCAAGACTCAAAACCACACCACCCAGACCCATTTAATCATGAAACCCAGCAAAATTGAACCCTCATTTCTAATCCAAGACATTGAAACCCAACCTTGTAGCCCCCACCTACCAGCTCTAATACAATTTGGACCAAGGTAGCAGAAACCCAAGGTGTACTACACACAACATATAAACAAGGTTAAATCAAGCACGAAATGCATCACCATGGGCGTGAAGAGTGGCTCGGTGAAGAGGATCTGGCCCTCGTCCCCAATCTCCCACCCGGTGTTCCTATACAGGACATAGTTGAGAAGGTCCTCCATGGTGTCCCAGTCCTTGATGAAGCCACGAAACACCGGCAGCACCACCTCCTCCGCTACCGTGCCATAGCCAGCTAATTGTCCTCGACCTCCCACTTCATCTTCGAGGGCATCACTTGACCATCCCAAAAAAACAAAACACCAAAAAATCGCGAAAACATCACCAAATTTCGTGCGCACAGAGAGGACGGGAGATCTGGTTGCTCACCAGCTCGGCGGCATGGTCGGGAGCGGTGATGCCGGCCATGAGCAGCTTGGAGCCCGAGTCAACGACCACCGCTTCCATGGCCAGCGGTGGGAGTGGGGGAACTCTACGCTGCAGCCTAATCCTAGCCAACAAGGGGGGCAACGACCATGGGCTAGGAGAAGGGGTACGGCCACGGGCTAGGAGAAGGGGGTTGGCCATGGGAGGGGAGAAGGGGGCTGGCCATGGGAGGGGAGAAGGGGGCTGGCGGAAGGGGGCTGGCGGTGGCCGAGGAGAAAGTGGGCGGTGGCGGGCGGGAGAAAGCGGGCGGCGGTGGGCAGGTGTTCCGCCTCCCAGTGAATTCGCTCCGTCTGCAAAGACAGCGAGATCTCAAAATTCCTGCACACACGAGCACAGAGTATACACTGGAAGAGAAGCTTAGCCCCTCCTCCCCTGATTTAGGGAGAGAGTGAGTGGATCTGGCGGTGGTGAGTGATGGGCGGGCAGGGCAAGAAGTGGCAGGCTGGTGGCGCTAGTGGCGGGGCGGGGCGGAGCAGATGCATGGAGCGGCGCCGGCGGCGGTAGTGGCGGGCGAGGAATCAGTGGGTTCCTAGTGCTGGGTGGGCAGGCGGCGAGGGCTCTGTAGAAGATGGGGAGGGCGCAGCGAGGGCGGTGGATGTGGAGCGACGGCGACGGAGGGAGTGGAGGGCAGGGAGAATGCGCGGCGAGAGAGAGGAAGGTGAGCGTGGCAGGGAGAATGCGGGGTGAGAGAGGAAGGTGCGCGTGGCGTCGTGGGGAGCGGTTGTGAGGAGCTTCGCGTGTGGAGGCGATTGAGACCGGTAAGAGCATCTCTAAGAGATGGAAAATCTTATATTGGCAGTTTTTCTAAAAAATTGTCCTGGATCCTCTAAACTTGGATCCCTAAAATTACTATCTAGGCACTCTATATTTGATGATGATCCACCTCAATTTTAGAGTACCAAAATTATTGGATGTTTTAGAGTATTCTTGTTTTATTTCATACCCAATATTTTAAGATAGGGGGTGAGAAAGAGTATCTCTTGGAGATGCTCTAAGGGAGAATGGATGGTAGTGATGGATGAGGATTAGGGGTGGAAAACGATAACGGATAATTCGTTTTATCCGATATTCGTATCCGAGAAAACACAAATATGGTAAGTAAAAATCCGTATTCGAAAATATTCGTATTCGTATTCGAGAATATTCGTATCCGTATTTGAAAGAATTCGTATTCGCATTCGTATTCGAGAATATTCGTATCCGTATTCGTATTCGAGACTATTCGATTCGTATTCGATCCGTTTCTAGAACTTATGAAAAAATCGTACAAATTTTGTGATTCAAAATTTGAATTTGGGCAGTTTAAAACCGGTAACCGGTCAAAAACTGGTGAAGAATCGGTAAAACCGCTAGGAATCCGTTTTATCCGATATTCGTATCCGAGAAAATCCGTATTCGAAAATATCCGTATTCGTATTCAAGAATATTCGTATCCGTATTTGAGAATATTCGAATTCGTATCCGTATTCGTTTGAAAAATATGAATTCGTATTCGTATTTGAGACTATTCGATCGTATCCGATCCGTTTCCACCCCTAATGAGGATGGATGGCTATAATTGATGAGAGAATGAGCCTACTGTAACTAACCCAAACTTTTAATAGTAAAGATTGCTCTCCTAACCACACGGCCAATCACACCATTCTTTCAGAACGGCAAGCCCCAAATTAATTGGCACACAACACAGCCGTTCCCGCCAAACGCTCCCACACGGCCGTCTTCAACGGCCGCTCGTCTGTTGGTCAAGCTCCCCTGGCCCCTTATTTCCCCAAACAAACGTCCCCTTCCAGGAGGAGATCGCAGAGGCACACACACCTCTGTTCTTCTCCCTCCCCTCTTCCTCCCGAACCAATCACCTCACCACCACATGGCCTAACTGACCACTCCTCTCCTCACGTCAGCATTGGTAAAGCTGTCGCGGGTGATTGGCACGGACGGGAATGGCGGCCCGCCACGGTTTCTTGCTCGCTGTCGTCTTCGTGGTCGGGGTTGTGGTGTGCGCTAGCGCGGAGAAGTACAAGCCAACGGAGTCCATACTGGTGAACTGCGGGTCGGCGAAGGAGGACCAGGACGCCGACGGGAGGAAATGGGTGAGTGACCAGGACAGCAAGTGGCTCATCGACAGCGGGAAGTCGTCGATCATGGCGAATGCCAACTTCCAGGACCCGTTGCTTCCGTCGCCGGTGCCATACATGTCAGCGCGGGTGTTCACCAAGGAGGCAGTGTACAACTTCCCCGTCGGAGAGGACCGGCACTGGGTGAGGCTCCACTTCTACCCGGCGGCCTACCACGGCGTCCCCGCCGAGAACTTCTTCTTCTCGGTGTCCACCTCCACCGGCATCACGCTGCTACGCAACTTCAGCGTGTACATTACCGCCAAGGCGCTCAGCCAGGCGTACATCGTCAGGGAGTTCACGCTTCCGCCATCAACAAGCGGTTCACTGTCGCTCACCTTCACGCCGGCCGCCATGAACAACGCGTCCTATGCCTTCGTCAACGGCATCGAGATCGTCTCCATGCCAAATATCTTCACTGACTCACCTCAGATGGTCGAGTTGGCCACATCGATCGACATTGCAGAAAAAAGCCTGCAGACCATGTACCGGCTCAACGTCGGCGGGTCATACATCGCTCTGGCAAACGACTCCGGGCTTTCACGCGAGTGGTACGACGACACGCCGTACATCTATGGCGCCGCCGCGGGGGTGTCCATGAAGGCCGATGACAAGTTCAAGATCAACTACCCAAGCACCGAGGCGGAGTACGTCGCGCCTGCGAGCGTCTACCTCACCAGCCGGTCTATGGGCCCTAAACCTGAAGTGAACAGGAACTATAAGCTGACATGGGTGTTCGAGGTAGACGGCAAGTTCACCTACATCGTTAGGCTCCACTTCTGCGAGCTGGTGGACAGCAAGGTGAACCAGCGCGTGTTCGACATCTCCATCAACAACAAAACAGCGCAGTCGAACGCCGACGTCATCGCGTGGGCAAAGCAGGGCGTGCCAGTGTACAAGGACTACGCGGTGAACATGCCCGACGGTCCCGGCGACAAGATTCTGTGGGTCCAACTGTACCCTGGGTCAAACGACTCACAGTACGATGACGCTCTACTCAATGGCCTCGAGATCTTCAAGATGAGCGACAGCTCCGGCAACCTGGCCGGGCCAAACCCAGACCTGTCCAAAATGCTCGCCGACGCGGAGTTGGAGGTGGCGCAGGGGAAGTTCAAGTCCAAGCCGAGCAACATCAAGGACACCGTAATCGGCGGGGCGGCGGGCGGGGCGGCCGCGTTTGGGATCGTCGCGGCCATCTGCGTTGTGGCATATCAAACGAAGAAGAGGAGGACGCTCAGTAGCAGCGCGTCGCACTCGTCCGGTTGGCTGCCAGTGTACGGCGGCAACTCGCACACGAGCGCCAGCAAGTCGTCCGGTGGCAAGAGCGCGGCCCTCAACCCAAACATCACGGCCATGTGCCGGCACTTCTCTTTCGCGGAGATCAAGTCGGCGACAAAGAACTTCGACGAGTCGCTGGTGATCGGTGTGGGCGGGTTCGGGAAGGTGTACCGGGGCGTGGTCGACGGCGACACCAAGGTGGCAATCAAGCGGAGCAACCCATCGTCGGAGCAGGGCGTGCTGGAGTTCCAGACGGAGATCGAGATGCTCTCCAAGCTCCGGCACAAGCACCTTGTTTCGCTCATCGGCTGCTGCGAGGACGACGGCGAGATGATCCTGGTGTACGACTACATGGCGCACGGCACGCTCCGGGAACACCTGTACAAGGGCGGCAAGCCGCCTCTGTCGTGGAAGCAACGCCTCGAGATCACCATCGGCGCCGCGCGAGGGCTGCACTACCTCCACACCGGCGCCAAGTACACCATCATCCACCGCGACGTCAAGACGACCAACATCCTCGTTGATGAGAAATGGGTCGCCAAGGTCTCCGACTTCGGCCTCTCGAAGACCGGTCCGACGGCCATGAACCAGACGCACGTCAGCACCATGGTGAAGGGCAGCTTCGGCTACCTCGATCCGGAGTACTTCCGGCGGCAGCAGCTCACGGAGAAATCCGACGTCTACTCGTTCGGCGTCGTGCTCTTCGAGGTGCTCTGCGCGCGGCCGGCGCTGAACCCGAGCCTACCGAGGGAGCAGGTCAGCCTCGCCGACCACGCCATGAGCTGCCAGAGGAAGGGAACCCTGCAGGACATCGTCGACCCGTTATTGAAAGGAAAGATCGCGCCGGACTGCCTGAAGAAGTTCGCTGAGACGGCGGAGAAGTGCCTGGCGGACCACGGCGTGGACCGGCCGTCCATGGGCGACGTGCTGTGGAACCTCGAGTTCGCTCTGCAGATGCAGGAGACCTTCGAGAACGGTGGGAAGCCTGAGGGCGAGGACAGCGTGGGCAGCAGCAGCACCATCTCCGCGGCGGACAGCATGGCCGCCAATGCCGCCGCCCTCGAGCTGATCAGCGAGGACATGGACGAGGAGGACATCGCCAACAGCGTTGTGTTCTCGCAGCTCGTCCACCCAACCGGCCGGTGATAAGGGTCTTCTGTGGGGGACGGATGGCGAAATGGATCGTGCATATTTTTTTGTTGTCGATTGGAATTAACTGATTGTTGTTCATATGTACATCAGATCATAATATGTGTATGTGTGTTGCATTGTTGATTTACTCTTTGATTCTGTTCTATTTGTTGCACACCGGTTGGGCTGTCAAAAAAGAGAGAGAAAATTCAATCGGTAGCTGAGATCACGGGAATTCTGTAAAAACAAAACCTGAACATGTCCAGTGCATGGAGGCTTGGATCAGATTCACAATGAGACTAAGTTTGAGCAACCCACATTCCTATCTGCAATCTTTGGAAAGCTTGAAATGGAATTTAATAGGAAAGCGAAGAGAGGAACATGCATGCATCCGGAGGTCAAGTGTCTAACAGTCTATTAAAATGTGTTCCCTCGCAAAAAAAAAAAAAAAAAAAAAAAAAGAAATGTGTTGCTTTGTCTCAGTTAAACAAGGTAAAACTCTTGGTGATACCTAAGTGCCCTATGCTTTCCATACATACTTGCTCTTGCTTTTACTTTGCCAAGACTGCCTAGTGGATACTGGATACTGTCCACTAAATGTTCAGAGCATCTCACATCAGATCGAGGTCGTCGAATCAGGTCCCATGGCAAAGCAGTAAGTTAGTTCGATATGTCCTTGCAGCAAGTTAGTTCGATATTTCTTTCTTTGTTCCCCACACAAGGTAAATAGCAGTTGAGGCATCAAAACATGCTTCTTCTCATGTATGTAATATGCTACTTATTCAGTACGTGTGCTTCTAAACGTAATATTGTTCTTGCAATCTACAAACAGTTTCAGCGTCAATATTGACTTCTGATCTTCGCGTAACCTGGTTATACAAATTAAGCTCCTACTGAGTGCTTAGTGTTTTCAAAAGTGGCATGAAATGCAGTCACTCTTACACTTGTTGACGACTCAATATTGGCAACCTGTGCAAATACTGAATACTCCCTCTGGGAATTGCGGGTAGCCTCCGCGGCCACATCAGTGATTTTGCGAAAAGCAATTTTGATTTTTCAAAATTACATACAGGTCCTCAATCTTTCACAAAGACCAGCATATCAGCGTTTTTTTAAAAAAAAACCCCTCTTTTTTCAAATTACGTATTTCAAATTACATATAGGTTCTTAATTTTTCAAGGAAGCCCTCCTTTTACGTGATTAAACCCTGCGCTTTTTCGAAATTAAATACCGGTCCTCTATTTTCAGAAAAGTCCTTCACTTTCTTGGAAAATACGTACGGGTCTTTGATTTTTTCAGAAAAGACCCCTACAAATTGTTGGTTCTTTTACTTCGGTCTACATGGTAGATCGCGTGGCATGATTGCGTGCTTTTGCAACTAGCATATATGATCATTGTTTGGCTGACAAAGCAACGTTGGTACTTCATCACAAAAAAATGCCGGTACTGTGGTGGAGACTTTGGCAAGAAATCTATTGTATGCTCCTTCGTTTTGTTGTGTATCTATTATTTCTTTCTTTATTGGCGTGTGATTGTATCAACCTGAAGTGTCATGTAAGTGCCGCCCCAAAAAAAAAAGAGTAACGGTAGTAATCATTTTGACAAGATAATCTTGTGAATGACAAATAGATTCTCTACATGGAGCACGGGAGGCGATGCAGCTGGTGCCCGTGCGGACTCACCTGCCATGATACACAGCCACGATCGGCAATCTCATAGCGCTACATAGACATAGGAGTTAGACCGGGCTTCTCCGAGCCAGTCCGAGACCTGGCCAACTCAACACAGCCCAAGCATGACACAAGCCAACACGTGGCGGGAAAGGCTAACACGACACAAATGGAGGGCTAGACCGGGCCTAGAAAACTGGGCTATTGGATGGCCTGAGCTGGTCCGGTATATCATGTTATGCTCAGACCGGCCTGGCACGGCGGTGCGGCTACAGGTACACCAAAAGCCATTAGCTCCCCAAGAGAGTCACCTCAGCCCCACACCACCCACCAAGAGCACGCACAAACACAACACAAGCCTTCCCTTCCATCCACGACCCATTGCACTTCCCTTATGAGGCAGAGCGACCCACCCATCCACAACGACGTACCACCGTGGCAACGACAGGTTTGCTCTCTGAACTCTGGAAGCTAAGCAGGAAAAAATCAACTGGAAAAGGAAGTCTTTCTTGGGTCCTTTCCTATGGTATTATAAGATCAAGCAAGAAAGCGATGTGACCACGCCACCAACACATACGACTATAGCGCCCAATATCAAGATTGAACTAAAGGTGAATTCGTTTCTTCAGTTTCAACATATTTTAAACGAGAATATGATGCTACCTAATGATGAAAATATATATTTTTGTAGTACCACATCACTTTTGCACCAATTCAAGCAAGAGTTCAATTTGGACACGTTTTGGAATCCAATTCGGCCTCCAGATCGGTTCGGATTCAGCTTGACGGGCCAACTTCAAATGTGCATAACTTTCACATACGGAGTCCGTTTGAAGTCCACGAGTACTCGATGGAAAGATTTTTCGTCCTCTTTCCAATGGATCTGGCCTCATATCCAAATTCCTACTGTGCTTACCGCAATCACTCAAAGAAGATGCTACATCACCTGTTTAGGTCAAATTGGGCCTTGTAATGTTTGGGCCCAAAGGGAAGGTGCCCCCTCCTAGGCCCATACTGTTCACAGGATTACTGTTCATGTGAACAGTACCATGAATAGTATCACCCCTTTTTCCTTAGTTTTGTGCGGCTTTCCCACCCCTATTTAAGGATGCTGCACCCTTCTAGTTTTCTTGGATTTCGTTTGCTTAGTTTTTCCAAGGTGAAAACTTTTGTTCTTCGCTTGTGTTGGCTAGACCAACCGTAAAGAACCTCTACGGAATCATACCTTTTGAGCTCAATATAAATATTTGCAATTTCAGATTGCTTGTTATCTTGTTCTTGCGTATTCTTCGGTTGTATGCAGGAATTGACCTTCGTGGTCAGGTCAACCGCATTCTTAGCACGGTTGATAACACTTTGGGGTTGGTTCAGCGATTGCTAAGGTGCAAGCGATGTCGTACAGTTATAGTCAGATCGCAAGAGTCATCTCCACCAAAATCGATAGTTATCAACATATCGGAAGATCGGGACCCCATCGCCTCATCAGTTGGTATCAGAGCTTCAGTTGACCGGTAGGAATTTCTCGTGTATCCCTAGTTAGTAGATTGGTTTTTTATTTCCTATAGTCCAGAAAAATTGCCCCACAAAAAGAGTTAATTTCCGCTCTCCAAACCCCGTTGTGCCTTTCAATCTGTTAGTTTGGGTTTGTTAAATTGAATTTGTGTCCGTCTTAGCATTGTCTAGTTGCTGGTCATATCTTTGTTCCATTAAAAAATCTAAAGAAAAAATTCCCCACCCCAAACCCAAATTCCAATTCGGCTTATTTTTCCTTTCTCTGTAGCCGCCACCAAAAGTGCCATAACTTTTGATTCCGAGATTATTTTTAAGTGAGACCACCACCATTAGATTCAAAAATTCATTATCCATCTATCTGTAAAATTTCATGTCATTCTAGCCAGTCAGTTAAGAGATATCTGCGGTGCAAGTTGACTTAAAATTCTAGATTGAATCTGCAACAGTCGGCACTTGTAAATTTTGTGCAATTTTTTCTGTCAGTTTCCAGAACTTGACCCCGAAACAAAAGTTGTAGAAAACGTCGTCAGGAAATGGAGAAAAAAAGAATCATTGAAAAAGAGGCAACTGAAGAAAGTTATGACCAAAATACCGATGTGTTGTCCAGTGGACAGAAATCTTCAGTTTTCAAGTTTGGGGTCAATCCTTGTGTTCTTCCATTCCAGATTGCATTCGATTGAATTATCTTGTATTTACTACTCCCATGCATTGCCATACACTTATTTTAGCCTTCTTCCATCTTTGGTTGATCAGCAACATAGGCTTAATGCTAGGTATGAACTATAATTCAATTCTGTGCAATTTCTGAAATTAATTGATTTTTTTTCTTTGCTACAAACTACATAGCCTATCCAAGCTCCACTTTTCTACTAACCGAACAGGTCTCGCTGTACCTTGCAATCGCTTTACTCATCACTTGAGTTAGATTTGCCACGAACCAGCAACCGGTTGCACCACATGTTTGCTTTGGTAATAACTTGGTAAGAGCTTGAGAGATGCGTGACTTGATTTGAGCCTCTATATCCTAGTAGTTAATAGGAACATTTATTTGTGATTTATTTCCTTGTTTTCTACTAACAATGATAGGCTTGAGAAAATTGGTAGATTATGATGTCATCGCGGGCAGATTTGAACTCGAAGAGGAACAATTACCGTATATATCTTGCCACTCACCGCTGCGAGTACGTCATCAGACTACTTCTTGTGGGATACTATGTTGGATAGCTATTTTGAAAAATAGGATCTTGATCCTATTGAAAAGATGAGCATGGCAAGGACGGCGTTGATTGGTGATGTTCAACATTGGTGGTCAAATCTCGAGTTCCACTATATATACATATGGGAGGAGATCAAAAAGTGTCGTAGGGATGGCCCCCACCTAAACCCAGCAGGCCTGGTAGGAGATTATAAGGCCCAGAATAGGCCATGTGTAATGACATAACTGCCCAGAGGGGATAACCAGATGTGAGGGTAAAACTGTAAAAGCACTCCTCATGTGTATATATATATGAGTACAAGCTATGGGGAGGACCCAGGCTATTACACTTATCTTCATCACTCTCCACTACCACCTCTCTCTCTGTTTGGTATGTAGCCACAACAGTTGGCGCCGTCCGTGGGGAGGACGAAGACAAGCCTGAAGACCGAAGGAAAAAGATGGCACGAAAAAGCTTCACCACGGCGGGAAAGAAGTGCGGCTCGGGCGTCGTAGTACGAGGCCCGACATCGCGCGGGCGGGTGCGATTCGCGGAGGCGTCGGCGTTCGCGGGCGACCAACCCGTCGCCGGCACGCGACGACCAACCCCGTCACCAGCACGCGATGACCCGCCCGCCACCGGCGTTGCGGGGACGGACCCGCGATCGAAGACGTCGACACGGCGCAGCGACAACCGATCCCGCCGACGCAACGACAATGACCTCGCCGCCCCATCGCAACCCTCGCCGGCGGCGCGACGGCGGCGAGGTAGCCACGACGGAGCGACCGGCAGTTCGGGACCTCGCGACGCGATGCGTCCCGCGCCGACCGCCCGTCGGGGTGCCGGCGACCCGCCGCACCGGCGATGGAAAGTGCCTGCGGCGGCTCTCAATGCATTCCAGCGGAGCTAGGGGACCTTCGCGGAGCCGCCGAGATATGCGGGAGGCTCGAGTCGCAGGGCGCGCCGATGGTCGCGTCGAGCCCACGCCGAGAGGCGGGCGATCGCGATGCCCCCACGTCCAGCCGCGTGCTTCGCTGCGGCGTGTGGATCCGAGTCCCCGCTCGGCGGGCTGCTGCAGGCGGCATGGCGAAGACTTCAAGTTTCCTAGCGCCATCGACTCGTACAAAGCGACACGGACCCCGTGAGTTCGTGCGCGTATCTGAAACCGCAATCGGCCGCGCGGCGGCGGCGACACCACGGCGAAGGACTCCCCCTCGCGCTACAAGGAGTGGCGCTCTCTTGGTTCTTTACCATAGAGCCGGGCTCCATCTGGCGTGGGAACGACCGTGTCCGCCTTCACAACAACTTCCAAGGAAACTACGTTGATCGAGTCGACGCGACCAACTCTTTGCCGTAAAGCAAAACCTACGAGAAGCTCGGGACTACTTCAAGCGCCGCCAAGATTCGATGTCGGTGAAAGACGTCAACGAGACCACCATCGTCAATGCGGCCATACAGGGGCCTTCGTCCGGGCCCGATGGCCGAGTACAACGCGCGATAGCCAATCAAGGCGGTGGCGGCTCTTCGACAAGATGGAAGAATATGCTAGGGCGGAGGAAGGCGCGCGAAGGCAAGGTGGCGACTCAGACACCAACCAGCCGAGCCTCGGCAAAGCGAAGACCGCCGAGGCGGTTCTTGAAGGGAAAGCGAGCGAGTCGCCCCGGGGCGCGCCCGGCCGTAGGGACAACCCGCATAAGTCGTCCGATCAGCCCAAGCGCGGCAGCGGTCGAGCGAAATCGTCGTCCTCGACATCGGCGGTCCGGCGAGGTGCTCCAGCCGCCCGAGGCGGTCGGGCGCCGTGGCGGGCGCGGCGGCGCGGGCCGCGGCGATAAGGGTTGTGGGGATTACGACGACCAAAGATCGAGGCGTAGTGCGTAGTCCACGGCGCGGCAATCATGATACCCGCGCTGCACCTCCATCGCGGCGCTCGCGGCAAGATTGCTAGGGCGAGAACCGAGGCGCCGCTGCGGTGGCCCACGTCCATTCCCATCTGAGGCCCCATGCGGTGCGGCGCAAGGGATGCGGTACAGCGCAAGGGATGCAACCCGGGAAGGCGCCTTACGGATCCAAGCTCACGTCACAGAGCCTCGGGAGGGCCTCACGCCGTTGCGAGCCGGGCGCAACCTACCGCGAGGTCATTAATGTCATATCCGGAGGCTCTGCGCTGGAATTCGCCTCGGCCGGCGGCGAGAAGGCCTACGCGCGAAGACTACATCACGTGGCGGCATACCCAGCGCAAGCACCGCCGGATTGGGCGCGGACGGTTACATTCACACCCGACGCGCCCGGGTGTGGACTTCCTCACCAGACCCCACGTTATCCGGTCACCATCGCGGGATGCGGCGTGGGTGCGCCTTGGTAGACGGCGGTAGCTCCGCAAACGTATTGTTTGCGGCGCCTTCGACGGATGGGGATCCTCGAAGCGCTGGGGCCTCGGGAATCCCACTGCAGGGCTTCGGGGGACAGCCCCTGCGGGCGCTGGCCAAATCGGCCTTCAAGTCTCCTTCGGCCAAAATGACAATGTGCGGACCGAAGATGCCACCTTCGACGTGGTCGACCTTCCGTACCCCTACAATGCCATACTAGGACGCCCAATCCTCAACTCCTTCGGCGCGGTACCCCATCACGGCTATCTGTGCATGAAGATCCCGGGCCCCCAGACCACCATCACCGTCCGAGGCGACCAGGATATGGCTCGGCGCATCGAGCCAGGCATCAGGTTCCCGCGTCGCGACGCCCAACGACGCTCGTAGAGCCGGCGTCACAGCACGGAGGTCCGCGGGGTCACCCATAGGCGCCTGCGCGGGCCCTGCAGACGTCTAATGACTAGAGGCTGCGGCAGCACCAAGGGCAAACGGTCAGTATATTCACCCTTTGTAGTCGCTCACCCGCGCAAACGGGGATGTAATGAAGATCGCCGTTTGCCGCTAATCTTTCTTCATCACACGCAAGCACGCGGTGAGGGCGCGCGCAGGCTTGGCCAACGCGCGCGTCCCCGCGGTCAAAGACGCACGTTCGCGTGTGCACTCGCCGTCGCCAGGGAGGCGGGACTGAGTATAAACCAAAGACGCACGTTCGCGTGTGCACTCGCCGTCGCCAGGGGGGCGGGACTGACTATAAACCATAGATGCACGTTCGCGTGTGCACTCGCCGTCGCCAGGGGGGCAGGACTGAGTATAAACCAAAGACGCACGTTCGCGTGTGCACTCGCCGTCGCCGAGGGGCGGGGCGAGTATAAACCAAAGACGCGCGTTCGCGTGTGCACTCGCCGTCGCCGGCGGGGCGGATCGAGTATAAACCAAAGACGCGTTCGCGTGTGCACTCGCCGTCGCCGGCGGGCTGAGTATAAACCAAAGCGCGTTCGCGTGTGCACTCGCCGTCGCCGGGTGGCGGGTGCAGTATAAACAAAAGGCGCACCGGGACGCCCTCGCGTGCACAAGTCCCGGACTATAAAGAAGGCGTGGCGTCGAGCCTAGCTCGCACGCACTAGTCCACGGACTTTAAATAAGATGTAGCGTCGAGCCTAGCTCGCACGCACAAGTCTCGGACTATAAAGAAGGCGTGGTCCACGGACGAAGTCCGCTATAAAGAAGACGTGGCGTCGAAGTCCGCTCGCACGCACTAGTCCACGGACTTTAAATAAGGCGTGGCGTCGAGCCTAGCTCCGCACGCGCGAGTCTCGGACTATAAAGAAGGCGTGGCGTCGCTTCGCACGCACTAGTCCACGCTTTAAATAAGCGTGGCGCACTAGTCCACGGACTTTAAATAAGGCGTGGCGTCGAGCCTTTAAATAAGCTCGTCGAGCCTAGCTCCGCGCGAGTCTCGGACTATAAAGAAGGCGTGGCGTCGAAGTCCGCTTCGCGCGCACTAGTCCACGGACTTTAAATAAGGCGTGGCGTCGAGCCTAGCTCGCGCGCGCGAGTCTCCGGACTATAAAGAAGGCGTGGCGTCGAAGTCCGCTTCGCACGCACTAGTCCACGGACTTTAAATAAGGCGTAGCATCAAGCCTAGCTCGCACGCGCGAGTCTCGGACTATAAAGCAAGGCACACCGAGGTTCGCTCGCGCACTCCACGGACTCTAAATAAGGCGTGGCGTCGAGGCACGCCTCCGCACGCGCGAGTCTCCGGACTATAAAGCAAGGCACACCGCGAACCAGCGCATACGTCGATCCATGGTCGTCGCTACGGAACCAATGCGGCATCAACACGCAGCGCATTCTTAAAATGCCGTGAAGCACGCATACCGGAAGAATCACATGTACAAAGGTCCAGCAACATCCCGGCCGCTCTAAGCCGCTACCAGTGGTTCGTCCTAACACGCGCTAGAGTGGGGCCTCGCTCAAAGAAGGCCGACTCGCCCAAAAGTCGGCGACTCTTGACCCCGCCGCGTCGGCGTCGTCGGGTTGAAAGGTCGGCGCCGGCCGGTCCCAGCAAGGAAGCTGCCGGGATGTAGGTGAAAGTCGAATGCAAGTAGCAAGTGTGTACTTTATTCACAAAGACAAGGAACACGATACAACACACGCCTACACCTAAGCACCACGGCGTCGGACCTACGGGTTCCGCGCGCCGGAGGGCCCAGCGCCACCATCGTCGCGTCGAGGACCCGTCCGAAATTGGCGAGGCTCCCGTCCGTGGCGACCACGGAGCTCGATCCGTGCAACATCGGCCCGCGTGCCCCGAGATCCGGTCGAAGAAGGGCGAGGCAAGCGGCGGAGCGGGCGGCGCCGGACATTACTCGGCCCGCCAGCATCTCGGTGAGGATCATCCAGCGCGGCGACGTTGCGTACAACGCGGTGCTGCAGGAGCGCGCACACCAAGCATGCCGGCGTGTACGCGCAGTGGGTGCCGAAGGACGTCGCCGCGTCGCGCACGACGTTGGCGGCATCCCAATCCAATGGAGCGTCGAGACGCAACTCCTCGGGCGGCGCGCGTCCGGCACCTCGCTACCAGCCCTTGAGATGGCTCTCCAGCGCTTGCATGGCATCCCAAGCAACCACGGCGTCGCCAGCGTCGGTTGCGCTCCGCTAGAGTCAAGGCAAGCTCGCCTTTTTCCTTCTCTAGCGCGGCGACCTGCTCCAGGAACCCGTCCCGCTCCGCCGCGAACTTTTGTTCAGCAGCTGCCGCGGCCGACTCCTGCGCCGACGCAACAAGCCCCTCGGCGTGCGCCCCCGCTTCGGCGCATTCCGCTTCCAGCTGGCGGATGCGGGCGTCCTGGGCAGAGCGGGCGCCAGAGGCTTCGCGCAGCTCCTCCTCGGCGGCACGCAGCCTATCCTCGAGCGCCTTTTGGCTACGAGCATAGGCCGTTTGCAGGGCCTGCCCCAGCACAAGTGTCTGTAGAAGGGAAAAGACTTAGCACACTCAGCTAAACTCAGGCGTGGTCGCACGAGTACTTACCTCACCGGACACCTCGGCGTCCCCAGCGCCCGCACCGTAGGCTGCAGCACTTGCGGTCGGCGCTCGTGGCGCGTCATTTACAATCCCGCCACGCCCTCGGCGTCTCGGGGCGGCACGAAGTCGCGGGGCTCACGTGCTCGGAGGCCCCGTGTTCGTCGGGCGCTCCCCCTCCGGAAGAACAACGCTGCAAACAAGGATACGAGTGATCACCACAAGGCATAAAAGCATACACAAGAGTAAGCTAAGTCACCCTACCTTGGTAGCGAAGAATGGTCCCGCCGCGGCGAGGCCTCGCGTTCGGGGAGGACGACGGCTGTCCTCCCTGCGGCGGGGTGGCGAGGCGGCGAAGCGCATAGGCCACGGGGCCCCGGTGCTGCGCTGGAATCCCACAAGCTTCGATGCGTAGCCACGGCGAACCTCGCGGTGTCGGTGGAGCTCGGCCGCACACATGGCCGTTTGGCGGGCAGCTAGCAGCGCCACCGCCCGCGGCCGTGGTGGGAAGACCCGCGCTGCTGCGCCGAGGCGAAGGTTCCACGGTGGCAATCGTCGAAGGGCACCTCGGTCCCAGCTGCTTGTTGGTAAAGACAAGCCGCGACTACGTGCGCCCAGCGAGGGCCCTCGGCACCACGCGGCGCGGTCTAGGGCTCCACCTCGGCATCGCCGGTCCGCGACGAGTCCACCTCGGCGACCGGCGGGTGGTGAGGCTTCCCCCTCCGCCGCCGCGGCAAACCCGACGTCGGGGCGCTTGCGAAGACACCTCGCCGGCACTGCGCCACCAAGCCCGATCGGTGTACCTCGCCGAGTCTGACTCAGCGTCCGCCGCGCCCTCGGAAACACTGGCAGCAGGCGCGGCAGGCGCCCCGCTGCGGCCCCTCTTCCGAGATGAGGCCTTCTTCTTCACTCCACCATCGGCTGGAGCGACACGGTCCGGCACGGCAAGGCCCAGGACCTCGCAGACGCGGTTTATTCACCCCAGCCCCGCCTTGGCGATAGCAGACGCGCGCTGCTCGTGCTCCCTGGCGGTGTACGGCCCCAGGAACACGCGCGCGGCTTGCTCCGCCTCCTCCAAGGACATCCCTGAAGCAAAGGAGAATAGCATCAGCATTCAACGCATCTCGCGTCAACAAAGGAGGGGCGCAATCGAGGCTTACGGGGACCGGGCGGCGCCGGTAGCGAGCAAACGCACGGCGAAACATTATCGTCTCGATGCCTATTGGCGGCAAGATGCCAGTCGTAGGTAAGCGGTGCCACGCCGTACATCACGTACTCTTCGGCAAGGTCGCGCATGTTGAGGCGGGCGGCCACGCCTACGAGCCGCTTGACCCTCCGCTTGTCCTCATCATCGAGCGTTCGGCTGGGCGAGGGCTTGAACGCGATTGGTCGGCTGTGCACTCAAGGCGCTCCGCTCTCACACGGTGGTAGAACCACCGCTTCATCCAGAAGACTCCCACTTCCCGCGAGTTGAGTTCACGAGGAAGAGCTTCTTGCACGACGGGCGAAGAATAAAGAGACGCTACGGCTCGACGGCGTCCTATCCTTCCGCCCTTTGGTGGCATCGTGCCTCGTGGAGATAGGCGAATAGCGGCGCTGCTGGCCAGCGAGCCCCGGCGCAAGGCCCACCTGTACACCGCGAGCGAGCCCACGGCGTTTGGAGTCGATTGTGCGGCTCGGCCAAGGTCCGCGACACATCGCCCACCACGGTCACCGCTGGGATCCGGAGCCCCGCATCGAAAAAGGCAACGAATACGACCGCCTCCGACCTCTCGGGATGCGGTTTCGTCTCGCCGTCGGCGGGCAATCGTACGTCCTGGCGCTGGACAACTTCCCCGCGCGCAAGAGCCCTTGGATCGTCTTCTCGGTCACGGCGAGGGCCTAGCTCGCGAGAACGTGCCTTCCTCCTCCGCCACCACCGTTCTGGTTAGCCGCCGGGTCGCGCTCTTGGAGCGCATATTTCACCTCCAACGGCGCCGATCGCCGGCGAATGGCAGGGCCACCAACCGCCTCCCCGCGCTTGCTACTGGAGGCCATCGCTTCCCACGACGAGACTGAAGTGGTGAAGATAGCGCGAGGTGTGGAAGGCGGGCGAACAAGAAAGAGGCGTAAAGGTGCGGGGGCGCCGTTGTTGCGGGGGCTATTTTAAGCCTCCTCGCCCATCGCCGCTCTCGGCGTCGCAGCGATCCGCGTGCGGATGTAACCGCAGCGGTGTAAAGGCCCGCCCGCACGATTCCCCATAATCCAGCGAAGGGTCACGGAGGTCGCGCCGCAGCGCGACGCGATCGTACAAGCGCCGTCGGCGCAACGCCCACCTAACGCTGGAAGGTCATGATCACAGGCGCCACTCACGCGCCGCCCGTGTCCCCTTGCCTAGGGAAGAGACGGCGGCTGCAAACACGCAACCGTCCACACCCGCGCCCACGATCGTAGGCGCCACGTGCCCGGCGCGTCGGGTGCGCATGATGCGAAACCTAACCTGTCGGACCGGGGCGGCGTGAGTCCGAGAACCGTCATGCAGCAAGGCCGCATCAGGACCCAAGTTACCGCCCACACGGCGGTGTCCGCAGGCGGCGCGCGCCGCCGCCACCCGTCGAGGTAGGGGCGGGCGTGCACGTCTGCCGACTGGCGCCCGGCCAGCGCCACCCGTTCGGCGGGTAGGGGCGGAGCGCGCGCTCTCGCGACTAGGCGCCCGCCGCGCCACCCGTTCGGTAGGGCGGGAGCGCGCGTCTGCCCGACTGGCGCCGGCCAGCGCCACCCGTTCGAGGTAGGGGCGGCGCGCGCGTCTCGCCGCCTGGCGCCCGGCCAGCGCCACCGTTCGGTAGGGGCGGAGCGCGCGTGTCTGCCGACTAGGCGCCCGGCCGCGCCACCCGTTCGGGGTAGGGGCGGGCGCGCGGCGTCTGCCGACTAGGCGCCGCCCGCGCCACCCGTTCGGTAGGGGCGGGGACGCGCGCGTCTCGCCGACTGGCGCCGGCCGCTGCCACCGTTCGGCGGGTAGGGGCGAGCGCGCGCGTCTCTGCGACTAGGCGCCCGGCAGCGCCACCCGTTCGAGGGTAGGGGCGGAGTGCGCGCATCTGCCCGGCTAGCGCCCGGCCGCGCCACCGTTCGGTAGGGGGCGGGCGCGCGCGTCTACTTCGACTGGCGCCGGCCGCGGCCACCCGCCGAGGGTAGGGGCGGGAGCGCGGCGTCTCGTCGACTAGGCGCCGGCCAGCGCCACCCCTTCGAGGTAGGGGATGGAGCGCGCATCTCGCCGACTAGGTGCCGCCCGGCGCCACCCGTTCGAGTAGGGGCGGGCGCGCGTCATCTGCGACTAGGCGCCGGCCGCGGCCACCCCTTCGAGGGTAGGGGATGGAGCGCGCCGCGTCTCGTCGACTAGGCGCCCGGCCGCTGCCACCCCTTCGGGGTAGGGGACGGAGCGCGCGTCTACGCCGACTAGGCGCCGCCAGCGCCACCGTTCGGTAGGGGCGGGCGCGGCGTCTGCGACTAGGTGCCGGCCGCGGCCACCCCTTCGAGGTAGGGGCGGGCGCGCGTCGTCGTCGACTAGGCGCCCGGCCAGCGCCACCCTTTCGGTAGGGGCGGAGCGCGCGCGTCTGCCGACTAAGCGCCGGCCAGCGCCACCCGTTCGAAGGTAGGGAGCGAGCGCGCGCGTCTGCCGACTAGGCGCGGCCAGCGCCACCCGTTCGAAGGGTAGGGGCGGAGCGCGCGTCTATTTCGACTAGCGCCCGGCCGCCGCCACCCGTTCGAAGGGTAGGGAACGGAGCGCGCTCGTTTACTTCGACTAGGCGCCAGCTTCACTGCCACCCGTTCGAAGGGTGGGGGACGGAGCGCGCGCGTCCACTTCGGCGGTGCGCGGCAAAGGCGGGGGTCTTGTCCTGCAAAATCTACCCCGTTTTCCTTAACAGGCCACCTACAGTGCATCAACATACAAGGTAATGCCGGCGGGCTCCATCAGGAACACCGACTGTAGGTAGGCCTGCTAAGAAAAATAGGGCAGACCTCGCTGTCGCCTACGGAAGCACGATGCGGAGGTAGGAGGCGCGGCTGGCTGTCAATAACCGGCGCTGAGCAAGCTCCTAGGAAAAAGGACCTCCTACGTGCATCAACATTCCCCCAAGCCGCTCAGCGTCACCGGGAATGTTGATGCGGCGAAGGCCCATTTAGAAACGGCTTCTATCACACGGTATACAGAACAACGCCGCACCGCGCCATTTATATACCCCAATCAGCGGGAGCCAACGGCGGAAGGCCAATCGGCGGGAGTCAACCGTCGGAAGTCCGCGCCATATTAATGGTGACGGCGCCTCAACGCCCGCACCACGCCAAGCACGTTGCACCACGTGGGCGGCGGAAGTCCGAGTCGCGGCAGCGCGCAGCCGCCGGAAGTTTGGAAAAGTTCACGGGCGCGGGGACGGAGGGCCAAAGGACTCGGCAACATGGCCCGGCCTTGTGAAGCCCTTTACCATGAGAGGCTCTGTCGTAGGGATGGCCCCACCTAAACCAGCAGGCTGGTAGGAGATTATAAGGCCAGAATAGGCCATGTGTAATGACATAACCGCCGGAGGATAACCGGATGTGAGGTAAAGCGTAAAAGCACTCCTCATGTGTATATATATGAGTACAAGCCATGGGAGGACCAGGCCATTACACTTATCTTCATCACTCTCCACTACCACCTCTCTCTCTGTTTGGTGCAGTAGCCACAACAAAAGAAATTGCGACATCGTTTTGTACCTCCAGCACCACGGTCTGCGAGGTGCAACTGAGGTAACTAAAAATGTTGATATTGTTTTAGTTCCTACTCCATCTACAGATACCACCGAGATACTTGAAGAGGTGAAGGATGATCTGGTGTATCTTATGCCATTAGAGGAGAAGTTTGAGGTACCTACAGTATCTGGTGAGAACGATAATGACAAACGTACTGATTTGGTGCTACTTGACATAGAGCAACCTTGTGAGTATATACCTGCTGTAGTGCAATGTTTTAATATTCCTTGTGTTCACTTGAACGAACCATGTGCTGATCTAAATTCTCATAATTTTACACATGTCGAATTATTTATACATAAAGAAGTTTTGACTAGAATTTATCCTGCTAATTCATTGTGTTACATCATGTTGGATCTACCTATGAAATTGTCACATGCTATGGAGAAAGTTTCTGAACATGCATGTTCAAAATTCTTGTTTAGTGCCTACACCCCTGGGTATAAGTTTAATTTGATTGGAGATTATGGTGTAGAAAATCAATTTCTTGTATATCGAATATGCATAATTTGCGATCACATGGATGAATTGAAACTTGCTGTTTGGGACAACAATTCTTGTATGCTGAATCATGTTCAATGTGAGAGGGAAGTAAAATTTAGTATTCATCCAATGCCTATATGTTCATCTCTTTTTGCATCATCTAGTATGGACAATCTGAATAAAGATGATGAATTATGGAAGAACATACAAATATCTTGATCCTTGCTGGATAAATTTGCTATTGCTCCATTGAGATATGATTATATGGATGAACTTTGCTTAATTCTAAAAGTTGTAGCTTTGCCCATATGTGCCACCACTGCAAGTTTACAACTTCAGATATTTCAAGTGCATAAATGCTTCACTTACATTTGCAAATCTAGTTACAATAATTGCTGTGTGAGAAATTTTTAATTTGATCATTGACATATATGACTACTATTGGGTTAATGATACGATGAGCTTCTATGATTGCTGCTATTTTATAATATTAATTGTGCAACAACGAAGAATTGTTAAAACGGATGACATATACATATACCATACATACACCTTGGCTTCTTTGTTACCATACTTTCAACTTATCAAAAGCCGAGGACGACTTTGTTTTCAAGAAGGGGAGGATGATGAGGACACAACCTCTATGGACACAACCATATTTGCTATGATTGCTGTTCCAATTACAAGAGCTCCTACATATCACTTAAATTATAAGGTGAGCTCGTTTCAAAAATGTTTTACTTTGTTTGATAAAGAACTTATGATATTACATAATGAGAGTTTATTGCGTTTGTTATTATGTACCGAGATTTATGATGAAGATCATGCAATATGTGAGGCTACACATATGCTAAAACCGAAGATGGTTTTCTATCAAGAAGGGTAGGATGATTTGACCACGCCACCAACACATACGACTATAGCGCCCAATATCAAGATTGAACTAAAGGTGAATTCGTTTCTTCAGTTTCAACATATTTTAAACGAGAATATGATGCTACCTAATGATGAAAATATATATTTTTGTAGTACCACATCACTTTTGCACCAATTCAAGCAAGAGTTCAATTTGGACACGTTTTGGAATCCAATTCGGCCTCCAGATCAGTTCGGATTCAGCCTGACGGGCCAACTTCAAATGTGCATAACTTTCACATACGGAGTCCGTTTGAAATCCACGAGTACTCGATAGAAAGCTTTTCTTGTCCTCTTTCCGATGGATCTAGCCTCATCTCCAAATTCCTACTGTGCTTACCGCAATCACTCAAAGAAGGTGCTGTGTCACCTATTTAGGTCAAATTGGGCCTTGTAATGTTTGGGCCCAAAGGGGAGGTGCCCCCTCCTAGGCCTTCTGGGTTTGTAAGACCAACAACTCGGAGGTTGCTCAAAATCTTGTGAAATCTACCAAAGCACTCATCTAAGGACTCACTAGTGAGCATCTCAAATTTATTGTACTCTCGCTTGTATTGGTCCTGTCGGACAGTCTTGATTTAGGTGGTGCCCTCATGGCATGCATCGAGGTTCACCCAAATATCATAGGCCGACGAGAGATGAGAAATGCGATCAAACTCATTTCTACTAAGACCCTGGATGATGATGTTCCTTGCCTTAGCATTTGTCTCCACATCTGATGTATTCATCACTGTGATGTGCTCATCGGCAGGAACAACAAATCGAGTCATAACCTTTTTCGACATCGCATAGCCTTGAGCCTGAATGTAAGACTCCGTCTTACTCTTCCAAAAGGGATAGTCGACCCCATCGAAGATAGGAAGCTTGGTGGAATATTTGTCTGCTACTATGGTTCCTAAGACTGGTTAAGATCTATTAAAAAGAGCCAGCCGGGCTCTAGTACCACTTATAGGACCGGATAGGCAACAGAGGGGGGTGAATGGTATCTTCAAATTCTCCCCAAGTATTCACTTAACCCTTTTCTCCAATAGCTACAGAGTTATGAAGATTAGGGTTGAAAACCCACTTAAAAACTGTAGCAATAGAGAGATACAACAGAAAAACACACCGTGGTCGGAAGCTAGCAACGTGGTCAAAAGCTGACAACGTGGTCGTAAACTCGATTACGTGGTCAAAAGCTGACAACGGGTCAAAGATTCAACAATGTGGTCGGAAATTAACTACAGAATAGAAATCATCGTAGTCAATAACCACTGAGACTGCAACCAACGTGGCCTTAAACCAACAGGTGGTCGAACAACCAATAAGGTCGAAGGCCAACGAATGATCTGCGATCAGCGACATTGATTCAGCTCAAAAACCAATCAGAGAAAATGAAGATCCGTGAGCGGTTGGAAATCCTATGTATAAGGAAAAAGCGAAGCGATCGGAAGAGTGAATATGATCGAAACCAGTGCGATGCAGTCTAGAGCTTGACCATGGTCAAAACCAATATGGTCGTAAAGCTGATCGACGTTCCAAACAGAGAGTGCACCGACTACCAACTGCTTCAGTTCAGATTCAACAGAAGAATGCAAAGTAATCGAAAGATGTGAATGTAGTTGAAAGCAACACGGCGCAAAGCGATTGAAAGACTGAACGTGATCAAAAGCAACGCGCTTCAGTCTAGAACTCGATCGTGGTTGTAAAACTATTTCAGAAGAACAGAGCAGCGAACGACAGTAAGATCTAAAATCCGTATATCTTTTGATTAAAAGATCAAATGGCTGTAAAATTTTGAACACAAATGATTAAGGTTTCAAGAGGTTGCTTGTCGAGACCCGAATATACAAATCCGGACTCTCCTGTGTATTCTACACTAGTCCAAGATCACGCTAGTGCACACAGCGCAAACAAAGACAAATATCATCCACATCACGATAATCTAAAGGAAATCCAAATTATATTAATAACCATCAGAGTACGACCTTATGGCCAAGCTTACAATTGTTAGCCTGAAGGGCTTTTAAGAAACTAGCAGCGGAAATCCAAAATTTAACGTAGTAGCCACTCGACATACCCACAGGCAATCAACTGGGGAGCGAAGTCCTAATCCGTGAAGTCCTCATAGTAGCCTCCTTCGAGCAACTCCTGCTGATCTGGTCCTTCCTCCTCAACTGAGCAACAGGGGCATGAAGCCGTGAGTACATTGGTACTCAGCAAGTCGTTTGTAACAAATGAATGCAATATAGTATGCATGGCTTAACAATGGATGGCTGAAAGGTTAACTTTGCATAAAGCAACGATTTAAAGTAAACACAATAAATAGATTGAAAAGCAACTTTAATAAAAGACATTAAATAAATAATCAAAAGAATTGAATATAACCACAAGTGAACTACCCATTCACTTCCCATCTCAAACCAACCAGATTTCATAAAGACTCTACCCCTCGTGTGAAATCACCGAGCATTGTCCATGACCGAGGACACGGCTATTCGAATAGTTCTACACTCTGCAGAGGTTGCACAACTGTACCCACACGATGTGATTAGCCTCGCGCTAAGGAAATCACAACAAGGCCTTTACAATGATCCATCTCCACTTGATCCCACTCGCTAAGGTTTCGCCGTCGAGTAGGGTAATCCCCTAGTCGATAATTGCCCCCTCTTACGCCACAACAACATTGGTAGCAAAACCAAAGTGGAGACTTCACAAATTATTATGCCAGGTCTATCCCATACTAGACATGTGGTTTGCACGACTTAGCTCAGATCAATGGCGCACAAAGTTAAGTCCTTAAGAATTACCCAGGCGAAGCATCCACATCCCATGTGCATTCAGCACCCCCTTTACTGCACGATCAATCGCCCAAGTGAAAACCAATTTTGTATAACCAACACCAATGACACTACCCATGCCATGGGAACAAGTTTTATAATCGTGGTTAACCACCACATTCAAGTATATCATTAAGTCAAGATTAATTAACCACATGTGATGATGAACCCTTTCGCAAAAATAAGCAAGGCTAAGCATTCTAATCGTACCAACCCAATGTGACAAATAACATAGCATCACTAATTAAATTCCCAACCTAAGTTGACAATGGCATCAAGGTATTCCAAAATATCAAGGAGGGAAATAACCAATTGGGACGATAACTACCAATACAAGGGTTTGATAATAAAATAGCGATGCATGATAATTTAAAACAAAATAATTAAATAATAGATTGCAAACTGGGTTCAACATGATCAAAGGACACGACTTGCCTTGGCCTTGCTCAGTTGACGGCTCTTGATCTTCAAATCCAACTTCCCCTCCTTCGAACGCGTGATCTAACGAGAGAGAACGCAAACCGAAACACAAAATAAAATCAAATAAAATTCAAATGAACTCCAAAATTCTCAAACTTTAACCAAAAGATAGAGCTCAGTTTTAGATGAATTTAGGAAAAAGAATCGGGTTAATCGGAGCTAGGACGAGGGAGAACGGGCTCTGGGAAGTTTTAATTCAGAGAAAAAGAGACAGACGGGTAGTCGTTACGACCACCAAGGATCCCTACGACCACGCAGAGAAATTACGACCACGAAGAACCTTACGACCACGAAGAACTTTACGACCACGAAGAACCTTACGACCACGAAGAACCTTACGACCATGAAGTCGTTTACGACCACATGATCGGACTTACCGGTGGCTTTACGACTTACGACTAAGGCTCTACAACGTAGTCGTAGAACCTTACGACCACACGGATCTACAACCACGGATCTACGACCACGGATGGCGGCGGGATCTGGTCGGCGGTGACTAGGGACGGTGGCGGGACTCACCGGCGACGGCGGATCGGCGAAGGCGAAACGACGGCGAGGACGACACGACCTCGGGCTCCGGCACGACCACGGCAGCGGCTACGCGTATGACCACGGCTTCGGCGAGGCGCACGACCACGGCTTTGGCGAGGCGCACGACCACAGCGGCGGGCGGCACGACTTCGGTTTGCGGCTCAACTCGGAGGCGAGGCTTGACTTGGGACGAGGAGACACGGGGGTTCGGCCCTTTTATACCCGGTCGTAGAGGTGTCCTGGTCGGCCACGAGTACGAGTCCGGGTGGGATACGACCTGAGAGTCCCACTCGTATACGAGTACGACTTGCTAAAAGCGGGCGGCTGCGATGCGCGCGAGCGCGAGCGGCAGCGGGTGGATGGGTGACACGCGGCACGCATCCGAAGGGCAAGCGCGCGGAGCGGCGGATCGGCGACGCGAGGCGTGAAGCGGCGGCGGGACGGCGGGCGAGCTGGGCGGCCGGCATGGTGGGTTTCGCCCATCGGCGGTTTAGGATTTGTTTTCTTTTTCTTTTTCCAGAAATTCAAACAAATACTTTTGAGCTCTAGAAAATAGCAAATAAATCCAGAAAAATCACATAAAATGCCAGAAAAGCTCTTGAGGCTCAGGGAACACAAATAAAATGCTTTTGGCACATTTTAATGTTTAACTTAATCATATTAAATCCTTTTAATTCATAAAAATTTCATTTAAGCTTTAATTAATTCCAGAACAATTCAAATGGTGAATTTTATTTTGAAAGCTTCAAAAAGGCTCTGAAAATCAGGATGTTACATTGCTCCCATCTTGGATTGAAAACTTAGTAAACAAGTTGAGAGATTTTTGCGATTTAACTGAGCGCGCACAAGACTAAGATTTCCAGATTGGAGAAATGAACAAACCATGCTCGTGGGAGAAGAATAGCAAAGATGGCTTTTGAGTATGATTCCACACAATACAGTGCCGCCAAGTGTCTCCCGTTCCGGTTCCACCGAACCACGACTCACTTGGTCGTGCAAGCCACCTGGCGTCATCCCGCTATTTGAACTCACCTTCAACATTTCCGCATTTCTCATGACATGTTTGAGCTCACCATCTCACCCAGCATCCTTGATCGTTCTGGACGTCAACTCCTCTATGAGCCTAGCCCTGATCACCGTTGTTGACCATAGTTGACTCCAAGCGACCCTGCATATCTAAAGACAGAATTCGTTTTCAGGCACAAGTTCTTTATAACTTGACCTACATTAAAGCCATGCATCATACAAACTTAACCCAACGACTCAGATCAACCTAATTAAATTCATAACTCAAATCCTAAAATCTTAATATCTGCACAAACTAATCCTGACATAAAGTTATCTTTGCAAAGCCAATTGACCATTTTACAAACATTGCAATGGTTCATCACAACAATGACTTAGACCATCTCACATGGTCCATCAGATTCCCACGCACCATGCATCAGTTCAGCAAAATCTGTTAGAAAAGGGTGGACTAAACCTATGGTGCAAACGAGAGTAAATTTAGGAAGTCTAAAAGGTAAAATACAAGTTTCAAAAGTTAAGCGACACAGTCCCACAAGTTTAAAAATCTACCGCGCAATTTACTCTTATTTAAACACCGCTCATGGGGAAAAAAATAGCTAGTCTAAATGCCCTGATGTTATGGTCATTGTGTGTGCTCTGCTTTAGCTCAACTATAACACTCACTGCAACTAACATTACCAAACGAACCAGGTTTCTGTGACGATTCCCATCTTTTTACTGACCATTTGACCTTATGCTTCTTCATTTGAGGCGAAATTGACCATAACTTCGAGTCTAACCTAAGGGTAAAGGAACACTGAAATGGTCAAGCACTCCTCCAGCAAAACACGCCAAATTCTAGCGTCTAGCCTATCAGACATGGTTGCTGCTACGCCTTGACAAAAGGGCCCCAAGAAAACGATGAGATGATTATCCTCCCTGTTCTGCGGCTCTGTGTACATGTCCATTTATTTAATGTGCATACGCCACGTGTCCGGACAGGACTTGCTGCACCCCAGAGTACTGTTCATGTTCAGAGTGCTCGAACGCTTAGAAGCAGCCGGATGTCCATTTTATGCTTAATTAAAAAGGCTTGAAGAAACATGGCGTACGTGCCTTCGTGGTATTTTGGTAGAGCAGAACAGAGCAAGGTTGGAAGGTTCCGGGGAAGAAGAGAATCAGTCCGCCGTGCCGCGCGAGAGCTGGGATCCCGCGACTGCGAGTGCGTGATACGATACGGACCGAAGGAAGTTAGCTGAGTTTGGTGGCCAAAAACTTAGTTCAGCTATCCATCTACAGCCTAACTGCAGGCGGCGAACATGCATGCTAAGCTAGCATCTTTGCAAATACCGTCCCCGGTTTGCCCTGTTTCAACCCTGATGGTGACATCCAGATCCTACTACGTTTTATTAAGCATGGCTACATGTTATTAAGGAAGCTTTGTATGCTCTTGATAATGACTGGGCAGTAATATTCTTAACTGGCGTCGTAATGTAGTACACTAGTACATATATGATACATGTTAACATGGAACTGGTTCTTTGCGCTAGATGTCTCATGTATATGTTGTACAAGAAAATTTGCTAAGGGACCACTTGAAAAATTCATAATTAGGGAAATGACTAACAGAATGTGTAACATGACACCGCCAGTCTGCATAAACGTCCATGGCAATACACCATTGTCTGCGCATTTTTGACCTAACTATTTTTGTCAGTGGAGCAAGCCGAATTTCTCGCGTAATTACACGACTAATACTATAATATATATGTTTATATTTGGAATTAGAGTTATATTTATTATCGAACTCTACTCATGATTGAAGACATAGTTCTGTGTATTATACACCGGTTATAGTGCTTACATACAACTGATTGATCTACACCTTAAGTGTGGTGGCTTCTTTCATCTTTATAATATAATAAATAGATAATTGTATCCGAAATGCTTTGGTGTGCTCTCAAAAGTGAAATACACAATTTTTAATGCAATTGGAGAGCTTAATTTGTAGCCATCCTACACTCTACTATTAGACTTACTTTTTAAGATTTGTACAACTTAGTTTTGAGAAAAAGCACACAAATGCTATTATAATATTATATTTTCTTGTTGATCCACCGCTTTTAGAAAATGTGTCCAGGATGCAAACGTGTCCACATTTTGAAACACCTGCACATGGTTTTGTTACCTTAACATGCCATGCCTCACACTTTTTTGCACAACTTTGCCATGTCTACATGTAAACTCAGGCAACGGCTCAAGTATTCTCCTACCTGTGCCCCTAACACCACCCAACCAAGACTAGTCAGACTTCAAATGCTTGTGGCCGAGTACTTGCGCCTAGTTGCGTTCCCCATAAGTACCACAGCCCCATACTCGAGGCTTTGCAAGCAGAAACAAAACGACAGCAAACACATCACGTAGGACTGTAGAAGCCATGGTGAAGAAGCCTTCCTCCTTCCAAAGGTCCTTGGCCCCCTTTCGCCGCCTCCTCGGGCGAACCCTCTCAGGTCGGCACCACCGCCGCTCAACGACGGGAACGACCAATACTCCAGCCGTACCACCAATGGGGAAGCTACAAGACCAAACGGTAGTGGTCGACGTGGAGGCGTGGCTCCTGAGGTCGCCGCTATCTACCTTCCCTTACTTCATGCTTGTCGCCGTCGAGGCCGGCAGCTTCCTTCGCGGCCTCCTCCTCCTGCTTGCCTACCCTCTCCTGTGCCTCGTCGGCCATGACATGCGTCTCAAGGCCATGGTCATGGTGTCCTTCTTGGGGCTGCATGAGAAGGAGGTGGTCAGGGTTTGCAAGGCAGTTCTGCCAAAATTCTTCCTGGAAGAGATGGCCATGGAGGGGCTCGAAGCGGTGAGGAAGGCGAGGACGGTGGTAGCGGTGAGTGCTGCGTTTCCGAGGGTGATGGTGGAGGGGTTCTTGAAGGAGTACCTCGGCGTGGACGCTGTCATCGGAAGGGAGCTCATGGCGGTTGCCGGGCGCTACGTCGGGGTTGTCATGGACGAAGTAGTGGACGTGGAGAGGGATGGAGGTCCGGTTGGGGAGGAAGTGGAGGACATGATGAAGGGCAAGGTCGGTGGAGCTGTCGGGCTTGTTGGAGTGGGCAGCGGGATGCACCATCTATTTTCTCATTGTTGCAAGGTGAGTTTCAGTTTGTTATTAGAAAGACGTAGGAAATTTGCCCCTTGCTTGCAGTAAGGAGATGAAAAGATTCCAAAAAGATCGATCAGTTTTTCTGTGCAGGAGATCAATATAATCTTTATATAAGAAAGGATAAAAGGAGCTATTACAAGTTACATTAAAATTCTTACATGATTGATATATCTATTTTGGTAATAGGAAAGGTTATAATTTTCAGTTAGTAAATTTTACATGATGAATTGGAAGACTGCCACATAATATTATTCACTCAGAAAAAGGTCACCCCTTACGAACCATGTATGGTTAATTAGAAGATTTGTTAATGGTAGGTACGAAATTTCATAAGAACACATAGTTCACAACAACAACAACAACAACATCCATATGAGCAAGTTAGCCAGATTAGATCAGCCATATTCTTGGAATGAATAAATTTCTCTACAATGGAACGAAGAAAAGTATTAGATTGAAACTATATTAACTGTAACTAGCCAAATTTGCCACGTAATTACACTTCATATACCCATAAAAAGTATATTTGAGATATCAAACTCAAAAAATTTAAATTCAACTTCAGTTTATATATATATATATATATATATATATATATATATATATATATATATATATATATATATATATATATATATATATATATATATATATATATATATATATATATCATATCACATATCGAGCAACATAGCTATGGTACTGGATTCTTTTCGGCTACAACTAATGTCTTATGACCACGGTTGATGACTTTTGAGCCTGATGTGAGCGCTTATGCAAACAAAACGAATATCGATAAGCCACTTCGAAAAGGCTATCCTGATAAGCTAGTTTGAAAAGACGGTGGAGAGGCTGTTCCGTTTATTTAATCGGGAGAAACCACAACCATATGTTATAAGCTAAAATTAAATAAGGGGCCATAGTTATCAGCAAGTGAGCCTTTTCAACTATCCCTTGTATTCGGTTGCAGTACAATTCAATACTAGTACAGTACATGCAGTGGCGGAGTCAGGATTTTGTTACGTCTTAGACTTAGTGGTGAAATGATCTAGACTATCTAGGATGGACCATGAAAATATTATCTAGGCTAGACTGAATTTACCCTAGATTGAAGTCTACCTTACCTGAGGTGTGGCTCCGCCCCTCAGTACATGCACGTAACTTCAATTAATTATGAACGAGTCATACGTATATATGACACGTATGGACATTTGAAGAAAAATAATATTTCGAGTGCAAGTCGCCGATATTTGTACTTTGGAGATGTAGAAAGGAATGAGTAGGCGGTGTTTGGTTTGAACTTGAGGCGCAGGAGCATATTTCACGCTCCAAACATGAGACATGCATAAGCTCTTAGTTGAAGTTTGGTGGCAACGAATACCTACCTATGTATCGTGTGGAGTTAATGTTTGTTAGGTTCGCAAGTTACCAATTCATGATATAACTGGAATTTTTAATATGAAATAAAGAATGTTGCTAGCTATACTTGAGTCTCGATCTTAGGTGAAACAGTTGACGCTGAGGCCCCTCTAGTATCCTCTCTGTTTCTTTTCTTTTCTTTTTTCAGCGAAGTATTCCCTCCGTTTCTTAATGCATTTCAGTTTAGGCATCCGCGTTGTATTTAATGAATACACGCTTTTTACTGTTATTTTTTTTCTAGTTATATGCTAGTAAAAATTATACAAACTTAACGGTATGGAAGTATTTTTTAATAAGAAAAAAATATTACTATCATTTTCGTGTGACGAGCTAGGTTCTATTTTGTATATTAGTACAATGGTATGATATTATCTGGATATACATGTTTGAGACTTGTAGGATCATCCTTATGAGCCTGTGCAGCAATGCAAATTTAAAGTGCAATATACATGGTGTATACCGAAAGAAACAAATATACGTCTATCTGTACGTGTGCTTCACCCTTTTTGTTGGTGAAGGAAGAATATAACTGTATAACAACCCTTTCCATATGTATAGTGCTCTAACAGTAAAATCTTAGTACAGGAAACCTACGTTGTGAGTGAAGCCGACAAGAAGGCGTGGCAGCCATTGCCAAGGGACAAGTACCCCAGGCCTTTGGTCTTCCACGACGGCCGTCTCGCCTTCACGCCGACTTTCTCCGCCGCGATCGCCATGTACACCTACCTTCCCTGGGGTATCTTCCTCGCCGTTTTCCGCAGCGTCGCATTCGGCCTCCTGCCCTACCGCGTCTCCGTCCCGCTCGCCGCGCTCACCGGCATGCGCTCCCGGGTCATCGCTGGCCCGTCGCCCGACGCCACCAAGAAAAACCAGGTAGGCGGCCGCCTCTACGCCTGCAACCACCGCACCCTCCTGGACCCGATCACGGTCGCCGCTGGGCTTAACAAGCCCGTGACCGCCGTCACCTACAGTGTGAGCCCGGTCTCGGAACTGATCGCTCCCATCCGCACGGCACGGCTGACACGGGACAGGGACGAGGACCGCCGGCGCATGGCGGCGCTGCTGGCGCGCGGCGACCTTGTCGTGTGCCCGGAGGGCACGACTTGCCGCGAGCCGTACCTGCTCCGGTTCAGCCCGCTGTTCACCGAGCTCACCGGCGAGGTGACCCCCGTCGCGCTCGAGACGCGCGTCGACATGTTCTACGGCACGTCGACGAAGCCAGCAGCTAAGTGGCTGGACCCGTTCTACTTCATGATGAACTCACGGCCGGAGTACCGCATCGAGTTCTTGGAGCGGGTCGTCACCGCGCGGCAAGGCGACGGCCACAGCCACAGCATCGACGCGGCGAACCGGGTGCAGCGCGTGCTCGGCGAGGCACTTGCGTTCGAGCTCACCGGGCTGACGAGGAAGGACAAGTACATGATGCTGGCTGGGAACGAAGGGGCTGTGAAAGGTGAGGCGAAGTAGCAAAGTACGTGTGTTGTGGGGGTACTTCACTGTGCGGTTAGTTTTTGATGTATGTGTGATGTAATTCTTTATTGTTTATTTTTTTTCACTCCTTTTCACATGGATTGTTTTGTTGTATATGCATCTATATATCTATACATACTACGTTCATGTTTCAATTTTTGATATGTACATGTTGAAATAATAATAAAAGAAGATTGTACATCGGCCGGTTTTTCTTGTTTGGTTTCGCTATTTAATAAGTTGCCTGCATTTTTATTAATCTAAATTAATTTTTCTGGGGTTTCGATTAGCTTTTCAGAAGTGTGTGCACGATAAGTCTTGTTTTAATATAATGGTTGATGTTACGATCTGATAACTTTTTATACATTGTAGATCGGATAAGAGTTTATAAGATACAATCACTGCTATAGAAAGACTCGTCATAGACGGTTCGGAACCATTATCATAGACGATTTCTGAACCGTCTGAATTTATGTGTCTATGATAATAGGTGGTTATCGCAGACGGCTCTCAAATCATCTGTGATAATTACAACACAGACGATTTTTCGAAAAGCCATCTGTGATATATAAGTAACACAGAATGTTCTTTAATATAGCCGTCTGTGATATATCAAGTATCACAGGTGGCTAATACCAAAAACTGTCTGTGATATGTCATATATCACGGACAGTTCTTGGACATATTTGTTTGTGATATCTTAGATATCACAGACGACTAATACTAAAAATCGTCTGTGATAGAAATTTAAATACCTATATTATTTCCTGTTTTTTTGCTAGTTTTAGGAAATGCTAGCCATGCCCTTTGAAAACAAAGAAACAGATCATGTATATAGCACATGACAATCATTACACTGATCTCAACTAAATTATGTACATTTGAATGAATTATTTGATTAAGCACAATTGAGTGATTACAATTGTATCAAATATTCCAACATCTAATTATCACTGGGATAGAACTCTCAAGTCTTATTTATGACCTCCACTATCAAGAATTAGGAGAGCTTTCCTCGAATTTTGGCGAGTTTGTCAAGATCGCTTGCACTTTCATCGAATTCCACGCGCTGTCACTAGGAGTAGTGTTAAGTCATTAGCGCATATATATATATATATATATAATCACAAAATAATTATTGGCAGGTTGACAAACCTCTGTATAATTCTCTTAGCATCCATGATTTCCTCCATAGGGCGGCAAACATGGAATCCACATACGTTGCCTAGTAACTGCTGATAGCACTGCAAAAATAAAATTATATACATAGGTATTGTCAGTTCTAGAGACATTGCAACGAAATATGATATAGGATTATTGTGTTATAGCGGGTACCAGAAATTGTGTCCTATGTTGCAGTGTGACGTTGAATTCTTTGTGTCTCCTCCCGGGCAACGTAAATGCTGAATGACCAATGTGATTCCAAAAAGGTTAGTTTTGGCCATCAAACGAAGGGAAGTGTACAATAGAGTTATGTATGGAGGAAATGAGTTTACCTGTCAATTGTTTTGTTGCACACGGGTAAGTCGTGGTTGCTCCTAAGTAGAAAATCAAGGTATATTACCTTGCTACACTTTGGTACAATCACAATAAGAATTCAGTGACCCCTAGTCATGTATGTCGCTATAATGATTAATCGTACGTTCATGTTGCATATAAAATACAAATGAAACATGTTTGACAACTAGTGAAGCACTTACCCCTGGTTGAAGAGTACCGTGATGTAGTCCTTGTCACTGTGAGCAAGCAATCCCCTCGTTATGTAATCTTGGATGAATGATCGATTATCATTGATGGATTGCTTAGAGGCCAAGTGTCGGTCGAGAAACCCACTGGTTCTCACCGGCGCTGAACTTGTTGGATCACAGATCTAAATATAAGCAATGAGTTATGACCTTTATCGATGTTATATGAATGTAGAACTTAATTGTACAGTACACTTACAGTGTCTAGCATCGTAGAAGTGAGGTATCAAGTTCGTTGAGGTTGAATAGTAAGATTAAGTCTTTAAAGGTCACAACGAAGTAGCCCAAGTCATGGAGGAAATGCGCCTCCGTGTATCTCACGGTGAATTCACTATATCGATTTGGCTTCATGTTGGACCTCTGCATATACCAAGTATATAATGTCATGCAAACCATTCCAAGCTGGGTAATTGTGACTTGGGGGAGCAATGACATACGAGCATGAACTTCCATTCCCTAGGAGGTGTCTTAATCTTGGCCTTGGCGCCTTGCTTGCGATACATTTTCGACGTCACCTTTATGGGAGCTGATGCGCTGGCCTTCTGAAGAGGAGCTTGAGATGGAGTCATAGAGCATTCTGTTTGATAGACATAGTTGTGTGATGATCGCGGCACGGAAGGGTCCAAGGTGATGTCCCTCTTGAGTCACTAGATGAATTTGTGGACGGATCCCCTAGTGTCATGATTTCTCTGTTTGAGGGCCTCTCCAATGGGATGGCCCTGAAAATGTTATTAATTTAGTCCACCTGGACCTTCACAAAACCGGTCCCTAACTTGCTGTGGTGCACCAACGTCCCTAGCAAGTATGGATACGCCAAGCCCCGCCTAGTGTTAACGGGAATAGAGCCAACAACTCTGATTCTGAGGATGCACGGCGTGGCCTCCTACACAACGATACATGATGAGTTAAGGTATCTATCTATATAGCATTCCAAAGATGTACATTACCTGGATGTCGTCGATAGATAAGTGAGCATCGCTATGTTCAGAAAGTTGTGCGAATGTGCAGCTACTCCGACGTTGAGGGGGAATGGGTACCGTAATAACCAGGGTGGCTTGTGATTGATTGCAAACTTCTCTTAGTTCATTCCTTAATGCATCTGTCTCTCCTCGAAGTGAGGCAGTTATGTTCTAAAGTTTTGTATCAAAGTCTCGTTTCATACATTCCTTGTGCTCGGCCTTGGATCTCTTCCTACTCCTATATGCCTCGAAGTCATTTGGGAATCCCTGTCTGCAAGGTATGTAAACCCCTAGACCTCGTATGCGACTTGGGTGCTCCTTATTTCCGAAGACTGTGGACAGTATATCTCTCTCCCTGACTACTTGGAATGAGCCTTTGAAAAATTCTGTAGTCAATGTTTGTTGCAAGAGGCAATCATGCTAGTTTAGACCCCATGAAGTTATGAACCTACTAACATCTAGGTAGTTTAACATATCTTATCAGGCGTTGGGATACTTCATCGTCTACGAGGTTTCTGAAAGAGGCGATGCCCGAAGACGTGGTTGATAACCTTGCTCTTAACTAGTGTTGGGCATGCTCGTTTATGATCCTGACAAATGGTGAGGAGACCTCTAATCGGATGGCGACCTCATCCTCTATCCCCCATTGTGGGATTTACCTGTGTACCCAGCGGTGCCGAGTCTGTGGGGGGTGAGTGTTTTGTGCCTGGAAAGCCTTGTGCGCCGCACATTCTTGTTGAAATTTGGTTGTCATCTTCATCTGCACAAAGGCCTCTCATGTTTCTAGTGATACGAAAGGATACCTCATGAAGGGCGTACGATCCTTTGTCATGTACTACGTGACAAGCATGTCCTTTAAGGTCTTTCACGTTTTTCCCATCGCGAGGAGCACATGTTGTTGCACGAGTTCCTGGACTTCTGCTGGGATCTCGAACGAGTTTGAAATTTCCATCCACAACACTTTTCTCTCATCTTCTGTCAAACCTTTCTAGTTTGCTACGGTGATAGGGACCCATTGCCTTCCGATTATCCCACAAGTAGTCCAAAATGCTGCAGCTACTTTCTTTGGTTGTAGAGGGACCCCATCCGAAGAGACCTCCATGATGGTCATTCGGTCCGCTGGCCTTTTAGATACTCTTCTACCATGCTTAGTTACCCCGGTCTCCAGAGCGTCAGGCCCATTCAGCGACATCGACGATGACGACATCCCTCTTACAAGAAAAAACTAATTACAGTGAGCTATGAGCATAAATATTGGCACATGGTTGATCTTACAAGAAATAAGAACATCCAGCAACATATATTATGGCTACAATGTTTCTTTGCAATACTAATATCCCAAATCACACAGCCCAGTGTCTCAAGTTCTACAAAGTAAGTTATGGCTGGAGTCTTTGTGCGTAAGAGAACCTTTGGGCTGCCACACCTTTTATTTACAAATGAAGGGCACGACAGCCCAAAGGTTCTTTTATACCTAAGACAGCAACCAAGACTAACACACAGCATAATGAGGAGAAAGAAACAACAGGCATAACTTACTCTGTAGAACCTGACATACTGAAATATATGATTTGCTAATGAGGAGAAAGAAACAACAGGCATAACTTACTCTGTAGAACCTGACATACTGAAATATATGATTTGCCATTCCAAATAGATCTTGTGGCAATAACAAAGTGAATCACAGAGGACACTAGAGTGTGTAATTTTCTTTTCGAAGGTCTCTTTGTTATATACTATTGCTACAAGGTCTGTTTGGAACACATTAACATGTCATTCTAAATAGATCTTGTAGCAATAACACAACCCTCCAACTCACTTAGGAACAATAGCTCTAACAATTTATCTCTAAATTCATTCTTGTGAGACCCGGAGTAGAAACTCCTGGACCTCTGTGCATTCTGATTACTAGTCCCGGATCAACGCTAGTACACACGTTCAAGCAGAAAAGATGATACATTGCCAACAACGCTTTATTATCATAATCGAGATTACAGACCTCGAAGCCTTTATTACAAATGAGGTTTTAAGACCTCACACCAAACAGAAAATTCGGAAGCAAAGAAACTAAAGCAAGACCCATCAATACGCCACGGGCAATTGGTGGGAAAGCGAGTCCTAAGCATCCGGAAGAATCCACCGCATCCACACTCGCACAGAAGTCGAATTCTCCAGCTTGAGCTTCTTCATTCTCTGCTAAGGTATTTGTAGAGCAACATGTGAGTACAAAATTGTACTCCATAAGTCTTGGGAAAATGCATAGATGCAAGGCTTCACAAAGGAAGGCTATATGGTTCTTTTGCAAAAATCAGCATTTTATTTCAAATCTACATAATTACTTCAAAGGCCATTTGATAAACATCTTGTTTTTCATAAATGAAATTAGATAAATAACTTAGTGAAGGTTAAACCACCCACACTAAATCTCAGGCTATCTGCCAACTTTCAAAACTCAGGTTAAACCACCTGATCTGGTTACACCACCAGATTTAAATCATGAGAGTTATACCACTCTCAAGTTTGACAAACCATTTTATTTTGAAATCAAAATCAAACTTCTACCATGTGAATGCATTCCTTGCCCGCCCTTGACCGTGGGCACGGCTATTCGAATAGTTTATTACTCTGCAGAGTTTGTACACTTTACCCACAAGAGATAAATTATCTTAATAGTCAACATGCTTCCTTTGACATGAGACCCAGATAAAATATCACAAAGCCTTTCACCTACTCCAAGTATAGCTAGATACCACCCGCTAAGGTTTCACCACAACTCGAATCCACGAGTCGGAGCCCCCTCTTGCGCCGTATGAGTACAGTAAACCCTGTCCCTCACTATGAGTAACCAGTACACCCTGGCACTCAATACACCACTGGTGATATCTAAACTACACCTTTATAGGTTAGTTAGCTAGGTCGTACCCATATAGACTTGTGGTTGCACTGTTTTGCTCAGTTTGGACAAACACAAGCGTCGGTCCTTAAACGACCAGGGTGGTTCATTCACAATTCGAAAAAATTCTCGTGCTAACTGCACCAGCCAAACCTTCCATCCACCCTTGTCAACTTTTCCCTTTGAAATTCATTTTTACTTTTAAATTAACAGTGGTAACATCCATTACCACTTTTCAAACAAATCATTTAACAATGGTAACATCCATTACCAATGTTCAAACAAATCATTTAACAACACATTTAGCAAACATGCTACTTGTTTGAGCATTATTACATTGATTTGCTACGCTAAGCATTTGCTAATATTTACAAATTCAACAGATGTAATACTAACTCATTATTAAGTCAAAGGGATATCCTAAGTTGACAATGGTACAAGTTAAACAATTTTCAATGGAAGGTATAACAAATTGGGTATTTAACTAAATTTTCTAAATCAAATTATCACTTGATATAACATAAGCATGCAATAATTTAAAATAACTACCTAATCATTTTATAAATCATTTGAGCAAGTTGATCAAAGAAAACTTGCAAAACATAGGATCAAAATGATCAAAGGAGACTTGCCTTCCTGTGCTGGGTTGAAATTTTCCGGGCTTGCTCTTGAAGTTCCTCGGACAAATCGGTCTCTACATCGTAAATCAAGAAATCCAAATAAATAAAATAAAATAAAAAAATTCAAAAATTGAAACTAAATATACCAATTGAAAGATTAGAATTTTAGATGAATTTAGAAATTTGAATGGATCAATTTGGATTTAAAATGAGCAAGATATGGCTGTTGGAAGATTTAGAATCAAGAAAAAGGAAAAGAGAATTTCTGGAATTAAATTTATACCGAAAATAAATTATGACGTCAGCATGGATTTTCTGGGAATTAATTTACAAAAGTAAATTCTAATTATGACGTCAGCAAGGGAATTAATAATAAATTACAGAGGTGACATGTGGGTCACCCACGGTGGACCAAGTCCACGGACCCACAAAATTGCGACATGGCGGACCAAATCGACACGTGGCATGCGACGTGGCGATCTTGGCGTGGGACGCGACGGTTTTCCGTGGCGTGGCGCTGGCGTGGCGAACACGCGTACGCCACGTGGCATGACACGCCGCCCGGGCGGCGTGGCTCGGTGGAGCCGGTGACTCGAGCGCGCCGCTGCGGTGCGAGAAATGGACGGTCGGGATTGAGACGTGTGGCGAGATCCCGAGCGTTGGCTCAGATCTGGATGAGCGGCGGTGATGAGGCGGCGGAGACGCGGGCGTCCGGTGGATGGATGCCGTGTGGCGCGACGCGGGCGACGGGGCCGAGGCGGTGCGGACGTGGACGGCCGAGATGAGGACGTGTAGGCGCATCCGAGCCATCGAGGAAATAACGGTGGAGATGGCGCGGTGCGAAGGCGGGAGTTCGGGCGATCGACGACGCGTGTCCAGGCGCGTCGCGCGGCGTCGCGCGACGCGGCGCGCGGCGAAGCCGCGACGCGGCGCGCGCGACCGAGGACGGGCGTCGCGGGCGTCTCGCGCGCGCGGACCGAGGGGCGCGAACGGAGGACGCGCGAGGACTCACCGGCGGCGACCAAATCCCACAGCGGCGACGGTTTGAACAGCGGCGACGACACGCACGCGAAGCGGAGAGAGAGGAGAGCGCAAAGGGGTGAGAGGGGTGGCGGGTCGGTTTATACGCGGCGGAGGAAGAAACGGCGCGCGTTCGCGGCGAGTTATCTGACGGTTTCGTGGCGGCGAACGGCGGAGTGATGGAGTGAGTGCGCCGACGCGGGAGCTCGGGGTTCATGAATGGCGGCGCGAACGGTCGAGAGGCGGCGGGCGAGCTCGGCGGCGCAATAATGGCGATACGCGAGAGTAGGAAACGGTCGCGCGGGGACGAAGGCGACAGTGGGACCCACGGCGGTGACCTCGCGACTGCGGTCTCGACAGTGGGGCCGCTTGTCGGCGCAAAAACAAAGAAACTCAACCTCGCGCGAGCGGGCTCGAACGCGCCGCAGGGAGCGGGAGGAAGAGAGCGGTGTAAACGATCGGCGGGAGGCATTGCCTACCCAATAAGGGTAGGTAATCCCTTTGAGGATTAGCTGCGGGAAGCCGACGGATGTACGACACGTGGCGCACGGAGAGGAGGGAGGCGGGATGGCGCAGACGGCGAGGATCGGTCCGGGCGGAGATGGACGGATGGATGGGCGCCACGTGGCGGCCGGGGAGGATTTAGAATTTAAATCTTTTATAGATTTCAGAAATCAATAGGAGGCTTTAAAATAGTCAGAAAAATACCAAATAAAATCCAAAAATTGCAGAAAAAATCACATAATTCACTGATAATGTTTTGAACATATGAAAAATATTTCCAACCTATTTTGATATTAAATTTTTATTTTTAAACAGAACTTTATATTCTGAAAAATCCAAATAAATTGAGATAATTAATTTAAAATTATTTCTTCCAAATAAAGCAAAAATTGGGATGTTACAATTACCTAGCTATTTTATCCTTAGCTGTTCCCTAGCTACAACTATTACTCCGATTTGGAGGAGGGGATATGTACGAACATTCGGCGACGCATATTATTACTACAAGACAATAGAAACAATAGCTCCAACAATTTATCTCTAAATTCATTCCCTAGCTATTTCATCTCTCGGCATGTATTTCTAACAAAAATATGTTCTACTTAATAGAAAAACACTGTCTAGATAGATCTAACACAAATATGTTCTACTTAACAGAAAAAATAATGCCTCAAATTATTTCTACAAGAATTGCTAGTGCGACAAAAAAGACGATGAAGCAAAAAGATGAAGCAAATCCATATCTTTGACTGGAACTAAGGCGATAGGGAGGAGAGGTAGTCGAACCAGGTGCGACGATGGTGAAACCGGCGGGGGCGATGACAGATCCAGCAGGGGTGACGATGGATCCGACTAGGGGCGACGGCGAGGTTGTCGATCTTGTTAGGGGCGATGGTGAGCTAAGGCAATAGGGAAGAGAGGTGAGGAGGTGAAAGGATGTGACCTAGTAAGTGAATGAGGGTGCAAATCCTAGATGGGCACTACTTATAGGAGGAATTATCACCATCTATGATAGTCCTACTTTCATCAGAAAATGCTACCCATGCCCTATGAAAAAAGCAAGCTTCGACTACATACAAATTAACTTCTATGACCACAACCATTTCAACAACGGTCACGACTGCTGTTTTGACCATGTCTTCGACTGTAACTTCGATAATGCCTTTGATTGCAGCTTCGACCATGCCTTCGACTGCAGCTTCGACCATGCCTTCGACTGCATCTTCGACCATGCCTCGACACAATTAGCATAGTTAAGATTAGTTCCAACAAAATATACAATCATAGATGTAATTATTTCTTAATAACTAAATCAATTACAATAGAATAATTCCTTAATTACATGCCGAGTTTCTTATAATTACATTGGAATAATTTTGAAATAGGTGTTCGCCGTGTGAGACTATTACACTTGGCTATTTCCTTTTAAATAAAGCTCTTCACGATAGTCGACATACATATAGCTTAGTTCATTGCTTGGTTCTTCCTAGAGCCTGATGTGTCTTCGAATGGAGGCAACTCATCAAATTGATTGTACTCTTCTTCCTCATTCACGATATTCTCAACTCCGATAATCTTTCTTTTTCCATTAAGAACTATGTGGCACTTCTTATTTGCCAAATCGGTTATATAAAAAACTTGAACAGCTTGCCTCACGAGTACAAATGATTCATCTTTTTATCCTACATGTTCAAGGTCCACAGTAGTGATGCCATACTTGTCGACCTTCACACCCTGTGGGAGTTGGACCCAATGGCACCGAAATAGAGGGATCTTGAAAATCACGTAGTCGAGCTCCTAAATCTCCTCTACAAGGCCGTAGTAGGAGCTTGGGCCAGCTGTATTGAACTACTCATCACAAAATGCATCTATGTGGACATCTGAGTTCTGGACTGTACTCTTTCTGTCCTGATTTGTTGAATAAAATATGTACCCATTAATGTCATATCCTTCCCATGTCACAATTGTAAATTTTGGCCCTTTTGCCAGCCATTGTAGCATTTCACTTGATGACCTCCCAGTGAATTGCACCCTCAACCTTTCATTGAACCGACAGTTGTGCTATCTCGTGATCCAAACCTCCAACTAGCATAGATTCTCTTGGCGTAGCATGTCCTTGTGCTCTTCAATATGCGGAGACACTTCAGTCATGTGTTGGAAGACCATAAAATAGGCTTAAGTGTGTATATCCAGATCGAGAGTTATTGCTTTCCTTCCGATGGTCCTAATACCCTTTGACCTCCCCTCATAACGAGATACAGGTACACCTATCGGTTCGACCTGAGCCATGTAATTGACGCAGAATTCAATGACCTCTTTTGTTGCATAACCTTAGATGATGCTGCCCTCTGGACTAGATCGATTGCATATATAGGACTTAAGAATTCGCATGTACCTCTCGAACGGGTACATATGACATAGAAACAAGGGGTTGTATATCTTTATCTATTTCACAAGGTGGACAATAAGATGGACCATGATGTCAAAAAATAATGGAGGAAAATACATCTTAAGATGACATAGAGTCATCACCACCTCGGTCTACAGAGCATCTAGTCCATCGAGGTCGATGACCTTCTGATCAATTGCGTTAAAGAAAAAATACAACCTCATGATTTTCACTCAAACCTTGTTCGGCAAAATATTTCTAATTGCAATAGGAAGTAATTGTGTCATTAGCATATGGCAGTCATGAGACTTCATACCAATTAATTTTAAATCTTTCATTGAAATAAGTTTCTTCATGCTGGTGGAGTGACTAGACAGAACTGTCACACCATACAAGCATTGACACAGTTCAGTTCTCTCGGACTTAGACAGTGTAGCAAGTTAGGGGAAGGTACGTCCAGCCTTTATCGGTCTCAATTGGTACTAACTTGGTCCTGATGTTCATAGTGACTAAGTCACGCCGTGTGTTGACACCATCCTTTATTTTATTACGAATATTCAGTAAGAGACCAATCAAGCTATCACATATATTCTTCTCTACAAGCATGACATCGATGCAATTGCGAACTTCTAAGTGTTCCTAGTAAGGCAAGTCCCAAAATATTGATCTCTTCTTCCACATGTTCTTCTGATGGGTCCTCAACCTACGTCCCTTTCCAAGCACAACATCAATATCCTTGACCATATTGTAGACCTCTTTTCCACTAAAAGGCCATAGTGCCGAGTCATCCTCTTTTTTTCGTCAAATTGTTTCTTCATGTTGCAGTATGGGTGATACTGTGGAAAGATACAATGGTGACGCATCTACATAGTTTTGTGTGAGTTGTTCAACCACACACTTTCAGTATAATCTAAACAGTATGGACAGAATTTGGTTCCTTTTGTACTTAACCCCGATAGGTTACTAAAGGCAAAAAAATCATTGATGGTGCAGAACAACATGATGCGCAGAGTGAGGTTTTCTCATTTGTCCACATCCCATACCTGTACCCCTTCATTCCATAGTGTCACAAGATCTTCCATGAATGGTGCTAGGTACACATCAGTATCATTCCCAGAGTGCTTTGGCTCTTGGATAAATAGTGGCATCAAAATGTATTTCTGCTTCATACACAGCCAAGGAGGAAGGTTGTACATGCATACATTCACGGACCAGGTGCTATGTCGGCTGCTCATGTTACCGAAACGATTCATTCCATCTGTACTCAACCCAAACCTTATATTCCTCGGTTCTGCACCGAAATCTACAAACATCCTATCAATGTTCCTCCACTAGGTATAATTAGCAATATGTCTTATCATTCCATCTTTCTTACGCTCCTTCGAGTGACAATGCAGAAATCTTGCATCCTTTCGGTTCGCAAATAAACACTTCAAACAGGGAATTATAGGTAGATACCACAACATCCTAGCAGGAGATCCTTGCTTCACCTCAATGCTTTACACACCAAACAAACATGTAATTTTCCATACTCTTTATGGTAGAAGATACAATCATTCGAACATGCATGTATTTTTTCTACTTCTATTCTCAATGGACAAAGAACCTTCTTAGCTTGGTAGGTGGTTCTTGGCAACACATTTTCCTCTAGAAGGATGTTCGCTAGGAAACCTAACAACACCGTGAAACTCTTATCGGACCAACCATTGCTTGCTTTCAATTTCAGCAGTTCAAGAATAGATAACAACCTTGTATATTGTGGCCTGTAGCCAGGAAAGAAAGGTTTCTCTAGGTCCTCTAGCAAGCCCTTGAATTTACCAAACTCTCTCTCACTATAGTTTCCTTCTGGATCGTGTAGCATCTGATCCAGATTATCATCATACGACCTATCCTCATCGAAAGTACAGTCCACAACTGGCATATCATTGTCTCCCTCGACGATGTTGTAACAACCTTTCTGTATAATCTTCTCTTCACCGTGACTGGTCCAACATGTATACCCCTTTTTGAAGCCCCTTCGAATTAAGTGGGCCTCGATCTGCGCTGAGTTGGTAAACATCTTCATATTATCACAATCAATGCATCGACAATATATATATTCCATCCCTTTCTTCAACATATTCTGCTTCTTCAACATAGTCTGCTTAGCTATTCTTCTAAAAGCAGACGCACCTAGGACTGTAAAAAAAGCTCGAAGCTCGCGAGCTAATCGACTTCGGCTCGTTCTAGGCTCGGTTCGAGCTTTAAACGAGCCGAACTCGATCTTGATTTTGAGCTCGCGAGCTTCACCGAGCCGAACTCGAATAGTTCGCGAGCCTCTATTCGAGCTTAAATAGTAATACATATTAATTCTTACCAAGCTTACTCAAGCCAAACTCGAGCTCGAGCTTGTCTTATTATTGAAAATTAGTGTGTATTTGAATTATTTTGACTATTATCGAGCTTATTAGAGCCGAGCTCGAACTTAAATTTTTCTTATTATTGAAAAACAGTGCATAATAAATTATTTTAATTGTTATCGAGCTTCAACGAGCCGAGCTCGAGCCTACTCGAGCTTAGGCTGAGCCGAGCTCGAGCCCAGGTCTAGACTCGGACCCCAACTCGAGCTCGGCTCGAGCTTCTACCGAGCTCGAGCCTGAAAGGCCAAGCTCGCTCGAGCTCGGCTCATTTACAACCCTAGACGCACCCTTAATGTACTCTTCGCTCACATGATTTTCAATATACATCTAGTTTCAGTCCATTTACACTACACATGTAACAAATTAGTATCAAATAGATTATTAATGTTACCATAGCTAATTAACCAGCCTAACTACTTACACACATAATTATCATTTACCTAAATAAATTGTCCATATCTAAATTAAGTAGCTAGCCACATATTTATAAAGCAATATGCATGCATGTATATATGTATATGTATATGTATGTATATATATATATATATGTATGTATGTATGTATGTATATATATATATATATATATATATATATATATATATATATATATATATATATATATATATATATATATATATATATATATATATATATATATATATAAGTAAGAATATGTTGAAGTAAACTAGGAGTACTAACTCATTCTTAAATTGGAGAAAACTATCATCTCTCACTATACCTAGCTATCTCTCTTTATTACAAGGTATATAAGTTATTAGAAGCAAATACTAATACCTAATCATGAAGAACAAATCGATCTACAAGCTAGATTTACAAGCGGTACGTTTTCACCAAACTGCCCAAAACCAATTGCCTCTTTCAATGCAGCGCAATGAAGATAGATATGTCGAGATCACGCTGGCTATTTAATAACGTGGCGTATCCTAGACGGTTTTAACCACAAACCGTCTATGATATGACAGTTTATAGTAATAACGGTCCGTGAACTTTCACATACGGTTACTAATATAAGCTGTCGATGATGTCTACCATTATCACAGACAGTTTACATCAATAACCATCTGTGAATTATCACAGACGACTATTGATACAAATTGTCTATGATGTTTTGCATTATCACAGATGGTTCATATTAATAACTATTTGTGAAAATATCGCAGACGATTATTCATATGAATCGTCTGTCATAGTTGCGTATCACAGATGGTATACGGTCACGCTTGTAAAATCGTCTGTGATAATTACAGTATAGACGGTTCTCTATAAACCATCTGTGATATAGCCATTCAGTATAGCCTCTTTTGTAGTAGTGGGTACCAGCGTTCACGGTATCAAGAACGAAAAGGATGAATCTCATAGAGCTAACCAAAATAACAACGTTTAAGCAACCATAATAAAAGAGAAAAGATTTGGTGAAACCAACTGCAAATTCTTTAAACACAATCTTTAAAGAGTACATAGGATTGTCGTTCAGTCACAACCTTCTCGAACCTTTTAAAACACTCGGATCCTTGCCTTATACAAGAATCTAATGCTAAAGAATATCTTAGTCTCTAATCTACTCATACGCTCTCTGCTTCAAATGAGTAGACCTGATTGTTTGGTTGCTTTCTATGATCACCCCATGATTTATATAATTTATTTTAACACTTTTCCAATGTAGAGTAGGAATCTTAATCTAAATATGAATAGAAGTTTTAATCATAGTAGGATTTATTTAAAACCCTTCATAGCATATATTTCTAAATCGTAAAAAATTAGATACAAATTACTCTTACCTCAACGGTCGAAAAATATGACGTGTACTAAGATGTTAATGGTTGAAAAACGAGAATTCCATTCGACATACAGGGCATGTTCTTTTTTGTTGCGGCTTTTGGCTGCGGTTTGTAATTTTTGGGTTGTTTGTGCGAGAGATTACAGAGTAACAGAAACTCACATGTGTTTTTTGGCGATATAAATGAAGTCAAAGTATGTACTACAACTAACTAGTAGATTTTATCTTAAAAAATACCTCGTTTAAAAAGTAGTTATTATAGAAAAGTCGAAAACAGATTTTAGAAGCTGAAAAAAACGGGACCCAGTCCGTGGCACCTAGACTCATGCCGCCCACCTCGCTGCCGCGTGCAACTGGTAGTTGGGAATCAGGCCGTGAGCCCGTGAACAGTTAGCAAGAGCAGGCCGAGTCACACGTTTAACATTATTAGTTCAGTACGGACCTTTACCCACTTGCGGACGCCATCGACCTTGCCCAGATTTAACATTAGTATACTTTTTTTTAAGGCAGGGTATTACTGGTGGTTAATGTCATCAACCAGGTTTAACATTAGTAGCTAAGTGCTAATATCTATTTGGTTGATTCGCGTGTGAATTTTGTGAATGTACGAGAGCGTTAAATCACATGCTTAGCAGTAGACACTAGCATACGTCCAAGCCTATTGCGCGCACGCTGCTAGTGCCCCATTTTTTCCTTTTCTTTCTTTATTTCATTTAGCTGCAGTTTTTTTCTTTTTGCCGTGTGCGGTTTTTACCGATATAAATGAAGTCAGTAAAGTATGTACTACAATTAACTAGTAGATCTTATCATGAAAAAATATTCCGTTTAAAAGTTAGTTACTATAGAAAAGCCGAAAAGCAGCTTTAAAAGCTAAAAAGAACAGGGCCGTAGTAACTTTTTCCTCATTCTCAGATTTCCCCACTATTGTTCTATTATTTTTTTATTTTGTTCAACTAATTGCCTTAATTTGTCTCCCACCGGTCAATACACCTTTCCTTATCGTTGAAAACATGTGTCGTCGATACGAGACCGGACAATAAACTTAGAAGCACCCACATCGGATGTGGAGACCACCAAGAATACAGAGGGACTCAAGGAGAAGCACATAAACGCCCAACTATATTCAATGAGTGCCTAAGACCATCTCCAACGTTGTGTTTTAGCCGGTTCAAATGAAGAGAGAGAGAAGGCATTGAATCGATTCAATACATTAGAGAGGTAGATTCCAACAAAAATGCATAAAACGAACTCTACTTAGGAGTCGATTCAAAGCATTAAACCACTAAATAGGAGAGAGTACGGTTGAGAGAATATTATTATTTTATGGTTTTTTAATGTAACGTAGGTCTCACTTATTAGTAGGAATCGGTTCAATACATTGGAGAAAAACAAACATATGCTTACGTGGCATTACATTGAATTGACATTGGTTCAATACATCAAAGATGGCCTAAGGTTACCAATGCCCCCTCCCATTACAAGAGATCCAATTTATAAGGGGAGAGGGGGTGTGTGAAGTTACAAGTTTGCTCTCGAGACCTAATTTACTCCTAAAGGTATTTACGTTATTTTTCCTTATGTGGTCCCGTCTCATCCGGGACTCTAGGGATGGTTCATGGCAATCTCTAAACTCCGTCCGAGGTTGGCCCCAGACCTCCCCCGGGGTCAGCCTAGGAATCCTCCGGGATTGGTCTTGCGTGTCACAGCCTAGCTGTTTATTTCAAAAGTTTCAGTGAAAAACATTAATTTAATTCAAAATAAAACAAGTGTTATTTGGTTGCTTAAATTTTGAAGATGTTATTTGCATATTTCCATTTTTAAAAGGCTTTTCTTTTGAAAAGTAATTTACTTAAACACATAAAAAAATATTATTAAATAAAGGGCAATTTCAATTTCTGTAAAATTCTATTTCAAATTAACTAGTTTAAAGCATTTAGCTTTGTTTGGATTTTTTGTAAATTTCTTGAAATTTAAAAAATTAATTTCAAAGCTAAAAAGTATTTTTTGTAAAAATTTAAAGACCAACTTTAAGTTGTAAATATTTTTCCTAGTCCAAATATATTCAGAAATTTCTGTGAATTCTTTTGAATTTTGGACTTTATTTGCTATTTTCAAAGAGTTTCTAAAGCTTCCTAGCTTTGTAAAAATTAAAAAAGAAATTTTAAAAGCAACTCTCCCTTGTACCAAGACATGTCCGGCCCAGATTGTCTCCTCGCTGTGCGGCCTCATCCCGTGCATTCATTCCCACTTAACCTTCTCTCTCTGACCGACAATCGGGATGCCTCCCTTGGACATGAGTCATTCATCCGACGCTCCACTCTATTTTTCTCCTCTCTCTCTCTCTCTCGCCAAACTGTGGAACCTACTTGTCATCTTCTTCCTCCTCTCCTTTTCTTCCACCTCTAGCTGACCTCCATTGCCACCCCTACCGAGCTCATAAATGGTGGCTGTTACTTCCCGTTAGCCGAAGCAAATGATGCCATTGAAAACCTCCATCACTCCTCCACTCCTTCCGATGGTTTTGCCCACCATAAAATCTCGTTATCACTGCCTTAGTGCGCCACTATTGTGCCATTAACTTTGGCAAGCAATCCTCACTCTGTTCTCCCCTTGGCCCTATAAATACGACCCCCCGAGCAACCGCGGACCACACCTCGGCCCTCCCCACATTCAGTTGCCTCTCCTGAGTGCCGACAGTCCTCAGCACCATGCGACCTCACCCTCTGACCTCGGCACAACTCCAGCGAGACACGGTGCACCAGAGCCGCTCCGCCCTCGCCGACCACACCGTCAAGCTTCTCCACCACCAGAGCAACACCGTCGTCGATGATCGAGCCACCTCTGTTGCCTTCCTCATTACCGGCGGTTTCCACGCCCTTCCAAGCACCTCACGAGGTATAACCAGACTCCACTCGACCTGATCACTCTTGCTTCTAACCACTATAGAGCATCCAACCACTATAGAGCATCCAACCACTCTGTAGCCTCCAACCATTTTGTAGCCTTTGACCATTTCGACCCCTTCAACCACTCTAGACCCTCTAACTCTGACAAATGTAGCCTCCGACCACTCCGCTCCAACCACTCCGATCACATTGCCGTTTTTGACTACTGTAAGCCTTCCGACCACCAAGCTTTGACCACTAAGTTTTGACCACCAAGATTTGACCACTTTGTAGCTTTTGACCGACTCTTGTAGCTATGAATTTCGACTGACTCCTGTAGCTTCGACTTCCGACTGACTACTATAGTTACGACTTCCAACTGACTATAAATTGCTTCGACTTCTAACTGGCCACTGTAGTTTTGACTTTCGACCACAGCCGCTCTCGACCACAGTCGGCATTCCCATGAATTTCCTTCACAAAAATAATTCTAGAAATTCATAATTCTCCTTTTTCTTTAGTTTCAAACTTCTTGAAGCCCGTTTTTCTTCATCCTAGCTCCGATTGAGCCCGTTCAAAATTTTAAATTTATTTAAAATCAAGATATATCTAAATATTTCTTGATTTCAAAATTTTGGAGTTTCAATTTATTTGAATTTTATTTGAGTTTAGTGAGTTATTTTGCGGGTAAAGTTGTACAATCTCTACAGAGTGTATAATATATCTTGGATAGCCGTACTCATGGTCATGGGCATGCTATGTAAAGTTTTTCATAGACTAGACTTTGTTTTTAAAAAATGGTTTACAAAATACTTTTGGATGGATGGAATCCATTTGAGAACTTTTTGGAAAAATATAGTCTGGGAGGGATGCTAGTGGATAGGTTAGTATGGGGATGGACTCCTGTAGCTTCGACTTCTAACTGGCCACCGTAGTTTTGACTTTCGACCACAGCCGCTCTCGACCACAGTCGGCATTCCCATGAATTTCCTTCACAAAAATAATTCTAGAAATTCCTAATTCTCCTTTTTCTTTAGTTTCAAACTTCTTGAAGCCCGTTTTTCTTCATCCTAGCTCCGATTGAGCCCGTTCAAAATTTTAAATTTATCTAAAATCAAGATATATCTAAATATTTCTTGATTTCAAAATTTTGGAGTTTCAATTTATTTGAATTTTATTTGAGTTTAGTGAGTTATTTTGCAGGTAAAGTTGTACAATCTCTACAGAGTGTATAATATATCTTGGATAGCCGTACTCATGGTCATGGGCATGCTATATAAAGTTTTTCATGGACTAGACTTTGTTTTTAAAAAATGGTTTACAAAATACTTTTGGATGGATGGAATCCATTTGAGAACTTTTTGGAAAAATATAGTCTGGGAGGGATGCTAGTGGATAGGTTAGTATGGGGATGGACCTATACTAACGATATCTATTTTGATTACAATGCTATTTTTATTTACTGTATTAACTTTAGCAATTTCTAATCTATTTACTGTATTTCTTTAAATACTATTTTATGCTCAACTAACCCTATATGGCTTCACTTGTCAGCCTTGCATTATTATTGCCTTTCCCATGTAACTTGTGGAGTACATTTTATGTGCTCACCCTTGCTTAATTCTACTACTAAGTGGAGGATTGCTTTGACTTCGGTGAGGATCAGGACGTATAGGCTGTGTCTTACTGTGCCTATAGGCCTACTCTTCCGAGTTGGATTTTCCTGGTGTTCGCCAAAGGGCCATCGCTCCACTCGGCCGATTTTGGGTCGTATTGGAGAGTTCACTGTTGCATAGAAGGACATGGGGGTCATGAACAGTTACAAAGTCAAGTGACGACCGCCTAGGTGTTGAAGTTACATAGAGGCATGGGGTTGGGACTTAGCCCAAAGAAATGTCTCGCGAAGTCAGTTCTCGATCTATGGCATTTAAGAGGCGAAGATATGCATGGAAGTTCCAAGCTTGACTCACTTAGGTACAACCACCAAAGGACGATAAAATCCAAGGCTGCGAAAGGTTGACCCATTCACATGCTAGAAATAAGCTCCCATCTTGTCAGTTCAAGACGCATGGAGTCCTTGGGTAATTAGGTCATTACATGAACTCGTTGGGATCGGCATGGATATACCACTAGTTTAAGGTGCAATGGAACTTCACGGCTCATGAAGCCGACTGTGGCATACACATTCTTATGCGCAAGCCCGATTGGCGATGCTGAGTTGGGCGATATCTCAAGACGTGACCAATTGATGCATGCCAACACGTCGAGATGTTCAAGGTAGGTGAGCATACCCGAGACTAGACTGATGAGGTTCGACCTTCAAGGTGAGGGGATACGCGCTAAGTCATTGCCTACTCGACCTGTCGAGGCACGGCACTAGAAGCATGGAACCGTGTGTAGCAGCCTAGCTATTTATCTCAAAATTTTCAATAAAAGTAATTAAAATTAAAATAAAAACAAGTGTTCTCTGGTTGCCTAAATTTTGAAAATTTTATTTGACTGTTTTCAGCTTTTAAAAAGGCTTTTCTTAAAAGTAATTTAATTAAAAAACATACAAATATTATTAAATAAAGGGTATTTTGAATTTATATAAAAATCCTATTTCAAATTAATTATTTTAAAGCATTTGTCTTTTATCTGGATTTTCTGTGTTTTTCTATATTTTAAAAATCAATTTCAAAGCTAAAAAGTATTTTTGTAAAAAATGTAAAGACCAACTTTACAATGGAAATATTTTTTTCTAAGTCCAGAATTTATTTAGGAATTTCTGTGAATTTTTCTGAAATCTTCATACTTTATTTGCTATTTTCTAAGTGTATTTGAAAGTTCTTAGATTGGAACATCCAATACTCATTGCCTAATTCAAAAGATGTGTGGTGGAACATTATCGATGAACTGATGGAACATCGAAACTAAATGCATGAAATATTTTGTTTTACCTACTGGAACATCTAATACGCACCAGATTCATTCTCTCTACCTAATTCAAAAGATGCATGGTAGAACGTCCCTGATGAACTAATGGAACATTGGGAACTAATGTGTGGAATAATTTGAATTTTCGGACTACGAATAAAAATCATCTCAAATTGCGTGTGTGGACTTGGTGCAGTGGGCTAGGAGGTGGGTAGCGCCCGACCAGTTGCCCCTCAAGTAGTATATAGTTGCTCTCATAGCGCTTGGCTACCTTGGTAAATTGGCATCTTCAGAGAGATGTAAAATCCGCCAGTACTACATGGCAAGCAGGGCTGCATAGGATGTAGTTTAAGTAGAGTTGCTATATATTATGAGAATGGTTTTTTTGCATAAATCATTCAAACTTTTAACCTTGTGATTTGGTTAGAGATTCATGCTTCTGCTGGCCCATCAGTCCGCCACCAGCGGTTAGAATTAGGGTTCAAGGTTCACCCAAGCTCCCGAACTTATAGAGAGGCCAGGGGCATGTTGGATGAGGGCGGTGTGCGACAGAGGCCGTAGAGGTGACAGGAATGACGAGGAATTAGGAGGCGCGTGTTGCGTTGGAAGATCCCATGGTGAAAGTCGTTGGAGACAATGAAGAAGTGCAAGTTGGCAGCAGCGTTAGGAGAGGAGGACGAGGCATTGCCGCACTAGGGGAAGAGATAGCGGTGGCTGCGGTGGACCTCTGGCGAGTCCCGTTGGTGTCCACGAGGTCCTATGCCGGCAGCGGCACAAGCAAGAGTCAGGGCGCTGCCATGAGCCCATGACTGCTTGATCGAGAATAGGTCAGAGGGTGGTTGGAGAAGGGAGACAGAGGAGGTGGGGAATTAGATTTGGATGGTTAGATCTTGACTGTTGGATCTTCATCTGACAGCCCAAAATTCGAATTTTTTTTAAAAAAAAATCTGTTGCATGATACGTAGACCCTAGTTTAAGTAGGGCATAAAGAGCAAGCCAAACGTGGCCACGAATAGCGGAGGAGGCCGAGACGCGCGCGCGGGGCGTGTCTATCGCGTGAGAGAGAAGAATAGCAACGAATCAATCCCCATCGTAGTATGTATTACAGTTCATTGAATCAGTTCGCAACGCAGAAGGATCGATTCGTTGAAGCAATTTGTTGTTGTTCAACTCAACAACACCTTAAGAAGCAAGCGTTAGAAAATAGAAAAGCCTTCGGCACAGAATGGTGATGCGCGGAGTTCTTCCTGGCTTTAGTGTTAGAAATATGATTAATATTTTAATTTTAAATTTTACTAGAAAATAGACACAGTAAAAAATTAGTTAAAAGATAAACGAATATAACAGCAGACTACTTATTGTACTTCAGAACATACACAAGAAAAAATTTATAATAAAATTGATCGATTGCGCAAACGACTTACTGTTAGACTTGATTAAAAACGAGAAGTAGAGCATGCTTGATACAGTGCATAACGTAGATAAAGCAGAGCTGGAGCGGCCGCACGTGTTGCGCTGCACAAAAACCTTATTGTCACTAGTGCAATTACTCTCTGCGGTAATGGGTTGGAGACAACCGCTCTCCCTTCTTTGTGTGCATGCCGAGAAGAAAAGCCGGTAAGGTTTGGTCGCTTAACACCTAGTACAACTTCACCAGAGAGGAAGAAAACAATATGAGAAAGAAATAGAAGAATTTAGTTTACTAAGTCTGGACGTCTCTAGGTCTTTTATAGATGTACAAATTACCCTCCAGCAACTGACGCCATTAAACTGAAATAATTCACTTGTAACTGCTAAATTCTTCACTGATAACTGCTTATGTTCAAACCAAATAATAATAATTAGGTAGTTTCATGACCTGTTAAAAGAAGAGAGATGATGCACAATTAAGTAAAAATAAGATAGATTTAGTCTGCCATGTGGCACGCCATAAGTCATAAGTTATGCGATTTTTCATGTGAAAGTACATGAATAAGCGCACATGTGTGTTTAAACAAAACCCTCTTAATGCTATTTTCATCCATGTGTCATATAATTTAAGAAATAACAAGGATTTTATCTTATAAATTAGTTTTCTCTATTTTATCTTTACAATATAATACTAAACTATATGTACTTTAAAATTATAGATATTAGATATATCTAACATTTAGTGGCTTTGGTGTCGGCGCGCTGCCCCAGCTACACTAGGTGGTCTACTGGAGTGACATCTATTGCATTGCTAGTTTGCTGCCGCGTAGGGGTGGCAACGAGCCGAGCCAAGCCTGGCTCGGCTCGTGAAAACTTGGTGGAATGGAGGCTCGGTTCGGCTCGACTTGGTTAGGATATCAAACTTTTTTGTGGGCTCGGTTCGGCTCGTGGTGCGGCTCGAGCCAGCTCGCGAGGGCTCGCGAGCCAACAATGCAAACCAACAGAGTCGACAGCCACCGAGGGGAACCGTCAGCAACCAGCCAAACCCTAACCCCTTCTCGCAATCAGCCAACCAACAGTATACCCCAGAGATTCATCCCACATAGCCAATGCCCAACAATCAATCATATCGGGCCAATCTAAAGTATAGCCCAGAGAGCAGAGGTAGTGAGAAGAGAGGAGGCTTACCGACGAGGACGGCGACTGCGTGCTACCGTCGGCCGAGGCGCCGAGCCACCTCGCTAGCTGCCACCGGGTACTCCCCCGGCATACGGGCGGCGTCTAGCCGGCAGTGGCCAGCCGAGGCAACCCGCCTCCCAAGTCCCAACCCAACACCTCGGGCAAAACCAAATAAAATTAGCAAGCCAAAATCGGTAGATCGGGGTAGGATTTGGAGAAAAGCACCAGATCGGCCGAATCTGGCCATGGCTCACCAGGCGGTGCCGAGCGGCAAGGCGGGAGCGGCCGGGCCGTGGCTCACCAGACGGCGCCAAAAGGCAAGGAGGCGCAGGAGGGGGAAGCTGCACCGGTGCGACGCGGCGGCGTGAAGTGAGAAGCGGGGCGGAGGAGCTGAGACCGAGCCACCTAGGGGAGGCATGGAGCCGGGGACGGAGGACCCGAGGCGCCGCGTCGACGCCGCCGAGGGCAAAGAGTCGGGAGGGGCGCGTCCGCGCGTGCAGCGTGAGTGGAGAGAGGGAAACCGAGAGGGAGAGCCGAGTGAGTGGGCCAATGGGGAGTTGGGGACTGGGGAAGGTGAGGACTGAGGAGGGTAGGAGGCATAGGCAGACAGTTCGGCAGGGGAGGAAGAAGCTGAGGGCCTGAGGCCGTGAGAGGTGTCGGGCCGTCGGTGGAAGGAGTTGGGCCTATTTGCGCCGAGCCAACCGAGCCGCTCGCGAGCTGGCTCGGGCTCGGCTCGTTTAGACCCTGAGCTTTTTTGCTGGTTCGGCTCGGCTCGTTTCATCCATGAGCCGAGCCAAACTTTCACGAGCCCGAGCTTTTTTGCCAGCCCTACTGCCGCGCCACCAAGCATGCATCTGCGATACAAGTTACACGGATGTTTGATCCTAGATGATACGTTGATATCTAGTAATAACGAACAGAAATAATTGTTGAAAAAGAGGATGTGTGTAACTCAAAAATTGATCAACATATTGACACGGAGTAATATTGATCAAAATAGAATTATAGACTAAAGATTCTCCTAGTTACATCCTAGTTCTAAGCTAAAAGAAAAATATATACAAAAAGTAGTAAATGTTGGTGTGTATAAATTTTTCTATCAACTAGTAGTCTAAAATAGCTAATTCAAATCTTAAATTCATCATGTCGACTCGACATTTTCCGGATAAAATACCTGTCCGTCCTCAAGTCTTCTGATATTCAATCTCCTGTTGATGTTTCACTTTTCCACATCAGCCTTCCTTACTCGGCTTTTCTAGATGTTTCTAGCACGATCAATCCTGACTTCCAAATCTGACCTGTCCTTTCTTTTGATTATGCCTAATCCCATATTAATTTAGTCGACTATTTTGTCGACCAAAATCTGACGACTACACTTGCTAATCGAATTCAACATGAATATATGATTTAACTTTTGTTTTGTTCGTGGTCAACCTGTTTTCACTCTATGCATATTGAGGATGGAAAATCCATTTAATCTATGCCCCCTCTGGTTTACGATATAAACTTCATTTTTATTTTGGAAATGGTAAGGTGATGTGTCTTGCACAACATTTTATCAATTGGCATTTTGATTAAAAAAAAGGGAATCATATGAGAAAGGATAGTAGGCAACATTTTATCAATGGTGTTCTCTGAACCAGCAATTGCTAGCAGGGTGGGATCTACACCCGGCGCCGGGTGGGTTCCTTCCAGGGTTTGCCGAGGTTCCAGAGACTGGCTCCGACTTTATCAGTTCTCGGTGGGATTCGTTTTTCCCGATTTTTTTTTTCAAAATTTTCAAATATAATCATTTGAAACATGCACAAGCTATTATATGCCTATCTCAGTAGCTAATGATTGCATTCCAGGGAGCATTAGTGATAAACCGGTGGTGGACCTGTTCCGAGAAATCGAAAGGTTACCGGCTGATAATCGCTAGTTTATCCAGCTGGGGTTTCTCGGCCATAGTACATTACATGCACCTGACTTCTATCTCGAGTTTTGTTGTTGTAGAGACAATAGACAAGTGGTCTAACAGAAGATTTGTTGAGCTAGAAAGTAAGAGATTGCAAGTTCAGGTCCTATTACTAAAAAATTCCAATATTTTAGTAGAAACCTCCTACTTCATCAATTTTTACATAGGTTAGCCCGTCCTTGGGTTGGTTTCTTGATCCGCCCTGGTTCAAAAAATATAGAGGTAAAAAAAATGCAAAGAAGGCTCTCTCCAAAAAAAAAAAAGGAAATCAGGTGATGTCCAAGATTGCCAGCTCTTGGATTTGCATGACAAAACAACACTTATTTCACATAATGGGATTTTGTCTTAATATTAGAAGATCCCAAAAACACACACACACACACATCTGAATAAGTAAAAGGGCCTCCTCAAATTGCTTCGATGGTCTCGGTAATTTTATTCACAGATTTGAGATTTCACAATTGCCGTCAAAAACTGGCGGAACACATTTGAATATGTACATCAAAACCGCACCCACAGCATCGAGAACAGACAGGGAAGGATAAGAAAAAACTGAGACAACAACAGTAGCAGCACTCCTGACTGTAAGGAGTCGTACATAACAAATGGAGACAATAGGAAGGAAAAAAACCAAGAAAAGTGAAAGTCATGATAGACTGCAAGGACTGTTGTTGCCATGGAAAGGAAAGATGCTTTCCAGATCTCAGATCCTGCACATTGTCCATGTTTACTATGATCAAGGCGAACGGTACACAACAGTATATATATATAGAAATGAACAATTTAGCCAAAAACAAATAAGGCAGGGAAGGAATAACGAGAAGGTAAAAAAAAGTGTGGCAACAAGAATACAAACAAATGACTATGAAGGTATCTCGACTAGGCGGACCGAGCGCGGAAGCAAAAATTCGGCAAAGATGGGAAAGTGTGAGGATGGATAAACACCGTCTATATGGTCATTTATGACTTCACACAGTGCAGGAACCAGTGGACGTCCTCTAAACAGTATCCAGTCAATATGCAAGTCCTGAGTTTGTCGATCCCAGCAGAGGCAAAGAGCTCTAAATATTAATTTTAGAAATTCTAGGGCGCCTTGTTTCTCCCCTGCAGCACAGCATTTGTTCTGCGTAAGATTGCTAAAAAGAACACTGCTACTTGAAAAATGAAAGCATTGGAAGGTACTGTTATGAATATTGTGTGTATTGATATGAGACTCAAATGGTCATATATATAAGAGAGTACAAGAGGATATGCCATATAGAGATAAGGCATATATGGAATAGAATACAAACTCTATATCCTAATACAACTCTATCTCCTTAACACCCCCCTCAAATGCAAGGCGTATGCAATAGCATTGCATTTGAAAAAGGAGTTAACACTAAAACAAGAAAAAAAAATCCGAAGTTCGAGTCTTGATGATATCGTCGTTGCGTGCAGCCTTTGAATAAACTGTCAAATCAAGCCAAAAAGGAATAGATAGAAACATGACGGCGCAGATCAAAGCCCGAGATGGCGGCGGCGCAGTGCACAAGAAGCGCAACGGAGGCGTAGTGCAAAAGAAGCGCGTCGGCTTTAGAAACTCGAGGCGGCGGCATCATAAAGACTTCTACGATCTGCACGCGGCTCAAAGAATAAAGCGGCGGCTGCTGCCATGCAAAAGAAAATTCCTACACTTTTATGACTGACAATAAATTTGTGGACTCGCACGGTTTAGACGAACTAAAAATTAAAAACTATGGACTTAGATGGACGCGGCAGAAGACTCACGAAAAAAAATAAACTGACTGACACAGAAAAGAAGTAGAAAACATCAGCCACCACTCGACTGCTCCCCACTCAGGCCCAGCATGAGCCCCAACTTCTTGAGCCAAAAGATGGCGCAGAAGGAGCCCGAGAAGAAGATCCTCCCCTATCTCCATCCTCTCTCCATCCTCTATCTCTCTGCCCCCCACATGCGAGCGCGAGGGGCGACACGGCCGATCTCGGCAGCAGGGGAGGCGCGGCGGCAAGCGCGCGCCGCCGAGAGGCACGCCGTCTTGGAGACCGCGGCCGCACGATCGCCGAGGAAGCCCGGAGCGCCGAGAGAGGAGAGGTGCCGTCGGGGTCCAGAGGAGCGACGAGACGACCCAAGGGCGACGGCGGCAGCCGAAGGCAGCGGGGAGCCTGGATCCTCCGGCGGCGAAGAGCCCGGCCTCGGGATCCGGCGCGAAGCCCGGATCCGACGGTGCCGCATGGGAAGCGAGGAGCCAGCGCCGCCGTGAGATCCCGCGCCCGAGCCGCAGGGGGAGGCGGCGATGAAGTCGACGAGGGCGCCGGCGGCTCGGATTTGGCCCGGAGGCGGCCGGATCCGTACGGTGCCAGTCGGCGGCGGCGGCGGCGCGAGATCGAGCGGCGCGGCGCAGAGGCGCACGCGAGCACAGGCGGACGCGACGACATGTTGGCGCAGAGGTGCGTGAGAGCCCGAGGAGGTTCGGCGACCCGAGGACGACGGCTGGCGTCGGTGAGAGGACGCGCACAGGCGGTCAAGAACAGCCGGCAACGTGGCCGCCCCCGAGAGCGGAGATTGCTTCTCCCGGGGGCAGCAGATGCTGAAGAGGTAGCCGCCGGCGGCTGGAGCGGAAGCGGAAGTAGAACGAGGTTAGGGTTTTAACCTAAGCTCTGATACCATGTTATGAATATTGTGTGTATTGATATGAGACCCAAAGGGTCATATATATAGGAGAGTATAAGAGGATATGCCATATAGAGATAAGGCATATATGGAATAGAATACAAACTCTATATCCTAATACAACTCTATCTCCTTAACAGGTACAAGGTCACTGGTTACAATAAACTGATTTTGGAATATTCACCCACTGAAACATATGTGATGCAGAAAAACCATCATTGCACAGATAAAACAGATGATGCAGAGTAGTGAGATAAAACACGTGATTACCTTTCGAAAAAGCAGATTAGATAAAGGTTCCCACTACATTATAGTGATACAATATATAACCTTCAAGCAATACATCCAAGCCAATCCCATCCTTTTATTTTATGGTTTCTTAATGTTAAGATAAATAAAATGCAAGCCCTTCCCATGCAATAGTCAATTATGTTGTTTGTCTCAGAAATTTGAAGAGAATGTGTAAGGCTGTAAGCTGAGTAATAGTTACATACTAGTATATCACACACGCTTTGCTGCGGGGTTCTTGATTGATGTTTACTTCTACTGTCAACACTCATGAAAAGATTCCTAGACTATTTATACTTTCCAAAGGGTGCCATAAGAACATGTCTTTCCATGAAAGAAATGTATTTTCATGAAACAACGCGTAAAATTTCACAAACTTCCACACTTTCAACTAAAAGGTGTCTAATCAAAGCATCTCTTAAGTATTGAAGATCTGAAGATTGATATTTTAATTGAGTTAAATCTGATGGCTACAATTTTAAAGGTGATGTGGCATTAGGAGTCAATTTTAGAGTAATGAAGGATATTGTAGTAATATTTTTTCTTCATATGAAAGGAATGTTTTTCTTTCATTCAGGAAGTAACCCTATAAACTATGACAATCATGATATTTTTCCTTTGTAAAAAGGGAACAGGAAAAAAGGGGGATCTCAGGGAAGTAGAGGGAGGGTGGTACCTTTAAATCCATGATATGTGTGTATCAGTGATACATTTTTGCGCACACGAGCATTTGGCCAAGCATCTCGCATATCACCCACAACACCATGTTCTCTGTAATGAAACCACAAGGAATAATGTCAATAAACATAGTAAAGGGGATTGCATCAATACTCAACCAAAACATAAAAGACACATCTCTCAAAGAAAATATAATATTATTAATAATCAAGGGCACGTCCGTACAAAATATTAATTCTTAATAATGTCGTTCCTTGGGTCTATTTCTCGACGGAAGCAATTAAGCAGTTAAATGACTCTATCTAAAGCCTAAATCAAACCCACATACCTTTTCAACCTAAGCTAATCAGTGATTTGTATTTTCCTGCTCGCTATGAAATAAAAATGGGTGAACACATCCATGACATCCTTGTTCTATGTTGGCAAGAGTCACCATTGCAGAGAACATCCAGGGACACATCACATATAAGGTTGTCATGGCGTCGCCTAGGCGACACCAAGTCATCCTGGTGCCCAGAGGGGGACGCCAAGGCTATTCGCCCAGCACATGAGTTAGGCAGTCGCTTAGGATTGCTGGGCGACGCCATGATCACCTGGGCGTCACCCAGCTAGTTCTGGCAGCCACCTAGGGGCTGGGAGGCTTGAATGGGTAGGGTTTCGCACGGGACACCAGACAATCCTCACTCACTCCTCAGTTTAGCCGCCTCCCTTGGGTAGGGTTTCACGGTCACACGATCTCTAGCCTGCTCCCGTTGCCGTCGCCCCTCTACACTGCGACTGCCATGCCGGCCCTCTCCACTACGAATCCCGCTTGGCTCAGGTGAGCTCCTCCCTCCTTTCTTCATCTTTCTTTGCTTCTTGCTGGTCTGCTTTCTTCTTCCTTGGCTTGCGCTGGCTCCTCTGCTTACAGAGTGCTTCTTGCTCTTTTGTAGCCTACAGCTCAGCTTAGGAGGCTGGCAACCATAGGCACAGCAGGGAGGTCGAATGCGCAGTAGAGGGAGGCCGGAGGCGAGCTGGCCAATGCAGCAGGCGGAGGGTGGCTAGGAGCTGGAGGTAGGAGGCGGTGCCAAAGGAGGCCGGGATTGGGAGCCAAAAGCCAGAGAGAGAGAGAGAGAGAGAGAGAGAGAGAGAGAGAGAGAGAGAGAGAGAGAGAGCAAGGAAATAAGGGAGAGCTCGGATGGGGAAAGCCAGAGAAGAAGCAAGAATGGAGAGGCCAGGTGATGGCTTGGCTATTTGGCCAAACAAAGCAAGAGAGAGAGAGAGAGAGAGAGAGAGAGCGGAAAGAGAGAGAGAGAGAAGAGAGAAGGAAACAAGGAGTTTTCTGAGGACAAAAGCATTTTGGTATGTTCTTTCTTCTTTTTTGTTTCTAGACTTCACTCTTTTCTAGATAAGTGCGCTGTTATAAATTGAAACATCTGATATGCTCATATGCCATTAAAAGATGTTAGGACCTTCAGTGCATTTGATTTATGCAGGTTCTGCTTATGTCTAGAGACATTGATGTTTGATCTACCATGCTTGTGGATCCAATATAGCACAACTTTGTAGCGGCATATACTACATTTCCTCCAAAAAAAAGTATTATACCCATCACATCAGGATTTCTAACATGTAAATACATTAGTATCCTACTAGTGTTCCAAATACAGGTATGCCCATATCAGAGTTTTTATTACATAAACTACATATCAGCAGTGGGAAAAGAAACAAGAGTTGAAATTTTATCCTACAGAAATGCTAGCAAAATTCTTCTATGCGTTGAAAAAAGTGTAGGTTATCTCATCTTCTTTGATATTAACATAAACAGTTGGTTTTCAAGCTGATAAGTGATAATAATAAAATAGAAAAATTACGAAGCAGATGACATATATACCCATAATAATTCTATGTGAAATGACCATGTAAATTTCGACAAAACTGTCATCCTTTACCAAGCTATACCTGGATCTGCCCAGCAAAAACCGCCCAGTCATAGACTCCTTTTGTGTTTGGAAGCCCCCACAATAGATCACAGGCAAATTGGGTGGCAAAGAAGCTATATGTTGCCATGTAAGCAAAGCACTTCGTCTGCGAGCACGAGGGCTATCTTCATCAAGATTTGTATTTACAATCTGGAAACTGAACCCAGGTGGTTCTACTCTTTTGAGTTGAAATGTGTGTACATCATGTTAAGGCAACAACCTGTTCTCATTATAATCAAGAGACTAAAGATAGAATAACATAGTGTGACAAAAGCACCATACTAAAGGATATTGCCCATGTAGCAATGCAGGGTGTGGTTGCACCCCATGAAATGCTTCCTGGCACTGAAGGAGATTCTGATAACCAGAAGGTACCACCTTCTGTAAGCTCCACCTTAATCAAAATCACAAGTAGTTCAGCTCATCTATGGATAGACACTATTTATTTCTATGTTGGCATTATAGAAACAAGACGAACAAACATGTTTCAAAGTGTAAAAGGGATAAGTAACAAAGTAACAAACAGGAAGGAAAATGATTGACCAAAAATGTCAAACCTTCTCTTTTTCATAGAATATCGTGCAGTATTCATCAGTGGTGTCTTGTGAGCCTTTTCTTGAAATCCCAAATTGCTCATAACCTGGATAAGTGCAACTGCTTGATAATCAGGATTCTCCATACATGCTGATCAACAGACTACACAGCATTGTACTACAAAAAATAAGAGGTAACACTCTGGCCCTAACACTGGCCTCTTAGATAATTAGCTAATTTTAGTTCTTCTTGGTCAAGGAAAGAACTTTTTCCTGAAGGGGCAGGAAAAATATAAACCAACAATGAAATAAAAACAAAATACAGATTTCCCTTAAAGAATTTTGTTCACTCCATCCCATGGTAATTAATCAAATAAGGACCGTATTATGTGTCCTCTCGGTTGTATCATTTTAGGTCAAATCATATCATGAAAATTATGTATAGAAAACCTTATCCCTTTTCAAAGTGCTACATCATGTATATACTTCATAAACACATCCTGTTGTGTAACAGTTGCAGATGGTAGACCCTAGCAACCGGATAAACCTACGGCAGCATTTGTTTATGGATCAGGGGGGATATTGGACTGTTCTTGTGTGCGATTGTAGATGGCTGGTATGGAACATTATTTATACATGTCCAGATGACAAGGATGACACCTACTATACCACAAATGATAAGGTACAAGAGGAGAGTACAGAGATCTAGTCGAGAGTCACTTTGAACCATGCCATCAAGTGGTTTGACAGTGGCTAGCCTACATAACCAATCATCCCTAGACCGGGAACCCTAGGGGTGAACTCTGGCAAGCTGAGGTGCCTTGGATTTGCAGAAAGCTTCTGCATGATGGCAAGTAGTGTTGCTAGCAAAAGATGATGTGTGGCTATTGCTGGACGATATAAGCTTTCAAAGGATGATCTTTACAGTTCCCTGGGGATCCTTGTATAGCTTGACGTCCCTCTAAGGCCATGGTAGAATCGGAGACTGGGAAGGGATAAACTTTCGATCCTAACACCCATCGTTTTCATCCTTTCCTAATATTTAGAAGGTACCTGTAGAGTCCTAGATCGGATATCGTGCTGGCCAAGTTGACAGATTACATATTCTAGAATCCTTGAGTATTTCCTTATCCAAGGTCCAAGGAAAAAAGGGTACACAGAAATTTGTACCACAATACATCCTAAAAGGACAAGAATATCTCTCGATTTTCCCTTTTTCCCCTTTCTCTATACATCTCGATTTTCCTTATTTTTTCCTTTTTCTTTATACCTCTCGATTTTCCTTATTTTTTCCTTTTTCTTTATACCTCTCAATTTTTCCTTTTGTTTTGTCCTTTTTCTTTTTTAGCCATCGGCAGCCAACACAGCTGTGTCAGTGGCCACGAGCTGTAGTGGCAGAAGCAGAGCATGCAAGCAAGCATCAGCAACAGGCACATCAGTACTAGTTGACTAGTTGTACAGGCAGCAAGAACTACTTAAGTATTCGGCTGAATGCATTTGTTTTAAGACTAGGTCCTTGTTCAGATGTTCTAAGTCAGCCCTGTAGGATTTGTCACTAAAAGTTTGTAGACTAGTCTATGAGAAAACAATGGTGCTATAAGCATTTCTAAGCATTGTATGAAAGTCACCTGTTTCTGAGGAAACAGAGTTCTTCCTTTCATTATAATAAAAATGTGGTTTTCTTGGATACCCAAGACCTTACTTTTTTAAAAGCAACATACCTGAGACCAATTGACATTAGATGCTACCTCCTAGCAGATTGATAGATTCATTCTTTATAATGAAGCAGCATGATCAATTCATTCGAGTAAGTGTATAAAAGTTGCACCATTATTATCAGACAATAACCAGGTTAGCATGCAAGGAGGGGGAAAATAGCGTGGAGAAAGAAAGAATTACCAGGCAGGCACTGTTGTAGGTAGTCTAGCTGCCACCTCAACCCTGCATATCAAACCTGTTATTTTAATCCTAGAACAAAATGATAAAAACCAATTGAAACAAAAAGGGAAAGAAAAGTCATACACAAACAATTGACCAATGCGAGCAACAAATTAGCCACTCTGGAGGTCCAAATCCATAGTTAAGATCCCACCAAAAGAACAAAACTACGCATCAAGTTCATCTACCGAAACTGAGCAAATCAAACCAAGCGAACCAAACAGCTCCTAGACACGGTTGCATTACCCAATCCAAACACTCCTCTTTGTTAATATAAACCTTCTTCTGACTGTCAGACATCAAGTTCCATGCGTAGCCTGTAGCAATACTACTTACACCTAACAACAGTATACACCAAAGTCACATATTCTTGGACGGGTGACCCAAATCAATTACGTGACAAGAGAAGAAACACATAGCCCAAGCTCCTACGCTTGCTTAAGTGTATCATGTATGATATCACCCCTCACCTTGCTGGGTGCAGAGGATGGTGGGGGAGTAGCTGGTGATGACGCTGACGCAGATGTCCCGGCGCCTCTCCCAGCTGTTGGGGCTCTCGCTCGGCTGCTCCCCCTCGTGCAGGTTCAGCGTCATCACCGTAATGGACATACTAGTCATCCCTCCTCTCGCCTTCGCACCACCACCACGACAATTTTTTTTCTTTGCAACACGTACTGCTTGCTGGACTCCCCTATAACGAGGGGGCAGGTTGTGGCTGGCGCCCGCGCTAGTCGTAGGCGGCCGGCAAGGAGATCGCCGCGATCTGGCAGAGTTGAAGATTTTGGGGATGGGAGGAGGGGGGTCAGGGGAACCGGGGAAATGGGTGTGGCCTAAGACTGACTGCTTTCTCTCTCTTTGCCTCTTTGGTTCTTACCCTTTTTCCCCACTTTTTTTTTCTGCTATTTTCCCCTTACCTGTCAACTTAACTCGAAAATTGAATGGTGACTTAGCCCGCTCCTTGCTATGGGTGTAAAAACATAGGCAAAATGATGTAGCTTTGTATTTGTAGCTGTGATTTTTAGTATTTAGTTGATTGTAAGGACACTTGCGATAAAACCACTCTGTTTAAAAATACTCAATCAGTTCTACAAATGATTTATAAAACTACCTTAAAAAACCACTTCTTTTAAAAGCCAGCTTTTAAATATCAAAAGACAGAAATTGTATAGAACAGGACCTAAGAAATATTGTAGCATCGACGTAATTGAAGAAGTACTATTTAGAAGTTTTTGTGGTACAATTCTAGAGTATAAGATTTATCATGTTGTGGTACAATTTTAGCTGTATTTATGTATTGAATGGGAAATCAGATGGTCGTAAGAATTGTGATATTGTGCCACCTACTGTCTCATTATTTACACTCAACTTTAGTATAGAGATAAGATTTCTCCGGTCGAACTTGTATAGAAATATGGAAATGTAACATTCTAAACAGGACCTTATTAATTAATGAGAAAAAAAGAAGTAAACGGTACTCCCTTTATTTCAGAATATTTGTCACTTCTTGACTTCTCATGGTCTCCAAAGTTAAACTTTGCCTATTAGTTTTATACTAATGCATTTACAAAATATTATAGAGTATAATATTCTGAATATATTTCTTATGATGAATCTAGCTATTCTTTTAATATGACCAATCTGAATATTTTAAAAATATTATTGGCCAAGGATTGCATATTTTGATCGGTCTAAGCAAAACTGTAAGTATTCTAAAACAGAAACATCAAGGCCCGTATGTGGGACTTGAACAGCTAGTACATAGCAAAAGGGAAATAAAAATATATTTAATTTTAGGTAGAATATATTCCCAGCCCGTATATTCTCACTTACGCCCCACCTATTCAAAGCCCAACCCAACTACTGAACCTAACACGAGCTCAATCAAAACCGTGGAATGTTTACGAGATAGTATAATTTTTTTGCGATTAAAAAAACACACACATACACACATCACCACATAAGCATGCACACGCTAGTATGCCTCCCTTAGCACAGTCTAAACAAACAAAGGCTAGAGATAAATTCGTAACTTTACAAAATTACTTCTGAAACACATTCATGTGTGCATAATAAATAGACATGATTTGAATCCTCCTGTGGATAAAGTTATATACATAACTCCACCATCCCACTAAAAATGATTGCTAGTATAACTTTATTTGATTGTTCTATAGATGTCACATTGCCTATCGAATAGCTGTCATAGACTTGAAAAATATGATCTAACGTAGAAGCTTGATTTGCACCCTACTTCAGATGACAGTTAAATATTTAAACAAGTTTTGATCCTGAAGTTTGTTATTTTCATGTTCAGTCTGATATGTGTTATGTAAATTGTGATGGTTATATCATTTGGTTTTGTACCAACACAAAGGTGGTGCTCCTCTAATTAGTTTTTGGCTTAAAATTTTAACTGTGGTTTTTAATTGAAATTACAATGTATCAGCTTAATTTTAAAAAAAAGAATAAATAGAAAAAATAAAAAACGTAATATCGTCCTGGCCAATACAAATAAATAACAAAAAAAGGTAAAAAAATTAAAATAAGTCAAAATAAGAAGACGATACGTTTTAAGTAATTTCTAATTTAAATAAACCAAAAACTAATAAAATCAGAAACTAAAACATGTCACGTAAATGCATAAGTTTTTTTTAAGGCAAGACTGCAAGAAGGACCTGGAAGAGCCTAGTTCTTTGATTGCATTGTCAAAAGTTCAGCACAGTACATATGGCTGTTCATTCCCAACCCATACCGTACAGAATAAATTGTACCGTACAGAATAAATTGTACCATTATATTTAATTCGACGGCTTTGATATTTTAACTTCAGCTTTTAGTTTCCAGTTTATTTTTTACTATTCATAAATTTCGTCTTTTTCTAAACTTTTAACCTTTTGTTGAGCTTTTTTGCCCGTTCTTGTTTTCCCCAATTTGTTTGTATTATACGTAATGGGCTAACATATTTTTTTTATATTTTTTAATTTTTTAAATTTAATTATGCTAAATAAATCTCTGTCAGCTACAATGTTGCTACAATACTTTTCAGCTATAAGCCATCAAAAATAAACCTAAATGATTACCACCTAAGGTAAAAACCAAAAAAACCGAAATCCCCCTCGGGCTCTCTGGGCTCTCTGGGCCTCTGGCTCGGCCGCTAAAACAAACAAAAAAAACCATATCTTCCCAAAAAGATAGAAGCATCAATGAGCAGGACGTGATACTGTTGAATTCACTTCAGCAGCCAACACAACCAAGCGAAAAAAACTAATGACTTGGGTGCATGGAGGATAACCAATGCATTGAGCACTCTTGCAAGACGAGCTGCCAAGCATGTAAAAACAAAATAAACCACCATCATTGCATACGGAGCTTGCATGACGCCAGAGTCAAATCACAGCTGTATCGTCTGACTAGACATTAAATGCAAGTGTCTGTCATCAAGTCACAGCCTCAAATCAAAGTGAAAAAGTACATAAACAGACGTCGCATGCCAGAATCTTTGGTAGAGTTCATATGATATACCGTCTACCAATGGATTCGAACAAGGTATAACTGGCCAGAAAACGATATTGTGCCATGATAAAGTCAGAAGAAAATGAACCTTAATTCAAACACAGTGGTCTTCTACATTCATGACGTCGTCTCCGACCAGCTAACAACTGATCACAAAATGTGCACATTTGGCAACATGATCGGCTTGTACTGTTGACCAGCTCAATGGACGCGTCAACTGCATCTATAAATGATTTTACTTCTTTCCATTGCTCGAAAAGAGCTTCTGTCCCCCACCATTTTTCCAAACACCTCGCACAGGCAACCCCATCTGTGGGCCTTGCGGTTCCCTTTCTGGTCGTTCAGGGCTCACATTAGGACGACGCAAATCAAGTGTAGCTAGTGGATTATCGCCTAATCGGGCCCTGAGAAACTTTGACGTCTTCTTTGATTGTTTACTGTTGCTACTCCCTCCTCCCTTACCCCCATTGTCTTTGGGACCAGAAGCCTTTGAAATGGTGCCAGGATCACCATCTAGACCCACATCTGTACTAGATGATGAACCTCCAGCTAATAGTTCAATACCCTTGGAAGATCGATACCCGTCCTTTGAGAGCACCTCAGCCTCTCCTTCCTGAGCCTTGTTGCTTGACTGAAGCTTCCTTACAGTGTCCAGAAAGCTATCTGCTAGCAAATCCTTCGCGTCCTTAGCAGCACTAGTTTCTGTAACATCAGGACCTTTTCCCTTCACCTTCTTTTTACGGTTGTTCTCTTTTGAGAAAAAGGTTTCACCACCACCATTTTCTTGGAGGCTTTTGAAGCGTATATTGGTGTAATAGGCATCAGCAAGTTCCTTCTGCTTCCGAGGATCAGGTAATAGCCTAGCCATTTCAGGAACAAGGTGTGAGAGACCAAATTGCTCGACATAAGAAAGATACTCTGAAGTACCAATGGCACCTTGTCGGTATTCACCAGCAATTTCTTTAAATGCAGAGTACCTATCCTCATCCATTCCTAAAGCAGCTCGCATTCTTTCAACCAGCGATTTGTTGGCGGCACGAACATCGTCCACAGCAGGCAAAGTTTGACTGCTTTGTGGTGGCTGTTGGTTTTTATTGCCACCATAAGCTGTACTTGATGATGCCTGGCCAGAGGACCCATCAGAAACAAGATTAGGTGTAGAAACAGAGTGCTTCATCTTGCTTGAACCTCCAGGATTCCATGCTGAGTTGCTGGAGGCAGGTGGCATGAACCCATTTTCTCTTGTTGATTGAGTTCCAATGCGAAGTTGAGACGAACCAGACAGAAGTAGCCCCTGATCAGGTGCAGGCCACATCTGAGTCGAACTTGAAACAGGAGGGACTTTTTCAGGATTTTCAGCGGGGCGAGACCGAGCAGAATGGAGTACTTTCACAGTGCCTTTACTCCGTTGTTGAAGCCTTGATGCAAGCGTGTTCTTAGCAAGACTTTGTAGCCCCTGTTGTGTTGAAGCAGACCCCCTGTTGTTACTTGACCCAGGTAATGGAGGGAATAATGACTCGTCCCCAAGCCTGGCAGAACCCCTTGAGCTCTGATTAAGAGCCAGTGCATACCTTGATTGCTGCTCTAAGAGGGAAGGAAATGAGGTTTCATCAGGAACAGAGTCCATCCTCGCATCAGGGATATCCTGGTCTTGAAGAGGAGGAAAGGATAACTGTTCGAACACACGACCATTCCCTGAGCTTTGGCCAGTTTCTGCTTGCCCAGAGATAGAACTCACACTTAATGACTGTAAAGGGCCTGTAATAACATTTTCAACTCGACTTGATAGGCCATGGTCTGCAGTTGCACTGCCATTCTGCACAGATGATGAGATATCCCTGTCAGCTCCATCACGGTGAACATTACGGCCCCTACCTCTGCCACGCCTTTGATCTTGCTCATTCCTTCGATACATAAAACTGGTAGGTATCTGACAATGCCAAATTAGAAAATTTAGTCCAAAGCAAATTATTTTAGATACAGATAATTACTGGTCAATATTGGTACTAATAAGACATATACATTATATAAAGGGGGGAGCTTAAGGACAAAAAAGAAAGAAAAATAAAAAAGTAAAATCCTAGAACCATGTACACACCTGAAGTGCAGCATTCCTCTGAGCACGAGACATCCGCCCACCATGCTCCATAGCATTATGTCTCTGAAGAAAAAAAACTAGTGAGTCGGTATGAACAAAAGTAACGTTGTGCCATGTCCAGTTAATGAGCAGATAATCATAATACAACTAAATCAACAGCTTAACTAAACTTGCCTTGAGCTCTGCTTCACTCTGAAAGACAACAAACTTATTGGCCAAACATGCTTCATCTTCACAGAGGAAATGATCTTTTCGAAAATGCAACTAAATTGAATTGACAAGAAAACATGAATTAGAATGCTGTCAAAAGTGTAATCGGAAATGTCACACAAGGGAGCTAGTGGCACAGATTAGAAAGAAATAAACTTGCAGCATAGGCATCAATAAGAGCTGGAGATCTAAATATATCAATTTGGGACAATATACCTCTAAATCATCATAGTTCCGAAAATAATCATACTGACCAGGATGCTGCCTGTAAGAAATCACAAGGTCAGCACATCTCATTAGTTTGTAACTATGATTTAGCGAAGGACAAAGGTTGCCTAATACCTTTGGCATATGTGGCACGAATAGTGTTCTCTGGACATATGTGTGTAAAGCTCATTATCTCCATAAAATGGGGTTTTGCAGAACTCACACATTGGATGCCCTGCAAAACCACTGCGCTCAACCTCAGAACCATCCACCTCAGAGTCACCGGTTTTTACATGGTGATTTAACTGTGCCCTTGTATAAAGCTTCTGCTCACAAATAAACACCTGCCCACCATATCGAATAGTTCGGCAAACAATCATCCCAAGAGAAAATCATAGTGTTATATTTGAAATATCTATTGCAGGGGACACAGAATATCAAAATTAGACTATGATTATGCTCAAAGTATTAGATACTCTAAAAAAACGCCAAATTCACCTACTCTTTATAAAAAGGTACAAGCAAGTAGAAGTCAGACACAGCCAAGTAGAAAGAAATTCTATAACACAACAATTCTCAGCTAGTTAGAAGTTACAACAGTCCTGTGCTACCAAAATAATCAAAATGTACATGCTTGAAATAAAGAAATTATTACGGTTGAAGGCACTAGGCAGTCATAAAAGGTTATTCATGTCTACTGTCTCCACTCTCCAGTGTGTTAAAACACACATTATAAAAACAACCTGAACTTCAATTGATAACAGAAAATAAATTAACTCAAACTACTTGATGTTCAAAAAAGTATATATCAATATCACATCCAGCATAATTGGCATAAATTTATCCTAATTATATACCGCTAGATTAGCACGTTCAACATAAACATCTGGTATGCTTTGTGTGTGACTCAAATACATCATGTTTGTGCATACAATTCCATAAAGCATATCAACTTTTTAACCTTTAAGGCAACTACAAATATGCAGTAACGGAGAGGGTGCAGATCTTTGACATGGCTATATAGCATATAGGGATAATACATTGACAATTCTAAATTTGCAATACATACTAACTAGCATGCTCCTGACAAAGCCTAATGGCATGTTATATGAAAATACAGATTTTCTGCAATTAATTTGCAGGAATACTTTAATTCCATAATCAGAAAACAGAACAAGAGACACTCATTACACAAAGCAACATCACTACATGATGGAAATCAACAAGTCTTCCACCAAGTATTTATGAAGATTTCTCTGAGCCATTACAGTGTACTTGAAAAGTTACAGCAATAGTAGTATCAACAACTAACGGTCAAGATTAATAAAGACCTTCACCGGATTGCACATACGCAAAATGAAGAGGCTCACTGAAAACACAGTGAGCAAAACATGAACACAAAGGTAAATCAGCTAGATAATTCCCAAACGTGGTCTCAGATTTCATGCTGAATTTGTTAACAAAGTACGAAACCATGAAATCCAGTGTTGGAGACACAACAATAACTCAATTTAGTGTTTCTGCCCCACAACAACTATATAGGAAGGAGAAAAGAACACATTAGGTGGCCAAGAATTTTACCTTTCTTCCCTCCAAGCAAAGATTGCACATGAATAATCTATGCTGATGGAACAAATGTCCTTTTAGCTGTTCAATGCTCCTGAACTTGCTTCTGCGCTTTGATTGTGCTGCCTGACCAACCTGGTCCTCAGTTTTGTCACATACACTACAAGAAAGCCGACACATTGCCCGTATCATCTTGTAATGGTCAGCATCATCAAAGTATGCCTGCGTATCCTCATGATACCAGTACTCCCCCACCTTTCCCTCAGTTGCCCCAGAAGGGAACACAGAGAAATCAGTGATCACTCTTGTGTAATCGCCCATGGCCTGTTAAGTGGTAAGACATGAAAGTGATGAAATCCTTTAATTTGTAAAAAGGCATGCAAATGGCTGTCACAAAAGGCATCTTTCGGTATTTCAAAGGCTTTCTAAATACTCCCCATTCTCTCTGATTGGCACTATGCACAAATCGGAATGCTGAACACCTGAACCGTGATACGCACATAAAACTCACATACAGGTCCATCATATTTCTATTTTTTTATGTAAAAGTTCACAATTGATAACTTGTGAAATTTTAAAAAGAGAGTAAAAGATAAATCACAAACACTTTCATTGTGAAAACATTAGAAGAAAAAAATTAAAGGAACACTACACATATTTTCATCTGCACATGTCTCTGTACAAATAAATCGCTGGAGAGCAATTGTGGATGACTCAGATAGGAAACGAACTTACTCACATTAATGAAGTTCACAACATATCTAGCTCTTATCAGCCCAAAGCCACTTAAATGTGCTACAAGCATATGCAGAAGAATAGTATTTACATGTGCTACAAGCATATGCAGAAGGATAGTATTTACATGCCCCCGTTGATCCCACGAAACCAAACTTATCTTACAATGCCATGTATCACAAGAAAGCACAGGAAGCATGGCATCCAATTAACTCCTAAACGCAAATCGCCAACCACTCAATCGCTTGGCACACCAACTTTCTAATAAACCAAATTTAAACATTAAAAATCATCTTCCCATCCTTCACAATGATACCAAGATCAGTTGAAATCCCAACTTCCCAGGCACCAATTCATAAGCCCACCTCATCAGGCAACAAGACATCAAAGTCATCATACGTCGTGCTATTACTCAAATCTTTCACCATCCGAACAGCAGAACGAAACCCTTACCCATATAATTCAACTAGCAAGAACCCATATTCCCACCCATACAAATCCTAACGAACCAACGACACCAAGATCCACCCGCGCACGCACGCCACAGATCAAGAACCGGATAGGCAGGAGCAAACCCTAGCGACGAACCTTGGTGACGAAGACGGAGGCGCAGTTGGCCTTGCAGATGCAGCAGCGAGAGTCCTCAAGCACGAAGCGGAGGCGGACGACGCAGGTCGAGCACACCTCGCGGTGCCCGCATGGCCCGTAGGCCACCCACTCCAGCGCGTCCGCGCACACCGCGCAGCTATCGTCCATCTCGGCCGATGGCGGAGATCGGTGGCGGCGGAAGAGGGGTAGACAGTTGCGGCGGTGGTGGCGGCGGAGGAGGAGAGGAGGAAGGGTTAGGGCGGGCAGGGAGGCGAGAAGGTTCGTGACGTTCAGGCGGTTTGTTTTCGTTTTTTTAGAGTCTCCTGTTATGTTTTTTGCGCACGGGGGGACTCCTTTGGCCTGTGAGTTGTGCCTACGGCATTGGAATTGGGAAGGAACACCCAATCTGTCTATTTATTGAATTTTTTTCCCATCTGACGTCAGGGACTTTTATTTTGTGGTTATAACCTATGGGGACATTTTTTTTACACAATTAGCCCTCTCCCGACATTGCAAACGCCAGCGACCGACCGGTGGCAATTCCATAATCGAGGGGCGTACAACAGCAATTGAGGAGCGCGGGCTTTTGCTTCCCCCAGTGCGCACGTGGAACGGGGGCCTACCCGGGAGCTGCAGTCGGAGGGCGCGAGAATGGCCGGCGTCTGCGATGCCCGAGCACGGTTACATCGCGAGATGCTTGTCGGCCTGCTGTGCGTGCATTAATTCCATCGTTACTTGCTATAACAATATTGCATCCGTGGCATACATACGCTCATGCAGCTGGAATACTAGTACAAGCTAATAGCTACTCCTATATTGGAGTGTCTTGCCATGCATGTCATCTTGGTAAATTGTCTGTGGCCATTTTCGCACTCCACTTTCGTGGATCCCGGCTATCTTCGTGTCCCCTGTCCGCAGCTCCTGGGACCCACGCGCACGCCGAGGAAGGCAAAAGCCAGTGTTCCCTGGCTACTGCTCCCCCCTCGGCGTGGAATTACCACACATCGGCCACCGGTGGGTTCCGCGGTCGGGAGGGGGCCAATTATGAAGAAACGTGTCTCCTATGTCATATCTGCAAAAAAAGGTTCCCGGGGGCCAGATGAGCAAAAAATTCATTATTATTGGGTGTTTTTTTCCATTTTGGCTTTCGTTGCTATAGTAACTAGTTTTTAAACGGTGCTTCTTTTCAAGTCAGGGTCTAAAGGTAGATTATAGTACACACTATACCGAGTTTAACTGTACTGGCCAGCATCGTATGTGACTTTTTTCCTTTTCATACTGTCTCTCATGAATAGCCAGAATTCAAAACCCATAAGCCAAAAACCAATGCTACAACCAAAAAAAATCCACCTATTATCTGAAATCACAACCCTATTTTGTGACTCTATAAAGACCTTTTAGAATTTTGAGCAGGCCTGACCAAATAGACTTGTAGGACCAAATAGGCAACAGAGGGGAGAGGGGGGATAGTGCCTTCAAATTCTCCCCAAGTATTCATTTAACCCTTTTCTCCGATAGCTACAAAGCTACGAAGATTAGGGTTGAAAACCCACTTGAAAATCATAGCAACAGAAAGAATACAACAGGAAAACACACTGTGGTCGGAATTTGACAACGTGATCGTAAGTTCAACAACATGATCGAGAGCTAAGAAAGTAGTCGTAAATCCGACAACCAGATAGAAGTACAACGTGGTCAAAAATCGATTACCGAACGGACATCACCATAGTCGAAACTGATTGTACGTTGAAAATCAGTGTAGTAAGAAGTTCAACGTGGTCAAAAATTGACTACCAGACGAAAATCACTGTAGTCAATAATCATCGAGACCAAAATCAACGTGATCAAAAATGGGTGTAGTCGAAACCAACGTGGTCGTAAACAACATGGTCGAACATCAATGAGTGGTCGAATAACCAACGTAGTTGGAACCAGTCGGCAACCAAAATGATCAACCAATATAGTCGTAAGCCAATGAGATGGTTGAACAACCAACGTGGTCGGAACTAGGCTGCAACCAAAAAATCCACGTGATTGTAACCAACGTGGTCATAAACCAATAGGTGATCGAACAACTGATGTGGTCGCAACCAATCTGCAACCAAAAGATCAACGTGGTCGTAACCAACGTGGTCGTAAACCAACAGGTGGTCAAACAACCAATGAGGTCAAAGGCCAACGAATGATCTGCAGCCAGCATGATCGATTCAGCTCAAAAACCAACCAAAGAAAACGAGGATCCGTGAGCAATCAGAAATCCCATGCGGTAAGAAAAAGCGAAGCAGTCGAAAGACTGAATGTGGTCAAAAGCAACACGCTTCAGCCTGGAACTCGACCGTGGTCGAAACCAATATAATCGTAAGACCGATCGATGTTTCATACTAAGATTTCACTGACTACTGACTGCTTTAGTTTAGATTCAATAGAATAACGAGAAGTGATCGAAAGATCTGAACGTGGTCAAAAGCAACGCAGTTCGGTCTAGAACTTGACCGTGGTCGTAACCAACTTGATCGTAAAATCGATCGATGTTTTAGACAAAGATTGTGCTGACTATTTCAGTTCATATACAAAACGAAAATAGAAGAACACACAACGATCAGAAGATTGAACGTGCTCGAAAAGTAATACGATGTGGTTGGAATCTTGACCATGGTCGAAACTAGAAGCGGTCGTAACAGTTTCGGAAGAACAGAGGAAGAATAGAGCATCACACGACCACAAGATTTAAAATCCACATATCTTATGACTAAAATATCAACTGGCCATGAAACATTGTCCGCAACAAGATTAAGGTCTCAAGAGGCTACTCCAATCTTTGATTAAAAACTTAGTAAACAATTTGAGAGCTTTTTACGATTTGACCGAATGTGCATAAGAACTATGTTCTAAAAACCGAAGATGTTGATCAGAATCACTCGTGGGTTAAAGATAGCTAGGATAGCTTTGGTTATATTCCCACCTGTCACTGCAATTCAGAGCATCAACAAGATCAAGCCCAGAACACCTCTAAATCAACAAAGGAAATGGACAGAACTGAAGAACTAATGAAAAAGAAGAATAGAGGAAGAACCAAATCGAAGCTAAGCAAACTCAATCAGAGAAGAGATGCACAAAAGCTAAATCGAAGATTGATGTATTGCTCAGATGATTAGTTTCATAGCCACTCCCCTTGGGAGGACCAAGCTCCAAGCCTAGAGCCCACATCCCACTCACTAACCTAACTCATATGGGAGGGAGGATGTAACATCCCAAAATTTTGAAATTTGAAAATGTGAAACTTTTGAATTATTTTGCAATATGTTTTATTTGAATATGGAGTTTATGGTGTTTTCCTGAGAACTTTGGTGAAGGTTCCAAAAGTTAAAAGGATCAAGAAGAAGCAAACATATTTAATTAGTAGAAAATTAAGATTTAAAATGCGAAATCTGAAAAGATGATCCAAAGATAAGAAGAGAGAAACTGAGTTAAAACTATAAAATCTCATTTTCTCCCCTTTTGTTTTCTCCCTCACTTCTAGGTGGGCCCATTCCATTCTTTTTTTTCTCTTCTCTCTCTCCCTTCCGTTTGGCTCCCTGGCCGCTGGGCCCCTGCCTTCTTTTCCTTCTCCCCACGCGTCCTCCTTTCTTCTCCCTCCGCCCGATCTCCCCTTTCTCCTGACGCTCCCTGCGCTGCGCCTCGCCTCGCTTCCCGTGGCGGACATGCATCGCGCGCTCCTCGCACCGCGCGCGCCGCCTCGCCACCGTCCACGTCCCTCCACTCGGACCGTCGCGATCGACCCGCGCCCGCGCCATCTCTGCCGCGCGCAGCTTCCCACTGCCCCGTGGTAGCCATGCGCCGCGCCTCCCCTGCTGTCGCCCACGGTTTTTCCCGCGCTGCCCACCGATTCCCTGTCTCCCCGTGAGTATAACCAGCTCCTGCGCCGCCCCTCTTCCTCTCCCTCCATGTTTTCCCCCTCCGCTCATGTGCAAGCAGTCACCACCGTGCGCCGTGCGATTCCGGCTGACCGTGGAGACTTCGGCCGATTCCGCGCTCTGGGAGCATCTAGGCGAGGTCCTGAACCCCCTCCAACGGCCGGCCGACGATTTCCCCCACCGGTGCAACCTCTCCACGGCGACCTCCTCCGCGCCGCCACCGTGCAAGTCGCCGGCCCGCCTCGAGTTCCCTCCGGCTCGGGTAGCTCGTCGGCAAGCTTCCCCAAGCCCTCTACTCCCTCCCCCACCACGCAATCGGGCCCCCATAGCCCGTAGGTCACCGGCGCCATCCTTCCTTCCCCAACTCCGGCCACCCGACCGCCGCCTATTGAAGCAGAGCCGAGCCAATTCCTCTTACCTACACCGACCTCAGGACATCGCGAAGCCACCCCCGACCTTCCCCGAGCTTCTCGTTGCCCGTACTCCGCCGGCACCGTGTGCATGCCGCACCGCCATGGAGCTCCGCCGCCGGCACAACTCAGCCTCCCCCCGGTCATCCCAACCACTCCGGTAAGCTCCTGTACCCCCACGCAAGCTCATGCGCGCCCCATCTCTTTCGTTCTCCTTTCCGATCACCGACGCCCAATTTTCCCCCACCGCCGGCCGCCTAGCTCTACCTCCCGCCCACCTCGCCGCTGCTCCGGCCGAGGCGCCACCACCCATAGCTCCCCTACCCCCTGTACATCCCATTTTAGCAGTCGCCGCCGCCTCCCCGGCCGCTCTCCGCCGGCGACGCCGCCCAGCCCGTGCGTCGCCTGAGCCTCCTCTGTTTTCTCTGCTTGGCCCCAACGATATGTCACCTCTTTTAAAATGGCCTCCCAATTCTAATCGCAGTGAGCAAACGCTCATCCGCCACCAAATCAACGTCCATGCTGCAGGTCCTGTGTTCGAGTTTCAGTGTAGCACATTTTTGTTTTGTTTTTCCTTGGCCATTTCAATTGGAAGACAAATAGGAAAAATAAACAGGGGAGCTAAACTAATTGACTAAGGTTCAATAAAATTTATGCATACCTCAAACATAGGATTACATGCATATTACTGATCAAGTGTTGGAGGAAAATTAGAAAATTTATTCATGAAAGCTAATAGAAATGTTTATAGGTATATGCTCCCAATGGGATGACAACTTAGCAAGTGAAAACTTATTAAACAATAAAGTACAAAACCTCACATATTAGTAAATGTTATAAAATTAACCCATGAAAAGTTTAAACCATAACCCATTGTTTTTATGCCCTTGTCATTAGGAGGATTCCTTTATGGCCATTAGATGATTGGAGCATTACGCGACAAATTTTATCGAATGTAAATAAGATTGCTTAAGATTTAACATTTGATCAATCACCACATATGAGCAATAATCATAGCTTGAATATTTATTGAGGTCTAATTACCAATAAAAGGCATTGATAAAGTATGATCCTGTTAATGTCCAAATTTAATATGAATCCTAATTAAAGTAATATATGATAACTATGTTATCAAGGTTTCAAATTAAAAAGACCTAAGCAATATGTGTGAATACTTTGAGGAAAACGTTTAACTAATAGCCCGAGTAATTAGGGTCACATAAAATGATACATACCAAGTTTTGCCCAGATAGCTAAATTAGAAATGAGGCTAAACCTAATAGTAACCAAAGCATAGATAAAATAATAATGACAGTTGGTATTTAAATTAACATTCCACATAAAATGACTATGGTTAGATACTCAAAACTTAATAAAGATTACACTTCATTATAATGTATGCACTAGCATTTAACATACCATCGCTAAACAAGTCTCCATAGTATATTTAATTAAGTAGCTATATTAATACATAACCCTGTACGACAAGCTTTGCCAGATAAATAAAAATTAAAAATAAAGTTAAGCTTAATAATAACAAAGGTGCAAATAAAATGGTAATGGTACCACTAATTAAATCTTGACACTAGCTTTAGTACATAATAGTATTAAGCATAATTGTATATATATAACAAGTTAAGGCCCATATGAGTGGATCCTAATTCAACTTAAATTTAGCCTAGCTATGAAGGAAGATACATGAAATATGATAATGGGATTTAAATTTGAATTAAATGCCATATATGAATAAATGTTGAGCCTCTGCTATTTATCTTAATCCAATTAATAAGTAAAGACATATATAAGAGATTATTCTTAATAAAGATATCTAAGTGTTATAATACTTTTGACTAAAAGATTTATAGAATAAGTACATATCTCATCCATCAGTCCAGTTTGCCTTTACCTAACTTGCAAGGAATACATACTCTAAAGATAAAATTTGTGCACTAAACTTCTACACCAGTCTATAGGTCTAACCCGACTCATGGAACTTCCTTGATAAATAACAAAATAATAAAAAGAGATTATTAATAAAAAGATCAAGTTATCGTATGCTATTGCCAACCTTGCCTCAACTCACCGAATCACCCATTAACTCGTAATAAAACTAAATTGAGTTTATTCGGATTTATTTGGATCTTTTTGAGTTATTTGCTTTATTTGGATTCAGTCGTTTGTCACGTAATTAGAAATCGGGAGTCGTGAAGATTCAATGGATCAAGCGAGATCAAGCTCGAAGTGAAGATAGAGACCAAAAGCTCAAGAGAAAGCATTGTGTGAGCTCAAGACAGCGGTAAACCGTGCTAGGCGAGTCAATACTTTGATCATGTTGAACCTACATTTCTGCAAATTACTTTGTTTTAAATTATCAAATTGCATGCTGTTAGAGCAACTCCAGCAGGGCCCCTACTTGAGCCCTTAACCCTCATATTTGAGGGCTTGAGGCAAAAATGCAACTCCAGCAGGGCCCCTACTAGAGCCCTCAAATTTGAGGAGCCCCTCAAATCCCCCCTTCACCCCTCATTCCCAGGGGCCCCCTACTCTGGCTCTCATCCTCACGGTTTCTTCCGCTCCTGAAACTTCCCGCCTCCCCAAAATTCCCGCCTCCCCAAAAATCCCCGCCCCTGCCGATTCCCCGCCTCCGCGCCCGCTCGCCCCGCTGGCCGCGCCTCCGCCGCCCGCTTCGCCGCCTGCCGCTCCTCCGCGCGCGCGCCTCCGCCTGCGCCGTCGCCTCCGCCGCTCGCCGCCGCCTCACCTGCCGCCTCCACTCTCCGCCGCCTCGCTCTCGTCGCCTCCTCTCTCGCGCCTCCGCTCCCGCCTCCTCCTTGCTCCTTCCCCCGCCGCCTCCTCCTGCCGCCCCGAAGCCACCGCGCCGCCCGTGGAAGGAGCGGCCTCGCGCTGAAAGTGCCGAGGTCGAGCCGTCGCCATCGCCCAGTAGATCCGGCCGATCCGGCCGATCGGCCGCCGTAGCCGACACCGAGCCCGGATCCGACGAGGCCGCCGCCCATGAGGCACCTCGGGCAGCACGCACAGAGGCGCCGCCGAGTGGCCGAGCGCGGAGGCGCCGGCGGAGGCCGCCGCCGCGCGCGAGGAGAAGAACCGGCGCCGAGCTCGGGAGGCGTGGACGCCGGCGACGCGCAGGTGAGTGCGCGCGCCTCCGCTCTCCGCCGCCTCGCCGCCGCCTCGCCATCGCCGACGCCTCGCCTGCCGCCGTCGCCGCCGCTTCCTCTCCGCGCGCCTCCTCCCGCGTGCCTCCTCCCGAGCGCGCGCCTCTCTCCTCTCGCCGCCGATGCCTCCTTCCCCGCGTGCCTCCCTCCCGAGCGTGCCGCCGGCCTCCCTCTCCGAATGGATTTGTCAGTAGTGGGTCCCATATGTCAGTGTGTATTGGATGGATTTGAGGGCTTAGATTTGAGGGGTGCTGTTGGAGTAGAAGCAAAAAAATTGGGCCCTCAAAAATAGGGGGAGCCCTCAAATGAAAAGTAGGGGCCCTGTTTTGAGGGCTACTGCTGGAGTTGCTCTTATGTTATATGCAAATACATGTTAATTTAAGATTCTAGTTATATCCCATTGTGTACTTGGTTAATATTACCCCTCCTTTGAAATGTTTGAACATGTGAACATTGTTGCCCTAGCACAAATTATAATAGTAACCTTTCAAAAATAAGTCTGTAATTATATGCCATGCGTAGTATTGTTTAGATACTCATGGGCGCGAGAGCGCCCAAGCATCACTTTTAATCCTGAGAAAAATTGGTTGGGCAGTCATGGTGGTAATGACTGATAAATGTTGGATATGATTATTTTATGTTTCCAAAACCCCAACATGCTTAAATATCCAGGCGGATGGTTCGGGTATGGTGCAAGTGGTGCGAGAGTGTGGTTTGTGGTAGAACCGCCTGAGATACCACTAAGGACTGAATCTTGTCATGTCAACCCGTGTAAAACAAAGACAACCACAAGTCTGTAAAATACAACTTGGCTAAGTAAATTTATCAAAACCCGGACTCATCTCACCGATAGTGGATAGGAGTGGATATGCAAGGGCAAGGGAGGCCTAAAGGGACACCGAGTGGAGGCCGACGTTTCCCGGTCGTGCTAGCGCAGAGGGGAGTGGAGCCCGTGCGCTAGTATCCGTGGGGAACATCCTGCAACGTATGGGACCCACCGCAAGTGGGAATGGCCCATAGGGTGAGATGACAAAGGACTAGATACTTTGAAAAGTCACCGTGATGGTTCGCTCAACCACACTTCTAAGGAATCGTGGGGCAATAAGTTGATTGTCTCTTGTGGTGAAAGTGTACAAACTCGCAGAGTCAAAACTATTCGAATAGCCGTGCCTACGGTCATGGGCGGACATGGGAACTTAACCGATATAGTTCTATTTCAAAATGTTTTGTGGGTGGGAATGGAAGCGAAGGGCGAAGGACCGCCTGGTTTGGAATTGTCTGGGTGTCGTCCCAAAGGTAAGTTAAGCGGCTATAACGCTGAAGAAATTGCTATATGGTGCATGCCATGTAACGGTGGATGGAATCAATCGATATTAATAATGCATTTCCTTGTACATTATGATTTGGTTCAAATTGCTAGGTCTTAGGGATTTTAAGTAATTGTATTCAAAAGCACTCTCTGCAAAAATAAAATAACCCAAGCCTTCCTTTGATAAGCCATGCATACTATTTAATTGCATTCGTGTATTGGCTCATGAGCACGTGGTCGGAGTGCTCATGCTCGCTTTGCGACAAAATTCAGAATCAGAATCAAATTACCTCACCTCAGCAACAAGATTGGACAAGCTGGCCGAGAAGATGACGATGTCAAGGGCTAGGTCGCGAACCTCCAGTTGGCTGCCTGTGGGCATGTCCTGAAGGTCCCACTTGCGTGTTTCGTTCTTCCGCTGCTGCAATTCATGATTTCGGCCTAATCGGCCCATGAGTAAGTCTACTATTATATTTACGCTTCCGCATGATATGTATTTTGATATTCATTTCTGTAACTGTGAGCACTATCTACTGATCCAGGGAATAGTGCACTAAATCTGAGATTCGGATGGTATAATCTGGTCCGACAAGCATGGTATCGAGCATATCGATTGCGCAGTCATGACCTAGTTAGCCTGGTCGTTAGTTTCATGACTAGAAATATTTCTTCAAAATATTAGTTCCAAAATATAAGTTATAATGCTCATTCTCATCTCTCTTAGATGAATCCTCTCATCTCGTATTCTCCCTAGCCATTTATGCTTCTAAAGCTCTCTTATCCCGAATTCAAAATGATAAAAAAATCTAGTACTCACCTCGTAAACCCCCATCGCAAACATGCTTTTGGCCAAAGCAACAAAAGCTTAAATTTGAAAAGTCATTTCAAAAAAAAATCCTTGGGAGGATCGATTATAAAATTGTTTACAAAAATTCAGTTTTCAAACTCATTCATTTTGACAAACCTGACCTTTCGAGGAAATTTTCATAAGTCCAACTACTTGCCAAAAATTTCTTCCAAGAGTTCACTTTGGATCCTCAAATAGTTAAAAAATTATTTATCGAAAACATTTACCTAAAGATGACCTTCTGTTTCAAAATTAAAAGCCTAAGGGTAAACCTTGAGGTGCTGCTTCTCAAAAGAGTTAATTTGGTAAAAACCTACATTCCCTATTTGGTTTTATTACCCACGGTTAGAAAAATACTTTTTATCCTAAAAAAAAGAATATATATTTCAAAGGTTATTATTTCAGAACAACTACAAAAATACATATATGTATCCACTTTTGCCACAAAGTTAAAAAAATGATGATAATACAAGAATGAATACTAATATCAACCAAATTACCCCAAATACTTCCCTCCTCTGTCTATTAAATTCAAAAGGAAAATTTTATTCCTCTTCTCGTACCCTTACTCCAAAAATTTAAGGTTAGGAACATTGAAGGTATTCATGAAGATAAGGTGGTTTCGTTTTAAACGGACTATGCAGACAAACCCTATGCCCCTTATGTGTGCTCTCCCGAGTAGACGTTGTATTGTCACCAGGTTTTCGTTGGTCCCTGTGCACTGTCTTCTTGCCCTCGGGCGCCCTAATTATGCGATCACAGAAAAGCTTGCTTTAAAAATTTGTGTGGCTCAAGATCACCCAGTTTCTGGATGTGCCCTTAAAAAAATAGAATGGGTTTGGATTACCTTATCCCCACGATTCTATCCTTACCTCATGCTACTCTCTCTCACCTCTTGCTGAAAACCCTATCGAATCCAAAGGAACGAGATAACAAGTAACCCAAAACCAGGGCCATCAAGAAGAAGCGAAGACTTTTCCAATTTCCTAGTATTTAAGAAAAACAACATCACTATGAAGAAGGCCATCCGCCAGGAGAAAGCCCACAGAGCAAGGTCACCTGTTTCTATGAAGGACAAGATCCTTGCCCCATGAATTGCTCCTCAAATCTGTTGCTGATCAAGACAGCTAAGAGTACAATAGATAAATAATGACAATAGTCATTTATTTAAGGGGGGTAGCATTAAGAGACAAGAATGTCGAAGCACTACCACGATGTATATGTTGAAGGTGCAACAACCTGGACTCAAAGCAAATCAAACCAACAAGAAGATTTGCAGGACCAGAAGTCTTCTAGTGATAAGGACAAAAGACCATATAAATGCATCCATCCTCGTATCGGCATCCCTCAGACTGTCTACTCCCTAGGGCACAGACCATTGCTACCCACCTATCAGTGTGAATTCTATGACCACCATATGTCCAATAGACAGTGCAACTATTCCATTTTCCAAGGATGTGAAGATGACAACGTCAAAGAGCAAGCATCTGGAAGTCTACGACCTAACCAGTAGGACAAGGTTTCTCTCTTTCCTTTTGACTTCTCCAAGTGCTAACCCCTGTCGTGCAGATTTTTATCTCTCCATGAAGCTAAAGAGCTATACGTCGAGCAACACCCTGAAACCCAATGCTAGCCAATATAACCCACCTCCATTCTTTCTGCTCTACCGGAATCTCGGGGTCGAGATTCATTTAAGAGGGGTAGGTTTGTAACATCCCAAAATTTTGAAATTTGAAAATGTGAAACTTTTGAATTATTTTGCAATATGTTTTATTTGAATATGGAGTTTATGATGTTTTTCTGAGAACTTTGGTGAAGGTTCCAAAAGTTAAAAGGATCAAGAAGAAGCAAACATATTTAATTAGTAGAAAATTAAGATTTAAAATGCGAAATCTGAAAAGATGATCCAGTATAAGAAGAGAGAAACCTGAGTTAAAACTATAAAATCTCATTTTCTCCCCTTTTGTTTTCTCCCTCACTTCTAGGTGGGCCCATTCCATTCTTTTTTTTCTCTTCTCTCTCTCTCCCTTCCGTTTGGCTTCCTGGCCGCTGGGCCCCTGCCTTCTTTTCCTTCTCCCCACGCGTCCTCCTTTCTTCTCCCTCCGCCCGATCTCCCCTTTCTCCTGACGCTCCCTGCGCTGCGCCCTGCCTCGCTTCCCCGTGGCGGACATGCACTGCGCCGCTCCCTGCACTGCGCCGCGCCTGCCCTGCCACCGTCACGTCCCCTCCACTCGGACCCGTCGCGATCGCCCGCGCGCGCCGCGCCATCTCGCGCGCGCAGCTTCCCATCGCCCGTGGTAGCCATGCGCCGCGCCTCCTCGCTGCCGCCACGGTTTTGCCCGCGCTGCCCACCGATTCCCTGTCTCCCCGTGAGTATAACCAGCTCCTGCGCCGCCCCTCTTCCTCTCCCTCCATGTTTTCCCCCTCCGCTCATGCGCAAGCAGTCACCACCGTGCGCCGTGCGATTCCGGCTGACCGTGGAGACTTCAGCCGATTCCGCGCTCTGGGAGCATCTAGGCGAGGTCCTGAACCCCCTCCAACGGCCGGCCGACGATTTCCCCCACCGGTGCGACCTCTCCACGGCGACCTCCTCCGCGCCGCCGCCGTGCAAGTCGCCGGCCCGCCTCGAGTTCCCTTCGGCTCGGGTAGCTCGTCGGCAAGCTTCCCCAAGCCCTCTACTCCCTCCCCCACCACGCAATCGGGCCCCCATAGCCCGTAGGTCGCCGGCGCCATCCTTCCTTCCCCAACTCCGGCCACCCGACCGCCGCCTATTGAAGCAGAGCCGAGCCAATTCCTCTTACCTACACCGACCTCAGGACATCGCGAAGCCACCCCGACCTTCCCGAGCTTCTCGTTGCAGACTCACGCAGACCGTGTGCATGCCGCACCACCATGGAGCTCCACCGCCGGCACAACTCAGCCTCCCCCCGGTCATCCCAACCACTCCGGTAAGCTCCTGTACCCCCACGCAAGCTCATGCGCACCCCATCTCTTTCGTTCTCCTTTCCGATCACCGACGCCCAATTTTCCCCCACCGCCGGCCGCCTAGCTCTACCTCCCGCCCACCTCGCCGCTGCTCCGGCCGAGGCGCCACCACCCATAGCTCCCCTACCCCCTGTACATCCCATTTTAGCAGTCGCCGCCGCCTCCCCGGCCGCTCTCCGCCGGCGACGCCGCCCAGCCCGTGCGTCGCCTGAGCCTCCTCTGTTTCTCGCTGGCCCCAACGATATGTCGCCTCTTTTAAAATGGCCTCCCAATTCTAATCGCAGTGAGCAACTGTTCATCCGCCACCAAATCAACGTCCATGCTGCAGTCCTGTGTTCGAGTTTCATGTAGCACATTTTTGTTTTGTTTTTCCTTGGCCATTTCAATTGGAAGACAAATAGGAAAAATAAACAGGAGCTAAACTAATTGACTAAGGTTCAATAAAATTTATGCATACCTCAAACATAGGATTACATGCATATTACTGATCAAGTGTTGGAGGAAAATTAGAAAATTTATTCATGAAAGCTAATAGAAATGTTTATAGGTATATGCTCCCAATGGGATGACAACTTAGCAAGTGAAAACTTATTAAACAATAAAGTACAAAACCTCACATATTAGTAAATGTTATAAAATTAACCCATGAAAAGTTTAAACCATAACCCATTGTTTTTATGCCCTTGTCATTAGGAGGATTCCTTTATGGCCATTAGATGATTGGAGCATTACGCGACAAATTTTATCGAATGTAAATAAGATTGCTTAAGATTTAACATTTGATCAATCACCACATATGAGCAATAATCATAGCTTGAATATTTATTGAGGTCTAATTACCAATAAAAGGCATTGATAAAGTATGATCTGTTAATGTCCAAATTTAATATGAATCCTAATTAAAGTAATATATGATAACTATGTTATCAAGGTTTCAAATTAAAAGACCTAAGCAATATGTGTGAATACTCTGAGGAAAACGTTTAACTAATAGCCCGAGTAATTAGGGTCACATAAAATGATACATACCAAGTTTTGCCCAGATAGCTAAATTAGAAATGAGGCTAAACCTAATAGTAACCAAAGCATAGATAAAATAATAATGACAGTTGGTATTTAAATTAACATTCCACATAAAATGACTATGGTTAGATACTCAAAACTTAATAAAGATTACACTTCATTATAATGTATGCACTAGCATTTAACATACCGTCGCTAAACAAGTCTCCATAGTATATTTAATTAAGTAGCTATATTAATACATAACCCTGTACGACAAGCTTTGCCAGATAAATAAAAATTAAAAATAAAGTTAAGCTTAATAATAACAAAGGTGCAAATAAAATGGTAATGGTACCACTAATTAAATCTTGACACTAGCTTTAGTACATAATAGTATTAAGCATAATTGTATATATATAACAAGTTAGGGCCCATATGAGTGGATCCTAATTCAACTTAAATTTAGCCTAGCTATGAAGGAAGATACATGAAATATGATAATGGGATTTAAATTTGAATTAAATGCCATATATGAATAAATGTTGAGCCTCTGCTATTTATCTTAATCCAATTAATAAGTAAAGACATATATAAGAGATTATTCTTAATAAATATATCTAAGTGTTATAATACTTTTGACTAAAAGATTTATAGAATAAGTACAGATCTCATCCATCAGTCCAGTTTGCCTTTACCTAACTTGCAAGGAATACATACTCTAAAGATAAAATTTGTGCAGAAACTTCTACACCACTATAGGTCTAACCCGACTCATGGAACTTCCTTGATAAATAACAAAATAATAAAAGAGATTATTAATAAAAGATCAAGTTATCGTATGCTATTGCCAACCTTGCCTCAACTCACCGAATCACCCATTAACTCGTAATAAAACTAAATTGAGTTTATTCGGATTTATTTGGATCTTTTTGAGTTATTTGCTTTATTTGGATTCAGTCGTTTGTCACGTAATTAGAAATCGGGAGTCGTGAAGATTCAATGGATCAAGCGAGATCAAGCTCGAAGTGAAGATAGAGACCAAAAGCTCAAGAGAAAGCATTGTGTGAGCTCAAGACAGCGGTAAACCGTGCTAGGCGAGTCAATACTTTGATCGTGTTGAACCTACATTTCTGCAAATTACTTTGTTTTAAAATATCAAATTGCATGCTGTTATGTTATATGCAAATACATGATAATTTAAGATTCTAGTTATATCCCATTGTGTACTTGGTTAATATTACCCCTCCTTTGAAATGTTTGAACATGTGAACATTGTCGCCCTAGCACAAATTATAATAGTAACCTTTCAAAAATAAGTCCGTAATTATATGCCATGCGTAGTATTGTTTAGATACTCATGGGCGCGAGAGCGCCCAAGCATCACTTTTAATCCTGAGAAAAATTGGTTGGGCGGTCATGGTGGTAATGACTGATAAATGTTGGATATGATTATTTTATGTTTCCAAAAACCCCAACATGCTTAAATATCTGGGCGGATGGTTCGGGGGTATGGTGCAGTGGTGCACGAGAGTGTGGTTTATGGTAGAACCGCCCAGATACCACTAAGGACTGAATCTTGTCATGTCAACCCATGTAAAACAGTACAACCACAAGTCTGTAAAATACAACTTGGCTAAGTAAATTTATCGAAACCCCCGGACTCATCTCACCGGTAGTGGATAGGAGTGGATATGCAAGGGCAAGGGGAGGCCTAAAGGGACACCGAGTGGAGGGTGACGTTTCCCAGTCGTGCTAGCGCAGAGGGGAGTGGAGCCTGTACGCTAGTATCCGTGGGGAACATCCCGTGCAACGTATGGGACCCACCGCAAGTGGGAACGGCCCATAGGGTGAGATGACAAAAGGGACTAGATACTTTGAAAAGTCACTGTGATGGTCTGCTCAACCACACTTCTAAGGAATTGTGTGGGGCAATGAGTTGATTGTCTCTTGTGGTGAAAGTGTACAAACTCTGCAGAGTTAAAACTATTCGAATAGCCGTGCCCACGGTCATGGGCGGACATGGGAACTTAATCAGATATAGTTCTATTTCAAAATGTTTTGTGGGTGGGAATGGAAAAGTGAAGGGCGAAGGACTGCCCTGGTTTGGAATTGTCCTGGGTGTCGTCCCAGTGGTAAGTTAAGCGGCTATAACGCTGATGAAATTGCTATATGGTGCAGATGCCATGTAACGGTGGATGGAATCTGAATCGATATTAATAATGCATTTCCTTGTACATTATGATTTGGTTCAAATTGCTAGGTCTTAGGGATTTTTAAGTAATTGTATTCAAAAGCACTCTCTGCAAAAATAAAATAACCCAAGCCTTCCTTTGATAAACCATGCATACTATTTAATTGCATTCTGTGTATTGGCTCGCGGAGCACGGGGTCGGAGTGCTCATGCTCGCTTTTGCGACAAAATTCAGAATCAGGAATCAAATTACCTCACCTCAGCAACAAGATTGGACAAGCTGGTCGAGAAGATGACGATGTCAAGGGCTAGGTCGCGAACCTCCAGTTGGCTGCCTGTGGGCATGTCCTGAAGGTCCCACTTGCGTGCTTCGTTCTTCCGCTGCTGCAATTTCATGATTTCGGCCTAATCGACCCATGAGTAAGTCTACTATTATATTTGCGCTTCCGCATGATATGTATTTTGATATTCATTTCTGTAACTGTGAGCACTATCTACTGATCCAGGGAATAGTGCAGCTAAACACAGTAGATTCCGGATGGTATAATCTGGGGTCTGACAGGCATGGTATTAGAGCATATCGACTGCAGGTCATGACCTAGTTAGCCTGGTCGTTAGTTTCATGACTAGAAATATTTCTTCAAAATATTAGTTCCAAAAATATAAGTTATACTGCTCATTCTCATCTCTCTTAGATGAATCCCTCTCATCTGTATTCTGCCCTAGCCATTTATACTTCTAAAGCTCTCTTATCCCGAATTCAAAATGATAAAAAAAATCTAGTACTCACCTCGTAAACCCCCATCGCAAACATGCTTTTGGCCAAAGCAACAAAAGCTTAAATTTGAAAAGTCATTTCAAAAAAAATCCTTGGGAGGATCGATTATAAAATTGTTTACAAAAATTCAGTTTTCAAACTCATTCATTTTGACAAACCTGACCTTCCGAGGAAATTTTCATAAGTCCAACTACTTGCCAAAAATTTCTTCCAAGAGTTCACTTTGGATCCTCAAATAGTTAAAAAAAATTATTTATCGAAAACATTTACCTAAAGATGACCTTCTGTTTCAAAATTAAAAGCCTAAGGGTAAACCTTGAGGTGCTGCTTCTCAAAAGAGTTAATTTGGTAAAAACCTACATTTCCTATTTGGTTTTATTACCCATGGTTAGAAAAATATTTTTTATCCTAAAAAAAAGAATATATATTTCAAAGGTTATTATTTCAGAACAACTACAAAAATACATATATGTATCCACTTTTGCCACAAAGTTAAAAAAATGATGATAATACAAGAATGAATACTAATATCAACCAAATTACCCCAAATACTTCCCTCCCATGTCTATTAAATTCAAAAGGAAAATTTTATTCCTCTTCTCGTACCCTTACTCCAAAAATTTAAGGTTAGGAACGTTGAAGGTATTCATGAAGATAAGGTGGTTTCATTTTAAACGGACTATGCAGACAAACCCTATGCCCCTTATGTGTGCTCTCCCGAGTAGACGTTGTATTGTCACCAGGTTTTCGTTGGTCCCTGTGCACTGTCTTCTTGCCCTCGGGCGCCCTAATTATGCAATCACAGGAAAAGCTTGCTTTTAAAAATTTGTGTGGCTCAGTATCACTCCAGTTTCCTGGATGTGCCCTTAAAAAAATAGAATGGGTTTGGATTACCTTATCCCCACGATTCTATCCTTACCTCATGCTACTCTCTCTCACCTCTTGCTGAAAACCCTATCGAATCCAAAGGAACGAGATAACAAGTAACCCAAAACCAGGGCCATCAAGAAGAAGCGAAGACTTTTCCAATTTCCTAGTATTTAAGAAAAACAACATCACTTTGAAGAAGACCATCCGTCAGGAGAAAGCCCACAGAGCAAGGTCACCTGTTTCTATGAAGGACAAGATCCTTGCCCCCATGAATTGCTCCTCAAATCTGTTGCTGATCAAGACAGCTAAGAGTACAATAGATAAATAATGACAATAGTCATTTATTTAAGGGGGGTAGCATTAAGAGACAAGAATGTCGAAGCACTACCACGATGTATATGTTGAAGGTGCAACAACCTGGACTCAAAGCAAATCAAACCAACAAGAAGATTTGCAGGACCAGAAGTCTTCTAGTGATAAGGATCAAGGATAACTAACTAGAGGGGCTGAATAGGAGGTTCTAATTTTTTTTGCTCTAATTGTAGCAATTCTAACAACAAGGATCAATAAGTGAACCTAGTATGAGTCAAGAGCGAATTTTCTATGTTTTCTACGACACCACTAGCTATGTCTCTACCAAGTATAATTCTAGCTACACAAGATATAGCAATTCAATAGATAGAAAAGTAAATACATAAGAGTAAAGACAAGAGATAAGCACAATAGAGACACACAATGTTTTTTCATAATATCAAAGACTTACTGGTCTTCACTAGTCTACATTGAGGTAACTTCATACGAAATAGACCGGCTCCACAAATTAAGCCTAATGATCTTAAATCTACTAAGGTTGCTCTTCCTCTACTCCGGAGATGGCGAGCACCACAGCACTTACAATCGGCGTAGGGCCTCTTCACAATCTTCTTGAAGAGAGATCACTATGCAAACTCCTCCCAAACTGCCTAGGTGCTAGCATGTACTAAGAGTAATAAATCACAGTGTTTGCTTGAGGATAAACAGGTGCCAGAATGATCAACGAATGATGCAATGCACTCTAATGCTCTTCAACTACGCAAAAATATGAAATATGAGTAAAGGAGTAGTGGAGAGTGCACACAAGGCTTTAGTGTATTCAATGTGATCTTAGATACATGCCTTTGTGCCAGTAAGGGGTTATTTATAGCCCCCAACCACAAATCCGAACGTTGTAACAAATCCTAGAAAAATTTAGTAGGTGTGGTACCACTACCATGTATGGTCGGTACTACTGCACCTACTATTCAATGGCTGTTTTGGGTGCAATTAATGTGCTTAACTAGACATTGAACAGACATTACGGTACTAACACCAACTAGGATCTGTATTACCGTACTACGGTAGTACCGCACCTTGAGAATGGTACTACTGACTTCCAGAGCTCCAAGAATTATCCAAAAATATGCTCTCTAGAAAAAACATATGTAGGACCAGAAAGACAACAGAGGGAGGGGGTTAATGGTGCCGATTAAAATTTTTCCCCAAGTATTATGGATCCTTGTCTCAAATAACTACAGAGTTACTAAGAATCAAATTCAAGCCCAAAAGCACAAAGCAAAACACTTAAGAACCCGAAATATTGAAGAACTCAACCCCTGGAGATTTGACCACCAACCAGGGGGTGGTCTAACCTCTCATTGGCGGTCTGACTGCCAACCACAGAGCGGTAATTTTAAGCAAATGAACAGTAAAATCAGCATGATTGCGAGATTTTAAATCCACATAACTTTTGATTGGATGATCCAAAAGCTGTGAAACTTTGTACATATCTTGCTTAAGGTGCTTGGAACCTATTCTATCTATGAATGACAAAACCCCTTACAAAGTTTGGACCTTTTTGAGATTTAAGCAAGAATGCACCAAAAATGACCTAGAACCAAAATCGGTGATCACAACTTGCTTGTGGGCAGAGAATAGCCAAGATAGTTTTGGATATGTTCTCACATATCACAACAAGTAAGAGCACTAAAGAAATCTCTCCAAAAACCCTCAGATCAAGACATCACTTGGAAGATAAAAAATATGCAAAAACTGAGTTTCTTGATGAACTTGCTACCAAAGTGTCTAGATAGGTGGACGATGATTTCCATTGTATCTCTACATCTTATATGTTCTTGGCACAACAAGATCAAGAAAAGGGTGAAGGGAGAGGAAAAACCAACCAAAACAAGAGCAAATCAATCAAATAAGGAGATAGCTATGGAGAATATAAAAGATTGATTCTATTGTTGCTTGAGGAGGAAAGTTTTACAGACACTCCACCTTGGAGGACAGAGAGCACACCAAGTATTCAAAACCTTAACCTAAAAAAAGAGAGCACATAAGAGATGGGTTGGATGGTTAGCCACAACTCTTCATCCCAACCCCCCTTTTATAGATAGGCTAGCTAGCCACATCCATCTCTTAGTGGACACTATCCACTTAACACAATGGGAGAAACTTAATAACCCCACACACATGGTTTTTACTTACGCATAAGCCTGAATCCATTAAATTCTTAGCCTTGATCCGTTTTGAGCAAACCAGCTCCACCTTGACCTAAACCATTCTCATAAGCGCCACTCATGCGCCATGATTTTGATCCAAAATAGTTTTCGGTATTTTGGCCAAACTACCAAAATACCATTCGTTGACCCGGTCATCACCATCAATTGCAAGCAATCACCATGCTTACCACGTGTAGGTGCATCACTGGCTTACCACACAATGCCAAGTCTCTTTCATCCTAGTTCCACTGAACCATGGCTCACTTGGCCCGTCCAAGCCACATAGTGCAATCTCGCCGTTCGAACTTGCGTTCAACAGTCTTTCTTATGCCATACTTGAGCTCATTGTCTCACCTGACATTCTTAATCGTTCTGGGCCTCAAATCCTCCATGAGTATAGCCCCGATCCTTACTATTGACCCGATCCCTGCATATCAAAATACAAAGAAATCGTTTCCGGGCATAACTTTTTTACAAATTGACCCACATTAGTAGTAACATAGCTAATGCAACACAAAACCACTGAGAAAAATAACTAAAACCTATTCCATGACTCAAAAATCAAAAAACAAAAATATAACCGAAATTATCTGTTTTGGCCAGTTTGACCAGATGCCAATTCTGGTGAGACCACTAGCAATGTCCAGTCCAACCGAAATGCCCAAGCGGTTGAACCACTGATTAACTCTGCTGAAGAGAAGATTTTGATAGCCCTCATCAATGCCAGGTTCTTTTCAGCTTAAAGTTGGCTTATGCTTGTACTGTTTACACTAACTAGCTTTTAAACGGTGTTTTTTAAGGTGGGGTTAATAGGAAAATTATTGTAAAAAGTGTACTAAGTTCAGCTATACCAGCCAAAATCACATGCAACTATTTTCCTCTACGTACTGCCACTCGCAAACAGTCAGAATTCAAATATTTAAGCCATAAGCCATAAGTCATCAGCCCAGAAGAACCCACCCTTGCCATGGGTGCACTTACTGTAGACTCACTATCATTTGAATGCATGCAGTCTTGCCGAATAATTAAATGGCAATCACACAAGTAATGGCAGTCAGCATGCGAACAATTAACATATGCAGCACTCACGTTGAGTAGACAAAGGAATTCAGGTTGCATGCAGAAATTTGTTCAATGAATCCTTTTAATTAGACAATAGAAGACAATCATTTTAATCCAATACTAGCACGGGTCAAAGGCTAACATCTAATTATAATGGTTCATCATAATATAATTCAGGACCCACTCACATAGACCTTCAACGTACCGCACAAAAATTGGTATTATCACCGGCCGGTAGTACCACTCCATAATGGTGGTATTACCGCTGGCCGGTAGTACCACAACTCCTAGCTGGTGCTACTATTTTTCCTGACAGAGTTTTCTAAAAACAGATTTTAGATACATATATGATTCTTTGTTGATCGAGATAGCATAAGTTTAATTCTCAGGCTACTAGCCATGATCCCCTTTATATTACGACATCTAGCCTACTAATCCAGTCTTTTCTCCAAACTCCAAGACCTTTGTCTTAAGCCAAGTCGATTCTTACTAGTCTTTACATGCATTTGTCGTGTTGTCATTCATTCTTCGGGACTAAATGTAATATCCTGAACGTCTTTACGGCGTAAGTTTTTAAAATAATCGCGGAGTCGCCGGTTTTTTCGGTAAATCACGGGAAGGAAAAAATAAAAATTGTAGAATAGTGTAAAATGAATAAAATAAATTAAAAATTAAATTAAAATCTCTGATTGGGCTGCCTGGGGAGTGGGCCGACCGCCTTGGACCGGAGGCCCAAGGGGTGGCCGCACCTCCCCTCCCCCTCCCCAAAAACCCTAGCCCTTTTTCTCCCCCCTCTCCCATCCCTTTGCAGCCGCCACCCCCCTTCCTCCACCCCCTGGGCGCAGCCCTCTTTCCCCCTCCATCACCCCCCCACAAGTGCTGCTGCCATTGGAGCCAAGGAGAGGAAGGAGAAGGAGAAGGAAGGAGAAGGAAGAAGAAGAGGAGGAGGAAAAAAGGGGTGATCCATCATCTAGGTAATTTTTTCCTCATCCCAAACCCTCTGTTCTATGGAATAATTAGGGTTCTTGGCACGGATTTTGAAGGTAGTTAATAGATTAATTGCCCGATTAGAGATTAGCTGATGTCTGCCTGTAGATTGATTCGCGCAGCGTGTCTGTTCGCGAGGTTTTGACCTAGTAAACGAATTTTCCTGCGGACCTTTCCAAAAGGAAAGTTGTAGAGGACTTCCAGACGCATCTCCTGTATTTGTTTCGGAATTTTATGCCTTGTTATCTGGGAGTTACAGGGTCGGGAATACTGCTGTTCGTCAGGTGAGCAGATTGGTACAGACCGACGGTAATCTGGGAATTAGAGGTCGTAAATTATTTTTATGACCATGGATGTAATTGAGAAAGTTGTATATAATTTAGATATCTAGCTGCTGTATAAAATTCAGAATTTTTAGACCCTTTTACTGATGTTGGGACGCATTTGTTTATTGCTGTCCAATCTGCCAGAACAGAGTTCTTCCTCTGTTTTGGGGCATTAAATTACACCTAGCTGTGATCAAAATAAAAATAGGTGTTCTACATGAAAAATGTAGGCTTTTAAGTGATGAATCCATAGAGATATCGTTTGCTGTAAATGGATCAATATTTTTAAAGTTACGAAAAGTTAAGCAGCGCTGCAGCAGAGGGCAATTTGCTGAATTGTTGAGCGGAGAGGAGTTTGTGCGGTTCGGGTTCTAGCGACATTTTTAATTATTAATGTCATGTTTGTATGCTGTAGCTGTGTGCTGAGAGTTGCCTTTTGGACAGGTGGTCTTGTCCTGAGCGCTCTTGATTTTACTTCGCCGTCGGTTTGAGGCAAGTAAACGTAGCGGTGGTTGCTACCGTTTAACTTGTTATTCCTTCTACTTGCAGTTTACATTATTATCGTAATTTGATACATTATGCCATGATTGCATGATAATTTAATTGTGGAGATGGAGGCAAGTACTTATCCATTGATATGTTGATAATCTGCTAGTAGCCATGTGGAAATCTTGCTTAATGTTATAATGTGGAACATGAAAATAATATGTGGTGGATGTGGATATGTCGTGAGCATGTTGATGCTCCTTTGAGGATGGATTAATGTGATTTGTGATTATCATGTCATATCATGTCATATGCATATGTGGATGTCGCCAGACTTAGCCGCGATCAGATGCGATGAGCACAACATCGTATATTGTCAGAATACGATGCACCTCTTATCCCGCGGGAAGCATCGTATATTGCCGTAATACGATGCACCTCAAATCCTGCCCTGAAAGAGTGATGTGGAGCATAGCATTCATATGCATTGCATTGTGGAAAGATTCATTTGCATACATATGCAATATGTTGTGGTGAAGTTATTTTGTGGAATATTCAACTCATAGTTGTAATGTGGATTATACAACTTCATAGTTGTAATGTGGAATTGGCTCATGTGAGCTATTTGTGGTATGAGGATTATGGTTGTGGACGTGGAATGGGGTTCATCCCTTGTGTACAGTAAGGGTTGTGATTGTGGCATGAGATTCTTTTCTCTTGTATTAATTGTTGATAACAATTGTGGATGTGAGAAATAATAAAGTGTTGAAGTAAAACATACATATGTTTTATTGCTTTTACTAGTGGTAGTGGTTGAGAATTTAAAGTAGTCAAACAAGATTTATTTGTTAATGCTTTAACGTCATTGATGGTGATTTGAGGTTGAGGATAATAACATTGTAATTGTGGAAGAATGTTGATGATTAACCTATTGTGGTTTGTGGAAGATTAAATGTTTCATTTGCATTTAATTGTGGAAGAATGTTGATGATTAACCTATTGTGGTTTGTAGAAGATTAAATGTTTCATTTGCATTTAATTGTGGAAGAATGTTGATGATTAACCTATTGTGGTTTGTGGAAGATTAAATGTTTCATTTGCATTTAATTGTGGATAAAATGATCTGCATTCATATGCCAATTAAATCTGGAATTGAAGAGGTATGATTCATGAAAATTTGTGGTGGTTTAATAATTGTGGACATGAATTATGGTTGTAGTTGTATGGAATTATAAATGATGATGTATAATTGTTTGTAGTTTGAATAGCTGTTAAATGTTTGCTTGCTGAGATTTTTATCTCACCCTTGTTTCCCCCTCCCTACTGGTGGACTTTGAGCATGCACGGAAGGGTAGAACGGCACCACACCGATGCACGTGAATCATATTTTTATGCTGTAATAAAGTTGAAAGGATTCTAGACCTTGCATAGCTTTGTTTACATTATCTTAATAATGTTAAATTTGTGAACTATGTTTTAGATTAAAATGTTGGAGGATGTTTTAAATAGTGAATTGCTATCACTATCCTGTTATTCCTTAGTTGCTTATGCTTCCGCTTATACTATCTTGTTTAGTAATTGTTGCGCTTTATTTATCTTGTAAATTGGCTCGTTGTAGAGCAGCTTTAGTAGCATCCCGGGTAATGTGGGTCCTGGGTGTTACATTGGTATCGAGCGGCGTTAGGTCCGTGGTAATTAAATTATTAAATTGACACACTGGTGCACATTAGGATGGGATGGGTCAAGCATTGCATTTATGCTTTTGACATGTTGTATTGATGATTTACATTATGAGATAACCTTGTATGATTATTATTTGCTCCTCATCTGTTATGAGTGAAGAATTGTCAATGATAAGATGTAGAGGTTGTATTTGCTGCCTTGGCATTGCCAAAGTTATACCACCGTTTGTAGCATGGGGATTAGCGATGTAGTTACCTCGGGTAACTTAGTTGCGGATGTTGTGAGTGAGTTTATTTAGAAATGTTGATATCTTCCTTGAGTTGATTTTGGCCAATTCTTTGTCTATTGCAGTTAATGAATTTATCTTGAGTTTGTGGTTCATTGTAGTTGAGGGTTTGCAATTGGTCTCTATCTGTTCGTTGAAGCAATTATTGTTTCTTTTCGGACTAGTAAGACACTATTGCTGCTTGTGAATATTGTTGATTTGCAAGGTTAGTCCCTTTGTGGGAATTTTGTCTTGTTGTGAATCATGACTCATTGGTTCGCTTGGTATTTTTACCAATGAAAGTTTTGTGTTGCAAACTCATTAATATGTTAAAGCCTTGGATCTATGTATTTTTTAGATTATTTCGTGTTGAAGTTTATTTCCATTCCTTTCGAAAGAGAGTGTTAAAACCTTTGTGGTGTTTTGCTATGCTTAAGTGGAAGGTGGTAATCATATAAACTAATTCATAAGGTATGAATTATCAAGTTGAGATGTTAGCGTGGTGCATAATTAATTTCAACTAGCATTCTTGGAAGTGTAGTTGATTAATGTGATATTGCCTTGTAATAGTTTCTAGAAGAACTGTGATTAAGAATTTGTCTATACATCATTGGAACTCATGGAGTTATTGAGGAGTGTGCAAAAGAATTGGAATGATTATTATGATTGTTTAAATTTCTATCATGTTGGATAAATTGAATTATTTTTGTTTATAGTAATTAATCGACCGCTTGGAATGATTAAGTAAGGAGGTGTTGGAATATTGCCTTGGTAATATTAACCTTTAATCTGTCCTTTATTTAGATACTTTATGAGCATGTACAATTGCTAGATTCATCTATCTTTCACCATGCTAAATTGTTGAAATATGTATAAAGAAATAGAGGAAGGTGGATGTATTGACTTGTAGAATCTTGTCTTACAAAGTGGTATTATTGAAGTTTAAAGTTATTTCGTTCTAATTTCGAACGTAAGGTGGGATATTGAATCTATGCTCATGATTGTTTTATGATTGTAAAACGGAGTTAGGATCATGAATGTTGTTATGATAAAATAATAACAATTATTGCTAGTAATGACTAGAGTACAATCAATTTGTGCTAAATTAGAGTTGAGCATCAATAAGAATTGAATATATGGAATCTAATAAGAGATTCATACTAGCATGTTTGTGAGATTGTCATGTTCTAGCATCATCTTGTTTAAAAGCTTTGATTTAATATGGTGGCTTATGCACTAGGATTTCCTAGATTAAGTAGTCGCAATCTTACTCGGATAATAGAAACATGATGAAGTGATTTCTTATGTTTCTTTTGGAAAAGTTTATGAAGGATTTGTCGATATGATGATGCTTGTTAAGGATGTATTATTCGATGTTAGCATGATGGTTAGTTGTGGTTGTGATGATAATGTTGAATGTTCCTTAAATAAAAGAATTTGATAACTTCCATGATACTACTTAAATCAAAAGTTTTGAGATTTGCGTACGCAATCTTTTTGATCTCATGACTTATGTGGCAGCTGAAATTGTTTGAGCAAAGTGACGTGTTGAGAGCTTTTATTAGTTCTTAAGGGATTAACGTGTTGTGGTCTTTAAATCACTTTTGTTGGAATTGTCAAGGTGATACCGTAATCAAAGAAAGTTGTTCTCTTTGTTAAAAGAAAGAGTGCGATAAAAGTATTGGAGGTTGAAGTCATGTCGTGCAATTTTTTTAGGTTTGTTTGACTTCTTAATTTCGCCGCATAAGAGCTTCTTGAACTCAAATGGCAATATTTTTTTTCGTCGCCTAAGAGTTTCTTGAGCTCAAATGGCAATACTGTATTCTTATTGGTTGAGATTTGGTATTTTCTTCTTGAGGGGCATGTGCCTTCAACTGTGATCTTATCTTTTGCTATCCAAGATTGTTGCTATTTCTTTTGGTCTTGCATTTATTGCGGATGGTAGCATCATCCTCTGTGCTGAAATTTACTTCTTTTTGCCTCTTCTAAGAAAGGGGTAATCAATTTGGGTTGCAAAGTCCTTTAAGAGGTGTATGGCATCTAGTTGGTGTGGTCATGTGATTGATTTTGGTGAGATTGTGGGTGTGATATGAATTTCGAGTTGTTATCCTTAAAAGGATTGAGGTGTTTTAGGAATTATCTCACAAAGTAATTCCATTGGTCGTTGTCTTGGCTAGAATGTATTTTTGTGGAGACAGAGAGTCTCTCTGCAAGGGTGTGGATGATGTACTCGGTTTGAGCGCATTGTCGGTTGCCAACCTAAGATAAAAGAGTTGGTGTGTTGGGTGATGATTTGAAAATCCTTGGTTCGAGGAAGTTAAATTTCCAAAGGGAATGGATTGGGGAATCATTAATAACTCGAGCAGAATATGCTCTCTTGATTCTTGTTTAAACTGTGTGTTTATGGCAGAGGTCATCTGCAAATTGAGTTGTTATATGTTAGGTGTATTCTTTTCCAGTTAGGAAAAGAAAATGATTGTTTTGGTCTGTGTCGAGTGATTTCCACTCTTGGCTCGTGCAAGGTGGTTTTTCCAAATGTCTATTTGGAGAGTGTGAATGGTTTTGTTGTGAATCCTTTGTTTTGGATTGTGGTCCTTTGAAGGAAGGTTGTTTGCTAGTATGTTGCTTGAGAATCCTTTATTCCTCTTTTGGTTGGGTTCCTTCTGCGAAGTTATTGTTCGTGCTTTGAGTAATGTTATGAGTGCAATCTGTAGTTGAATTCTTTAAAAGGGGTACAATGTATTATCCCGATTATAATAAATAGAGGAAAATGTTGTAGGAAGGAGGATGGTATTAGATAGTGGCTTGATAGTTGTGGCGGAGAATTTTGTGAGAACGGCAGATCTCATTGGCGCTCAGAGCCGACAAAAGAGTTATGGTGCTCCTTCGGATGTTTTATCCTTGGGATGCTCTTTCTTGTGGTTGTTCTTTCCTTCATTGCTCTTTTCTTTGCTGTTCTCTTGGTTTGTGGTTTGAGGAGTTAGATTCGAGGACGAATCCTTTTTAGGTGGGGAGAATGTAATATCCTGAACGTCTTTACGGCGTAAGTTTTTAAAATAATCGCGGAGTCACCGGTTTTTTTCGGTAAATCACGGGAAGGAAAAAATAAAAATTGTAGAATAGTGTAAAATGAATAAAATAAATTAAAAATTAAATTAAAACCTCTGATTGGGCTGCCTGGGGAGTGGGCCGACCGCCTTGGACCGGAGGCCCAAGGGGTGGCCGCACCTCCCCTCCCCCTCCCCCAAAACCCTAGCCCTTTTTCTCCCCTCTCCCATCCCTTTGCAGCCGCCACCCCCCTTCCTCCACCCCTGGGCGCAGCCCTCTTTCCCCCTCCATCACCCCCCACAAGTGCTGCTGCCATTGGAGCCAAGGAGAGGAAGGAGAAGGAGAAGAAGGAAGGAGAAGGAAGAAGAAGAGGAGGAGGAGGAAAAAAGGGGTGATCCATCATCTAGGTAATTTTTTCCTCATCCCAAACCCTCTGTTCTATGGAATAATTAGGGTTCTTGGCACGGATTTTGAAGGTAGTTAATAGATTAATTGCCCGATTAGAGATTAGCTGATGTCTGCCTGTAGATTGATTCGCGCAGCGTGTCTGTTCGCGAGGTTTTGACCTAGTAAACGAATTTTCCTGCGGACCTTTCCAAAAGGAAAGTTGTAGAGGACTTCCAGACACATCTCCTGTATTTGTTTCGGAATTTTATGCCTTGTTATCTGGGAGTTACAGGGTCGGGAATACTGCTGTTCGTCAGGTGAGCAGATTGGTACAGACCGACGGTAATCTGGAATTAGAGGTCGTAAATGATTTTTATGACCATGGCTGTAATTGAGAAAGTTGTATATAATTTAGATATCTAGCTGCTGTATAAAATTCAGAATTTTTAGACCCTTTTACTGATGTTGGGACGCATTTGTTTATTGCTGTCCAATCTGCCAGAACAGAGTTCTTCCTCTGTTTTGGGGCATTAAATTACACCTAGCTGTGATCAAAATAAAAATAGGTGTTCTACATGAAAAATGTAGGCTTTTAAGTGATGAATCCATAGAGATATCGTTTGCTGTAAATGGATCAATATTTTTAAAGTTACGAAAAAGTTAAGCAGCGCTGCAGCAGAGGGCAATTTGCTGAATTGTTGAGCGGAGAGGAGTTTGTGCGGGTTCGGGGTTCTAGCGACATTTTTAATTATTAATGTCATGTTTGTATGCTGTAGCTGTGTGCTGAGAGTTGCCTTTTGGACAGGTGGTCTTGTCCCTGAGCGCTCTTGATTTTACTTCGCTTCGTCGGTTTGAGGCAAGTAAACGTAGCGGTGGTTGCTACCGCTTAACTTGTTATTCCTTCTACTTGCAGTTTACATTATTATCGTAATTTGATACATTATGCCATGATTGCATGATAATTTAATTGTGGAGATGGAGGCAAGTACTTATCCATTGATATGTTGATAATCTGCTAGTAGCCATGTGGAAATCTTGCTTAATGTTATAATGTGGAACATGAAAATAACATGTGGTGGATGTGGATATGTCGTGAGCATGTTGATGCTCCTTTGAGGATGGATTAATGTGATTTGTGATTATCATGTCATATCATGTCATATGCATATGTGGATGTCGCCGCACTTAGCCGCGATCAGATCTGGTACAAAGATCGTATATTGCCGAATACGATGCACCTCTTATCCCGCTGGAAGCATCGTATATTGCCGTAATACGATGCACCTCAAATCCTGCCCTGAAAGAGTGATGTGGAGCATAGCATTCATATGCATTGCATTGTGGAAAGATTCATTTGCATACATATGCAATATGTTGTGGTGAAGTTATTTTGTGGAATATTCAACTCATAGTTGTAATGTGGATTATACAACTTCATAGTTGTAATGTGGAATTGGCTCATGTGAGCTATTTGTGGTATGAGGATTATGGTTGTGGACGTGGAATGGGGTTCATCCCTTGTGTACGGTAAGGGTTGTGATTGTGGCATGAGATTCTTTTCTCTTGTATTAATTGTTGATAACAATTGTGGATGTGAGAAATAATAAAGTGTTGAAGTAAAACATACATATGTTTTATTGCTTTTACTAGTGGTAGTGGTTGAGAATTTAAAGTAGTCAAACAAGATTTATTTGTTAATGCTTTAACGTCATTGATGGTGATTTGAGGTTGAGGATAATAACATTGTAATTGTGGAAGAATGTTGATGATTAACCTATTGTGGTTTGTGGAAGATTAAATGTTTCATTTGCATTTAATTGTGGAAGAATGTTGATGATTAACCTATTGTGGTTTGTAGAAGATTAAATGTTTCATTTGCATTTAATTGTGGAAGAATGTTGATGATTAACCTATTGTGGTTTGTGGAAGATTAAATGTTTCATTTGCATTTAATTGTGGATAAAATGACTGCATTCATATGCCAATTAAATCTGGAATTGAAGAGGTATGATTCATGAAAATTTGTGGTGGTTTAATAATTGTGGACATGAATTATGGTTGTAGTTGTATGGAATTATAAATGATGATGTATAATTGTTTGTAGTTTGAATAGCCTGTTAAACAGTTTGCTTGCTGAGATTTTTATCTCACCCTTGTTTCCCCCCCTACTGTGGACTTTGAGCATGCACGGAAGGGTAGAACGGCACCACACCGATGCACGTGAATCATATTTTTATGCTGTAATAAAGTTGAAAGGATTCTAGACCTTGCATAGCTTTGTTTACATTATCTTAATAATGTTAAATTTGTGAACTATGTTTTAGATTAAAATGTTGGAGGATGTTTTAAATAGTGAATTGCTATCACTATCCTGTTATTCCTTAGTTGCTTATGCTTCCGCTTATACTATCTTGTTTAGTAATTGTTGCCAGTTTATTTATCTTGTAAATTGGCTCGTTGTAGAGCAGTTTTAGTAGCATCCCAGGGTAATGTGGGTCCTGGGGTGTTACACTAAATCTTTTAACATATCTTAGCACACATGTTAGTTCCAAACATAATATTATCATTAATTACCAAAACTAATTTTCAGGGGTCTAGATGCTTTCAATCTCTCCCTTTTTGGTAATTGACGACAACAAAAAACGCGAAGGCAATTTAGAGATTTTGAAAATACCCCAACTCTTGAAATGAGTTGCATTTAATTGTTTTGACTTTTAAATGCAAATAATTCTTGATAGAATCTCAGCAAGATGAAGAATTAGTTGCATTCAAGAGTCGATCAACAAATAGTGAAAAGCTCCCCCTAAATATATGCATATGATATTTTGAAGTGGTTTCTATGTACAATTTTAGATTTTAGAAATTTTGGCGGAGTTTTCTTTATTTGTTGAAATTTGAGGAATCCTCTCAAAAGATAATAAACATGAGTATGAACATGAGAAGTAATAATTAGAGCATGATAAGCATGAACAAGATTGATATAGCCAAATAATCATAACATTAAGTTCACAAGCATAAAATGATTCTAAATATTACAAGTCCATGCATTCTAAAACATAGTTCAAACATATAACAAGTTCCTCACATAACAAGTTCTTCACATTAATAATATATAGATAGATAGATAGATAGATAGATAGATAAAGCTTCTTCTTCTTCTTGCAAGCTTATCTCCTCCTTTGACTTCTCCGCATTTTGTCCTCATTTTCTCCCCCTTTGGCATCAAGTACCAAAAAGACCTACTCCGAGGAAAGGGGGTCAAGGCAAGGTCGTTGATAGTGAATGGGAGAAGGACAATGAGGTGCCGAGGAGAATGAAACACGCTCTAAGGTGTCCACACGCTGAGCAAGGGAAGATAGATGATCATTTGCCTCCACTTGACACTGAGTAAGGGAAGCTATCTAATTATGTGTCTTCAATTGATTGTCTTGGATTTGCATGACAACATTGAAGATATGAGAAAATGAAACTGGATCAGCTGTAGGTGGAGCGTCCTCATGCCCTTGCACATATTCTTCTCACTCTTGAGTGTGAGGAATGACAACAGAGGGGACTAGAGTAGCTTCCCTAGGCTTGTACGTCTTGTGAGGTGCTAGCCTTGCTCCTCGATAATTCGTCTTCCTCATGATGAAGGCCATGATATGTAGAGCAAAGTAAATTCTTTTGGCCCTATCATTCTTGGAGGATGCAACCTCTTTGATTATGAGGTCAACCACATCAAACCTATGTCCATTCATGATGTAGTCAATGATGTTCCAAGCATGACCTTGGATTGCATCAAAATTCTCGATCTTCTGGAAGAACGTGTGGTTGATGATATGATTGATGAAGCTTAGCAGGGGAAGAAGTCCAGTTATCCTACCAGGAGTAAATCTGACTGGGGTATCATAAAACTGAGTCCATGTAGCAATTTTGAGACTAACCTGGTGTATATCTTCTCATGACATCCAAGGTGAGTTCGCAAAGCTGTCTCAAACTCACCCTTGGTGGCCTCAACTCTCTCATATCCCATCATCCAACTCATATAGTCAAAATTGGGGGATACGTATATTGTTGCATAGAACTGTCGGATCATGTCCTCATGATAATCACATCGAAGTGTGACTATGTCAAGGAGTCTAATAGCAAAGAATAGCATCGGCATAGCGATCAATCCCGTTGAGATGTGCCCAATCCACATACTTGTGGTTGGCAAACTGCCAGCTGTGATCATACAGCTGAGTGTACACATCTTGTTGAAACTTGGTGTGGAAGTGAGGATCAGTTGACGTCCTTGGCTTCGTGAACTGGTTCGAGTGGCGGAGTATGACATACTTCTCACTAGTGATCAACCTCAAGTTCACAGTCTGCTCTGCCACTTCCTCTGTTTCCTCATCCTCTTTTCTTCACTCTCTTCATACTCTTCTTCCTTATCTATCTTAGTGGTGCTTTCTTCTTCTTCCTCCCTAGTAGCTTGTGCTGTGCCCCTCGCCCTCATGGCCTGGAGGAATGATTCAGTCTCTGAGTCACTGTCCCCCCTTGAGGGTGCTCGAACAGAGGCTACCTTCTAGGATGCCACCATGTAGCACGAAGGCCCGGCTTGGGATGGAAAGAGGTCATAACCATCTGTCGGTTCACCTTCGGATGCCGGGTTCTTATGAACTGAGATTTTGGTAGAAGATATTTAGGATAGAAGAAATAGGTTTGGACTAATGTGCAAAATTAGTTGGTGAATTTTTAGCAAAAATGGTACTACCACCTTCTCCTATCGGTACTACCAGCCTACAGTAGTACCGCACGGGAGGGGCGGTATTACCGCTTATACAGAAAACATTAGGGCAATTTTCAAATTTTGATTTTAATAAGTGTTTGGCATGGACCAATCCATAGAATAGGCATAACAAGTCACCAAATATAAGTTACTACCAATTTGTCCGAAAGATCTAAACTATTTTAGCCACATTATCCAAAGCCCTAGATATTTGATCTTGAGTTCCAAAAGAGACAAGAGAGGATTTGATGTGGTTTACCTTGAGGAAGTAATGAGAAGCTCTCTCTGGAACTTGGATCTACCAAAGTTTCCTTGAAATTATCACAAAAGCGGAAGATTTATGGAGAAATTTGGAGATCGGTTTGAGGGGTGTGAGAGAGGGAGAGAGAGGGTTTGATGAGATGAGGCTTTGAACGGTTTTTCTGGAGTTGTGAAGATGAGGTGGCCGAAGGGGCTATTAGGAAAAAGACATGGTGTTGGTTACTAAGGATTTTGGGCCCAATTGCCAGAAGGTGGTTGTACCGCATTTCACAGTTGGTAGTACCGCTGAGCGGTAGTATCGTAGGGGTGAATTGGTACTACCGATTTCAATCAATTTTCTTGGGTAGATTAGGAAGATGCAAATGATCCTTAATTCTCACACAACAAAACATCTTTTAGGATCATTATGCATTGAATTTGTAGATAACACCTAGATAAAATAGTTTTTATTAATATAGAGATTTTTGACAAATATTTTTAATTAGGTTTTCTCATAAACTCTAAGAAATCCAATTTAAAGCAAATGACATGATGCATGACTTCAAGCTATATTGGAATAATCTATGACATTAAACTTATTCCTTAATTTGCAAAAGTGGCATTCATCTAAACATTTGATGAAGATATCAGCTAATTGGTCTTTGGTCCATATGTGGCTAATGACAATATCACCCTTGCTCACACGATCTCTTAAGAAGTGGTGGCAATATGCTTGGTTCTTGAGTGTTGGCCCGGGTTATTTGCTATCTTCACATTACAATCATTATCACACAATAGAGGCATTTTATCGAAATTAATCCCATAATCTATCGAGGTTTGCCTCATCCATAGCAATTGTGCACAACAACTACCTGTGGAAACATATTTGACTTTGGCGGTGGATAGTGTTATGGAATTTTATTTCTTGAATGACTATGAAACTAATGATCTTCCTAACAATTGACAACTGGCCAAAGTGCTTTTTCTATCCACTTTGCAACCTGTATAATTGGAATCCGAATATCCAATTAAATCAAATTTAACACCTTTGAGATACCATAAGCTAATTATAGAGGAATACTTTAAATATCTAAGAATCATTTGGTGATGATTGAAACCGTACAAACATGCAAATACTAAACATAATATCGGGTCTAGATGTGGTAAGATAAAGCAAACTACCAATCACAGATCTATAAAGTTTTAAATCTACCAGTTTACCTTTGCCGTTAAGGTCGAGATGACTGTTTGTCACCATAGGAGTCTTGATGGGCTTGGCGTCTTCCATGTTGAACTTCTTGAATAAGTCCTTCACATATTTTGTGATGTGGATCCACCTAGTAGGTAGCTGAAGCATGTTGTTTTGGCCCTGATCTTTTATGATACACCTTGCTGGATGCCCTTCTTGTTCTAAAGTTCTTGCACACCCAAGAACAGTATATACCTCCAAGATAAACCTTCTCCCACGCACACCATAGCACATAAACAGAGGGTAGAGAAACCAAAGTTTCAGTGAATAGAATCCAAAACCACAATTGGATACAACACACCAAGAGCAATTCCTCGATGGAAATCTCAAGAACACGCCAACAATGGCCACCAAACCATGGTGATTTTCTGATTTCTATTTCTCAATTCATATTATATCATAGCCTAAATTACAATGGGGCTAAGCCCTGGCCTTATATAGGTGCACAATGCATGGCCCTGACTAAAAGTTACGCACAACCTAGCCTAAGGCCAAAATAAACTCTAATACGAACTAAAAAGGAAATATCGAAACTGCTACCATCAGATTATCTCTCAATTTGTGATGTTACTATGAGGATTCCAGGGTTGGCACCTCATCTATTGTATGGGGCTTTGAATTAGCTTTCCAGCGAGTCCAAGAACACTCAAATCGGACTTCGTTTGTGAAAGTTATGGGTGTTTTAATGTTGGACTTTCTGTGTGACCCGAACCAAATGCGAACTGACTTCAAATCTTTGTATGTTTTCTTTTCTTATTCAAGGGGCTTCCAAATCCATTTGAAACCTGAAAAGGAATCCTTCTCAACCTTTAAAAAGCCATGATGTGATCGGATTTTACCCTTACTTGCATTGCAATACTTGGACTCTTTATGTTTGATAAGTCTCGCACGTCTCTCTGGACAGCTCGTGTAGCATCCAATGAAGTTGCCATAACTTTGTGTTGGAAGCTCCAATCAAGCACTGTTTGATTCATTGGAAAGTAGACTTCATTAAAGTTCTAAATATGTATTTTTTCCACATTAGAAACCTCAGAATTAGCGTTTAAAACTTCTTGAACTTTGTGCACATAATTGCAAGCACTAAACTTGATTGATGTTGTGTCTTCCTCTTGAGCCAACGAACTTTCTCTTTCTCTCTTCACCATGATTAGGCCCACATAATATGTGCATAACTCCATGTGCCAAACTAGGGTTTTCTCATCGCGGCCGGAATGGTTCTTCTCTTTGTCTTCTTTATGTGCCATAGTGATTACATTCTTTCTGTTTTCGCCATCCTCACTTCCCCCCTTGGCTTTATCTTGTTGGATCAAAATAGTACTAACTAAAGTTGTAGTGCTACTTGGTGCCACATCATTTTGTTTGGCTCACAAACGTCCCATTTTTGAGTTGCTTGATTTGGAGTTCAAGGAAGTAACCAAGTTCTCCAATCATGGACATATTAAATTCCCTAGACATCATATCACCAAACTATTTGCAAATTTTTTGGTTAGTATATCTGAATATAATATCATCAATATAAACTTGGCAAACAAAGAATTTATCATCTATGATTTTTGTAAATAATTTTATATCAATTTTCCCAATTTTGAATCGTTTTAAGAGTACAAAGTCTCGAAGCTGCTCCTACCATGCTCTAGGAGCTTGTTTAAGACTATATAAGGCCTCAGAGAGTTTATAACATAATTTGGATTCTTAGGATCCTCCAAACCAAGAGGTTGTTCAACATTAATAAGCTCAATTATTTTGTCATTTAAGAATATACTTTTAACATCTATTTAAAGGAATTTTATATCAAAACATGATGCAAAGGTAAGTAGTATGCAAATGAACTCAAGTCTAGCTTCGATTTGAGTATAATCTTGAGCGACTAACCTTACCTTATTTCTTACTACAACTCTGCTTTCATCTTGCTTATTCCAGAATACCTATTTTGTACCATTGATATTGTGCTCCTTGGCTCTTTCCACCAATGTCCAAACGTCATTCTGGGTGAGGTTGTTCATTCTTCATGCATGGCATTCACCCAATCCAGATCATTTAATGCATCATCTATACGTTTAGGCTCAAGAGAAAAAACAAAAGAGTAATGTTTACAAAAAGAAGTAACACATGATCGAGTTTAACACTCTTACTCATATCATCCAATATTTGATCTATTGGACGATCTTTAGCATAGCGTTAAGGATCTTTGGAGGTAGTGTTGATGGTTGTTCTTTTTCCCTTTCTTCTATATCTATTGCTTGAATGTATTTGTTGTAGAAGAGGTAGGAGGAGTGGATGATCGCGAGCCGGTTGAATCTTCTTTTGGCTTGATATTGTTAATTTGCATGTTCTTCATGGCTTGCCTTAATCCTTCATCACCTACATCATCCAAATTATCTTACTCTTTTTGAGAGCCGTTAGTCTTATCAAATTGAACATCAGAAGTTTTTCAACTAAATCAGAGTTTTTGTTGAAGACATGATATGCCTTACTATTTGATGAGTAGCCAAGCAAAAAGCCAACATCACAACGACTTTGAAATTTAGAGAGCTGAATACCTTTCCTCAAAATGTAACATTTGCAACCGAAAACACAAAAATAAGAGATGTTTGGTTTTCTTCCAATGGGAAGCTCTTAGAAAGTCTTTTTCAAAAGACGAGGCGATTTATGACATAACAAGTGGTATTGATTGCTTCTGCCTAGAAATGATCGAAAGTATTATACTCATCAAGCATTATTCTAGCCATTTCAATCAATGTTTGATTTTTTCTACCACCCCATTTTGCTCTAGAGTGTAGGTTGTGGAAAGTTCATGTTTTATTACAAGTTCATCACAAAAATCTTCAACTTTAGTATTTTTGAACTTAGAACCATAGTCACTATGGATTTTCTTGATTTTGAAATCAAATTCATTTTGGGACCTTTTTGCAAAGCTTTTGAAAATGCTGGAGGATTTGACTTTGTCATGTAAAAAGAACAGCTAAGTATATCTTGAGTAATCATCTACAATGACTAAACAATAGCTATTTTCCCCGATGCTCTTGTAGGTTGTTGGCCCAAAAAAATTTATATGTAAGAGCTCCAATGTTCTAGAGGTTGATATGATACTTTTGGAAGGATGAGAATTTGCAACTTGCTTTCTGACTTGACAAGCACTACATAATCTATTTTTCTCAAACCTCACATCTTCCAAGCCAACCACTAAGTCATGTTTGAAAAACATTTTGTGTTGGATCATACCACATGACCTAGCCTTCTATGCCAAAACCAACAAAAAAAGTTTTTGTAATTAAACAAGTTTTAAGCATGAATAACTAGATAGGAAATAAACCAAATACATATTTTCAAATCTAAAATCTTTGAAAACTAACTCATTTTTTCTTTGAAATGGTAACACCATCACTAAAGAATGTGCAAGTGAGACCAAGATCACATAATTGTGCAACGAATAGCAGATTGAAATTTAATATTTCTATTAGAGATAATTAGATATGGAAAGGTCATTTGAGATAGCGATTTTACGCAAACCAAGTACCTTTCCTTTGCTATTGTCTCCAAATGTGATTATTTTGTTGCTACCATTTTCAAGGGTGGTGAATATCTTCCAGTCTCGGGTCATATGTTGAGTGCTCCTGCTGTCAAGCATCCAATACCTTCCACCAGTCTTATAGTTCACCTACAAAAGAAAATCAAGTTCTTTTAGGTACCTAAATTTGTTTGGGTCCTTGGAGGTTAGTAACCAAGGCTTTAGGTACTCAAATAACATTCTTTTTAGCGCCTAAAATTGAAGTGCCAATAAATCTTGCAATAATTTTACCATCTTTAGTTTTTCTAAGCATATAACATGAATCATAAATTCCTATAGATGGAGTCTTACCAATTGGACAAGTTTGTTGCAAATGTCCCACACCTTAGTATTTATGGCAATACTTGCTATTTTCTTTTATAAACCTAGTGGGCTTGTAATTGGCTTCTTACCTTTCTTGGGCACAAACCCAAGTCCTTCTTTATTGAATAAGCACCGTTACTCACTCAATAGCTTACGAAGGGTGACTTTACCTTGAAGCATCTTTTCAAGCTTTTGTTTAGTTTGGTCACTTGCTCCTTTAACTTATTCTTTTCAATAATAAGCTTTGCATCATAAGCCTTAGCATTACCATGATTAGAATCAACTTTAGAGCAACATGGCATAACTAATAAATCATCGCATGAAGTAGATGTGCTAGTTTTAGCATTCTCTACACTAGGCATCTCATCAATAATATCACAAATAATTCCATTGCTAGTGTGAGATTTGCTTGAATTCTTTTGGAAGAGAGAGAGTCATGAGCTTCCTTTAGCTCCTCAAAAGAATCCTTTAGAGAGAGATATTCTCTTTTTAAGACCTTAAATTTTGACTTCTCCTTTCCAAGATATTCATTCAAATCTTTAAGCATATCTATTATTCATCATACCAGGGTTCATCATTGTTAAGTGATTTTACCTTGTCCCCAATTATCATGGGCTTGTAGGAGATAAGAAGAGCGATGAAGCCACCTTGATGGCAATACCAACAAGCCCCCTTTTCTTGGAGGACTGATCATCATCATATCAGAGTCGGTGTACTCCTCATCGGAGTCCCACTCTTCATGTGGGCTTCGTTCTTACCATCTTTTTGAAGCTTCTTGAAAAGATTCTTCTTACTGTTAAAATATTTATTCTTGGATGACTTGCCCTTATTGTCCTTTTTCGTTGGGCAATGAGAGGCAATGTGTCCCTTCTCATCGCACTCAACAAATGTTGCTATATAGCACTTGTAATCATTGTAGGAGCGCCCCTTTTTGTTCTTGTCATGGCTAGCACTTTGGTTTGAGTGCCTCTTCATGAATCTCTTTATTTTTCTCTTGAGGAGAGCCAATTTCTCCTGGGAGTCATCCTCTTCGTCTTTCAACTCATCACTTGATACCGTTTTGGTTTTGAAAGTATTAACCTTGTTACTTTTGGAGGAGGATTGCTTCAAAAGCTCTTTCTTATCTTTCTTGTACAACGTATTAGTTATGAGATTGCTCATGAGTTGAGTCAGCGTCATCTTCGGCAACTCAAGTGAGTTAAGGAAGAGAGTCACCAATGTCTCATACTTCTCAGGTAGGGCCCTAAGCCTTTTTCTCACATTACCAACATCGGTTAGTGAGGTGCTTAGGCCGTTGAGTTAATTTACAACATTGTTGAGATGTGAAAATATTTTGTTAATGTCCTCATGAGGCAACATTGCAAATATCTTATATTTGATCCGGAGTCTATACAATTTGACCTCTTTGACCATGGATGTTCCCTTATGGTTTTCGAGAGGGTTGTCTATGTTACAAGTGGTTTCTAAATTGCTCACTTGTTTGAACTCATCCACGTTCAAAGCTCCAAAAAGAGCATTCATCGCTTGAGCATATAAATGAGTACTTCTCAAGTTCTGCGGGATGGTGTGGATCAAGAGGCATAACATAACCCTCATTTTCAATTCTTCATATACTTGAGCTCATGGCCTTTAAATAAATAGACATTCTAAGTTTCCATGTGCACTATTTGTGTCATTAAATAGAGGTGCTTTTTCTATGCAATTCCCTTACTAGCCATTCTTTTATCTCTTAGATGATTAAGTCTAAATGAATAAGAGACCAAGTTCTAATACCATTTGTAAGATCAAGGATAACTGACTAGAGGGGGGAGGGGTTGAATAGGAGGTTCTAAAAATTTTCGCTCTAATTCTAACAATTCTAACAACAAGGATCAATAAATGAACCTAGCAAAAGTCAAGAGCGAATTTTTGAAGTTTTCTATGGCACCACTAGTTATGTCTCTACTGAGTACAATTATAGCTACACAAGATATAATAATAATTCAATAGCTAGAAAAGTAAATGTGAAAGAGTAAAGACAAGAGATAACCACTGTTGTAGGGGTGGCCCCCACCTAAACCCAGCAGGCCTGGTAGGAGGTTATAAGGCCCAAAATAGGCCATGTGTAATGACATAAGTGCCCCTGAAGGGGATAATCAGATGTAAGGGTATAATTGTAAAAGCACTCCTCATGTGTACATATATATGGGATACAGGTCATGGGGAGAACCCAAGCCATTACTCATCTCTCACTCTCCACTACCATCTCTCTCTCTCTGTTTGGTCTGTAACCACAACAGTTGGCGCCGTCCGTGGGGAGGACAGGAGTAAGCCTGAAGTTCGAAGGAGGATGGCACTGAAAAAGGCTTTGTCGACGGCGGCGAAGGGAAAGAAGACGGTTGGGGCGGAGCGTCGCGTGAGTACCAGGGCTTCGGCAGCGGCTGTCGCGGGCACAGGTGACGACGCGGGTGCGGCAGTCGAGGATGTCGACGCTCGCGTTGCGACGACCGACCCCGCCATCAGCACTGCGACGACCAACCCCACCATCGGCACCGCGACGACCGACCACGCCACCGGCACCGCGACGATCGACCCGCCACCGCATCGCGGCGACCAACCCGTCGTCGGCGCTGCGGCGACCGACCCCGCCACCGCCGCCACCGACAGTTCAGGAGCCCGCGAGGTGATCGTACCTGTGTCGACCCGTCCGCTGGGCGCACCGGTGGCCCGCCGCGCGGCGATGAAAGCGCGCTGCGGCGGCCTAAACGCGTTCGGCGGGAGCTAGGGGACCTTCGTGGGGCTGTCCGTGACATGCAAGAGGCTCGAAGCCAGCAGGCCGCGCCAGTGGCCACGCCAGAGCCCACGCCGGAAAGGGCGGACAGCCGTGACGCCATGCCCCCACGTCCAGCCGCGTGCCACTGCGACGCGTCGATCCAGAGTCCCCGCTGTCGGCAGGACTGCAGCAGGTGGCGTGGCCCGAAGACTTCAAGTTCCCTAGTGTCATCGAGCCGTACAAAGGGGATACGGACCCCCGCGAGTTCGTGCGCATGTACGAAACCGCGATCGAGGCCGCGGGCGGAGATGACACCACAAAGGCGAAGGGGCTCCCCCTCGCGCTGTAAGGAGTGGCGCTTTCTTGGTTTTTTACCATAGAGCCAAACTCCATCTACGCGTGGGAGCAGCTCCGCGACCACCTTCACAACAACTTTCAAGGAAACTATGTTGAGCGAGTCGACGCGGACCAGCTCTTTGCAGTGAAGCAGAAACCTTCGGAGAAGCTCCGAGACTACTTCAAGCGCTTCGCGAAGATACGCTGCCAGATCAAGGACGTTAATGAAACAACCGTCATCAACGCGGCCGTACAGGGCCTTCGTCCGGGCTCCTTGGCCGAATACAGCACGCGGAAGCCTATCAAGACAGTCACCGAGCTCTTCGACAAGATGGAAGGGTATGCGCGGGCCGAGGAAGATGCGCGGAGACGCAACACTTCCACCCTCGATCTTGCTCAAGCGACGCGCTCAACATACGACGAGGGGGTGGGCGACGACTCCCCAAAGCAGGCCCGTAGCCGACAGCCCCGGGAGGACCCCCCGGGGAGCAATAGCACCGGGGAGCAGGAAGGCTCTCTAAGGAGCAGACGCAAGCCCCGGCGTCACCAGCTCAGACCACAAAAGGCCCGCCATACCCTCGTCACCGAGAATGCCCTTCGAGGATGCGAAGGCGAACTCGGCCGCGATGAGCGACCCTGAGCGGAGCAAGAGCAACTAGATTATGGCAAGTGGTGCGAGGTGCACGGTTACGGTGATCACTATACGAAGGCATGCACTGCGGTCATGGAGCTGCGACGGGTGATGGCTGAATCTCGGGACTCGCCCCTTCAGCTCCCTGCCGAAGTTCAGGAGCGGCATTCGAGGGGCAGCCCCTCGCAAGCTTCAGCCAGGGGAGACGCACGATGCCGCACAGTTAATGTCATCACCGGTGGCTCCTTATTAGGGGCCCCCTTGGAGTAGCCGTAATCGTGGCTGTCGCCCCGCAACATCACCTTCACCGTGAATGATGCTGGGGGCGTGGAGTTCCCTTATCAAGATCCTTTGGTCATCCAGGCCCATATCGCAGGTTGCGACGTCAGGCGCATCCTTGTCGACGGGGGGAGCTCTGCGAACATTCTGTTCACAGGGGCCCTCGATCATATGGGAACCCACCGAAGTCGTCTGGAGCGGGCAGGAGCTCCGCTTCAGGGCGTCGGAGGTCAACCGCTGCAGGCCATAGGGCAGGTGTCCCTCCCCGTCACACTCCGCCAGGAGAGCTACCGGGCCCGGAGGGTGTCATCACCGTCTTCGGCGACCAAGACCTCGCCAGGCGCATCGATGTTGGCAGCCAGGATCTGCATCGCCCGGTGCACGCCCTGCCGAACGTGCTTGGCGACGCGCCCTCCGCCCCGGGATGGACGCCTAAGCCTCGGCCCGAGGGCGGAGTCAAAAGGGTGCCGCTCCAGGCGGAGGGGCAGTTTGTGTCTATTGGTGAGGGGCTTCCCTCGGAGGTCGAGCAAGATTTACTCCAAGTGCTTCGAGACAACACCGGTATCTTTGCATGGTCACCGGAAGATATCAAGGGCGTAGACCGTGCAGTAATCGAGCACCGCTTGGTGGTCCGCCCCGATGCCAAGCCGGTCAAGCAAAAGCTTCGCCGCATGTCCATGGATCGGCAGCAGGTGGCCAAGGTGGAGGTGGCAAAACTCCTTCGAGCCTGGGTTATCCGTGAGGTCCACCACCCAGAGTGGCTCGCCAACCCAGTATTGGTCAAGAAGGCTAGTGGGGCCTGGCGCATGTGCATCAACTTTACGGCACTCAACAAGGCGTGCCCAAAGGACAATTACCCTTTGCCGCGCATCGATCAATTGGTCGACGCTACCGCGGGGTGCGAGTTAATGAGTTTCTTAGATGCCTACTCCGGCTACCATCAGGTATACATGGCTGAAGACGACGAGAGCAAGACTAGCTTCATCACACCAATCGGCACTTTCTGCTTCATCAGGATGCCCTTTGGCTTGAAGAACGCGGGCGCTACCTTTACCCGCCTCGTCGCCATTGCCCTGGCCACCCAGCTCGGGAGGAATGTCGAAGCCTACGTCGATGGCGTGGTAGTCAAAACCCGCAGCTCGCTTTGCATGGCGGGACCTCGTGAGACCTTCGACAACCTCGGAAAGCGGCATCAAGCTCAACCCGACAAGTGCGTCTTCGGCGTGCAGGCGGGCAAACTTCTGGGCTTCCTCGTGTCCGGGCGGGGCATCCAGGCGAACCCTGATAAGGTCGATGCTATCTTGGGTATGGAGCCGCCCAAGACGACGAGGGAAGTCCAGAGGCTGGCGGGCCGCATGGCAGCCCTGAGCCGCTTCCTATCCAGGGCGGCGAAGCGAGGTCTGCCATTCTTTAAGACACTCCGCGGGTGCGACGGATTTCGTTGGGATGACCATTGTGCGGAGGCCTTCAACAAGCTCAAGAAACACCTGGAGTGTCTCCCCACTCTGGTCGCCCCAGCACCAGAGGCTCCCCTCTTGCTCTATCTGGCCGCGTCAGCTACAGCGGTCAGTGCCGCCCTCGTCCTAGAGGAAGGCGCCGTACAACGGCCTATATACTTCATCTCCGAAGCCCTCCAAGGCGCCAAGACGAGATATACAGTGCTTGAAAAGCTTGCTTACGCATTGGTCATGGCCTCCAGGAAGCTCCGGCATTATTTTTTGGCCCACCCGATCACAGTGCCTTCCTCATTCCCACTGGCGGAGATGCTGCACAACAAGGAATCCACAGGGCGCATCTGCAAGTGGGCTGCCGAGCTCGCCCCGTTCTCCCTGACATACGCCTCAAGGACGGCAATCAAATCTCAAGTGCTCGCTGACTTCCTTGCGGAGTGGACTCCGCCGGCTCAGCCTGCCCAGTAGCATAACGACCCAGTCTGGACACTCACCATCGACGGAGCCTACGGCGCCGTGGGCGCGGGCGTAGGCGCGGTGATCGTCACGCCCGAGGGGCAGCGCCTGCTATACTCGGCGCACCTTGCCTTGCCAGCTACCAATAACACAGCTGAATATGAGGCGCTGCTCTTCGGCCTAGCAAAGCTCAAGGCAGTCGGCGCGCAGCGGGTGCTCGTCCGTACAGACTCGCGTTTGGTGGCAGGCCACGTCGACAAGTCCTATCAGGCCAAGGACCCTGAGCTGGCCAAGTACCTCGCCGCAGTTCGGGCAAGGGAAAGACACTTCTCGGGCATCACGGTCAAGGCCATCCCTCGCGCGGAAAATGAACAAGCCGATGCCCTCGCAAAGGCGGCCAGCCAACAACTGCTGCCCCCTGATGGGGCGTTCTATGAAGTACTATCGCAGGCGGCCATCGCGCAGGACAACCGGGATGTGGCCCTCGTTCACCACATCGTCCAGCAGGGCGACTGGCGAGAGCCCATCTTCAACTTTCTGCAGGGCATCGCCGAGCCGGAGAACCCCACGGAGCTCCGGCGTCTGCAACACCGCGCCAGGTCCTTCCAGGTGTTCGAAGGGATAGTCTACAAGAAGGGGGTCTGCGCGCCGCTCCTGCGCTGCCTCTCGGGCCAAGAAGGGAAGAACCTCCTTGTGGAGATCCACGCGAGTATGTGTGGGTCTCATCTGGCGCCGAGGTCATTGGTCGGCAAGGCATTCAGGCAGGATTTCTACTGGTCGACTGCCATCACTGACGCCCAGGACCTCATGCGTCGATGTCGAAGTGCCGATGGATGGCACGGATCATCCGCACTTCCACGACCCTCAACCCCATTCCCGGTGTGGCGGCGGCGCTACTGGGTATCGACATAGTCGGGCCACTTCCACGAGCTCCAGGAGACCTGCGATTTGTGGTAGTCGCGCTGGAATATTTTTCCAGATGGCCAGAGGCGGTGGCCCTGGCTAAAATAACCTCAGCGGCCATGCAGCGTTTCCTCTGGCAAAACATCATATGTTGCTTCGGCGTGCCCAGGGAGCTCACCGCGGACAACGACCTGCAGTTCGACGCCATCCTCTTCAAAGAATTCTGCGAAGGCATGGGCATCACACTTCGGTTTGCCTCAGTTGGGCACCCCCAGTCTAACGGAGCGGTCGAGAGGATGAATGGCGCCATTTCCGCCGCCATCAAAAAGCGCTTGGTCGGGTTGCCGAAGGGCAAGTGGCCAAGCGAGCTTCACAGCGTCCTCTGGTCCCTTCGCACAACGGTAACACGCCCAACGGGGTTCACACCTTTCAAGCTTCTTTTTGGCGATGAAGCAGTGACGCCCGAGGAAATCAAGGCTGGTTCGCGGAGGGTCCTTGTCCAGGCGCCTGACGAGGAGCGCCGCGTGTCCGTGGATCTCCTCGACGGGGCGCGGGCAAGTGCAGCTCAACACGTTGAAAAGTACGCGCGGCAGACGATGCGTACCCGGGACCGTTCTATATACCCGCGAGGGTTCAAGCCTGGGGATCTCGTCCTCAGAATGGCGCTCCATGCGGAGACCGTCGGCAAGCTGGAGTCCAAGTGGGAAGGTCCATTCATTGTGACGGAGGCATTGCAGAAGGGAGCATACCGCCTCGCCACGCTCGAGGGACAGACTCTCCGCCACACATGGAACGCAGACAAGTTGCGGCGATATTACGCCTAGAGGCTGGACGAAAGTTATAGCGGCATCCGCCCCTTATTGTATAATGCTTGCCCGCGCAAACGGAGTTCAATAAAACGCACTGTTCGCATCAAGTACCATCGTCTGGCCGCAGTATGCAGTCTACAGACTCTAAATAAGACGTAGCGTCGAGGTCCGCTTCCGCACGCGAGAGTCCACGGACTATAAATTAAGTCGTAGCGTCGAGGTCCGCCTCCGCACGCGCCAGTCTACGGACTCTATATAAGACGTAGCGTCGAGGTCCGCCTCCGCACGCGAGAGTCCACGGACTATAAATTAAGTCGTAGCGTCGAGGTCCGCCTCCGCACGCGAGAGTCCACGGACTATAAATTAAGTCGTGGCGTCGAGGTGCGCCTCGCACGCGCCGATCTCGGACTCTAAATAAGGCGTGGCGTCGAGGTCCGCCTCCGCACGCAACTTCACCGCCCGCAACGCGCGGAGGCTTGCCTCCGCGCGCAGTCTACGGACTCTAAATAAGACGTAGCGTCGAGGTCCGCCTCCGCACGCGAGAGTCCACAGACTATAAATTAAGTCGTAGCGTCGATGTCCGCCTCTGCACGCGCCAGTCTACGGACTCTAAATAAGACGTAGCGTCGAGGTCCGCCTCCGCACGCAACTTCACCGCCCGCAACGCGCGGAGGCTTGCCTCGCGCGCGCCTCTGAACTCTAAATAAGACGTGGCGTCGAGGTCCGCCTCGCACGCGAGTCCACGACTATAAATTAAGTCGTGCGTCGATGTCCGCTCGCACGCGCCAGTCTACGGACTCTAAATAAGACGTAGCGTCGAGGTCCGCCTCCGCACGCAACTTCACCGCCCGCAACGCGCGGAGGCTTGCCTCCGCGCGCAGTCTACGGACTCTAAATAAGATGTAGCGTCGAGGTCCGCCTCCGCACGCGCCAGTCTACGGACTCTAAATAAGACGTAGCGTCGATGTTCGCCTCCGCACGCGCCAGTCTACGGACTCTAAATAAGACGTAGCGTCGAGGTCCGCCTCCGCACGCGCCAGTCTACGGACTCTAAATAAGACGTAGCGTCGAGGTCCACCTCCGCACGCGAGAGTCCATGGACTATAAATTAAGACGTAGCGTCGAGGTCCGCCTCCGCACACGCCAGTCTACGGACTCTAAATAAGACGTAGCGTCGAGTTCGCCTCCGCACGCGACAGTCCACGAACTATAAATAAGGCGTCGTCGGCCCAAAACACAGCCTACAACAGTAAGAATAAATGGTGCATCGTCCCATTGCAAAAATATGAGGCCAAATGATTACAAGCATGAGCTCGCAAGTGCAAACCCCCCCTCCGCATGATATGATCAACACCTCAGTCTTCGCGCAGCGCCGAGGGGCCTGTGCCGTTGCCGTGGCCTCGGGAAACTCCTTCGAGCCAACGGAGGAAGTCCCCTCCCCTGCGCGGTGTTTGCTGTACTGCAACCCTCGCCGCATCCTCTCCGACACGACCCTAGATCCGCCGGTGGAAGTTCCAGAGGCCAGGCTCGATGGAGCGAATAGCGTCCGGCAGTGCCTCTGGCCGGCCAGGAAGATCCAGGTGAGGGTTCGCCAGCTCCTGCATGTGCCTACACCCACGGGTGTGAAGCATGCCGAGGGCAAGGCACGCGCCAAGGTAGCCGCAGTGCTCCCCGAAAGTCTTGGCGCTGCGGAGCGCGACGCCCACCCCCTCCTCGATTAGCCCGAGCATCTCCATCAGGTCCTCCGCCCGTGAGTGGCGTCGGGCATGTCAACGCACAGATCGCGGAGGGCCCGGTTCAGAGACTCCATTGCCCCCCAGGCCAACATGGACGTGTCGTCCAAGGCGCGGGTCTTCCCCGCAAGAGTCTCGGCCAGCTGGGTCTTCTCCTCCTCCAAGGCGGCAATCTGCTGCAGGAAGGAGGTGCGCTCCTCTGCCGCGTCGCGTTTGACTTCCTCGGCCTCGACTTGCAGGGATGACAAGGCACCCTCACGAAGGCTGGCTTCTAGGGCCCTCCGCTCTCGGATGTGGGCCTCGTCTAGTGCGTCGCTGATGACAAGCGTCTGAAAGCAGCAATAAAAGTCACCGGGTGGCCGGTAGCACCATACAAAACACACGGCACACATACTCACCCTTATTTCCGAGGCCCGCAGCGCAAGCGCTAGGTGGTCTCCCTTGCATGACGACAACATCCGCCGGTCAAGGCTGCCGCTGGCACGTTCTGCGGCCGTGGTGAGAGCATGGAGTATCTCCAGACGCGGGAGGAAGTTGGACAGAACGGGTTCTGACCCCACCGCGTCGAGGGCTGTGGAGGCTTCGGCCGCTTCGACAGCGACAGATACCGGCACGGTACCCTGCGCAGGGTTTTGGACTTCGCGCGCACCCCCGTTGCTCGATCCTTCACCACGCCCGGGAGACCTCATCTCGCCTGATGCCGACGGAATGAGCGAGCAGATCAGAGAGAGTTTCGCGAAGTCGAGCGGAGAGAAGGAGCCACGCTTACCGTCTGCACCCCTCACCGCAGTAGGAGGTGGTGTCTGTTCGGCCACCGATCGGGGCGTGGGCGCCTCGGTGGTCGGGTGGGAGGCCCCCTCGGAAGCATCGGGCGCCACAATTCCAAACATGGGGCCTGCAACGTTGTAGCGACCCTTCGGAGGCGGGGGAGACTGCATCCGAGGACGTTTCGGCTGAGGAACTGAGGGCGATTCCTCCGTGACATTAGCAGCCGCAGCTCCCGCTGCACCTTCGGTCTCCGCCGCGCCGGACGTGTCCCTGGTAGCAGCAGCACCATCGGCCGTGGCCCTCTCGCTAGGCGTGACGTTCCTCTCCGAGTTGGCGGGCTCCGGCCTAGGGAAGGTCGTGCTCGTACGCTCAGCAGCGTCTGCGGTTAGTGCGGCCGGGGAATCGAGGCGGTGCGCCCCGCCGAACTGGTCCGGCCGGGCGCGTCACCGGTCGAGCGTCCTGCCCCAGCGGCGCCAGGTGCCAAGGTGGCTGGCAGGCTGGGTATGGCAGCCTCGGAGTGAGCCCGGCGCCGCGAAGACGAGGTGTCTGCACGGCCGCCACCTCCATGATGACCCGGAGTCCCCGCGGGAGTCTCCGCTGGTATTGGGCGTTCCAGCACATCAATACCCAAAACCTCGCATGTGCGGTTCACCCGCCCTTGCTTCGCCGTTTGGGTCACGGCCTCGTGTAGCCTGTGCTCCTCAAGTGTGTATGGGCCGAGGAACACCTCAGCTGCGCGCTCCGCGTCTTCTAGCCGAGCAACTGCACAAAAGACAGCAGGACGATCACGTGAGAACAGTGCGGACACGTCAAGAGGTGCCTACTGCACGCTAAACAACTTACAAGGGGTGGAGGGTGGAAGCAGGCGGGACACTGGCGGGCAGATCCCGTCCTCTCGGTCATTGCCCCAGCCCACGTATTTCCACCAGGAGGACAGTGGCACCACCCCGTACATCGTGAACTCTTCGGCCAGGTCGCGCATACTTAGCCGACGGGCGACGCCGACAAGCCTCCATAGTCTCTGTATGTCGTCAGCCTCCGGCTTCACGCTTGGCGAAGTATTGAACGAGATCGGCCCGCCTTGGCATAGCAGGCCACTCGGGCCGGTCATGTGGTAATAAAACCACCACCGCGTCCAGCCGGACTCCCACTTCCCCAGGGCGGCCGGCGCGGGGAACAGCGTCGTGCAGGACGATCGCACCACGAAGTCCACGCTGCCAAAATTGGAGATAGCTCCATCTCCAGCCTTCTTGGGGTGGCAGCAGGCGTCGTGCAGGGTGGCAAACAAGCTCACGCTGGGATGCCGGCCTTCTGTCCGCGTCGCCCATGTGAAGACAGCCAGGCGGACTATTACGCTCGGCGTCAGCTGCGCCAACTCCAACCCATAGGTTGGCAAGACTTCGCCCACAAACATCTTTGAGGGCATGCGAAGGCCGGCGTCAAAGAACGCGACGAAAATGATCGTCTCCGTCTCCCGGGGCTTCGGCTCCGTTTCGTTGCGGCGGGGTAGGCGAGCCCCATCACGATCCTCGATCTTCCCTTCATGAACAAGCCGCTGCAGCGTCTCCTCGGTCACGCGGCTCCTTCCTAATACGTGGGAGCAGCGGCGCCCCGAGTATTCCATGGTGTCCCATTGCCTGTCGGCACGCGAACGCCCCCACAACACCAGCTTGTAATCCCCAGAAGGGAAGGACAGCTTGTCCCAACTAGACAAGGAGTCGCCGCTAGGAGGATGAGACGCGTTGCCATAGCTGGCCATTGTCTTCTAAAGGTAGGGCAAAAGAAACCAAGGAAGGAAGTCGCGCTACTACCGGCACGGAATAAATCAGAACTAAGCGGCAAGTGGGACAAAGCGCTCCCATCACGGTGAGAGCACCTTATAAAGCCCGCTCGCCTCTCCCGCGGCCAGAAACCGCAGTTAGGTCAGAACCCCAGCGGTTCGACTACGCACGACCTGGAAAGAAGAACCGTCGGTACCTGGAGGGGCGCGCCTGGTAGGTGGCTAGGCAGCGCACAACTCCAGCACGCGCTTGACACGCGTCCCGTTTCCCTGGGGAAGCAGCGAACAGCCGTGGGCACGCAACCGCTCACATCCCACGACGCACCAGTTGCAAGCCGCCGCGTGCCCCACCCACGCGAAGACAGGCTGCACAACGTGACAGCCTGCCCTCTGATAGGCCAGGCGTCGGCATGATTCTAGCCGCCATTTAAAGCGCACTATCAAGCCGTGAGGTCGTGGCAGCCGCGAAACACAGGAAAGCCGGCGGCGCACCGCCCGCCTGCACCACTGCATCGCCCCACCATGGACCCCAGAGTCAAGAAGTCTAAGCCCCACCTCGACAACTCCGGCTACACCCGCGGGGGACGGAGCGCGCTGCGTCTGCCGGTTGGCGCCCGGCTCGCGCCACTGTTCGAAGGTAGGGGACGGGCGCGCGCGTCTACCGGGCTAGGCGCCACTCGCGCCACCCGTTCGAAGGGTAGGGGATGGAGCGCTCGCGTGTCTACCTCGACTAGGCGCCAGCTCCGCTGCGACCCGTTCGAAGGGTAGGGGACGGAATGCGCGTGCATCTACTTCAGCTAGGCCGCGCGCATCTACTTCGGCTAGGCGCCAGCTCTGCTGCCACCCGTTCGAAGGGTAGGGGACGGAGCGCGCGCGTCTACTTCGGCTAGGCGCCAGCTCCACTGCCACCCGTTCGAAGGGTAGGGGACGGAATGCGCGTGCATCTACTTCAGCTAGGCCGCGCGCATCTACTTCGGCTAGGCGCTAGCTCCGCTGCCACCCGTTCGAAGGGTAGGGGACGGAGCGCGCGTGCGCCTACCTCGACTAGGCGTCAGCTCCGCTGCCACCAGTTCGAAGGGTAGGGGACAGAGCGCACGTCTCTATTTCGACTAGGCGCCAGCTCCGCTGCCACCCGTTCGAAGGGTAGGGGACGGAGCGCGCACGCGTCTACCTCGACTAGGCGTCAGCTCCGCTGCCACCCGTTCGAAGCGTAGGGGACGGAGCGCGCGCATCTACTTCGGCTAGGCCGCGCGCGTCTGCCCGACTGGCGCCCGGCTCGCGCCACCCGTTCGAAGGTAGGGGCGGGCGCGCGCGTCTACCTCGACTGGCGTCGGCTCGCGCCACTGCTCGAAGGGTAGGGGCGGAGCGCGCGCGTCGCTCGGCTAGCGCGGCTCGCGCCACGCGTTCGAAGGGTAGGGGATGGAGCGCGCGTCTACCTCGACTAGGCGTCAGCTCCGCTGCCACCCGTTCGAAGAGTAGGGGACGGAGCGCACGCGCGTGTCTGGTTCGGCTAGGCGCCAGCTCCGCTCCCACCCATGCAAAGGATAGGGGACGGAGCGCGCGCGTCTACTTCGGCTACGGCCCCAGCCCCTGGTCAAGTTCGGAAAAGTTCACAGGCCGCAGGGACGGAGGGGGCCAAAGGACTCAGCAACATGGCTTCGGCCCTGTGAAGCCCTTCTCCATGAGAGGCTCCTGTTGTAGGGGTGGCCCCCACCTAAACCCAGCAGGCCTGGTAGGAGGTTATAAGGCCCAAAATAGGCCATGTGTAATGACATAAGTGCGCCTGAAGGGGATAATCAGATGTAAGGGTATAATTGTAAAAGCACTCCTCATGTGTACATATATATGGGATACAGGTCATGGGGAGAACCCAAGCCATTACTCATCTCTCACTCTCCACTACCATCTCTCTCTCTGTTTGATCTGTAACCACAACAACCACGATGGAGACACATGATGTTTTCCCGTGGTATCGAAGACTTGACGGTCTTCACAAATTCACATTGAGGTAAGTCCAACGAATTAGATCAGCTCCATGAATTAAGCCTAATGACCCCAAATCCACTAAGGTTGCTATTCCTATGCTCCAGAAATGGTGAGCATGACACCACTCACAATCGGTGCTGTCCCTCTTTACAATATCCTTGAAGAGATCAATGCACACACTCCTTCCAAGCCATTTAGGTGCTGGCAAGCACCAAGTATAAGAAATCACAGTGTTTGCTTGAGTAGAAACAAGTGCTAAAATGATCAACAAATGATGCAATGAACTTCAATGCTCTTCAACTACACAAAAATATGAAGTATGAGCAAATGAGTAGTGGAGCATACACACAAGGCTCTAGTGTATTTAGTGAGGTCCTAGATACATGCCCTTGTGTTGGTGAGGGAGTATTTATAGCCCTCAACCACAAATTTGATCGTTTGGAATAAATCCTAGAAAAATTTAGTAGGTATGGTACTACCGCCATGTATGGCTGATACTACCTCACCTACTGTTCAATGGCTATTTTGGGTGTAATTAATGTGCCTAAACTAGCAATCAAACAGACATTGTAGTACTACCACCAACTAGGATTGGTACTACTGCACTACGGTAGTACTGTACCCTGAGAATGGTACTACCAATTTTTAGAGCTCCAAGAATTGTCCAAAAATATGCTCTCTAGAAAAAACGTTCCACATAAAATATCAGTACAACTATTGACTTGTAGTACCGCTCCATAACAATGGTATTACTGTCGGCTGGTAGTTTCACATCTCCTGGCCTATGCTACTGTTTTTCCTGACAGAGTTTTGTAAAAATAGATTTTAGATACATATATGACTCTTTGTTGATCGAGATGCCACAATATTAATTCTCAAGCTATCAGCTATGATCTCTCTTTATAGTACGGCGTCTAGCCTACTAATCTGGTCTATATAGTCTTTTCTTTAAACTCTGTGACTGGTAAAATTTAAAGAAACCAAAAGCTAAACTTTCACCTTTGTCTTGAGCCAAGTCAATCCTTACTAGCCTTTGCATGCCTCTATTGCATTGTCATTTATGCTCTGAGACTAAATCTTTTAACATATCTTAGCACACATGTTAGGTCCAAACATAATATTGTTATTAATTACCAAAACCAATTTTTAGGGGCCTAGATGCTTTCATCCCCCACCCTGTACCCACACCTCCAACACAACTCTGCTCGGTGCTCACCCCCACCTCTTGCTGCTCTAGCCGCCGACCTACTCCATTTCTCCACCCATGCCTACTCTACCCCTCCCTCCCTCACTCCTTCCTCTGCCAGCAAGCTGCCTCCCGCTTACCCTTGCCCCCACTCCCTCCGTCATCACCACTCACTCGATCCACTGTTGACCACCCACAACCCCCACCTCCTAGCTCGGCTCCTACACCGTGGGGCCTAACGGGCCATGCTGGGCTAACTCATGCCTGGCCTTTGCCTAACACAGCATGGTACCATGTGTACCGTGCTGAGCCTGCCTGTGAAGAACCTAGACCTATCATTATGAGTTAATAATATATTTTGGCAATTAATGACAATCATATTGTGGGTCTAACATTCTTCATAAGTTTGGTGAAACAAGTTAGGTCCTATGATGAGGATGACTTGTGAAGGTATCATGAGTTGATCATCATCAATGTAAAGTTTGGATGAAGGATGACATCATGTGTTGATGGTCATCAAGTCGAGATCCTGAAGAAGAGATGATCATGAGTTGATCATCATGTTAAGTAAAGACCATCTTAGATTGATGGAGGGCAAGTGGAGGATACATCATGAGTTGATGCACATTAGAACAAGGATCCAGACTTGAAATAAGGATGTTCATCATCAAGCTTCAAGAGAATACGCAAGGCAGCAAAGGATGTATTCCTAGTCTTTTACTGGTCATGGTGTTTGGTGAAAAACTTGATTGCTAATATAGGTTGTCACACTATTAAGAGAGGTCTTGTTTAGTAGCTTGAGTCTCATCATGTATTAATAGCTCTCTGTGGCATGATTATAGTATTGTAAATGTGTTTTGCAATACTCATAGCTTATGCATAATCCTTGTAGAATGTGACTAGAGTTTGCAAATACATTTTTAAATAGTTGAAGTCCATGCAAATACTCCTTGTGGCATGATAGTTAAGTTTGTGAATGTATTTTGCAAATAGTTGAATCTCATGCATGATTATTGTAACATGTTGGTTAAGTTTGCGAATGTGTTTTGTAAATAGGTTGAGTCCATGTACTTGATCATTGTGTCATGATTCTAAAGTGTGCAAATGTGTTTAGCAACTTATTGCAGATCATGCCTTAATCCTTGTGTGCATGGTACTACAATTTGTGAATATGTGTTATAAATGTGTTGAAGTACATGCATCTATCTCTGTTGGAAAAATATCAGGGCAGTACAATTGGTCATGTGTTGATGGTATGACTAGCTCTTGATGAACTACCCGAGCAGGCCAGGCGGTCTGACCAGACTCTATGATGATCTAACCGATCGATGTTCCAATGGCGTTACACGAGTGGTCGGACCAGCCATATAGTAAGAATAGCCTTTGTGGTGGTTGCCTTTTTTCTAGAGAGCACCTTTCTCTGTTTTTAGATGAGCGGTCTGATTAGCTTGTGTGGCAGTCTAACTAACTGGTGTGGTATGACTGGCCCCTATGAGGGCGGTCTGACTGGCTAAGGATATAATAACTAGTTTTCTAGCCATTGCGAGGAGGATGGTCCAACCAAACTTTTGCCTTCGATACTACCACTCCTCCGGATTTTTGCTCTCAACGGCTAGATTCTTTTGTGATGGGGTATAAATATCCCCTTGAAGCAGGTTGGAGATGTTGTTGCTACTTCCATTTTCATTCTCTTGAGCTAGTATGAGTCTCTTATATCAATTGTGCATGTGTTACACATTGTGAGCAAGGAAAAAAGTCTCTAGTTGCATGTGTTGTATCTAGAGGTGGATTGAGTATCCATGGTTGCATTCATTGCATTTAGTGAGAGTCAAGCAAAGAGGCTCGACTTGTTATTGTTGAAGGTTTCTAACTCTTAGATGACGTTGGAGGCTTCGTATTCAGTAATCTCTTTAAAGAAGGTTGTGAAGAGGTCCGGCGTATTGTAAAGGTTAGAGCTCACCTATGCGGATAGGGAAAGAACTGTCACTAGTGAAAAGCGAGGTATTTGGCTTAATTCATAGAGCCGTCCAATTCATTTGGGCTTATCTCAACGTGGACTAGGGGAGACCGGCAAGTCTCCGAATACCATGATAAAGGCAATGTCAATTATGGTTTGCTCTCTTGTGGTCAGTCTATATTCAAGCAATTTATATGTGTAGAATTAAATTGATTGATTGTCACTCTAGGATTGCAAACCTTAACATAAAATATGGGTGTTAGTGCTCTTAGGTGAAACTAGTTGTTTTAGGTCTTAATTATGTAAAACCGATTTGATTTATGTTTTTGCTTATAAACTTGGTTTTAGCCTAAGAGAGAATATTAAAAGCACCTATTCACCCCCTTTGGTAGGCCTCCTCGACCTTACAAATGGTATCAAAGATATAGAATTTGTGCACCCCGGTAGGGTTCCACATTTTGATAGCACAAATTATGCTTATTGGAAGGTTAGAATGTCTACTTTTCTTAAGACCATGCATACTCACATATGGATAATCATTGATGGGGGTTTCAGTACACCTATTATCCACAAAACTCTATTCAAAGGGAAGAGCAAAACCTACAACTCGATGCTCAAGCATTGACTACTCTATTTAGCACTTTGAACGTGGATGAGTTCGATAGAGTGAGCAATCTTGAGAATGCACATGATATTTGGACAACTCTTATGGAAATCCATAAGAAAACATCCCTGGTTAAGGAAGCTAAATTGTATGGACTGAGGATCAAATATGAGAACTTTACTATGTTGCCTCATAAGAGCATCAACGGGATATATTCTAGCACTACTACAAAAGAGGCTAAACTGGACGCTTACATCATAGACGGTTCATACGAATAACCGTCTGTGGTATTTTCACAGATGGTTTTTAATACAAACCATATGTGATAATGAAGTTATCACAGATGGTTTTTAATACAAACAGTCTGTGAAGTATCACAGATGGTTCTAGATAAGAACCGTCTGTGATAATGGCAGACATCACAGATGGTTCTTATCAAGAACCGTCTATGATACTTCACAAGTAGTTTGTATTAAAAACTGTCTGTGATAATAAATTTATCATAGACGGCTTGTATTAAAAACCATCTGTAATATGTTTTCCACCTCACAATCCTCCAAAATTTCATAAACTCCCGCCTGAGTCTGAGTAGGATTCCGTTCCAAGACATCTTTAGTAAAATGGGCATAACTTTTGCATACAGTGTCCATTTTTGACGTTTTTGTACTCGTTGGAAAGCTAACGACGAGCCCGATCCAAAAAAAGACTCACTTGCCACAGTCACTTTCTGAGACCCTCAAAATCAGCCATCTTTGGCCCTAAATTTGTGTTACAAGTTTTTGGTTTCCATTTTTGCCCTTTTCTTGGTCTTCCCTTCGGAATTTGGATTTTGCTTCAACTGAAAAGTTGTAGATCTCATTAAACCTTTTAAATGGGTATATATAAGCCATATAAAACTTTGCTATTTTATCTTTTGAGACTAGTTGTTTATATAGCACCGGTATATAAAACTTTGTGCTCTAATTCACAGACGGTTGGTATATAGAACCGTCTGTGATATTCATTTATCATAGATGATTCTAGCTACAACCATCTGTGATAGAGAGTTTCACAGTATAGAAATCCACCAACCCTCACCCCATTGATCGTAGCTCCACCTCTCTATCCTCGCGCCAAAAATTTTCGCACTCCCACCTCTCCCTTTCCTATAAATAATCACCCAAACCCAACCTCCTTGCCGTTCTCCTCCTCCTTGACCCTTACCATAATAGCCCGCACAAAGCATATGACGCACAAGTCTATGGGAGGCAAGACACCGCAGAAGCAACTAGCTACCAAGGTGACGCTCAATCAACATCGACGATGGTGGGTGTCAAAGACATCCAGCTCGTGCGCTGCAACAGGGGCGAGAAGGCCTAGGCATAGAGGATCTTTGCTTTTTCTCTGTTCTTGTTGTGTTAGCTAGATGGGTAACTTGCTCGTTGTTTTGGGATATTGTAATGGCAGGCTCTAATCATAATAAAAATGGAATGTGTATTGTGTTTCTTATTGTATTTGCTTGTTTTCAGATGGCATAGTTAACATTTCCTGAGGCTAGCCAAAAAAAAAAAGAAAAAAATAGGTATAGAATGAATTATCACAGATGATTTTGTGATATAAACCATCTATGAAGGATTATCTGTAGGATCGGAAATGGCAACAGAGGGGGGGGCTGAATTGTGCCATCAAAAATCGCCCCAAGTATTTACACCATTTTCTTTTTCTCTGATAGCTATTGTGACACCCCAGCCAAATCATGACTTGGAATGCTACCAAACTAGTAATGTAACAAGGATAAACTAAATACATCTCACAAAACTTCGGCAGAACCTCCCTTGTATAGTTGTCTATGTCAGTAGTTTCAACAAGCTGATTCAATCAAAATAGACAACCAACATGTATTATGATCATTACTAATCAAAATTGGCTATATGGTCTAGGACATCCATAGGTCTAGCATCTAGATAAAGAACAGGAACATCATAAAAAAATCTAGATATTTATTACAGTTTAATTCCAGCAAGCAATGATCATAAAGGTACTTAAAGTAATTCATTTATCTACTATTTAATTTCTTCCTTTCTTCCTGTTGTAGGGGTGGCCCAACCCCCCGTGACTGGGCCGTGCTGCTAGTCCAACATGTAATAGGCCCAATAGTGTAGAGAAATATAACAGTGTAAATATACCAGTGTACCCCCATCCTTTGTAAATACTAAGGGGTAGAATGGGGATTTCCCATTCTACCCCACTCACATATATATAAGCCCCCAGGAGGGGCAAAGGGGGCATGATCCTCTCATTATCACTACCTCTCCAGTTCTAGTTCTCTTCCTCATCTATCGATCCCCCTCTCTTCCTGTTTAGCCCGTAGCTACAACAGTTGGCGCCGTCCGTGGGGAGCGACTAGAAGTTCATGTATGGAAGGGATTTCTGGAGCACTCATCGCAGATAAGTCTATCTTACCGCTACATGCATCTCATTAAATATAGCAGAAGTGTTGTGAGCTCTCATTTTTCTTTCCTAGATCCAGATCTGGCAGATCTGATTGGAGGTGTTCAGGCAGGAAAATGGTGTCTCGGATGACTCGGCGGCAGGATCCTTCCGGCCAGAGTACCGCGCCTCCGCGCTGAGCTCCTGAGAGTCTTCGCGCAAGATCGCGTCTCTGCTGGTCTCCGCGTCGAGCCACCACAAAGCCTCGCCAAGCTCTGCCATCACCACCCATCCATGCTTGCACCCATCCATGCTCGCACTCTCGCGTCTGCAGGCACAAGCTTTAAGTACGCAGGAGTCCGTCATTGCAGTGCGTGAGCTGCGGCCACTGTAGCTCGGGGATGGCGTCCTCGCTCAGGGAAATGAGGCCTCGGCCTCCGCGCTCGACCTCCGCGCTCGGCCTCCGCATGCCTTCGCCTCGGCTCCGTGACGGCTCCGGCAGTCTTCGCTTCGACTCCGCGAACTCTGGCCTCCGCACGTCGCCACGGCGAAGCCCTCTCCGCGCAGACAAGCTTCACGTGTATCCATCCGCATGCAACTAGTCATTCGGTTGTATCTATCTGCATGCATGCACTCATACGTTCCATGCATGATGCATGTGTTGAGTTCATTTTTGCGTACATGCATGGGAGGCATTTATTTCCGCATGCCTGGCATTCATTCCCGCATGCATGCATAAGCCGTTTTCTCTCTCCTAGCGACGTCCTCGTCCAGTGCCTTGCAGGGAAGTTGCTTCGTGCTGCGTCTCGATCGTCTCCGCCCGCAGACGCGCGACATCAGCAGGCGACCGCGGGTGAGGGAGCTGCGGTGCGCGCCTGCTGGCTCGAGGTCTCCGGCGCACGTGCGCGAAGCCTCCGGCGTACGTTTCCGACGTCCCCTGCCCGAAGTCTCTGGCGCAAGCTCGACGCGGATGGATATACGCAGCCTCGCTTCCGGCCGTGCCATCCGCGCTCGACTTCGCCTGTACGGCTCCACATCTTCGCGCATGCCACCGTCGGCACCGGACGCCGCCGGCCCTCCAAGCACCCCCGTGTTCCGTCGCCGACCACCGCGGAGCCTTCGCCGATTGTCACATCCCAAAATTTGCTTTCTGGAAAAATGTAATTTCAAATTAATTATTTTAAAGTATTTGAGTTTTATTTAGATTTGCCCTGAATTTTTGGTTTTTGAAAAAAAACTAGATTTGAAAAGTATTTTAAGTAAAACCTAAAATTATTATTAAATAAAAAGATATTTTGGTTTTATATGAAAATCCTAGTTCAAAATAATTATTTGGAGTTATTTGTTTTTAATTGGTTTCCTGGATTTTTTGGAATTTAAAAATGTATTTTTGAAATTAAAAAGCATTTTAAGTATGAAAATTAAATACCAACATTAGTTGGAAATATTTTTATTAAGTCCAAAATGTCCCCAGAAACTTCTGTGTATTTTTCTGGAATTAATTAAAGCTTAACTCGAATTTTTATTAATTAAAAAGATTTAATATGATTAAATTAAATATTAATATTTGTTAAAAATATTTTATTTGTGTTCCTTGTGTCACAAGGAATTTTTGTGTATTTTCTGGGATTTTTCGGAGTTTGTTTGAGCTCAATTTAAAATTTAAAAAAAAAGATAGAGGAGAGAGAATGAACAGTACCACGCGGTACTGTTCATCTCCAACCTCCAGATCGCTCGATCATCTCACTGTACATGTTTCCTTCCGATTTTCTCTCTCTTCATAACTTCCAATCCGGACCTTATCTCAATGTCTTCCCAAAGGAAAGTTGTGCCAAATCACGCAAGGAATCCATCCCAACCGCCTCTTTCCGTTCGTTCACCGTTTGCCTTTTATCTCCAATTTTCTGAACGGACTCAAAACCGAAATCCACAATGCGGTCGGTTTCTACCTCTTCCAAGCCTATAAATAGGACCCCTTGGCTCCCTAAACCCATCCCAAGCCGTGGCAAGTCCCATTAAAGGTCAGGACGCTGTCGGCATCGAGGCCCTTCGGTCTCGAATTTGCTCGTCGCGTCTCGAGCTATTCGGTGAGTTTTCCGTGATCCTTCGCGTCACATTGTGCCATCATGTGCCATCTACCTTCTTCCCAAGTTAATTTGGTTTGGTGCAGCCAATCTCCGGAATCGAGTTTTCCCAATCTAGGTCAAGAGCGCTTCCGACGTCGATTCGTCATCTCCGTAGCTTTAGCCCTTGTCGTAATTTTTCTTAAACTTGCCTCGCCGCGTTCTCGCCGTGCTCACCTCCGTTTCCCGAAAAGCCTCCACAAATTTTCACCTCGAACCTCGCCATGGCCGCCAATGGCATCTCGTGTCCCCATCTACCGGTGATGTTTTCACCAATCCGTTCGCGTCACTTTGTGCCAAACCATCCCAGGTAGCTACCCTCCAAATAGTTTTAGATTTCGTTCACGAGTATTAAGATATTAAGTTTTCCTTTTTCCTTCCCGCGTCGTTCAGGCGTCGTTTGCGATATCTCCGTGGGTCTTTGGCCGAGCCAACAATTTTCCTAGCTTTGCCAAGCCACGTTCTAGCCCGTGCTCACCCTACTTCTCCATGTTCCATGCCCGGATTTTATTCCTCTCTCCTACCCATGTCGTTGTAGCCGCCCGTGCTGTCAACGGTCTCCGTTTGGCGTGCCGTCAATTCCTATGGGTGCCTTGGGTCCCTAGCAACCCATTTTCCTAGTTAGATTCACCTCTCATGCCTCCTCTCGCCAGCGCTAGCCTTCTCGCCAAAAGTACTGTTCTCGGATGAACAGTACTATCTGTGAATTTCCAGCATTTTCTCGCCCCGGCAAACTTTAGATCGCTCGTTCTCCTTCGTCCGAACTCCGATCAACCCGATTCTTTTTCCTAAATTCATCTAAAATTGGGCTCTATCTTTTGGTTCTGGTTTTGCAGTTTTTGGAGTTTATTTGAATTTTATTTGAATTTATTTTGTTTGTTTTGTCGTTTGCGCGTAGAACCCGCGTCGCCAAGAGTTTGTCGAACCGCAGCAAGAGGGACCAACCAGTGCACAAGAAGGCAAGTCTCCTTTGATCATCTTGAACCCATGATTTTGAAATATTTTTAAATAATTTAAATTATGTGCATTGCTATTTACATTAAACCTTAGTTCAAATTTTAAGGTGTTAGCTAATCCAACTTTGTTATACCCTCCTTTGAGATTGAATGCCATGTACCATTGTAACCCTAGAAGTTTCCTTTGTCTCATTAATGAGATTATTATAACCACTTGTGAATAATAGTGCAGTAGTATAATGCTTAGTCATGCTATCTAATACATTGGAAATTCTTGAAAATGGGAAATTATGGTTTATAGAACCCTTGTGTTTATAAACTTAGTGGTAATTGAGTTGCCACTGATCTTTTAAAATAAAATAAAATGTGAAAGTTGGTTTAGATTAGGGTGGATGGTTGGTTTGGCTTGGTGCGTTCGCACGAGATCTTGTTAAGTGTATGTTCCACCCTAGTCAAGTAAGGACCGACGCTTGTGTTTGTCGGGCCGAGCACTCTGCGTACAACCACAAGTCTATATGGGTGCGACCTAGCTGACTAACTTATGATAGTCTAGTTTAGGTGCCACCAGTGGAAAGTGAGTGCCGTGGATGGGTGGTTATTCACAGTGAGGGCAGGATTTCTTGTACTCATATGGCGCAAGAGGGCTTCGGTTGGGCGGTTAGCCTACTGCGGTGAAACCTCGGTGGGTGGTATCTAGCTATATTAGAGTAAGGTAAAAGCTTTGTGATATTTTATCTGGGTCTCATGCCAAAGGAAGCGTGTTGACTTTTAGGATAATTTATCTCTTGTGGGTAAAGTTGTACAACCTCTGCAGAGTGTAAAACTATTCGAATAGCCGTGCCCACGGTCAGGGCGGGCAAGGAATGCATGCACATGGTAGATTTCTGGTTTTGTTTTAAAAATCAAAGTTTTGTATTCGGGAGTGGAGGGAACTCTCGGAAGGGTATCCTGGCGGTTGGAGCCAGAGAGGGTGGATGGAACCCGCAGTTTTAAAACTTGACCAATTGTAATTGGTTGGCTAGTGTTGGTAGATGGAACCTTCACTAGAAAGTTAATGATAGTTTCTGCTAAAACATTTACTTTATTAAATTGATGCCTTGAAAATAATTAGTAGTAATTGAATTTAAAACATTGCTTTGTGCAAAAGAACCATATAGCCTTCCTTTGTCAAGCCTTGCATCTATGCATTTTCCCAAGACTTGCGGAGTACTTTATGTACTCACATGCTACACTCAAAAATAAATCTCGGAAGAATCTGAAGCTCAAGAAGGTGACTACGACTACTTCGCGGTGGCTTCGATGAAGGATTCCAGAGTTCTAGGTCGCGCTTCCCGATCAATTGCACGTGGCGTATTGATGGGTCTTCACCGAAGTTTATCTTTTGCTTCATTGTGTTTAGTGTGTGCGAGGTCTTGAAACCTCAATTGTAATAATGAGACCTTTCGGTCTGTACTCTTTACTATTGTAATAAAGCGTTGCTGGTTATGTATTCATTTACTGTTTAGCGTGTGCACTAGCTTTGATGCAGGACTAGTGCGAGAATACACGAGTCGGGTTGGAAATCCGGTCCCAGCAGAGATGGTATCGAGCCAATTTGGTATGGGACGTGACCTAGTTAGAATGGTCGTTAGTAGAAGAGCTTCAAAATTTATTTTATAAAATAAAAATTTAATAATGTGCTATCCTTGTCTTTTCTTGTCTTTCTATCCTTATCTTCATCATGGCATTCTTCCTTATCTATCTGCTTATTTCCTTTTGGAATGGTAATTGTACCCCCTTCCCTCTGTAATTTCTATAGATGGACCGATAAGGTTGCGTCTGAAAAGCACTTGGAGAATCCCTGGAGACCTAGAGTATACGGAAGACAACAAATTATTGGAAAGTACTCTTGTCGGGAAGGGCGTGATAATCGGTGCATGTCAAGTTAGGTAATTTGGAGAAGTGTTGCTAGAGTAATATGTTTGATTCATAATTGACAAGATTGAATAATATTCGAGAGGATTGAGATAAAAGGTATATTTGTGGATACCAATTGAGTATAAATAAATCTAAAGAGTGTCATCTTGTGGATTGACTAGATATTAAATACAAAGTTGAACTTGGGGAGCTAATTAGATCATGGGAAGAGTCTAAACTTTGCCTTGGATTTATTATCTAGGATTGAAAGGACAACTGGATGTAAAACAAGATTTTTGTTGAAGGGATTATTTGTGATCATTGGAGAATTAGTATTAAGAGATTGATCCACTAAAGGGAGAGATTAAAAGATTAAGAAGTTGAATTATCATAAACAATTCATGATAACAATTTTGGTGATTTGGTTGAATCATGAAGAGAAGATGAATTTTGTAGAGTTACTTGATTATCGAGTTTGGTGGACCTAGTGATGATAGTGGATACTCTTCGGAATTCTAGAAGATAATACACTTAGATATCTTGGTGGATTAATTTTATCATTGCAAAGTGGACTTTGATATGTCAATCGAGTTGGTGGATGTAATAGATCAATGTTAGATAATTGGATTTTAACTAATGGGATTAACTAGGTCGTTTAAGGATGATCAACTGGAGGATTTAAATTAATTATGGAGATAGATTATCCAATAAGAATTAATTAAGAGATTGTCCGATAATAATTAATTGAAAGGTTGTCAGATAAGAAGTAATTGAGAGATTGCCCGATAAGGATTAGTTGAGTTCATTCGAATTTGGTGGAGCCAAAATGATGATTATCAAGAGATTGATGTTGGTGGATTAATGAATATTAAATTATGGCTTAGATGACATTAAACTTGGTTGATGATTACTAAAAGGTTGGATTAATCTTATATTATTTGATCGAGCGATGAGTGCATTGAATTAGATAATGATCATAAAGCAATTGGTGGAAATCACAAATTACAATGTTATTGGATTCTTGTTAGGAAAAATTCTATGGTTGGTCGTCAATTCAAATTAGGGCAGAGAATAAAAGTTTATGGGATTATTTGTTGAAATCAATAAAGCGCATTTGTGGTATATGATTTTGGAATCAAGAATTTTGAAGAGTTGAAATAATTATGTCTTTCTCGGATGAACACTTGCAGAAGTTAAGCCCTATTTGGTGGAATTCTGAATTAATCGATATGATAAGGGCAATTGAAGTTAATCCAAAGCTTGCAGGCGACTAAAGATGTACCACTCCGATTTGTTGATTGTCTTCCGTATTTCTCAGTTAAAGGAGTACTTCAGAGTACCAAAGAACAAGTTAGAATCATGAAGGAGCGAGGACTAGTTCTTTAGTTGAAGTACCCAAGTAAAGTCTTATGATTTTAGAACGCTATATATATATATATATTACTTGCTTGCGTGTTAGGTGGACTGTACCAAGTCTTTGTATACTTGTAGTACAGCCATCCTTAAAAATTATTTTGATTTCAAGCTAAGCTTCTTCTAAGTTGTTGCTTGCTTCTTTTTCGTGTGTTGGTTTGGGATGTTTAGTTTCCCCCTAATCTCTTACCTATGCTAATTCCCTCTTACCTCATGCTAACCTAAACCGCTTGAGATGGTGAACACAAGGAGCAACCACAGCGGCAGTAGTGACACCAACAATCAGCGGACAACAACATTCCACCACCCCTGCTCAAGCCCCAACTTGGAGCGGATGATGGCCATGCAATCTGCAGCTTCTTCAAGCCTTGGCGCGAGAACCAAGTGCGACAAGCTCATGAGCACCCAACCAAGCTCCCGGTCTAAGATGGGAGAATTTATGAGAACAAGGCCTCCTACTTTTCTTTGGTTCGATGGATCCAATGAGGCGACGATTGGATCAAGGATGTAGAAAGGAAGCTGGTCTTATCTCGGTCTGATGACAATGAAAAGGTGTTGTATCTGCCCACCAACTTAAAGGAATTGCTGCTAATTGGTGGGAGAATTATTGCGCCGCCCATCAAAATGTGCAAGCTATCACATGGGATGAATTTGTTGAGGCTTTCCGTACTGCGCATATTCCTACGGGAATAATGGAAATGAAGAAAATGGAATTTTACTAAGCTGCAAAGGAACCTTAGTGTTTTCGAGTACCTGAACAAGTTCACCCAACTGTCTAGGTATGCCTCAGAAGATGTCGCATCGGAAGAAACAAAGATTTGGCGGTTCATGCAGGACTTGATCCCAACCTCAAGGTGCAATTGGTGTCCAAAGATTTTCCGACATTTCACACATGATAAATAAGGCCCTTGTCGAGGAAGATGCTCAATATCAATTGCGGACTCTCGTAAGAGAAAGATGGCTTTTCGGACACATAGTAATGCAAGCGGTTCAAGGCCTCGAGTAAATCTACCCAGTTCAACAAAGCTCCAGCAGCAACGAGCGCACCGGGAACTCCGGGATCTGCGCCTCGTTCGAGATGCAAGAACCCGCATCTTCACCGAGTCCGACCTCGAAAAAGCAACACCTCGATCGCGAGTGCAATGTTTTCGATGTCACGAGATGGGGCATTATGCGACAATTGCCCACGAAGCCTCGAGCTATCACTCCAATTCCTTTCAATTTGGGAAGTACACGGCGCGAACTCGGTTGTAGGACAAGGGCGGGAGTAACTCCATCTACAGGAAAAACTCCAAGAACTCCGCAATCACAAGGAAGAGGACAAGTTAACAACATCACCACAAAAGGTGCCCGAGGGCAGCAATCATGTAGTAAGTTTCAATTTGGTTCAAAGCAAGAAGCAGCTTGAGAGCACAGCAAGAAACCAAGATCTGCGTTTTCCTCTCCTATCTTTTTCCTAGTTCGTCCGAATCTCGGGGACGAGATTCTTTCTAAGGGGGGTAGATTTGTCACATCCCAAAATTTGCTTTCTGGAAAAATGTAATTTCAAATTAATTATTTTAAAGTATTTGAGTTTTATTTAGATTTGCCCTGAATTTTTGGTTTTTGAAAAAAACTAGATTTGAAAAGTATTTTAAGTAAAACCTAAAATTATTATTAAATAAAAAGATATTTTGGTTTTATATGAAAATCCTAGTTCAAAATAATTATTTGGAGTTATTTGTTTTTAATTGGTTTCTGGATTTTTGGAATTTAAAATGTATTTTGAAATTAAAAAGCATTTTAAGTATGAAAATTAAATACCAACATTAGTTGGAAATATTTTTATTAAGTCCAAAATGTCCCAGAAACTTCTGTGTATTTTTCTGGAATTAATTAAAGCTTAACTCGAATTTTTATTAATTAAAAGATTTAATATGATTAAATTAAATATTAATATTTGTTAAAAATATTTTATTTGTGTTCCTTGTGTCACAAGGAATTTTTGTGTATTTTCTGGGATTTTCGGAGTTTGTTTGAGCTCAATTTAAAATTTAAAAAAGATAGAGGAGAGAGAATGAACAGTACCACGCAGTCTGTTCATCTCCAACCTCCGATCGCTCGATCATCTCACTTGTACATGTTTCCTTCCGATTTTCTCTCTCTTCATAACTTCCAATCCGGACCTTATCTCAATGTCTTCCCAAAGGAAAGTTGTGCCAAATCACGCAAGGAATCCATCCCAACCGGCCTCTTTCCGTTCGTTCATCCGTTTGCCTTTTATCTCCAATTTTAAACGGACTCAAAACGAAATCCACAATTGCGGTCGGTTTCTACCTCTTCAAGCCTATAAATAGGACCCTTGGCTCCCTAAACCCATCCCAAGCCGTGGCAAGTCCATTAAAGGTCAGGGCGCCGTCGGCATCGAGGCCCTCGGTCTCGAATTTGCTCGTCGCGTCTCGAGCTATTCGGTGAGTTTTCCGTGATCCTTCGCGTCACATTGTGCCATCATGTGCCATCTACCTTCTTCCCAAGTTAATTTGGTTTTGGTGCAGCCAATCTCCGAATCGAGTTTTCCCAATCTAGGTCAAGAGCGCTTCCGGCGTCGATTCGTCATCTCCGGTAGCTTTAGCCCTTGTCGTAATTTTCTTAAACTTGCCTCGCCGCGTTCTCGCCGTGCTCACCTCCGTTTCCCGAAAAGCCTCCACAAATTTTCACCTCGAACCTCGCCATGGCGCCAATGGCATCTCGTGTCCCCATCTACCCGGTGATGTTTTCACCAATCCGTTCGCGTCACTTTGTGCCAAACCATCCCAGGTAGCTACCCTCCAAATAGTTTTAGATTTCGTTCACGAGTATTAAGATATTAAGTTTTCCTTTTTCCTTCCCGGCGTCGTTCAGGCGTCGTTTCGACATCTCCGGTGGGTCTTTGGCGAGCCAACAATTTTCCTAGCTTTGCCAAGCCACGTTCTAGCCCGTGCTCACCCTACTTCTCCATGTTCCATGCCGGATTTTATTCCTCTCTCCTACCCATGTCGTTGTAGCGCCCGTCTTGTCAACGGTCTCCGTTGGCGTGCCGTCAATTCCTATGGGTGCCTTGGGTCCCTAGCAACCCATTTTCCTAGTTAGATTCACCTCTCATGCCTCCTCTGCCAGCGCTAGCCTTCTGCATAAAAGTACTGTTCTCGGATGAACAGTACTATCTGTAATTTCAGCATTTTCTCGCCCGGCAAACTTTAGATCGCTCGTTCTCCTTCGTCCGAACTCCGATCAACCCGATTCTTTTTCCTAAATTCATCTAAAATTGGGCTCTATCTTTTGGTTCTGGTTTTGCAGTTTTTGGAGTTTATTTGAATTTTATTTGAATTTATTTTGTTTGTTTTGTCGTTTGCGCGTAGAACCAGACGTCGCGAAGAGTTTGTCGAACCGCAGCAAGAGGGACCAACCAGTGCACAAGAAGGCAAGTCTCCTTTGATCATCTTGAACCCATGATTTTGAAATATTTTTAAATAATTTAAATTATGTGCATTGCTATTTACATTAAACCTTAGTTCAAATTTTAAGGTGTTAGCTAATCCAACTTTGTTATACCCTCCTTTGAGATTGAATGCCATGTACCATTGTAACCTAGAAGTTTCCTTTGTCTCATTAATGAGATTATTATAACCACTTGTGAATAATAGTCAGTAGTATAATGCTTAGTCATGCTATCTAATACATTGGAAATTCTTGAAAATGGGAAATTATGGTTTATAGAACCCTTGTGTTTATAAACTTAGTGGTAATTGGAGTTGCCACTGATCTTTTAAAATAAAATAAAATGTGAAAGTTGGTTTAGATTAGGGTGGATGGTTGGTTTGGCTTGGTGCGTTCGCACGAGATCTTGTTAAGTGTATGTTCCACCTAGTCAAGTAAGGACCGGCGCTTGTGTTTGTCGGTGAGCACTACCGTACAACCACAAGTCTATATGGAGTGCGACCTGGTGACTAACTTATGATAGTCTAGTTTAGGTGCCACCGTGGAAAGTGAGTGCGGGGATGGGTGGTTATTCACAAGATGAGGGACGGATTTCTTGTACTCATATGGCGCAAGAGGGCTTGGTTGGCGGTTAGCCTACTGCGGTGAAACCTCGTGGGTGGTATCTAGCTATATTAGAGTAAGGTAAAAGCTTTGTGATATTTTATCGGGTCTCATGCCAAAGGAAGCGTGTTGACTTTTAGGATAATTTATCTCTTGTGGGTAAAGTTGTACAACCTCTGCAGAGTGTAAAACTATTGAATAGCCGTGCCCACGGTCAAGGCGGGCAAGGAATGCATGCACATGGTAGATTTCTGGTTTTGTTTTAAAAATCAAAAGTTTTGTATTCGGGAGTGGAGGAACTCTCGGAAGGGTATCTGGCGGTTGGAGCAGAGAGGGTGGATGGAACCCGCGGTTTTAAAACTTGACCAATTGTAATTGGTTGGCTAGTGTTAGTAGATGGAACCTTCACTAGAAAGTTAATGATAGTTTCTGCTAAAACATTTACTTTATTAAATTGATGCCTTCGAAAATAATTAGTAGTAATTGAATTTAAAACATTGCTTTGTGCAAAAGAACCATATAGCCTTCCTTTGTCAAGCCTTGCATCTATGCATTTTCCCAAGACTTGCGGAGTACTTTATGTACTCACATGCTACACTCAAAAATAAATCTCGGAAGAATCTGAAGCTCAAGAAGGTGACTCGACTACTTCGCGGTGGCTTCGATGAAGGATTCAGGAGTTCTAGGTCGCGCTTCCCGATCAATTGCACATGGCGTATTGATGGGTCTTCACCAGTTTATCTTTTGCTTCGCTGTGTTTCGTGTGTGCGAGGTCTTGAAACCTCAATTGTAATAATGAGACCTTTCGGTGCTGTACTCTTTACTATTGTAATAAGCGTTGCTGGTTATGTATTCATTTCTGTTTAGCGTGTGCACTAGCTTTGATGCGGGACTAGTGCGATAATACCGAGGGTCGGGTTGGAAATCGGGGTCCCGACACCGATGCCCTGAAAGCCCGGAGTCTCCGCCAACCGTCGCGAGCCTCGCGATGCCCGAGTCTCCGCCGACCATCGCGGAGCCTTCGCCGGCGCCCAGTCTTTGTGTCGGTGCTATGGCTGGAAGGAGCTCGATGGTGTATCCGCTGAGCACGAGCCCACAGCTGCCGCTCGGTGGCGGCGCCGCGCGGCGGCGCGGCAGCCCAGCCCTGGCGACAACACGGCAACGGCCGCGCAGGAAAGAGCGCGCGTTTAGCAAAGCAATGACCCCATGTTCGGCACTAGCGACATCATCGGATCATCCCGCGCGCCTTCGCACCTCTACCTTCGCCCGCGTTGCGGCGGGTCTTCCGTGCGTCCTCGGCGAAGTCTACCTCGCAGGCGGCCTCGCGGCGCTGCTATAGCTGGCCTAGGTGGCGGGCTGCCGGGGCGGAGGAGTGCGATGGAGGAAGCGGTGCGACTTCGCCGCCGCGTCTCACGAGGCCTCTTTGCATCACTCGGCGCCAACCTCCGCGGCGGCGCCTCCGCAACGGCAAAGCCATCTCCGACATCGCCGCCGTGAGACTTCGCGTCGGATCCTCGCCGGCGGCGCAAGTGCCCGAAGCCAAAATGAAGCATCCATTCATGCATGCAATTACGTGAAGTGATGGGCGTATACACCTCCTTCGCGCAGATGAGGACCTCCTCGGCCGTGGACTCCACGGATGAAGAGTCCTAATGAAGCTCGCGGCGACTCCATCGTCAAGGTAATCCCTAAAGTTCCATTCGAGAGCATTTGATTTGGCGCATTTGCTCGCCGGTTTGGCCCGTTACGGTGGCATCGCGGCATAAATGCTTTTACGGTGTGGCGTTACGGAGCATTTTGTTGTCGCAAGTCTTCGGCCATTTCGTCGATGCCTCTGTGTTGGCCCCATTTTTTGATTTAAATCGCCCGGCTGCCTCGAGCGTCGGCGTACTCTACGGAGTATAAACCAAAGACGCACGTCCGCGTGTGCACTCGCGCGCGCGGGGTGGGCGGAGTGCAGTATAAACCAAAGACGCACATCCGCATGTGCACTCGCCGCAGCCAGGGTGGGTGGGTCTGAGTATAAACCAAAGACGCACGTCCGCGTGTGCACTCTCCGTCAAAGACACGAGCATGAGTATAAACAAAAGACGTGTGGGGGACGCCTCCGCACGCACTCCACGGAGTATAAAGAAGACGTAGCGTCGAGCCTAGCTCCGCACGCAATAGTCCACGGACTCTAAATAAGATGTAGCATCGAGCCTAGCTCCGCACGCGCGAGTCTCCGGACTATAAAGAAGGCGTAGTGTCGAGCTCTGCTCCGCACGCCCTAGTCCACGGACTCTAAATAAGACGTAGCGTCGAGCCTGGCTCGCACGCGAGTCTCGGACTATAAAGAAGGCGTGGCGTCGAGCCTGGCTCGCACGCAATAGTCCACGGACTTTAAATAAGGCGTGGCGTCGAGCCTAGCTCGCCGCGCGAGTCTCGGACTATAAAGAAGGCGTGGCGTCGAGCTCGCTCCGCACGCCTAGTCCACGGACTCTAAATAAGGCGTGGCGTCGAGCCTAGCTCCGCGCGTGCGAGTCTCGGACTATAAAGAAGACATGGCGTCGAGCCTAGCTCCGCACGCAATAGTCCACGGACTCTAAATAAGACGTAGCGTCGAGCCTCGCTCCCCACGCACTCTACGGAGTATAAAAAGGCGCGGGGGGGCGCCTCGCGCGCTCTCGGAGTATAAAGAAGGCGTCGAGCCTAGCTCCGCGCGCAATAGTCCACGGACTCTAAATAAGGCGTGGCGTCGAGCCTAGCTCGCGCGCGAGTCTCGGACTATAAAGAAGGCGTGGCGTCGAGCCTAGCTCCGCGCGCAATAGTCCACGGACTCTAAATAAGGCGTGGCGTCGAGCCTAGCTCCGCACGCGCGAGTCTCGGACTATAAAGAAGGCGTGGCGTCGAGCTCGCTCGCACGCCCTAGTCCACGGACTCTAAATAAGGCGTGGCGTCGAGCCTAGCTCCGCGCGCGAGTCTCGGACTATAAAGAAGGCGTGGCGTCGAGCCTAGCTCCGCACGCAATAGTCTCGGACTTTAAATAAGGCGTGGCGTTGAGCCTAGCTCGCATGCGAGAGTCACGGACTATAAATAAGGCGTGGCGTTGAGCCTAGCTCGCACGCGCCCGGCTCACGGACTTTAAATAAGGCGTGGCGACTCTCACGGAGTATAAATAAGACGCGGGTGTTGTCCCTGCGCAAGTCTACGGACTCTAAACAAGTCGTGCGCTGAGGTCCGCCTCCGCACGCACCAGTCCGAGGACTATAAATTAAGTCGTGCGCGAGTGCGCCTCGCACGCGAGTCGCGGACTATAAATCAAGTCGTCGCGCGAGGTGCGCCTCCGTGCGCGAGTCGAGGACTATAAATTAAGTCGTGCGCGCCGAGGTGCGCCTCCGCACGCGAGAGTCGCGGACTATAATTCAAGTCGTGCGCCGAGTCCGCCTCCGCACGCGCCAGTCTACGGACTCTAAACAAGTCGTGCGCCGAGTCGCCTCCGCACGCACCGCGATTATCCTCACGCACTCCACGGAGTATAAAAATTGCGCAATGGCCGAGACACTAGGGAGTGCCTCGCCTTAGTGAAGTGGCACCTGGATGTCGCACCTTCGAGCGCGTTGCACCAGGGAGTGTATCACCCCTTTTTGAAGGTAGGGGAACGGCGGTCTCGCCTCCCTACCTCGGCGTGCGTAGTGCCTTCGGCCTACGCTCCAAGCGCCCGCTTCCCGCGGGCCCTCCTTTCTGAAGGTAGGGGCACGGCGGTCTCGCCTCCCTACCTCGGCGTGCGTAGTGCCTTCGGCCTACGCTCCAAGCGCCCGCTTCCCGCGGTGCTCCTTTCTGAAGGTAGGGGAACGGCGGTCTCGCCTCCCTACCTCGGCGTGCGTAGTGCCTTCGGCCTACGCTCCAAGCGCCCGCTTCCCGCGGGCCCTCCTTTTTGAGGGTAGGGGCAGCGGTCTCGCCTCCCCACCTCGGCGTGCGTAGTGCCTTCGGCCTACGCTCCCCGCGGGCACTCCTTTCTGAAGGTAGGGGAGCAGCGGTCTCGCCTCCCTACCTCGGCGTGCGTAGTGCCTTCGGCCTACGCTCCAGCGCCCGCTTCCGCGGCGCTCCTTTGAAGGTAGAGGAACGGCGGTCTCGCCTCCCTACCTCGGCGTGCGTGGTGCCTTGGCCTCGCGCCAAGCGCCGCTTCCCGCGGGCCCTCCTTTGAAGGTAGAGGAAGGCGGTCTCGCCTCCCTACCTCGGCGTGCGTAGTGCCTTCGGCCTCTCGCCCCAGCGCCCGCTTCGCGCGGGCACTCCTTTGAAGGTAGGGCAGCGGTCTCGCCTCCCTACCTCGGCGTGCGTCTTGCCTTGGCCTACGCTCGGCGCCCGCTCCCCACGGGCACTCCTTTGTGAAGGTAGAGGCACGCGGTCTCGCCTCCCTACCTCGGCGTGCGTGGTGCCTTCGGCCTCGCTCCAGCGCCCGCTTCCGCGGGCGCTCCTTTGAAGGTAGGGAGCGGCGGTCTCGCCTCCCTACCTCGGCGTGCGTAGTGCCTTCGGCCTCTCGCGCCAGCGCCCGCTTCCGCGGGCCCTCCTTTGAAGGTAGGGCGGCGGTCTCGCCTCCCTACCTCGGCGTGCGTAGTGCCTTCGGCCTACGCTCCAAGCGCCCGCTTCCCGCGGGCGCTCCTTTCTGAAGGTAGGGGAACGGCGGTCTCGCCTCCCTACCTCGGCGTGCGTAGTGCCTTCGGCCTACGCGCCAAGTGCCCACTTCCCGCGGGCCCTCCTTTGTGAAGGTAGGGGAACGGCGGTCTCGCCTCCCTACCTCGGCGTGCGTAGTGCCTTCGGCCTACGCTCCAAGCGCCCGCTTCCGCGGGCGCTCCTTCAAGGTAGGGGCAGGCGGTCTCGCCTCCCTACCTCGGCGTGCGTGGTGCCTTCGGCCTACGGCGCCAGCGCCCGCTTCGCGGGCCCTCCTTTGAAGGTAGGGGCAGCGGTCTCGCCTCCTACCTCGGTGTGCGTAGTGCCTTCGGCCTCTCGGCATGCGCCCGCTTCCCGCGGGCCTCCTTTGAAGGTAGGGGCGGCGGTCTCGCCTCCCTACCTCGGCGTGCGTAGTGCCTTCGGCCTCGCCCCAGCGCCCGCCCTCGCGGGCACCCATTTTGAAGGTAGGGGCAGCGGTCTCGCCTTCCTACCTCGGCGTCGCGAGTGCCTTTGGCCTACTCCCCAGCGCCGCTGCGCGGGCACTCCTTTTGAAGGTAGGGGAGCAGCGGTCTCGCCTCCCTACCTCGGCGTGCGTCTTGCCTTCGGCCTACGCTCCAGCGCCCGCTCCCGCGGGCACTCCTTTGTGAAGGTAGAGGCGGCGGTCTCGCCTCCCTACCTCGGCGTGCGTGGTGCCTTGGCCTACGCTCCAGCGCCGCTTCCGCGGGCGCTCCTTTCGAAGGTAGAGGCGGCGGTCTCGCCTCCCTACCTCGGCGTGCGTAGTGCCTTCGGCCTACGCTCCAAGCGCCCGCTTCCCGCGGGCCCTCCTTGTTGAAGGTAGGGGAACGGCGGTCTCGCCTCCCTACCTCGGCGTGCGTAGTGCCTTCGGCCTACACTCCAAGCGCCCGCTCCCCGCGGGCACTCCTTTTTGAAGGTAGGGGAACGGCGGTCTCGCCTCGTTACCTCGGCGTGCGTAGTGCCTTTGGCCTACGCTCCAAGCGCCCGCCCTCACCGGGCACTCTTTTCGAGGGTAGGAGAACAACAGTGTCGGCGCGTCTACGGCGCTCGACTCCGCCGTCCGCCTCGTAGGCATCGCCTCGGCAGGATGGCACGTCTTCGGCGCTCGTCGGCGCGTCTTCGGCGCTCGACTCCGCCGTCCGCCTCGTAGGCATCGCCTCGGCGGGACGGCACGATTTCGGCGCTCAACTCCGCCGTCCGCCTTGTAGGTATCGCCTCGGCGGGACGGCACGTTTTCTGCGCTCGACTCCGCTGTCCGCCTCGTAGGCATCGCATCGGCAGGACGGCACGTCTTGGGTGCTCGACGGCGCCTCTTCAGCGCTTGACGACACGTCTTCGGCGCTCGACTCCGCCGTCCGCCTCGTAGGCATCGCCTCGGCGGGACGGCACGTGTTCGGCGCTCGACTCCGCCGTCCGCCTTGTAGGCATCGCCTCGGCATGACGGCACGTCTTGGGCGCTCGAAGGCGCGTCTTCGGCGCTCGACTCCGCCGTCCGCCTCGTAGGCATCGCCTTGGCAGGACGGCATGTCTTCGGCGCAGCGACACACCTTCGCCTCGACTCCGCGTCCGCCTGCGTAGGCATCGCCTCGGTGGGCAGCGCGTCTTCGTGCTCGACTCGCTGTCCGCCTTGTAGGCATCGCCTCGGCGGGGCGACACGTCTTAGGCGCTCGGCGGCGCGTCTTGGCGCTTCGGCGACACGTCTTGGCGCTTCGACTCCGCCGTCGCCTCGTAGGCATCGCCTTGGCGGGGCGGCATGTCTTCGGCGCTGACGACACGCCGGCCTCGACTCCGCCGTCGCCTCGTAGGCATCGCCTCGGTGGGCAGGCGCGTCTTGGCGCTCGACTCGGCTGCCGGCCTTGTAGGCATTGCCTCGGCGGGGCGACACGTCTTGGCGCTTCGGCGGCGCGTCTTGGCGCTTCGGCGACACGTCTTGGCGCTCGACTCCGCCGTCGCCTCGTAGGCATCGCCTCGGCGGGGCGGCGCGTCTTGGCGCTTCGACTCCGCTGTCGCCTTGTAGGCATCGCCTCGGCGGGGCGACACGTCTTCGGCGCTCGATGGCGCGTCTTCGGCGCTCGACGACACGTCTTCGGCGCTCGACTCCGCCGTCCGCCTCGTAGGCATCGCCTCGGCAGGACGGCACGTCTTCGGCGCTTGACGACACGCCTTCGGCCTCGACTCCGCCGTCCGCCTCGTAGGCATTGCCTCGGTGGGACGGCACGTCTTCGGCGCTTCGACTCGCTGTCGCCTTGTAGGCATCGCCTCGGCGGGGCGACCGTCTTCGGTGCTCGATGGCGCGTCTTGGCGCTTCGGCGACCGTCTTGGCGCTCGACTCCGCCGTCGCCTCGTAGGCATCGCCTCGGCAGGACGGCACGTCTTCGGCGCTTGACGACACGCCTTCGGCCTCGACTCCGCCGTCCGCCTCGTAGGCATTGCCTCGGTGGGACGGCACGTCTTCGGTGCTCGACTCCGCCGTCCGCGTTGTAGGCATCGCCTCGGTGGGACGGCACGTCTTCGGCGTTCGACAACGCGCTTTCGGCCTCGACTCCGCTGTCCGCCTTGTACGCATCGCCTCGGCGGGACGGCACGTCTTCGGCGCTCGACGACGCCTTCGGCCCTTCACCGGTTCCTTCATAAGCATTGCATCTAGGGTCTGCGAGCTATCAGTTGCATCGGCACCCTCGTGCTTGCTGTCCCGAGAAACGGGTGGTGGTTGATTGCGTCGGCTCGCCATCGGGACCTCGGCGCTTCTTTGTCGAGAATCTTGTTGTAGGGTGGCCCAACCCCGTGGTCGGGCCGTCTTTGCTAGTCCAACATGTAATAGGCCCAATAGTGTAGAAAATATAACGGTGTAAATATACGGTGTACCCCATCCTTTGTAAATACTAAGGGGTAGAATGGGGATTTCCCATTCTACCCCACTCACATATATATAAGCCCCCAGGAGGGGCAAAGGGGGCATGATCCTCTCATTATCACTACCTCTCCAGATCTAGTTCTCTTCCTCATCTATCGATCCCCCTCTCTTCCTGTTTAGCCCGTAGCTACAACACTTCCCATTATGGGTAGATCGTGCAAAGCGCAATAAGACTAATCCTTCTTTTTCCCCAAGCATGCCGACCTCATAAGGGTACCTAAAACACAAAAAACAACAAGGATGAGTCCAACGACTCAGCAAATATAATAAATGGTACCATAGCATACATGTACACCGTTCCATTAGAACATCTATCAGTTACTTATAAACACATGCTATGCAGTACACCCTTCCATAAGAACACCCATCAGTTACTTATAAACACATGCTATGCAATATGCTCAACAAGATCTTTCTCTTTTCTCTTTCTCTTTTGCATTTTACTGATAATGCAAAGTGTGCATCCGTCGATGCACACCCATGCCTGTACCATCTAGTACAGCGATCAATTGCCCATACTCCGCAAGTATGGGGACCTAAGCCCATGCTCTTCAAGCATGGGGACTTTTAGCCCGTCATCAACATGACGGGGACCTCAACAATTGCTTGGTCATTACATGACCAAGACTTCAATAAGCCAACATGATGCATATGCATGAAAGTCTCAGTTTAATAAAAAAAACGTGCATCCACAATACTTTGCACAAGGAAAACCTTTTCATACTACCATGTTTACACTCATGAACTTCATAACTTTCAAACAACCATGAACATTACCAAAAACATCTTCATCACAAACATGAACACACAATTGCTCACAATATAACTTAAACATTGACATTCCATAACAACTATTGCGTCCTTCATTATACTTGCCTTAACCGCGAGAGGACTAGGGACGTGCAGAAGGTGCTGCCCCCGGGATCAGTCCACCACCTGAATCATAATTATAACACATGCTAAGATAACAGTAGTGGACCAAAACTATAAAAAAACAGTCACAAACTTGCAAAAACGTCCAACTCGACTTCAACCCCAAATCCTAAAGGTCTATCTGTCCCCTCTGTGAACCGTCAACTTCAAAAATCCATATCTATTGGTACAGGAATCCGAATAAGGTGTTCTTAGACTTTCTGGAAAGATAATTAAATTCTCCATCTAAACCTAGTTGGTGAACCTCCCTGAATCGGCCAAATTATACCCGCACAAGCCCATTTTCTAAAACATCAATTTTACGTCGGGTTCTTTGGACAGAATACTAAAAATACCATAACTTTCAGTACGAGTGTCCGAATCATGAGTTCTTGAGCTTTCTGGAAAGCTGAGACAATGGTCTACAACTTTCAGTATACTGAGATTCTCAATTTTCCCTTCTTCTAATTGCCTAACACCATTTACCAAAACCTGACAGAAAACCCACCAATCTGCAGAACAGTCCCACTAATAAAACATAACTTCTACTGCAGAGGTCCAACGACGTGTTCTAGTACTTCACAAAAAGGTGGCGACGTCCTCTACATTACTCTAGGAGACGTTCAGAACTGAATCCCCACGAAACTACCCCAAAACGACCGTCTAACGCAATCTATCCTGGGCAGGCCACAATACCGACACTGCTACAACAATTAAATATGCATCTAACCGGGGGAAATAGGGATTACTCTTGACGAACCACTGAAGAACACGATGAACACCATGCAATCTCTCTTTCCCTTCCTTTTCCCTTTTCCCCTTCCTCTTCTTCTTCTTCCGGGTCAAAAACACCTCCTAGCGATCGATCTCCTTCCTCCGCTCGACCGGCAGCAAAGGGGATCTTCTTCACCAACAGCAGGGGCTTAAATGGAGGATGGGGTGCTGCTGGACAATGTGGAGGCGCATGGGGGGTAGGGGGAGGCGGCGTCCACAAGGAGAAAGAGGAGGGGAGTAGGGGTGGCGGCTAGGGTTTGGGGAAGGGGCGCCTCACCCCTTTTGGTCGGTTACCACTTGGGCCAAGGCCCAGGCCCAGGTTGCCGGGACTTTTCAGAAATTCCCCTCTAAAAATCCCTGTTTAACTCTTTTCTATGTGGTTCTTCCCTCCAATTAATCGATTATCTCTCGTCTTTTGGGGTATTACAGCTATAGGAGCTATGAAGGAGAAGAACGAAAGCTCACTCGAAGTTGAAGCAAAGAGCAGAAAGCAGACAAAGAATAAAAGTCAGGCCAGAGAGCGAACATAGACTACATAAGGCCGGTCTGACTGCCACATCAAGGCTGGTCAGACCGCCAAGCTATGGCCGGTCTGACCGCCGAGCTATGGCCGGTCTAACTGCCGGTGGCCGAGCGGTTGGACCGCCAACCCTAGCGGTCTGACCGCCATAAGAGGAGCGGTCTGACCGCCATAACTTCTCCGGTCTGACCTGGGACACCTCCAGCGAAGGCCAACGACAAGCAGAGAAACTGAAACCGAACTAAAAAATCAGCGAGCACAGTAAATACTGAAAACAACCAAGAACCTGGAGGTTTCTCAATGCTTGTTGCTCTTCTCAGGTCAACTGAATAGGACTTCATCCTAAGCACCAAATTAACCTCAGAGAGAAGAAGATGCTGACTCAGACCAATTGAAAACAGTGAATACTGTTTTTGCCAAGAAGAATCAGCAGGAAGGGACAAAATCCATATTTCTCATGATTCTTCGATCCTTTGCTCATGAAACTTTTGATTTCGATAGAGAACGACCTCATAGCTGGAAAACTCAAATATAAAACAAACATTTCACAGAGAAGCCAAGAAACCAAGGATCCTCTGCCTCCAAACCCTAGAAAACTGTAAATAGAGGAAACTTGAGTGCATGACAGAGAAATGAAAGAAATCTTTGATTCATCCTTTTGCTCTTGGAAATGGATTGGCCAAGATGCCTTGAGGCTGATTCCCACACAGAGCAATAGAAATCTGCAGCTACTCAAACACAAACTCCAATCAAGATGAGGATAGGCAGAGAGGAACAAAGACCAGGAGAGAGAATAGAAACCAAACACAGAATCAACATAACTGAGAAGGAACATCTCATAGATTGCTAAGAAGACATGAATGGTTACATAGTAATTCTTCTACAGCCAAATCAACCCAGGTCTCTCATCCTGAGCAAAACACACACCAACTCACGCAGAAAAGAGAAGTGCAAATACTCTTACATGAGCATAGGCAGACAATGAGCCAAGAAGCTGCTCTGCCCAACTACTCACACACCGAAGAAGAAAATCAAGAAACCTGCACCCACTCCCACTACATGATTCACACACAAATGAGGCAAAGAGCCAAAACCCTTACAACACAAGAAAGGAGGGAACCAGGACTTAAACTCCAAACCCTAACCTCCTCTATTTATAGCCTCCACTACTGGGTTCACACTTTTCTTTACCCATTGTCTTCAACAAGATCCGCTTCTATTTTGCAGCCTTGCGCATTTTACCAAAATGCCCCTGCTATACCTTCCTGGAAGCTTCCTCTTTTCTTGCTGTCTACGCCTTGCAGCCACTTCGAGTCCTCGCCATCTTCGGCATCTCTCGACCGCTTTGACCTCAGCACCGCCTGTGCCTAGTCCGGCCATCCATGCCTCGCTACAACCTAGCCTCAAAGTCCTGCAGCCATCACAGACAAGAAAACATCACATAGCACCGCTTGAACCAGTATATTCATATATTAGCATCAGAAGAAGGTACTCAAGCATGGAATACCCAAAATAAACTCAAACTCTCTAAAATAAGCGTCAATTACTCATCACAAATATGGGGTTACCTCCACATGGTCTCTCAATCTTCCACTTGATGAGTATATTGACAAACACAGAAAAAACATAAAGTTGAGTTTGTTTGAAAGTCACACATGGTCTAAAGAAAAACAAAGAGACTCAAGACCATGTCGACAAAAGGAGCAAAAACAGAAAGAGCAAAGTTTTCTCCAAAGCTCCAAAAAATTCTCATTGAAATGGCTTTTTCTCCATTATTCTCTCCATTTTGGTAATAAAATCATCAAGAGGCAAGGAGGAAAATAAAGCAAGATTTGGATGACATGGCTGAATTTTATGCAATCTAAGAAATTAGAGCCATGAAGATTATCCAAAATGACTTTGAAAGTATTACACCAAGCCATAACTCATAAGAATGCTATCTAGATCATGACAAGACATGTATAATCAAACTAAACCAAATAAGTCACAATCTGAAATTAGTCGAATTTCTTAGCATGTCAAGTTATTCAAGATTATAGTCTAGCTAAAGGTATCCAAGGATGATGCAAGCCATGTCAATCATCTAAGTGGAACCAAGAAGCTAGTATTGAATCATTTTAGAGTGCTACAAGTTCAAGAATGAATCATTTGCTCAAGTACTTGGTCTTTTTGTGTAATTAAGCAAATTTAGCACATTTGACATGTTTTTCCTTATAAAATCTCATGGTTGTTTCCAACCAGATTTTTTGTTTAGTCATGTGCTAGATCTCAAACCTTATGCGACCACTCCAAGCTAGAAGCTTAAGAAGATGATCTTGGTCAACCAAAACTCCCCCTGAGTTCATGCCTAGTGCAATGGCAAGCAGTCTTATGAGAAAGAATTGGTGAGATCAGTTCTTTCGCACAAAAGAGATCTTTTTGCTTTTGCTGAATTTAGTGCAAGAACAGGAAGTTAAGAATAACTCATGTTTCACAAAGGAACTATGGTTCAGACTGACTCTCATCTACCCCATATGATTCTAGGACTATCAGCTGATTTTCTAATACACTAGAGAGTAAACACGTTCCCTGTTTACCCAAGGGTGGCCCAACCCTTGCTAGAACCTATAAGAAGTGAGTGAACTCAACCTAGTGAAAAGAAAGACAGCTAATAAGCAGCATCCTAGAATCACAAGATGAGAGGAAGGAGTCTAAACAACTAGACGAGAAAATTACTCTAATCTATGCTAGAAGGACTAACCCAAATGCCCCCTCATGCAATGCAACAAATAGAGACAAAAGCATATAAACAGGATAAAACATAAAGTACAAAGCTCCCCCTCACAACAATCCATACGGACATACCACCCCAAGCTCTCCCCGCAAGGCTGAAAACCTAGAGCTATCCAAAGGCTTGGTAAAGATATCGGCCAACTGGTGGTCACTCTCCACAAACTAGAGCACTATGTCACCTTTCACCACATGGTCTCTAAGTAAGTGATATCTGATATCAATGTGCTTGGTATGGGAATGCTGCACTGGGTTCTTGGCAATATTAATGGTAGAAGTGTTCTCACAAAAGAGTGGAACACTGTCTATGACTAAGCCAAAGTCCCGCAAGGTTGAAGCCATCCAAAGTACCTGGCTGTAGCAACTGGCGACAGCAACATACTCGGCCTCTGCGATGGACTGTGCAACACTGGATTGCTTCCTAAAAGACCAAAAAACAAGAGAAGTGCTCTTCCTATCTATCCTACAGCTAGCAAAGTCTGCATCGGAGTAGGCTCTGAGGGAAAGATAGGATGATGAAGAGTACCAGATACCATAGTCTATGGTAGCTTGAAGGTACCGAAAGATGCGCTTCACTGCCTGGCAGTGAAATATGCGAGGGGAGGCCTAAAACCGAGCACACAGACACATGGAGAAGTGTATGTCCGGTCTCGAGGCAGTGAGGTACAAGAGGGAGCCAATCATGCTTCTGTACTCCTTTTGATCAACTAGCTCGCTATCCTCATCTGGATCGAGTGAAGCTGTTGTTGCCATTGGAGTTGACACCGGCTTGCCATCACTCATATCAAAGCGTCTTAGGAGATCACGAGTATACTTGCCCTGATGCAAGAAGGTATCCTCCCAAGTCTGCTTGATCTGGAATCCAAGGAAGAAGCTCAACTCACCCATCATGCTCAGCTCAAACAAGAGTGTGAGAAAAGCCACCAAAGATGATATCATCCACATAAATCTGAACAAGTAGAAGGTCATTGCTGTTGTGGTTACAAACCAAACAGAGAGAGTGGTATGGTAGTGGAGAGTTAGGTGAGCAATGCTTGGCCCTTCCCCAATGGCTTGGATGATAGATATATATATATTCACATGGGGAGTGTTTTACAATCATGCCCTCACACCCAAGTATCCCTCTCAAGGGTATTTATGTCATTATACATGTCCCATCTTAGGCTTTACAACCTTTTAACAGGCCGGCTGGGCTTAGGTGGGGGCCACCCGTACAACAGGAGCCTCTCATGGTGAAGGGATTCACAGGCCGAAGCCATGTTGCCGAGCCATTTGGCCTCCTCCGTCCCTGCGGCCTGTGACCTTCTGTACTATTGGATGGAGTCTCATTTGCCGGTGCAGCTCGACCTCGCGCCGAGGGTACAGAGACGATCTGGTTACCGAAGTTGTCCTCGACCGCGGAGTCCTTCGGTCGTGGAATCGAAGTCGAGGCGAAGACGGGTTCATTCTATGGACACGCCAAGGCGCGGGCGAGCCCGCCTCCGTGCGCGATCTTTGGAGCCGAGGGCGGCTCTTCCGCGAGAGCAGTTTGGCGACCGATGAACCATGTGGAGGTGACCACATGTGTATGATGAGTAATTGACTTTGGTTTAGGTAAGTCGAGTTTGGGTTGAGTGGTTCGGAGTCGAGTCGAGTGGCTGATATCTTTACCAAGCCATTGGATAGCTCTAGGTTTTCAGCTCTATGGGGAGAGCTTGTGGTGGTTTGTCCTTATAGGCTGTTGTGAGGGGGAGCTTTGTGCTTTACTGCTTTATTATATTGATTATGCTCTTACTTCTTACTGTTGCATTGCGTTCGGGGTGCATTGGGTTAGTCCTTCCAGCATAGGTTAGAGTGTTTTCTCTAGTCTAGTTGCTTAGACGTCTTCTTCTCATCTTGTGATCTAGGGTGCTGCTCTGTTAGCCGCTTCTCTCTTTTCACTAGGTTGAGCCCACTCACTACTTTTAGGTTCTAGCAAGGGTCGGGCCACCCTTGGATAGACAGGATACGTGTTTGCTCCTTAGTGAGTTTGATTACCGGACTAACAGTCCTAGTGTCATATGGGGTAGATGAGAGTCAGTCTGAGCCATAGTTGCCTCTATATCTTTTCTATGTTTTAAGGACTACCTTTTGTTTTCTTTGCCAGCTTCTCTATTTTATTGCTTTGGTTCAGGGGGAGTTCATTTGGGAGCTTCTGGAGCTTAATATTGACATAACTCAACTTGAACTAAAAGTTGCATCTCATGTTGAGGGGGAGCTGGTCTTTCTTGCTTTTCAGCATTTTTGCATTGTAATATAACTGCATTGAGCCTTGATTTATATCCTGTTATGACATGCTTATAATGCTAGACTAGCTTTTGCCATGATAAGGTAATTAAAATTGCTAAACATGAACTAAAACCTGTCATGTTAGCTTTTGAGTCTAGTCTTTCTTGAGCTATCCTTTTATGATTCATGCCATGTCAAATAGGCTGAGTTGAACGTTGAATCTCTATTGAGCCTTAGATTGAGCTATTTTAGTCTTTTGATGATGCATGAGTTAGTACAACATGTTTGAAAGCAAAAAGATCTCTTTTGTGCGAAAAAAACTGATCTCACCAATTCTTTCTCATGGGCCGGCTTGCCATTGCACTAGGCATGAACTCAGGGGGAGTTTTGGATGACCTAGACTATCTTCTTAAGCTTCTTGCTTGGAGTAGTCGCATAAGGCTTGAGATCTAGCACATAACAAAAATTGGGTTTGAAACGACTATGAATTTTAACAAGACAATGTTTTATGTGCTCAATTTGCTTAAGCTACAAAAAGAACCAAGTACTTTAACCTATGTTTCATTCTTGAGCATATAACACTCTATTGGACTCAATTTGAGCCTCTTGGTTACGCTTAGCTTATTGACATGGCCTGCATCATCCTTGGATATCTCTAGCTAGACTTTGCTTCTTGATGACTTGACATACTCTCAAATTGCATTTTATTTCGGATCGTCATTCATTGGATCTAGCTGGCTTATACATATTTTGTCATGATCTAGATAGCGTTTTATTGCGTTATGGCTTGGTGTAACTCTTTATGGTCATTATGGATAATTCTCATGGCTCCAAATGCTTAAATAAACAAACTTCAGCCATTTTCATCCATTGACAATGTCATATTCTCTCTTTTGCATCCTTGATGTGTTTATTGCCAAAAGGGGAAGAATAGTGGTAGAAAAAGCTAGTTGGGATAGTTGGGATCATTTTTAGAGCTTTGGAGAACAATTTGCTCTTTCAGTTGATGCTCTAGTGTTCCTTTTGTCGACATGGTCATTAGCTCCATTTTCCTTCTTTGGACCATGTTAGATTCTTCAAACTCAAACTCAACTTATTGCTTTTTTGGGTTTGTCAATATACTCATCAAGGGGGAGATTGATGAACCATGTGGAGGTGACCACATGTGTATGATGAGTAATTGACTTTGGTTTAGGTAAGTCGAGTTTGGGTTGAGTGGTTCGGAGTCGAGTCATTACATGGTGCAATCGGACTCGGTTGATTTGGTCAATCTTGGTCATATGGGATTAGGGTGTATATTCGATGATTCGACAGGTTTGGACTTCGTCATGGTAAGTGTGATGTGTTTATGTCATTTACGCTTTTATGTATCGAGCGGTGCTATTTGTTGTGTTTCTTGTCTGTGAGACTCAGGATGTCGAAGCGGAGCTGTGGTGAGATACGAGGTGACCGGACTAGACACAGGGAGGTGTCGAGGTCAGAACGGTCAGATGTGTCGAAGACGACGGAGATTCAACGTGGTTGCGGGTCGTGGACGACAAGGAGCGCGGAAGCTTCCCGGAAGGTGCAGGAGGGGCGAATCGGGAATTTTGCAAGGCTGCACAAGCGGGAGCGGGCTCCGTTGGACTTAGCGGGCTCAACGGGGTGGAGACCCGTTAGCCAAGGCTATATAAAGGATTGGAGGGGCTGCATGCCTCCTCATGCATTTGGATGGCTTTGGGAGAGAGCTAGGGTTTAGAGAGTCAAAAGAGGCTTTAGGGAGTAGTTTTGCTTTGGCTCTTTAGTGGGTGAGAGTTGGTGTTGAATACAGAGTTGTCCCCCACGTTCACTCCCTCTGCGTGTTCCTCCAGGAATAATGTAGTGAGTTCTTGAGATTGGAGAGGGTGAGTTGAGGGATTGAGTAGAGAATCCATGTAATCAATTCTTGTTCAAATGTACATGCGTATGGGGACGTCTCTTTGATCCTCAATATCAATATGAGATGCTTTGGTTGATTTAGTTCAAGTCTCTGACTCTCTGTTCTTCGTTTTTCCTTTTGGCTTGATTTGAGAGTTTCTTGATTTCTTGTTGTCTGGTGTTGGGGAGTGGCAAAATGGGTTGCTCTTTGGTGGGATAGTGCCTCAAGATCATTTGATCGAGTTTCTCTAGAGCAAACTTGGCTTTAATTTCTATTTTAAGTTTTGGCCTTCCTCTGTTCATGAGTACAAATTTCTAGGGTTTTGGAAAAACTCTTGATTCTCTTCGCTAGATGGCATGAAATTTGGTATGGAGAGCTCTGAGGCTATCTAGTATCTAGTTGCAAAATTTCATAGCCAGAGGATCAGTGAAAAGTTGGAAATTTGGATTTTTTAGATGCTCCTGTTCAGTTTCTGCTCTTTCTAGGGTTTGGATACATTTCTTGATTTCCTTTGTGTGTTGGCTTGAATTTGAGTCAGGAGAGACCCTTTGCTATTGCTAGTATATCTACAAGGTTTCATGCCCAAAGGATTAAGAATGAGATGGGAATTTAAGTTTTCGTAGTTGCCTCTGTAAATTTCAGCTTTTCACTCTAAAGTTGATTTTTCAGGTTCTTAGTTATCTTCTCTGTTCCTCTAGGTTTCTAAGGCTATTTAGCTCGTAGTGCCTTCCTTTTGGTCTAAGGAGTCTAGCTATTTTTCTCTCTTTTCTCAGCTTTCTCTGAATTCAGCATTTCCTCTGCTAGTAGCTCATTTTCGGTCAGCAGTCAGATTTCAGAAATTCTAGCCGACTGCATAGGAGAGGAATATTCTTCGGTTTACTTTGGTTTCTCTGCCAAACTGCAGTTTCCCATTCAGTTTCACTCCTGTGCAATAATTATTTTTAGTACCCCTTTCTTTTGGCAGCAAAGTCATCTCTCGGGCAGCAAAGTATCTATGTGCCTTCCTCAGTTTTTCGGCCAGGGTGCCTTTTCTCTATTCCTTGGTTGCTACTTCAGTTTTTTGCACTTTGGGTTGGCTGTTTTTAGTCTCAAATATGCAGCGCTGCACGCTTTGTTTCAGCACAAGAAAACTTGCAAGAGAATTTCTTCTCTTGGGTGAATGAATCAGAAGCATGCATTTACTTTGTTGGGAGGGTTATTTCATCTAAATCTCTCATTTCTTTAGTCCAAGAAAGATAGCAATCAATTGGAAATCTCTCTGTCGTTTGTATCTCTTTTATTTTTGTTGCAGTCTTCAGGCAGTTCCCTTTTCAGCCAGCTTAGAAGTTTGTGATCTTTATGGGCAGGTTGTGATGATCAAGTACTTGCTTCCGTTGTGAGTTTCTACAGGTTTTCATCAAAATTGTTTGTGATTTCCAGAGAGCATAATTATTTTTCTTTGTAGCTTTTTATAGCTATCGGAGATCTGAGTTTTTCGTGAATTCTCTTGGGGACAATTTTTAAAGCCGACATTCACCCCCCCTCTGTCGCCATTTCGGTCCAACACGAACACGCCGCGAAGGTGTTTTCCGAGGTCGCTCTATAGACGCAGAGTCGCATATGGCCCGAGAGCTCACCATCCGGAGTCCATGTCTTAATGGCAGCGAGAATCGCGCCAACCCCTGAGGTGTCAGGGTCGGGCGACTGCAGTTGTACGCGCCGTCCCGATGGAAAGGTACACGCGACTGGTGTGTCGTGTGCTGTCAGCTGTCGCACGACCGCGGTCGCGCGTTCCTTCTCGAGAGAGGCGGGACGCTGTTAGCGCGTTGTGTGCTGTAAGGCGGCCTGCGACTGCACGCCTCCGGCTACCAGCAGTTGCGCTTCCTGATCGTGGGGTAGGTGAGGGGGCTTTATAAAGCCTTGCCACCGACATGCGAGCATTCTTCCCGTTTGCTCATTTGCCCGCTTGCATTGTTTTGCTCTCTTTTCTTACCGCTTGCTGGCGCAACCTACCTCTGCCCCTACTCATTTGGCCTTGCACTTTCGAGGAGAGAATGGCTTGCTGCGAAGATCCCGCTCACCGTCCTAGCGGTAGTGCCTCGTCTAGCCAGCGTGGTTTGTCGCTGCCATCGGTGGAATACTCTCTGGCAGTTCGCGATCCATTGCAGACCGACAAGCAGTGGGAGGCCAGGTAGAAGGCGGGAGGGCGATGCTCCCATGTGCTAGGGCCGAGTCTTGTGACAGAGGAGACGATCCAGACTCTACTCCGGGAGAAGAGGCTGGAGGACCATGCTGCGGTTCGCCTGCCTGCCAGCAACGAGACGGAGCCGCATCCGGAGGAATCGGAGGCGATCGTCTTTGTCGCGTCTTTGAAGCTGGGCTCCGGATACCATCAACGCTCTTTGTCGGTGAGGTCCTGCAGGCTTATGGATTGGAGTTGGCACAGCTGACCCCGAATGTGATAGTTCGCCTGGCTGTTTATGTCTGGGCAGCGCGGACAGAGGGTGTCCTTCCCAGCGCGAACCTATTCGCACTTCTTCACGATGTGCGCTTCCAGCCGAAAAGGGTCGAAGGGGGGCGCTGTCAAACTTCGGCAGTGTCAACTTCGTACTGATGTCGCACTGTATGAGGTTCTTCCTCGTGTTGGCGACGCGGGGGAAGTGTGTAAGAGCCCAGATTTTACAATCCGGATTCCTCTGTGATTTTACTGCACTATTCCCTGGATCAGTAGATAGTGCTCACAGTTACAGTAAGGAATATCAAAATACATATCATGCGGAATCGTAAATATAATAGTAGACTTACTCATGGGCCGATTAGGCCGAAATCATTAAATTGCAGCAGCGGAAGAACGAAGCACACAGGTGGGACCTTCAGGACATGCCCACAGGCAGCCAACTGGAGGTTCGCGGCCTAGCCCTTGACATCTTCATCTTCTCTGCCAGCTTGTCCAATCTTGTTGCTGAGGCGTGGTGATTTGATTCCTGATTCTAAATTTTGTCGCAAAAGCTAGTGTGAGCACTCCAACCCTGTGCTCCGCGAGCCAATACACAGAATGCAAATAAATAGTATGCATGGCTTAACAAAGGAGAGGCTCGGGTTATTTTATTTGTCAAAAATCGCTTTTAGTAGCATTGTTATTATTTAATCATAGTGTTATTGTTACTGCCTATACACCACCTAGTGACTACCGTGATCGACTTAATCCACCAAAATACACTTTCTTTATTGATTGCTGTCTAAGACTCCAAACAGCGAATATCGTCAATTATACAATCCGCCAATATCTTTTGTATTATAATTTCCTAAAAATCCAATCTTTTAATTTCTATTCATCCACTCCTCATCTCTGAGTTCTAATAATCCTCTAACATAATTACTTTCAAATCCACCGATGTCATTTGTATCATGACTTTCTAACAATCCAATCCCTTTTGTATTGATCCAAAACCATAATCTGCTCTTCCAGTAATCAATCTTTTCGATTATCTATCTCTAACTAATTCACTAGTATACCTCCACCAAGAATATCATTGATCAAGATTATACTCCTAAAATTGTTATCATACCTCCAAATTTCAATTGACTCATCTAGTAATCAATTCTACTAATCCCAATATTGTCATCATTTTCCAAGAATTATAATAGTTATCAATGTTATAATCCAGCAATTACTATCACACTCCCTAATTCTCCAAAAATCATTTAAATCATCTATCTAACCTATATACTCAGTTAAACTCTACCAATGTATTTATCCCAGAATCTACTCTATCATTTCCTATTTATGATCGACATGGATCCACCAATACTTTTATGTGTATACTACAATCATACATCTCCCTTACTCACGACCCTGTTTATTCCTTCTATATTTTATTTTGTAAGGTTAGAAGTGTCATTATCTGAAATACAATACATAGAAATTTCCTGAGACCTAGCAGTTTTACTCAAAAACATAATGTATAAATGAATGCAATATAATAGTGATCCAGATTCCATCCACCATTACATGGCATCCGCACCATATGCTAACATTTCAGCGTTATAACCGCTGACATTACCACTGGGACGACACCCAGGACAACTCAAATCAGGGCTTTCCACTGCCCTTCCACTTTTCCAATCCCAACCATAAAGCATTTTGAAATAGAACTATATCTGGTTAAGTTCCCATGTCCGCCCTTGACCGTGGGCACGGCTATTCGAATAGTTTTGACTCTGCAGAGTTTGTACACTTTCACCACAAGAGATGATCAACTCGTTGCCCCACATGATTCCATTGGTTAAGTTCCCATGTCCGCCCTTGACCGTGGGCACGGCTATTCGAATAGTTTTGACTCTGCAGAGTTTGTACACTTTCACCACAAGAGACAATCAACTCGTTGCCCCACACGATTCCTTAGAAGTGTGGTTGAGCAGACCGTCACAGTGACTTTTCAAAGTATCTAGTCCCTTTAGTCATCTCACCTTATGGGCTTCTCCCACTTGCGGTGGGTCCCACCTATGCGCGGGATGTTTCCCACAGCCACTACGCAGCTCGGGCTTCTACTTCCCGCAACGTAGGACAGCTAGGAAACTTCACCCCCCACTGGTGTCCCTTCAGGCCCCCTTGCCATAGCGTAGCCCCTTCAATCCCCTACCAGTGAGATGAGTCCGGGGATTTCGATAAATTTACTTAGCCAAGTTGTATTTTACAGACTTGTGGTTATACTGTCTTACACAGGAGGTCATGACAAGATTCGATCCTTAGTGGTATCTGGGCGGTCTACCACTAACCCACTTTGTGCATCCACTGCACCACACTCACACTCTCAAACCAATCCACCCAGATATTTAAGCAAGTTGGAGATTTTGGGAGTACAAAATAATCATGTCCAAATATATACCAGTCATTCCCACCATGACTGTCCAAACCAATTTCTTATGATTAAAAATGACAATGATGCTTGGGCATTTCAGCGCCCCTGAGTATCTATGCAGTACTAAGCATAGCATATAATTAGGGACTTATTTTTGAAATATTACTATTATAATTTTGCTAGGGTGACAAGGTTCACACATTCAAATATTCCAAAGGAGGGGTAATATTATTTAAGGTAAACAATGGGCATATAACTAGAGTATTAAATTAACATGTATTTGCATATAAAGTAACAGCATGCAATTTGATAATTTAAAACAAAGTAATTTGCAGAAAATGTAGGTTCAACATGATCAAAGTATTGACTCGCCTTGGGCACAATGGTTGGGTTCGGGGTTGTCTTGTGCTTCTAAGGTCGCTGCTTCGGCTTCCTCTTCTTGGGCCTCGTACGCTATTTTTAACGTGCTACCATCCATGCAAGGAACTAGTGTCTACTTCGGCTGCTACAGTGGAACCCCAGGCGCACAGTAGAAAAGGGCAAAAATAATTAGCCAAAACCCACCCGGCGCGGCGGAGCGAGCGCTCGAACGCGCGCGGCCTGGGCAGGTTTTTAGCGCAGCGCTGGTAACCAATGCTCCTCTCGAGTGTTGCTTGCCAGTAAAGGGGGCTTTTACCTCTTAAGGTATGCGACGGTAGAGACCGGGGTAGAGGAGTTCGGGACCCGGGAAAGGCGGCGGCTCGTCGGCGGTGGAGGGTCGGGGAGGCTCGGGTGACGGGCAAAATGGAGCACCGGTGTCACGAGGAAGCCGTTGGTGGGATCGGCGGCGGACGGGAGGCGCCGGAGGTGGGTCGGCCACGTGCGGCGGTGGCGAGCGGGGAGGAGCTTCAACGCCGATGAAATATAGTCCACGGAAGGTTCGGAGGAGGCCGAGAGGAGGACCGTGGTGTCCCGTAGATGGTGTGGGAGGATTGAATTGTGGTTTGGCGGCGAGATTTAGCGGGGAGCCTGGCGACCGGTGGTGGGGAAGAAAGGCGGCTCCGGCGGCAGGGAAGGCACCAAAACCCAATTACCCGGAGATGGATGGAGTGTGGAGCATGGGGAAGAGGTTGGCGAGCTCGGTGGAACTTAAGGGCAAGCGGGAGAGGCTGGCCTCGGGACCTTGCCCGTGCGGTCGCATCCATGGGCGGCGGATGCAGCGGCGGTGTGACGGGTGAGGCAGAGCAGGAGATATGGCGAGATTTGGCATGATGCTCTGGCGCCGCGCGTGGAGTGGCAGAGAGAGCTGGCGCCGCGCACGTGACGAGACCAGCCGGGGCGGGGCGAGAAAAAGAGGCGGCGCAGTGGGGACCGTCTAGCGTGGTCAGAAGAGCGACCACCGGTCCGAAGCCGGCAACCATCCGTCTGAAGCACGGGCACAGGGCGGGCCGGGCTATGGCAGTGAGGCGAGCGGGGCAGCGGGTTGCGGCCTGGGAAGGGGAGGGAAAGAGAGGGATTTGGGGGAGAAGAAGAACAGTGGCCAGGGGAGAAGAGAGCTGGGCGGCGGCAACAAAGGAGGGAACGGGCCGGTGAGGTGGTCGATCAACTTGCTGGCCGCCGCATGGCTCTCCTTTCTTTGGTTTTTTTATTTGTTTAGGTGGTCTGTATATTTGGGTATACATTCTTATACTTGTTCATTTGGCTTGCTCCCTAAATTTTAACATTACTAGACCTTTTTCTTGCACATGCACATCTTCTATACATACATGCATATGTGTATATTTATGTTTGTGTTTTATTAATTTATTTTTATTGATATTATTATTTTCCAAAATAAGATTTTATGTTTTAATTCAAGTTCCTCCCTCCTTATGCTGGATCATATTTTCAGATTCATTTTTAAAATTTTAAGTTTCTATCATTTGCATATATCCCTCATGGTCTTGTTATGATAAATTTTATTTTCATGACTCTCTTCCATTTTTGAAACCTCACAAAAACTTAAGAAACACCAAAGAAGATTCAAATTCCAAGAGAATATATTGTAAAATATTTTAAAACTTTATATTTTCAAATTCGAATTTTTCAGGACGTTACAAAGTGGGAGTCCGGCTGGATGCGACGGTGGTTCTACCACCGCGTGACGAGCACCAGCGGTCTCTGGTGCCGGGGACAGCCGATATCTTTCAATAGTTCACCGAATGTGGGGCCCAAAGGTGACGACAATCAGCGGGCGTAGAGGCTTGTCGGTACCACCCTCCGGTTCAACATGCGCGACCTCACCGAGGAGTTCACTATGTACGGAGTGGCGCCGTTTTCCAGCCGGTGGAAGCATCAGCGAGGTTCCACCTGGCGGGATGGCGTAAAACCGACCGTGTCTTCTCTTCCAAAGCTCTCCGCTCCCCGTAAGTTCTTTAGACATAGACTGTGTACACACACACATATATATATATGCATGCATGTAACTTTTTAGGACTGACGTCTTGCTCTGCCTGTAGGGTTCCAGCTAGTGGATGCGGAGCACGCGGTAATTGCATTCCTTGGGCCATACACGGCCAAGGAGCATGAGCTGTGCAAAGCCGCGACTGCCCCGGCGAAACTAGGGCGGATAAACCAAGTATGCGAAGCTCTGGACATCCCCATGCCGGAGCACACAGCGCCAGTACCGGTCCGAACTCGTCGCCGCGATGGCGACATCAAGGTAGGGGCGTCTCCCTCTCGGCGCAGGGCCCGTTCTCCTGCCACCGCCTCCAGCCCGCCGGTCGCATCTCTGGTGACTGCCGCCGTGGCTGGGGGCATGGTCATCGTCGGGTCCGAACACGACGGCTCGGGGGAGGAGGAGCACACTGCCCCCTGGGAGGGGCTTCGGGCGGTGCTGAGGAAACAGACTATGGCACCGACGCCCAGGAGGGCGAAGCCTCATCGCCTGCATCGGCCGCTGAGCGCTTATTGCCTGTGCCGGCTGTCGCGGTCGAGGAAGCGTCGCCAAAGTCTCCGAGGGCGAAGCGCCCCCGGATACAACTACTCTCCCCCTCGGAGAGGTTCAAGGTGGCAGGTGGTGTCGCCATGGATTCGAAGTCCAAGTGGGAACTCGCCCCTCCCAGCGCGGATGAAGCCACCGCGGCCCAGATCGAGGCGGAGCAAACACCTCCCCGTGCCATGGTACCAACCAAAGCGGAGCTAACACCCCCCGTGCATCGCCTGAGGGTATCGAAGGTCGGCGCAATACTTTTTCCCCCTACGACTTCACAAAGCTCTCTCCGATTTGCTCGCTTATTCCGAGCTCTGGAGGAGGCACGTATCTGCAAGCAGAGGGTGCTAGAGGGCCGGCTTCAAGCTGCCAACGAAGCTCACGCCGCCAAGGATGAGCGCATCCGTCTGCTGGAGATAGAGAGCGCAAGGGCGATCTCTGATGCGTAGACACTCGCTGCGGAGGCGCAGTGCGAGGCGACGGAGGCCCAGCGTGCCGCGACGGAAGAGCGTGACGGTTTACTCCAGCAGATTGCGGCGCTGGAGGAGGAGAAGGCCCAGCTCACCACGTCCCTTGGAGAGAGGAACCGGACTTTGGGTGACGCCTCAGTGGCGGTGTGGGCGGTGATGGAGTCTCTGGAGAATGCCCTTAAGGACCTTTGCGTCGACATGCCAGCCCTAACGTTTGGCCCCGAGGACCTGGAGCGGATGCTTTGGCGTATTGGAGAGGGTTCGGGCCTTGCCCTCTGCACCGCCAAAACCTTCAGCGACCACTGCGGCTTCACCAGCGCTTGCATCGCCCTCACCATGCTCCGTAGCCGAGGGTGGCAGCACGTTGATGGGCTGGCCAACCCCTAGCTGGAGATGCCAACAGGGGCCAGGGTGATGTCGGGTGCCGTTCGCGATGCCCGACCTGCCGTCCGGGCCTTCTACGACCGGATCTGGGGCTACATTGGGGAGGACGCGGCAAAGGTGGTGCTACGGCAGACGCTGTACCGGGAGGGGAACTTCGGCCAGTGGCTCGACGAGATTCCATGGCGCAATGAAGACGGCATTGCTGTCCCTGGGCACGGTGCGGACCCACAGGTGTGATGCTGGGGCGTGTGTTATTATGTATCCATTTTTGTAAACTGACGCCTTATGGCCCCCGCCCCTTGGCATGAGTAAAGTGGGATTGCCCCAAAGCGTTCTGATGATGCGTGCTATTTTTGCTCCAAGCAGATGTTTGATAGGGGATTACTACTTTTGGACCGCATGATTCGACGGCATCTTCGGCGTTTGGCATGGGCGGAAGAGGCTTGGAGCTTTTGGGCGAGTCGGACTTCAGCGGGTGATACTTCGACGCAGAGGCGCATTAAGGTGGAGTCGGCCGAGTAGCGACCTTAGGCCCTCGAGGGTGCTTGTAGACCTTAGGTCTTCGCAAATGTAACTGCCGAGTCTCTGGTCACTTTCTTGCGGATGCAACAAAGACTGGTTGAAGTACATGTCCTTTTCACTTCTCACGATCGTGCCTGCCTCCGATCAACTCGTAGGACTAGGTGCTCCGCAAACGCCCAAATGTTACGTAGATGCTTTGAGCGCTCTGTCCCCAACCCTTCAAAGTGGTGGCAGCGGAGCTGGCGCCTAGTCAAAGTAGATGCTCGAGCGCTCCGTTCCCTACCCTTCGAAGTGGTGGCAGTGGAGCTGGCGCCTAGTCGAAGTAGACGCTCGAGCGCTTCGTCCCCTACCCTCCGAAGTGGTGGCAGCGGAGCTGGCATCTAGTCGAAGTAGACGCTCAAGCGCTCCGTCCCCAAACCTCCAAAATGGTGGCAGCGGAGCTGGCGCCTAGTCGAAGTAGACGCTCGAGCGCTCCGTCCCCAGCCCTTCAAAGTGGTGGCAGCGGAGCTGGCGCCTAGTTGAAGTAGACGCTCGAGCGCTCCGTCCCCTACTCTTCGAAGTGGTAGCAGCGGAGCTGGCGCCTAGTCGAAGTAGACGGTCGAGCGCTCCGTCCCCTACCCTGCGAAGTGGTCATAACGGGGCTGGCGCCTAGTCAAAGTACATGCTCGAGCGCTCCGTTCCCTACCCTCCGAAGTGGTGGCAGCGGAACTGGCGCCTAGTTGAAGTAGATGCTCGAGCGCTCCGTCCCCTACCCTTCAAAGTGGTGGCAGCGCAGTTGGCGCCTAGTCGAAGTAGATGCTAGAGAACTTTATTTGTGCCCCGTAGAGTGCGTGCTTTATTTATACTCCACAGAGTTCATATAGGAACAACATCCACGCGTCTTATTTATACTCCGTGGAGTGCGTGCAGGGACAACATCCGCATGTCTTATTTATACTCCGTAGAGTGCGCAGAGACAACATCCATGTCTTATTTATACTCCATAGAGTGCGCAGGGACAACATCTACGTCTTATTTATACTCTGTAGAGTGCGCGCGGAGGCGTCCCTACGCGCGTGTTCTTTATACTCCGGAGAGTGTGCGTAGGGACAACATCCACGCGTCTTTTTTGTACTCCGGAGAGTGCGCGTAGCGACAACATCCACGTGTCTTTTTTATACTCCGGAGAGTGCACGTAGGGACAACATCCATGCATCTTTTTTGTACTCCAGAGAGTGCACGTAGGGACAACATCCATGCATCTTTTTTGTACTCCAGAGAGCGCGTAGGGACAACATCCACGCGTCTTTTTATACTCCGGAGAGTGCGCGTAGGGACAACATCCACGTGTCTTTTTATACTCCGGAGAGTGCATGTAGGGACAACATCCACGCATCTTTTTTATACTCCGGAGAGTGCGCATAGGGACAACATCCACGCGTCCTGTTTATACACCGGAGAGTGCGCATAGGGACAGCATCCACGCGTCGTTTTTATACTCCGGAGAGTGCGCGTAGGGACAACATCCACGTGTCTTTTTTATACTCCGGAGAGTGCGTGTAGGGACAACATCCACGCGTCCTTTTCATACTCTGGAGAATGCGCGTAGGGACAACATCCACGCGTCTTTTTATACTCCGGAGAGTGCATATAGGGACAACATCCACGTGTCTTTTTTATACTACAGAGAGTGCGGGTAGGGACAACATCCATGCGTCTTTTTTATACTCTGGAGAGTGCGCATCGGGACAACATCCACGCGTCTTTTTTATACTCCGGAGAGTGCGCGTAGGGACAACATCCACGCGTCCTTTTTATACTCCGGAGAGTGTGCGTAGGGACAACATCCATGCGTCTTTTTTATACTTCGAAGAGTGCGCGTAGGGACAACATCCACGCGTCTTTTCTATACTCCGAAGAGTGCGTGTAGGGACTACATCCACGCGTCTTTTTTATACTCTGGAGAGTGTGTGTAGGGACAACATCCACGTGTCTTTTTATACTTCGGAGAGTGCACAGGGACAACATCCACGTGTCTTTTTTATACTCCGGAGAGTGCACGTAGCGACAATATCCACGCGTCCTTTTTATACTCCGGAGAGTGCGCGTAAGGACAACATCCACGTGTCTCTTTTATACTCCAGAGAGTGCGCATCGGGACAACATCCACGTGTCTCTTTTATACTTCAGAGAGTGCGCATCGGGACAACCTCCACGCTTCTTTGCGCAGAATGAGAAAGTTTTGCAGACGGTTGGCTTTATTAATCTCCCGTTTGTGCGGGCGAGCATCTTACAACAGGTAGGGTGCTGACATTGCTACAAGCTTCCCTTCGGCCCTCGACACAGTATCACCACAGCCTGTCTGCATTCCATGTGTGGCGAAGTGTCTCCCCTTCCAAAGTGGCAGGGCGGTAAGCTCCTTGTTGCAAAGCTGCAGAGACGATGTATGGGCCCTCCCACTTGGACTCCAACTTGCCGACAGTCTCCGCATGGAGCACCATCTTGAGGACGAGGTCTCCCGGCTGGAACTCCCGCGAGTATACGGTGCAATCACGACGTGCTGGGTGGCGCTCACTCGATCTCCATTGAGAAGATCCAGGGACAATTAGCGCTCCTCCACCGGTGCCTGGACGAGAACCCTCCTTGATCCAGCCTTAATTTCTTCGGGTGTCATTGCCTCATGCCGAAGAGGAGCTTGAATGGCGTGAATCCCGTCGGACATGTCACCGTTGTGCAGAGGGACCAGAGCATGCTGTGGAGCTCGTTTGGCTACTTGCCCTTTGGTAGCCCGACGAGACGCTTCTTGACTCCGGCGGAGATGGCGCCATTCACCTGCTCGACCGCTATATTGAACTGTGGGTTCCCAATTGAAGCAAATCTGAGTGTGATGCCCATACTGTCGCAGAACTCCTTGAATGGGGCAGAGTCGAATTGCAGACCATTGTCTATGGTGAGCTCCCTAGGCACTCTAAAGTGGCATATGATGTTCTGCTAAAGAAAGCGTTGCATGGCGACGGAGATTATCCTAGCTAGAATGACAGCCTCTGGCCACCTGGAGAAATACTCCAAGGCAACTACCACAAACCGGAGGTCCCCCGGGGCCCAGGGAAGTGGCCCAACGACGTCGATGCCCCACCGTGCTAACGACCATACTGGGGGAATAGGCTGCAAGCTCATCGGGTGTCTGCGGATGACCCGTCCCATCCATTGGCATCCTTGGCACCAGCGCACGAGGTCTTGCGTGTCGGCAACGGCCCTTGGCCAGTAGAAACCCTGCCTGAATGCCTTGCCGACTAGCGACCTCAGCGCGATGTGTGAGCCGCAGAGCCCCGCATGGATCTCCATGAGAAGTTGCTTTCCTTCGTTGCATGAGAGGCATCGTAGGAGTGGGACGCAGACTCCCTTTTTGTAGAGTACACTGTCGAGCACCTGGAAGGACCTAGCGCGATACTGCAGGCACCGGAGCTCTAGAGGGTCGTCTGGCTCCGCGATGCCCTGCAAGAAACCGCAGATGGGCTCCCACCAGTCACCCTGCTGGGTTATTTGGTGGATGAGAGCCATGTCGCTGTTGTCTTGAGCGATGGCTGCCGCGGGCAGGACCTCATAGAATGCTCCATCGGGGAGGGGAAGCTGCTGGCTGGTGGCCTTTGTGAGGGCGTCCGCTTGTTTGTTATCCACGCGAGGGATGGCCTTGACCATGTCGCCCAGAAAGTGTTGCTCCTTCGCTCTTACAACTGCCAGGTACTTGGCCAATTCAGGGTCCTTGGCTTGGTAAGATTTGTCCACATGGCCCGCCACCAGACGTGAGTCGGTGCGGAGGACCCGTCGTGCGCCAAGAGCTTTAAGCTTTGCGAGGCCGAAGACTAGTGCCTCGTACTCGGCCGTATTGTTGGTGGCCGAAAATCCAAGGCGCGCCGAGTACAGTTGGCGGTGGCCCTCTGGTGTAGTGACCACTGTGCCCACGTCGACGCCCAAAGCGCCGTAAGCTCCGTCTGTATTGAGAATCCACACCAGGTCCTCTGGCTATTGGATGTGCTGGGCCGACGGAGTCCATTCCGTGAGGAAGTCGACAAGGACTTGGGATTTAATCGCCGTTCGTGATGCGTATGTCAAGGAGAACAGCGCGAGCTCGGCCACCCACTTGTCAATGCACCCCATGGACTCTTTATTATGTAGCATCTCCGCCAGAGGGAATGAGGATGGCACCGTGATTGGATGGGCCAGGAAATAATGTCAGAGCTTCCTCGAGGCCATGACCGACGCGTATGCCAACTTCTCCAGCTCCGTATACCATGTCTTGGCACCCTGGAGGGCTTCGGGGACGAAGTACACAGGGCACTGAAGGGCGCCCTCGTCGAGGACAAGGACAGCACTGACCGCCGTTGTTGTAGCGGTGAGATAAAGTAGGAGAGGAGCCTCTGGCGCAGGGGCGACTAAAGTCGGGAGGCTTGCGAGGTGCCTCTTGAGGTCGTCGAAGGCCTTCACGCAGTCATCATCCCAGTGAAACCTGTCACAGCCGCAAAGGGTCTTGAAGAATGGCAGGCCCCGCTCCGCTGCCCTTGATAGGAAGCGGCTCAGCGCGGCCATGCGGCCACCGAGCCTCTGGACCTCCCTTGTCATCTTAGGTGGCTCCACAGCGAGGATCGCGTCGACTTTGTCGGGGTTCGCCTGGATGCCAAGTCCAGACACGAGGAAGCCCAGGAGCTTGCCTACTTGCATGCCAAAGACACACTTGTCTAGATTGACCTTGATGCTTGCTTTCCTGTGGTTATCGAAGGTCTCTTGGAGATCCTGACCATGAGAGACGAGCTGCCTATTTTGATGACCACATCATCGACATAAGCCTCCACATTCCTTCCGAGCTGGGAGGCCAGACTAGCGCGATGAGGCGGGTGAATGTTGCCCCTACATTCTTCAAGCCGAAGGGCATCCTGACGAAGCAGTATGTCCCAATCGACGTGATGAAGCTGGTCTTATCTTCGTCGTCCTTGGCCATGTAGATTTGGTGGTAGCCGGAGTATGCACCCAAGAATCTCATGAGCTCGCACCTCGCGGTGGCATCCATCAGCTGATCTATGCGCGGCAAGGGGTAGTCATCCTTCGGGCATGCCTTGTTAAGGGCAGTGAAGTCGATGCACATACGCCAGGCGCCGCTGGCCTTTTTCACCAGCACCGGGTTGGTGAGCCAATCCGGATGTTGGACCTCACGGATGACTCCGCCCTGGAGGAGCTTCGCTACCTCCACCTTAGCCGCTTGCTGCCGATCGATGGACATGCGCCGAAGCCTTTGCTTGACCGGTTTGGCGTCGGGGCGGACCGCTAGGTTGTGCTCAATGAGGGCGCGGTCCACGCCCTTAATGTCTTCTGGGTACCACGCGAAGACATCCGCGTTGTCTCGGAGAACCCGAAGCAAGTCTTGTTCCACCTCCGGGGGAAGGCCCTCGCTGATGGACACGAACTGACCTTCGGCTTGGAGAGGCACCCTCTTGACCCCACCTTCTGGCCGGGGCTTAGGCGTCCATCCCGGAGCAGACGGCGTGTCCGCCTTTGACTTGTCGGTGAGGACGTGTACCTTGCAGTGCGGGCTCCTAGCACCACACTCCACACGCCGGGCGAGGTCCTAATCACCGAAGACGGTGATGACGCCTTGCGGGCCCGAGAGCTTCATACACAAAAAACCGTGGTGCGGGACCGCCCCGAAAGAGTTGAGGGTTGGATGCCCCAATATGGCATTGTACGGGTGCGGGATGTCGACGACGTCGAAGGTGACGTCTTCGCTCCTGGCGTTGTTGCCTTGGCGAAAGGATACATGGATGCATACCTGGCCAACACCCTCAGCGGCTGACCCTGAAGCCTTGGAGCGGGATTCCCGAGGGACCCAAGTGACTCTGGGGGATCCCCATTTGGTCAAAAGCCGCCTCAAATATAATGTTCGCGAAGCTGCCCCCATCGACCAGAACACGCTTGACATCACAGCCTGCGATGGCGGCTTGGATGACCAGGGGGTCTTGGTAGGGGAATTCCACGCCCTGGGCGTCGGCAGGCGTGAAAGTGATTTCGCAATGCGCCACCCCTGGAAGTGCTTGCGCCGAGGAGGCCTCTAGTGAGGAGCCACCAGAGATGACGTTGATGATCTGGTGCTGGGCCCCCCTGGCGCCTGAGATTGCAGGGGGCTCTCTTGTGGCTGCTGCACATGGGCCACACCGGGGGACGCCGCTTCTTCTAGGGCTCTATCCCTGGCGGTTATCTGGCGCAGTGCCACGATTGCGGTGCATGTCTGCGTGAAATGGTCGCCATGGCCATGCACCTCGCACCACATGCCGTAACCCTGGTTTTCCTGTTCTGCGCGAGGTCTATCGTCACGGCCCCGACCGCGTCCTCGCCCCCGGCTTCCGTGGCCTCACCCGTGAAAGGCGAGGGTGGCGTCCTCGGAGGCGCCCTCTATGTCAAAGACCTATCGGGCCTTCTGGGGTCTGCGCTAGTTGCGCCTGGGCTTGGGCTTGCCACACGACGAGCCCTGGTTGTGGTTGGCATCCTTGCACGCAGGGGTGTCCCTCGAAGACTCTTGCTTGCGCCTGGCTTTCGGGGAGTCGTCCCCACCATCGGGTCTCCTTTCTGCAACTAGTCTTCCACCTGAATTGTGTCAGAGTCGTCGCCCTTGCGCCGCCGTGCGGCCTCCTCCGCCCGCACATACTCTTCTATTTTGTCGAAGAGCTTCGTGACCGTCTTGATTGGCTTGCGCGCATTGTACTCAGCCAACAGCCCTGGGCGGAGGCCTTGTATGGCTGCATTGATAACGGTTGTCTCGTTGACGTCTTTAATTTGGCAGCGTACCTAAGCAAAGCGATTGAAGTACTCCCGCAGCTTCTTCAAGGGTTTTTGCTTAACGGCGAAGAGCTGATCCGCGTCGACGCGCTCGACTTAGTTCCCCTAGAAGTTGTTGTAGAGGCGGTTGCGGATCTGCTCCCACACGTAGATGGAGTTTGGCTGTATGGTGAAAAACCAAGACAGCGCCACTCCCTACAGCGCGAGGGGGAGCCTCTTCGCCTTGGTGGTGTCGTCTCCGCCTGCAGCTTCGATGGCAGTCTCGTACACACGCACGAACTCCCAAAGGTCCGTGTTGCCCTTGTACGGCTCGATGGTGTTGGGAACTTGAAGCCCTTGTACGCCAAAGTGGGCCGACTGCTGCAGGCCCACAGAGAGGGGTGATTCCAGATCTACGCGCCGCAGCGGGACGCGACTGGAGGTAGGGGCGTCGCGGCTATTCGCTCGCTCTGGCGTGGGCTCCGGCGTGGCCACCGGCGGGACTTGTTGGCTCCGAGCCTCTTGTATATCCCGGACGGCTCCACGAAGGTCCGCCAGTTCCCGTTGGAGCGTGCTGATGGCTGTTAGTAGAGCGTTCTCCACCGCTACCATGGTTGCAGCAGCCGGCGCAGCCGGTTGCGCCATCGGGTTGGCCGCGATCACAGCGTGCGCTCCAGAGCTGCCCGACGCGTCTATGCCATTGTTCCCATCAACCCGGTCAATGCTGCCGGCACCGAGCGTCACGCCAGCGGAGGAGTCGATCGTCGCACCATGAGCGCCAACATTAGCAGCTGCGGCGCTGGCGTCGACATCCGCGCCCATAGCCGCCGACGTCGAGGCCCTGGTGTTGACACGCGTCTCTGTTGTGCCACTCTTCTTCTTCTCCACCGCCGATGATGAAGCTTTCTTCGGTGCCATCCTTCTTCAGATCTTGAGGCTTGCTCAGTCTCTCCCCATGGACGGCACCAACTGTTGTGGTTACAAACCAAACAGAGAGAGAGAGAGTGTTATGGTAGTGGAGAGTTAGGTGAGCAATGCTTGGCCCTTCCCCAATGGCCTGGATGATATATATATATTCACATGGGGAGTGTTTCACAATCATGCCCTTACACTCAAGTATCCCTCTCAAGGGTATTTATGTCATTATACATGTCCCATCTTAGGGTTTACAACCTTCTAACAGGCCGGTTGGGCTTAGGTGGGGGCCACCCCTACAATAATTGCCATGCCTGTGAATGAACAAGGTCTTGTCTATCTTACCCATCTCAAACCTATGACTCAACAGATAGGACTTAAGCCTCTCATACTAAGCTCTAGGGGCTTGCTTAAGTCCATGCAGGGCTTTGGAAAGCTTGTAGACATGGTTTGGGTAATTGGGGTTCTAGAAACCTGGAGGCTACCTAACATAGACTTCTCCCGCAATATACTCATTGAGGAATGCACTCTTGACATCCATCTGGTAAAGCTTGAAACCCTTAGACGCTGTGAATGCAAGCAAGATACTAATGGCCTCTAGCCTAGCTACAGGGGCAAAGGTCTCCTCAAAATCTAAACCCTCAACCTGGGAGAAACCCTAAGCTACCAATCTAGCCTTGTTTCGAATGACTACCCCATCATCACTCTTCTTGTTTTTGAACACCCACTTAGTACCTATGACATTTTGACCTTTAGGGAGCTCAACCAGCGACCAGACCTTGTTTCTCTCAAAGTTCTCTAACTCCTCATGCATGGCATTGACCCAAGGCTCATCAGAAAGAGCATGACTAACATCCTTGGGCTCGAAAGAGGCGACGAAAGAAAAATGGAGACAGAAGTGAGACATGCCAGACTTTGAGCGTGTGACCCGCTCAAAGAGATCTCCTATCATCTGCTCTGAAGGATGATATTTTTGGATATGACGGGGAGGTCCTGGATAAGAAGAAGAAGTGACCTCTACCTCATGAGCTGACGAGGTAGGAACAGAGCCACTAGCTCCAGAAGATGCGGAAGGAATGAGTTGATCTCCTCGAGGTGCAGTGATAGAAGCAGGCACCTCAAGGAGAGGAGGAAGTGGATCGGGTAGACAACCCTCAACTCCATCCTCCTCATCATCCACAAAGATGGGCTCGGACTGCTCTACTGAACCTGAGATATCGGGCCTAGTCCACTGACTGGCCTCATCGAATGTCACCTCACATGTTTCTACCATTTGCTAGGCTCGCAGTTCTAGACCCTATACACCCACAAAGAAGTCAAGTAACCCAGAAAAATCCCATCACAAGATCGTGACTCGAACTTATCCAGGTTTCCGGACTTCAGAATAAAGCACTTGCAACCAAACACACGAAAATGTGAAACACTGGGCTTTTGCCTATATCTCAACTCATAAGAAGTACGATGCAAGTGTGCCCTCAGAAAAACTCTGTTTGACACATAGCACGCGGTGCCTATCGCCTCAGCCCAAAACTTCCTAGGTGTAGAATACTCATCAAACATCATCCTGGCCATCTCGACCAAGGTACGGTTCTTCCTCTCCATGACGCCATTTTGCTGTGAGCCGTGTGAGAAGATAACTATTGCTCTACACCTGTCTCATCGCAAAACCTCTCAGAGTAGGAATTCTTGAACTCCATGCCATTGTCACTGCGGATCACTCATAAGGCACCTAGGAGCTCAATAGAAAGCCTACTAAAAAGATCCTAAAAATGGGTAAATGTCTCATCCTTCGAGGCTAAGAAAAACACCTAAGAATACCTCGATAAGTCATTGACCATAACAAGAACATACCACTTCCCTCCTGCTGACTGCACTCTAGATGGACCAACTGTTTCCATGTGGAGCAGCTGTCCTGGTGCATCGGTCATAGTCACTGTGACCGGAGGATGAGGAGCGGCAACCATCTTGCCGTGCCGGCAAGAGGCGCAAACTAGATATTTGACTATCTTGAGTTTAGGCAGACCACGAATGAGATTGTGGCCGCTAACTCGGGTCAAATGGTCAAATCCAATATGACCAAGTCTCCTATGCCAGAAAGTGAGGTCACAAGACTCAAAAGCAACTAAACACCTGAGAGGATCACCAGAAGACTCAACAAAATCAACACGAAAGATCCTCTCATATCTAGAAATCCCGCAAACCAAACTTCTCGAAGAATCAAGAATTTTGCAATATAAAATAGGTATTGCCATATGAATAATCAAGGCAAGCATTCATTTAGCCATAATTTCAATCACTTGAAAACTATTCTGTAATGCACCTAGCTCTTTAGTTACGATGATCGATTTGATTGGGAGATGACAATACACTCGACGCTACTCCTACTATAGCAATTACTCACCCTCAATATAAGCCATAGCAATACAGGACAACAAATAAATGACAATGCTCCTACACACTTACCAAATCCACCATTTTCCTCCGTTTTCGGAGAGTCAACCCCGTTGTCTTGGTACTAAAATTATCATAACTTTTGCTTCACATATCAAAATATGGTAAATCATACCACTTCTAGAACCTATACAAAATTTTCTACAACTTTCTAGTTGATCATATGTCCAAATTAAATCATCTAAACCTCTGTTATTAACTCAGAAGACAAATCTATCATCTTCTGGATAGCAGATAAATATTTTTGTATCTTATAATTTACACATGCAAATATATTGAACTATGATATTTTCAAAAACTATCAGAAATTACCTACCACTTTCTAGTATTCCTAAAACTTAATTTTGTCTTTAAATTAGTCAAATTAAATATTTTCCATGACTGCATCCAGCAGCAACCTGGTTCTGGGCAGCAGTCTCCCAAAATTCATAACTTTCATTCTACCTTTCTAAAAATATGTTCTTTGACTTTCTAAAATCCTTAATGAATTACCAAAATATGACTAATTTACCAAACAGCAGGCTTACAAAATTCATACCTTAAAATCTACTCATTCGCTTGACATGAATAAAAATTCTATAGAAAGTTATTAAAATCCTCTACAACTTTCTAGTAGATGAAATTCCCATATTATGCCCATTCTCTGCCCATAAAAACAGTACAGCAATACAGCAGACTGAACCGATCTACTACTGGGTTTCCTCGACTAGAAATTGCTAATTCCCTCTCTAATCTCGCTTTTAATCTCTAATTAAATAAACACAGAGGAGAAAACTAGTTCATTTCCTTGACGAAAAACACCCAAAAATTACGATCCCTTTCTCTCAATTTCTTCTCTTCTCCCTCCTAATCGTTCCCCCTATTCCTCCTTGGTTTTCTCTATCAATTCTCCTTTGGATCTCCCATGGCGCACTATTCACATGCGTAGGCATGCATGCAAGCTGATAGCTCATGCCTTAAAATTTTGAATTCTAGCTGTCCACGAGAAGTAATACGTAAAGGAAAATAGTCGCATGTGATTTTGAACAGTACAACTGAATTCAATATACTTTTACTACAATCTTCCTATTGATCCCGTCTTAAAAAACACACAGTTTAAAAGTTAGTCACTATAGTATAAGTCATAAGTTGTAAGTCATAAGTTTAAAAAAACTAAGTCTTTATTTAGTCACACATGCATGCAGCCATGGACCTCATCATCGAGCCAAATTTTCTAGTCGTGCACAGCTAGTCGCCCAGCAGCAAGCTTAGCACGCTGCGACTAGATAAGTTTGCGAGCATGCAAGCGGCAGACGGCAACTGCTAGCTTGTGATGGCTTGGAGCAAACAGATGCGGCCGCGTGGCGATGCATTGCGGCTTTTCTCTGGCCGCGAATGCCAGTGACCCGTGGCGACGGCAGATGGCTAGCCGGTCACCTCTGGCGCGGGCAGGCGGGCATTTGCTAGGTGTTGGGTTGTGCCGCGCGGAAATCCAATGATCTACTGGCGCGTGGCTCTAGCGACGGTTGCAAGGCTGAAGGGAGGGAATTTTTTTGTATGGATAATCTATTTTTTATTCGAAATTACATAAATATACCTGCGGAATTTTTTTTTACAAAAATAGACTCCAGTCACCCCCCATTGGGCGACTGCCGCCTTTCGCCCAACCGGGAGGCGATATTTAAGGAATGTGGGAACTATTAAGCGAATCAATGTTGTCGTCTTAGCGTTGGGCGACTTTTTCCAGTCGCTGTACGGTTGGGCGACTGGAATTGCAGTCGCCCAACGGCAGGGCGACAGGGAGGGGGTTTTTTAAGACAGCACAGTCGGCCGCCCAGTACCACCTACCACTTTTTGCACTCATTCTACGCACAGAGAAGAAACGAGAGAAGAGAGGAGGAAGGGGAAGAAAAGGAGGGGGAGAAGAGAGAAAGGAGGGGAAGAAAAGGAGGGGAGAAGAGAAGGAGAGGAGGACAGGGTTGGAGGAGGAGGTGAGGGAGGAAGGAGGAGTAGAAGCTATTCCATCCATTTGGATCCAGGTATTTTTTGATTATGTTGTATTTGCACTATTAGTTATATAAAATGTTGGTGTTAGTAAAAATTTTAGATGTAGAAAATATAGTACAATTTTAGTATGAAAATATTAGTGTCAAAAAGTTGTAGTATATATTTTGTAGTATGGAACATTTTGTAGTATAGAAATATTAGCACCCTTTTTAGTATAGAAAGTGTAGCTTAGTGTTGTACGATGTTATTTGATATGTCGTAAATTTCAATTATACATGCAGGCCTACATCATCAATGGCCACTACATTGAGAGTGTATTACGGTGCTGGAATTATTTGTGAAGGTTCGAATGGTGTGGATTTGAGCGATTTTCCGCAAGTCACTCTCGTACTTCCGGATGACGAGAATGCTCGAATGACAGATGTGCAGCATTGGCTGACCCAGAGTTTTTCATTGGAAGCCGAGGTGTGAAGCGTCGTCGTGCAAGGGCTTTAGAGCCGGTCTCCCACGGACATCAGATGGGAGTTGAAGACTTTGGTGCGCTCTGCTTCGTGGAAGGGCTTTGTGCAAGGGTGCCGGCGCCGTGGATACGAGTGTGTCCTGCTTGTGCAACCGTGCTCACTACAAGCAGCTGCGCAAGCTCGTGCGTCCGCCCATGCTTCAGGAGGTGCTAGCAGCTCGGGCGGGCCGCACGTTGGTGGCGATGATGAAGTTGCTCGTGATGAAGCCGATGCGGTAAATGGAGGAGAGTTACATCCGTCAAGCCATAGAGAGGGAACTGGGCAAGCCGATGCGGTACATGGAGGAGAGTTACAGCCGTCAAGCCATAGAGAGGGAACTGGGCAAGCCGATGAAGGAGAGTACAATGAGTATATCGTGCAGTAGATGGACTCTGATGACCAAAGGGCATGGGATGAAGAGGAAGCTGTAGAGGAGGACGAGGAGGACAGTTACGATGATGAAGAAGTTCCTATCCCCTAGGAATGGAACCGGTTTAATGCGGAGGGTGTTTCCGCACATGATGAGCATGAATCACCATGGGAGTATCATGAGACAGAGGTTCGGTTGCATGCTATGTTTGCTGACAAGGAAACGCTGCAGGATGCCATCAAGCTTTGGGCCCTTTCAATGCAGCGGACATTTCACGTCGTCAAATCAAGCCAGGAGCAGTACACTGTGAAGTGCGAGCAGGCTGGATGTCCTTAGAGGGTGCACGCACGTAGACCCAAGTATGAAACTCACTGGATTGTGTCCAAGGTGGAGCCGCACTCCTGCATTCTAAACACTGTCTTAGCGAGGCATTGTAACCTGACGTCCGGATTTATAGCCAATTTGATGTATTGGGAGATAGTGGAGAAGAAAGACATTGCGGCCACGCATATTGTGGTAGCTATCGAGAATAAATTCAAGTATAAGATTAGCTACGCGAAGGTGTGGCGTGCCAAGCAAAAAGCGTTGGAAAAACATTTTGGTACTTTTGAGGCGGCGTACGATAACCTTCCTCGTATGCTTAAGGTGTTGCGGCAAAGGAACCCAGGCACGTACATCGCCGTGCACGACAAGTCGTCCATAAATCCACCAGGATTTGCAGTGTTGCAGAGAGCATTGTTTGCATTTGGTGCTAGCATTGAAGCATTCAGGCACATGCTGCCAGTGATCTCAGTTGACGGAACCTTCTTGACAGGCAAATACAAAGGGCAGATCCTGACGGCCATAGACATTGATGGTAACAATCAAATATTGCCGCTGGCATTGCATTTGTGGAGAGTGAGAATTATGAGAGCTGGTTGTGGTTTCTCAGACATGTGAAGGCTGGAGTTGTAAGCACTCATCCTGGTGTGTGCGTAATCCATGATCGCCACACCGGTATTATAAAGGCTATAAGAAAACTTCAAGAAGACCCTGAGGAGACCTTTCCTTGGCCGGATATGAGGAACCGGTGGTGCAGTCGTCACTTAGGGGCAAGCTTTTTCAAGCAATTTCTGAAACAATCTTTGATGAAGTTATTCAAGAGGTTGGCTAGGCAGAACGAGCAGAGGAAATTTGATGCTTTTTGGGGGTTGTTCGATGAGCACACCAGGAAGAACGTCGAAGAGAGGAGCAAGGGGCCGGTCACTCCTGGGGCGGCACAACCGCAATGCTTGGCAGCAATCGATGAGGCTAACCCAAGTGGTCCAAGAAGGCGGAGCTCACGAAACATCAAGTGCTTCTCACAGCGGATCGAGGGGGAACCATTGGAGAAGTGGTCGCTGTTGCACGACACGGATGGCGCAAGGTACGGAATAATGACAACTAACCTTGCCGAGGTCTACAATTGGGTTCTCAGGGGTCTCCGTTCTCAGCCCCTTGTCGCCATCGTGGAAGGTGTTCTTCACAGCACAATCCGCTACTTCAGGGAGAGGCACGCGAGTGCCGCACTTCATGCGGCCAATCCCGAAGCCCTGTATTCGTCAAAAATTACGGCGTACATAGAGACAAAGGCACAGAAAGGTCAATTGCACACAGTGCATGTCATGGGCAACAGGGAGCATCGTTTCAAGGTGATACTCCGTGATAGAGCCGGATTTGGGACGGCTCGTTCACTTATTACTCACGAGGTATGCCTTGGAGATCATGCAAATGAACCTAACTGCACATGCAACAAGCTTAAGTTGTTACACAAGCCATACTCTCATGTCCTCGCTGCATGCGGGACCGTGGGCATGGATCCTTCCAACTTCATGTCCGAGTACTTCTTTAAGGAGAGAATACTGCAAGCTTAGTGTAGGGAGCTCCGGGGGTTCAGGGTGGTGGGAAACTTCACCACTTTGGACATTTCAGCGAGGACTTGGGTTCCGGATATTAACATGCTGAAGGGTGGGAAGGGTCGGCGACAGAGCCGACGTATTGAAATAACATGGACGAATCACAAGCTGGAACATCTAGTGCATGTTGTGGGCGATGCGGTCAGGACGGGCACACAGCTAGACGATGCAACGCAAGTCCTGATCAGTAGTTGTTGGAGACTACAGCTAAATTTCATGTACCATTTGTAAAACTTGTATGTTACATCTGTTTTCTATAATGTAGTTGGTGTTGTGCTGGTAGCTTAGTATTGCTCTGTTTACTTAGTTACTAGATGTATTTGCTGTTTGTTAAAATGCGATAACAACCAATCCATGACATGCTTAATATGTATTTGCTGAGTGAGATGACAAAAGAGGCCAGCTTTGCCCAGTGACATGACATAACGGGGCAGCTTTGCTCAGTGAGATGACAAAAGAGGGCAGCTTTGCCTAGTGAGATGACAAAAGAGGGCAGCTTTGCCCAGTGACATGACAAAACGGGGTAGTCTTGCTTAGTGAGATGACAAAAGAGGATAACTTTGCTTAGTGAGATGACAAAAGAAGGCAGCTTTGCCCAGTGAGATGACAAAAGATGCCAGCTTTGCGCAGTGACATGACAAAAGAGGGCAGCTTTGCGCAGCGACCAAAAATAAATCATATGCCTACTGTTCGCCTTATAAATTGAGGTGCAATGCATCTGCAACAGAACACTACACAATCTAACACTACATCATACCTTCCTTCTCCACGTCGAGATGAACAACAAGCAGCTAAAGGAATGGCAGAAATTCACGGACAACATACGGGAGAAAATTACGAAGAATAAGGAGGAGTCCCGCAAGAAGGCACAATGGGAGGAGACCCGCAAGATAGCAAGGGCTACTGCGGCTCGCGAGGAACAAGCAAGGGCTGCTGCGGCTATGAGGTCAGCTCCCCACAATGAGCGGCCGCGTAGCAACAACCCTATCCCGGACGTCCCCACCGAGCGTTCGCCGCAACTCCCACCTGAGGGGGAGACACCCCCCTTTGTTGGTGCGGGGACACGTTCAAGTTCTTCAAATCTAAGGAACGCATCAGCCTAGGTATGCGTTACTGGGGTTGCGCAAACTACTCCAGTGACTACCCCAACCGTCGTTTTGACACCTCAACCTATCGGCAGCCGGTAACGACCACATGCACCATTTTCCCTACCTTTTCTCCTTCACAGCACGCACTAACAATCTCTCCCCTGTATTTACAGTCTTCGGAGCCCCTGTGTGGCTACCGCAAATGGATCGATCTTGAGATCCACCCTGCGGACCAATGGACCCTCAACTTCGAGTAGTGGAATGTCACACGGGACAAGGAGTTGCTGGAGGAGGAGCACCGTAAGAACGAGCACACCCTGCGTATACAACGCGAGACGCAAACTCATCTCGAAGCGTGCACACGTAGGGAGCGGGTGGCTCATGAGATGGAGTGCGAGAGAAAGAGGGAAATGGCGGCTAAGGCAAAAGAGGCCGCGGAGGAGTTCAACGCCGAGCGAACAAGGAAGAGAAAGTGGCCCTGGTCCACACAATAGGTCGTACGAGCAGTTGGGTGGGTTAGTCGCATATCACGCTATATGTTATGCATGTAATAAAAATATACGCAGCATGTTACTCCCAACTGTATTATGAAATTTATTTCTATTTCACATAAGGTTATTATCTCGTCTGTTCGCATTCAATGATTCAGATAGCAAGTCATTTAACAATATTAACACACTAGTTCTCTCCGTACACTAATTCTCAGTAACATTAACTTATCACCTACCACTGTATGTATCGAACGTTCTACAGTCAATCGTTCTTAAAAAAAATTTCCCAAAATTTTTTATGCACCTACAATATCCAGTGAACATAAACTTTTATTACAACTACACCACATTTTTTCCCAGTTTAAAACTACAAAATTGCAAAACTCTAAAAAATCATGAGGGACTGAGTAAAGTTGCCCCCCTATTGGGCGACTGCACTACTAGTCGCCCATCCATTGGGCGACTGCAATTAGTCGCCCAATAGGAAGGCGACTAATTGCAGTCGCTCAAACGTAAAGTGACACAAATTTTGTCACCTCCCGGTTGGGCAAAATGCGGTAGTCGCCCAATGGGGGGGACTGGAACCTATTTTTGTAAAAAAAATTTCCGCGGGTATATTTTTGTAATTTTAAATAAAAAATGGATTATCCGTACAAAAAAATTTGAAGGGAGGTGCATGTCGATGAAATTCCCGGCAGCGCGGCTTCACGATGGAGTACGGTGATAGAAAATTGCTGTAGCGCACGGAGCACTTGATGGCGGCGCAAGGAGGAAATTAGGGAAAAGGCATCTACGGTTTTTTCCTAGGTTTTTGGTCGTATCTCTTCCTCACATTTCTTCTTTATCTCGGCACGTGAATGACTCAATCTCTAGTTCCCCTCGTCCTAAGAAACTACTCACTCTCTAAAAATCTATGTATCCAATTTTCACGTATCCTTTTTTTGCTAATTATGCATAAGGTTCTCAAGAGGGATATTTTCAGAATATTACAGAGGTGACCTACTTGGCTATCAGGTTGGAAACTAAATGATGGCGATGACAGCAATGGTGGCAGTGATGCTCCCCTAAAACTTTTGGTTACTCGGCCTCCTCTAGTTCCTGTCAGTTGTGGTTGACTTTGGGTTGTTCTTAGCCAGTCATGAATGCCCTTGCCTCCTAGGTTGTCGTGGTCACCGTCCTCGCTCCGTCGGTCTTCCCTAACTTCTTTTTGGCTCCCCTTCTATTGGCTTCCTCCTTGCTCCCTCTATGTGGTTGCCTATTGTTTCAGCTTGCTCTGTGTGGTTGCTTGTCTTTGATTGGAAATGGGATGAAAATGGGAAGTGAGAAGGGAGAATGGCTATGGGAGTGCTTGGCTCCCCCTCTGTCTATTGGTTTGTCTTACTTTAGTTGGCTCTGTGGATATGCTTGGCTTCGGTTTGGCTTTGTGCCTTAGGCTTGCTCTCAGTCTTGGCAGAGAGGAGGAATGAGAATGGGGATGAAGTGGCATTGGCTTTCTCCCCCTGGTTAGCCTAAAAAAGGGGAAAGCACTGGCTTCCACCTCTGGCTATGAATGTATTTGGCCTTATCTTTTTCTCCCTCTCATTCTCCTATTAAATTGGTAAAGATGAGGTTTTACCTCATTGACTATAGGTATGTGGGGGTGAAAATGGTACTGTAATTTGATTTTTCTACTGCTTCAGGTAAGTCACTAAAAAATAAAGTGGGTGTTGACTCGGCTTTTCACCGGATGATGAAACCCGCTAAGTGCTGCCGGTGTAAGTTGTATGAAATTTTGGATGTGTGAAATTTTGGAGTGGTTGGTTTCCTGGTGTAAGTTGTATGGGGAGTTGGAGTCAGAATAGAATCTCATGCCAAGATAAGAAAAAGATATGGGGAAGGGGAGGTCCAAAACCCAAAATCCCTAGTTACCTTTTTCTTTCTATTTTATTTCCCTGGTGTCGAAGCTGTTGCCACGCACCCATCACCCCAGCGCGGCATTCCATTGCCCATCGCCATCGCTCCACAGCCGCTTCGCTGGCATTCTGTCACATGCCTCCAACGCTGACGCATTGTTGGACCCCAGGTTTTACGAACCCAAAAACCTCTGTGATTTCATCGCACTATTCTCTGGATCAGTAGATAGTGTTTATAGGTACATTGCTACATTATTTCATACATGAAAAATACCACACTATTACTATACCAGAGTTCAAATAGACCGTGTCGAGTCAAGTTTACAATAGGGCCATCAGGCCAAATGTTTACGTTACATAATGTGCGGAAGCGGAAGCATATACAAATGTTATACGATAAATTCGGGTACCATTTGTGCAGAATTTGGAAATGTTATCTTCCATATTACTATAGAAAATTTTAGTGGCTTTCAATAGAATCTTTAATCAAATCGATCGGATGATTAGATTGAGAGTTATGAATTTTGTAAGTCTACTATCTAGATTGCTGTTGTCTTTTGGTAGCATATGGTAATCTGTAGACTAAAAATAGTAGATGGATTAATTTGGGTATTTGGTTTACATGAAAACTGTAGGTAATTTCTTAAGGATTTCAGAAAGTCCAAGAACATGATTTTTTGATGAGTAGAACAGAAGTTGTGAATTTGGAAGATCGCTGTCCAGACCCCGGTTACTACTGGATGCAATCATGGGAAAACATTAATTTGACTGATTTAATGGCAGGATTGAATTTTCAGTATAACTAAAAAGTTGTAGGAAATTTTGTGTAGATTTTCATATTGGTATGATTTTTTATAATATGATGTGGGAGTTGAATGTTATGATATTTTTAGTGCCGAGACAACAAGATTGATTATCCAGTAGAGGGGTAGAATGGTGGATGTGGGAAGCGTGTAGGAGTATTGTCATTTATTTGTTGCCTTATATTGTTGTGGCTTGTATTGAGAATGAGTGTTTGTTGTAGCTCTGGTGTATTGTCATGTTCTAATCAAAGCGGCCATCACAACTGAAAAAAGCAAGCACATGGTAGAATAGTATTTGAGTGTTTGAAATTGTGGTTAAATGAATACTCGCCTTGATTATTCATATGACAATACCTATTTTATGTTATTCTTATGTTTATGATTAGGTGATGATGATGAGAATTGTGGTGGGTTAATGATTATATCACTTGTTCAATGTTGAAAATGAACTAAAGAAATATAATCATTGCATTGCATGTTGATCATTCATGATGGAAAGTTATAGCCTACAAGAGTGGGATGAGGTCTCCATACGCAAATATGGGCAATTAGTCTCTGCATGAAACATGATGGGAAATTGGTCCCCGCATGACACATGACGGGTAATTGGTGGGCACAGAAGGGTGCGGGCATAAGTGAGCACCGACGAGTGTTATACTCCGCTATACCGGTATAAGCAGAAGATGAGTTGAGATATGTGCATGTGCACGAGCATTACATTATATTCATGAAAAATAAAATGGTTATTTGAGATAAGGAGACAAGTGAATGGGAATTGATGAGAGTGAACATGAGAAATTGAGTAAATGATAAATGAATGTGAATTGTTAATAAGATGATATCTTGCTTATTGTTCTACTTTGTACTTGCTGAGTCATGGACTCATCCTTGCTTATGTGTTGTTTTTAGGTGATTGTTTAAGGGGACATGTATTTGGTGGAAGTAGAATATGAAAAATTGTAATTTGTAACTCTTCACTCCATATAACATTTTATCGCTTATGGACATGAAGAATTTAGTAATTTCCATTGTAATAATTAGATAATTTGTATTTTCCAGTAGTTCCTTGGGTCATAATATTGCTAATTGATTCATTTCTTAGTTTAGACTTATTTATGACTCGTCTTGACAATTATTTGCTTCATCTTAAATTCAATTTATAGTATATAATGTTGCTGAAATTTATATTTATCTTATTGAATGTTTATTCTTGAAGCCTAGAGATTAGAAATGCTTATTTATTAGTTAAAATTGGTAGTGACATCTTAGGCTTTTGTTAAGCCATGGTGTTATAATGGTAGATGGATGTAATTTGAATTGTCAAAAGATGTAATTTAGACTATTATATTGATGTAATATGGATTGTTAATATTTTTTGTTTGATTCGAGGAACAATTTTAGTTATTGCCTGATGGATGGAATTTATTTGTAGTAACTAGACGATATTTATTTTTATGACTGACATGAGCTATTTGGGATCATGCTAAGATGAATTTGTATTAAAAAATTGAAATTTGAGATGGCTTATAAATTTTTAATTGGACTTGTCTTATGGAAAGTTTTATTTATTTGGTCTGTTCTTGCATTAAAAAATCCATGCACAATTGCTTAATGAAGTGATTAATTAATCTCGATTAGTCTTAATTTGCTGGTTAAGATAGATTAGAAAATATGGGTTCTCACAAAGATGCCTTGAGGAGATTTAGCATTGGCGGCCACCATGGCACTGCGGTGGTGTTTGCCGATGGCGACCTTCGATGATGGGGCAGCTCAGGAGAGGGTTTTGAGAGCTTCAGGGTGAAGGTGCGGAGATGGTGATGCGGTTGGCTCGAACTGAGGTGCACCACGGTGGATCAGCAAGTGGGGTGGCTTGTAGGCACGGTGTGGGATGGCCATGGCATAGCTAGCAGGCGGTAAGTTCCTGGTGATGGGGAAGAAGCAGGAGGGGAGCAACGTGGTTGCAAAGAAATGAAGGTAGGGGAAGCATCAATTTTTACCTTTGCACATCCATCTCGCTGGAATCCGGCGAGAACCGAAACCGCCACCAACAGCTGTTGTCGTCAAATTTTGTCAATGCCAGTGAGTTCTGCTTCCATCTTTGCTACCCTCGAGTACCCCTCCCCGTGTTCTATCTGATACTCCATGCCGCCACCGCTTAGCCCATTAGCTGTGTAGATGGTGCAATGCCTGCGATCCACATGAACCATGCTCGCCGACAATGAACTGGGAGGAGGGGAGGTCGATGGCGGTGCTCTAGCTCATCACAGGGACATGTTCTGAGATTCCAGCCACCCAGATCTGAGCACCGGACTATATACAAGCTCGCCATACTCTGGGCCAGATGAACTAACTTTACAAGTTGAATGAATTACATTATAATGTACTCTTTACAAAAAAATTATATATATATACACACACACACACACACACACACACTAGTTTTATATCCATGTGTTGTAATGACAACTCATACTGTAACAAAAAATTATGTGCAATGTACACTAACAATGTCCGAAGTATACTATTTACTTGAATGTGTAATCATCCAATATTCAAGCCATTTCATCAAATCGTACAAATTGCCCACAGTTTTTGGCTAACTCAAACTTACCTCTAATTTTACGATGCAAAAGCTCGCACAATACAAAGTATAGATGAGTGCCCATGCATTGCAAGAGATCTCGGATAAACAAAGCCACATGTTCTTCAAAAAATAGAGTACTACATGCACTTGATATAAAACTCAAATCACATTATACAATTAAACATATTTAGAAATATTTCCATTTCTAAACAAGTACACAACATGGCTCATAGGTTCAAGATGGTAAGAAGAAAGTATACAGCCTCCACAAAATTTTCATCATATACATGCTAACAGTGCACATATATATACTACTACAAAAAGAGTCATCACAGACGGTTTGGATCTATCGTCATAGACGGTTTTGTAAACCACCTGTATTTATGTGTCAGTGATAATCGAAGGTTATCACAGACGGTTTATAAGCCATTTGTGATAAAGACAATACAGACGGTTTGTAACTAGAACCGTTTGTGAAGAAAACTATTATAGATGGCTCAAACCAAAATATGTCTATGATACTCATACATAACAGACAATTCTAGTTACCAACCATCTGTGATTGGCGAGTATCATAGATGGTTGGTATATAGAACCGACTGTGATAGTCCTTTATAGACGGTTTATAGCGCGAACAATCTGTGATAGTTCATTCTATACCTAAAATTCTTTCTGTTTTTTGGCTAGCCTCAATAAATAATGTTGCCTAGGCCCTTTGAAAACAATTAAATATAGTGGCAAACACAACAACACATTCATTTCTGTTAAGATTAGAATCCATTATTATAGTATAACAAAATAACGAACCTAACTCTTTAACATGGCAAGAATATATAAGAAATAGAGATCCTAGCAGACAGTAGAAGCTGGATGCAGCGCATGATGCCCTCGACATCTGCCATCAAGAAAGAGAGGGGAGGGCATCGGATGGCAGCCAGATATCACCAGCAATGGAAAGGCGGCGGTAGCGTCACCTTTCTGGCACGACGGTGAGACTGCACAAGACACTCTTACGGCACTTACGACAAGAATGTGTTGTGGAGTCGACCGTAGTGTCACAACGGAGGCGCTAGCTCATGGTGGTAGTCGGCGTCATCAAGGAACAAGCTAGGAGTGGATGAACTAGCTAGGAGCAGTAGTGCAACGTAGTGTCACAACAGGAGGGTTAGGACCTAGCTCACGTGGTAGATCGGCGTTATCAAGGGGAGGATGCAGGAAGCTAGTGGATGAATTCACGTGTGACTGCCAGTAGAAAAGTAGAGAGGGAGTAATTAATAAGGACCAAAAGGTTGGAGGAACCGGTGCCTGCCATTCGATATGGAGAGAATGGGTGGGTGAGATCGAAATCCTGGGGGATACGCCATGGATTGGTGATGTGTCATTATCAGAGATGGTTTGTTATACGAACTGTCTGTGATAATGGACATATTAGAGATGGTTTGTTATACAAACCATCCGTGATAAGTCATATATCACAGATGATTTGTTATATGGATCGTCTATGATATTAATATCAGAGACAGTTTGATATATGAACCATCTGTGATAACACTTAAATATACGCATCCTAATCCAGCTCTTCTAAACTGTCATCTCCCTCATCTTCTTCACCAGATTTCTCAATAATGGCAACTAATATTATTTTGATCTCCTTCCTCTCATCTATCCATCATGAGTTGTTCAGCTATAACCTTACACAGGCGACCAACAATTTACGTCTGGAGCAGCTCCTCCGCTCACACCTTGCTCTCCTTTGTCGACTCGCTTCCATCCGTCAGCTGGACCTCATCCTCCGCCATCATGGAGGTGTTTTGTTGCCGCTCAGGAAAAGGAAACTGCCCTTAGCCTCGTTCTTCTCTGCAATGTGCATAAAGCGGAAGAAGCTCTTCTGTAGTGGAGAGACACATGGATAACATTGCCGATCAAGCAGAATCGGACGATTCTAAGGATGCTTATCATGGCATCCTCTTTGAGATTATGGGCCATGCTAATGATTTGCCCATGCTAGCTAGAGGAGGAAGTGGAGAGGGCAAGGACAATCTTCACGGTATTCGAGAACTCGGCGGCTGATCCTCCAACTCCAAAAGTCAAAGAAGAAGCATATGAAACCCAGAAGACTAAGATCTGGGAATGTTTTTTTGGGACTTTTGTAATAAATTTGCCTTGAATTTGTCTCTCTTCTCGGTATCTTCTATAGTTCATATGACAAAGGACAAAATATAGACGATTGTAAATAAAAACCATATGTGATACTTTCATAGATGGTTCTAATTAAAAACTATCTATGATAATGCATATATCATAGACAGCTTTTAAACTTAACTATTTATGATAGTTTCAGAGATGGTTTTAGCCATGAATCATCTGTAATAATCAAAGCACAGACGGCTCCACATGAACCGTCTGTGGTGAGGCATCCAATATAGCTTGTTTTGTAGTAGTGATATCATATAATTTGGAAAGAGTCCGCTTGTGGTCCCTCAACTCTTCTCAGAGTCTATTTTTTGTCCCTTATCTTAATACTGTTTAGAATTTATCCCTCAAATATCAAAACCATGCAAATCACATCCCCACATCGATATTAAGGGCAGTTTTCACCACATCATTGTCACGTTGACTACCACATCACCTTGACCTCACATGTCAGCCCTGTTGTTGCTACCAGAAAATTCCTAATAGTAGCAGCGCAACCCTATGGAGGGTGCTCTCTGGTAGCGTATATAATATGCTAGTCGATTTTTCAGCAAATCGATAAAGTTGATGATAGGTAAACTTGAACGAAGCCGATTATGGATGAAATGTCGATGCGATACAAATTGGTCAACATGTTGATGCAAAGCAATATTAATTAAAGTTGAATTACAAAGGTACGATGCTACTAGCTACAGCCAACTTCTAAGGTACAGAAAAAGTAGATGCAAAAAGGTAGTAAAGATTGGCGTATGCACATTTTTTTCAATTGGTAAAGGGTATTATAGTCTAAAACAACTGACTCAGTCTTAGATTATGTTTCAAGCCTCTCTCTTCGTATCGGCTCAACATTTTCATGGTAGTCAAGTGATGATGTGGTAGTCAACGTGGCATAAAACCATCCTTGATACCTGCTTAGGGACGTGATTTGCATGGTTATACCAGTTGAGGAAGGGTTATAAACAGTTTTAGACATGAGGGAAGAAAATTAGATGATAGGAAGAGTTGACGACCACGGAGGCACTTGTTTCTATAATTTTTTAAGAAGTTGTTTACTGTCGGCTACCTTAGAAAAAATGCCGTCATCCACCTATTGTGACTTCAGGTTACCAAACTTTGCCAGGAAGTTCTTCCCTCACATAAGCATGTTCAAGGAGGAGCAGGATCAACAATTTTCGTGACTATTCTTATTTACAGGCAAAAGGATCCTACATGAATTCCTTTGCCATTTTAGTGCAACTATAGTGCGTTGTTGTGTGCCGTTAACGTAATTTACATGCTATCAATACTTCATCTCAGTAATTCTCATCTCATTATTTGCAGCAAGCCTTGTCTTAGTAGCAATCAAAGCAATGTGTCTTTATACAAAACAATGTAGTTTCTGTATGTGACGTTCTGCTTCTTCCAATATGACTTCCTTTCTATGACTTTGGTTTCTTTTGTACTCAAGCCAGACAGGTTACCAAGGGCAAAAAAATCATTGATGGGGCAGAACAACATAGCATATAGAGTAAAGTTCTCTTATTTGTTCGCATCTCATACCTGCACCCTTCCGTCTATAATGTTACAAGATCTTTCAGTAATGGTGCTAGGTACATATCAATATTGTTCCTAGCCTGCTTTGGCCCTTGGATAAGTAGTGACGTTAAAATATACTTCCGCTTCATATACAGACAAGGAAGAAGGTTGTAGATACATAGATTCACAGGCCAAGTGCTATGTCGGCTGCTCATGTTACCGAAAAGATTCATTTCATCTGTACTCAACCCAAACCTTATATTTCTCGGTTCTGCACCAAAGTCTACAAACATTCTATAAAAGTTTCTCAACTGGGTAGAATCAATAGGGTGTTTTAGCTTTCCATCTTTCTTACACTCCTTTGAGTGCCAACGCAACAATGTTGCTTTCTTTCGATACGCAAATAAACGCTTCAAATGGGGAATTATAGACAGAAACCATAACATCTTAGCAGGAGGTCCTTGCTTCACCTCAATGCCCTCATCGTCAACGAAGTGATTCTTACACTTTTATGGAGATGCTTTGCACACCGGACATATATGCATGTTTGCATTCTCTTTACGATACAGGATACATTCTTTCATATATGCATGTATTCTTTCTACTTCTATTTTCAAAGGACAGAGAACCTTCTTGGCTAGGTTATATTGGCACGCTGCAGCTGTTATCCTACAAATGACAGAGCTATTTATGAATCTTCCCATACACCCCAGGTCCGGTAGTCCTTCTATTAAGAAGCAACATATCCGGTAGATCTTCAAGGAGAAATCAAAGCAGTAAGTTTCGTAGAGGCTTATACTAGGTACACCTTTGTACAGTTCACTTTATGGAGAAGCATGCTCTAAAGGTTAGGCAGGTTTACCACGTTTGTAGCAAATAAAAAGCTACAAATGCGATAGATTCAACAGGTTCCAAAGCATTGAGGATAATTTTGATGAAACGAGACTCATGGAAGCAGCGGTTTGAGTTGAGGAGGTTGGGGTTGGGCTGGCCACGGTGAGGTGATTCAGTCGTGCGGTGGTTTTTGGTGACAGGAAAGAGGGGTGTTCGGGAAGCTAGGGTGACGGTTTGGAAGTATTTATGGGGGGCTTGAGGAGGCTACAGGTGAGGCTAATTGGGAAGTGATGGCCTAGAGAGACAGAATCGAGCTAGGGCTTGCCTTTGAGGATTCCGGCGATTACCGGCAATGAGGAGAATGGCTGGAGCTTGGGGGATGCTTGGCTGACACTGGGGGTTGATGCTTTCGAATGGAGGAGCTTGGGGGTATTATAGGGCGCCAGAGGTGGTTTGGCACAGTGGCTGGGCTGCGGCATCGATGGCGCATGTCATAGCTGGGAAAGCTCGGGGAGGCGTGGTGCAGCAGTCAGAGAGGGGTGTGCTGGCTGCCTCGGGTGAGGGGAAGCGGCCGTCAAAGGAGGTCTTGACAAGATGCAGTCCTTAGGGTTATCTGGGCGGTACTACCACAAACCACACTCTCGTGCACCCAGCACCATACCCCCGAACCATCCGCCCAGATAAATAAGCAATTTGAGGTTTTTGGGAATATAAAATAACCATATCCAATATACACCAGTCATTACCACCATGATCGCCCAACCAACTTTTCTCATGATTAAAAGTGATGCTTGGCGCTCTTGCGCCATGAGTATCTAAGCAATACTAAGCATGGCATATAATTACGGACTTATTTTAGAAAGGTTATTATTATAATTTTGCTAGGGCGACAAGGTTCTCATGTTCAAATATTCCAAAGGATGGGCAATATTAATCAAGTTAGATGATAGGCATTTAACTAAAATTCTAAATTAAACATGTATTTGCATATAAATTAATCAGCATGCAATTTGATAATTTAACACAAAATAATTTGAAAAAATGTAGGTTCAACATGATCAAAGTATTGACTCGTCTGGCGCGGTTTACCGCGGTCTTGAGTTCACACAATGCTTTTCTTGAACTTCTGGTCTTTATCTTCACTTCGATCTTGATCTCACTTGATCCATTGAATCTTCAAGGCTCCAGTTTCTAACTACGCAATAAGCGACTGAATCCAAATAAAAGCAAATAACTCAAGAGATCCAAATAACTTAAATGCCAGATTTAATTTAATTTATACATCTATTACGATTTGGAAATGGAAGGATGATTCAGGTTAGTGCGCTGCAAACACAGTGGTAGATGGATTTGAGTGAGAGAACGAGTTATTTGAATAGCTTTACCATGAGGGAAAATTTTAGGATATTAAGAGATCAAAAGTGAGGAAGTGTCTACAGGGATTATTTACTTTGGACAAGTAGTGGTCAAACATAGCCGATTGGAGAATGGAGAGGTTTGATCTTTTAATTGATGCCTTTCTGTTTATTGATTTTATATTTATCAGGAAAGTTCCAGGAGTCATATAAGACTTATGGACAAATGGGAGAAATTACCTAAGATATTAAAAAGGGACAGAGCCTTATGAGCTTAGATCATGGAGATGTTATATGAGGTTATTTTTGGTTAGTGCTCAGAGATATCTAGGTATACTGAGGGTAGATCATGATGAATCGATCTTTGTACTCATAGCTTCTTTTATTATTGTTGTATTTATCAAGGAAGTTCCATAAGTCAAGACGAACATATGGGTAGGCGTAAGACTGTAGTTGGGGTGTAGGGTATTGTCTGGTCTAGTGTTAGTTCTTAAGAGTTAGGGGATGAGTTATATACACAATGTATATGATTTCTGGTTTATTGAATTAATCTTACAGTTGATACTTTTAGCAATTCAAGAGGTATGATTTTTGGTTGGGGCTAATATTACCTTGTTCATTAATATGCCCAATGGTGAGATTATCTTAATTACAAATGACCTAGGGATTTTTAATAGACATGCCAACATGAATTTAGTTGAAGGTGCACTTCTGGTTAGGTATCATAGGTATTTTATGGCTGTATGTTAAATGTTAAAGCATATACGTATAACTAAGGGTAACCCTTATTAGATTTGGACACATAACAAAATCCCAAATAAATGTTTAAGCTATATTGGCTGTTCATATAGTAAATAATCAAATATTAAATATTAGTTAACCTCATTTTACATCTTTATAAAATTTATTAGCTTAACTACCTTTGTTGCTATTGTCGTATTTTTCATGGATTTAGACAAGATGAAAAGGGGTGTAAATCTTTCATCAAGTTTTATTACTAAATCATTTAACCATATTATTATTATTAGATTAGCTTTTTGTAAATTCCCTAATAATAGTAAGATAGTTCATGGCACAAATTTAGCTTGATAAATCTTATACATGAGGATGAGATTATTAACCTTGATTGGCATACAGTTGACCAATGCTTAGTTTTAATTTAATTGCATCAACCTTTTTCATTATGGACTCATGAGTAATTTCTTATTCCTATTTTCATTCACAAAGTGCCTTCACATGCAAATTAATCAAACCATATAGCTATTTATTTACGGATTAATCAAAATTTAAGCCTTAAATAACCTCATTTACATTCTAGCTAAATTCATTACCTTTTTAAGATTATTGCTAAATTTTTCCTTAATTAATTTTTTTGCTACTTAAAATGGACTAAAGAAATGGAAACAAAAATTAAAACCAAAAATGGTCGGCCGAAGGAATCGAACTCAGGACCTCCAGCCTAAGTGGTTAGCGCGCGCTCTGATAGCCAAGTGGGCGCAATGCCTGGGCTGACTAAACTGAAGCGGCTAATTAGACGAAGCTAAGGCACAGCGGGGCAAAACAGAGGAAGTCTGCGCCGGCGGGGAGCGATCTTGCTGGCGGCGAGCGGCGGCCGGAGGGGCGGGGCTAGCCGGCAAAAAGGATTCCCAGGGAGCTGTGGAGGCCGGTGGAGGAGGCGCGCGGCCGGGCGCGCGAGGTGAGCGGCGGCAGCGCGGGCGGCTGGCGGTGAGGTGGAAGCGATGCGCCGGCGGCCGGGAAGGATAGGGGAGGGGATAGTGTGCGCATGAGCGGGAGGGAGGCGGACGGAGGCTTACCGCGCCGGTGGTCGAGTCAGGGAGGGGCTGTGGTGAGCCGGCGGCGAGGACCATGGGCGGCGCGGGGATACTCACGTGGAGGGGTCACTCCGGCGAGGGAGGGTGTCGGCCGACCGCCGGGAGAGCTTCAGGGCGCCGAGTAGTAGCTCCCACCGTGCGGAATCGAGAAGAGGTAGCCCGAGGAGAAGGTGGCGCTGACGGCGGCGGTTTTGGCCGGAGTTGGGGAGGATGGCCGGCTCGAGTGCTCGGTGAACAAAAGTTCAATTGGCTCGGAGAGGGGTAGAAGGGAGGTGTGGCACGCCAGACGCGGTCGAAATGGGGTGGCGTCGCCGCGGCGGGCGCGAGGCGGTGGCCGCGCTTCGGGTTGAAGGGCGAGAGGAGGTAGGGGAAACGGAAGAGGGCACGGGGAAGCAACGGGAGGGGGGGCAAGCTGCTTATAGGAGCGGAGGAGGGGGGTCGCTGCGCTACCCTGTGGCCGACGACCGAGGGCGACGGGACGGCGGGATGACGATGGCGGCGTGCAGCGCGCAGGGGCGGCAGGGCATGGGCGGAGGGGACGGCGACGCGACGTGGGAGCGACGGGGCAGGTGCGCCAGAGGAGGCGGGGCCGGGATGACGCGAGGGGAAGGACGGGGAAGACGTGCGCGGGGCAGAAGGAGCCGGGGTGTGACACACGCACAGGAGCTGCCGACGCGGAGCGAGCTCAGCCAGGAGAAGAAAGGAGGAAAGGAAAAAGAAAGAAGGAAGCATGGGGGAAGAAGGCCGGGGCCCATGCGCAAGAGAAAGAGGGGGGTAAGGGAAAGAGTAGAAAAAGGTCAAGGCCATGGTTTTGGACAATAATGGGGGTGAATGATAATTGGGAAATCGAGTTTCTATTTCACATTCAAGATTATTAATTTCAGTTCTTGCACAAAATGTGGGTTTAAATTTCCAACCAATTAAAATGTGAGTTGTTAATACTCCTTTAGCCATGCTTCTCTAATTGGATTTCAAATTTTATTGCACATTATTTAACACCTAAGTTTTTAGTTTGGATGTTATTTTATTGGCATGAATTTGAATTCAGGGTGTTGACATTTTGATTTCATGATCTGTAGTGACACTTTCCGTTTTTATAATTTACAAGATTATTGTTTGTATTTGGGAGTATTCTTGATTATTAATTTGTATGGCACAAAACTCAAAAAGATTTCAAATAAATACTCAGAAGAAATTTGAGTGCTAGCAAAATGCAAGAAAAATTTAAAAAACTCCATATTTTTGGGAATTTGAAATTTCAGGATGTTACAGCACACTATCTGTAGGTGCTGCTCCCTTCCCGATGCCGTGCTCTCTCCTAACTGCCACGTTGCTCCCTTCCCACTATCTGTTTCCTACCTCCCTGTTCGTTGTACTGCCGCCCGCTTGCCATGACACCTCTCTGCTTGCCTACGCTGCTGCACGCTCGTCTTGTGCCCCATGTCACCTCATGCATGATTGTCGTCATATTGCGGCGCCACGTCCACTGGCCATAGCTTGCCTCTTCAGCCCATGTCCACTGGTTGTCGCTTGCCTTTGTAGCCCGTGCCTCCGCCCACTGGCAACTCGAAGGCCAAAGCTACCTCCCACATAGATAGCCAAAGGATGAGAGAGAGAATAGATGTTAGAATTTTGTTTGTATCTTTGACTCTTTGAGCTTGTATGAGGAGGGCTGAAGTGAGAAGAAAAATAGGCATAATGTGTTACATGGGCCACGCGTGAGATACGGGGAATGTGGGTTGCGAGCACAAATATATAGTTTTAACCCAACTAGCAGTATATACCAATGATATCCTAGGCACTGTCTAGGCGCTAGGCACACACCAGCCGCCCCGATTTGGGCAATATTGCCCCCATGGGTGCTCGGCCATCTTGGCAGTCAATGCTGGTCCTAGATAGACCCAGGCGGAGCTAGGTGGGTATGACTTGGTGGCGCTAGGTGGTCTGGAGTGGCTCTAGGTAGCCCGAGGTGGCGTTAGGCGATCAAAGGCTGCACTAGGTGTAGGGGGAAAACTAAAACGGTAAGTGAGGCTCTCACCGTGTGGTCACAAATAAACTCTATCCGATTTTCATCCCCTCTTGCTTTGCCCCTCATTGCGCACCATTACCTCCTCTAGTTCCCCATCACGCACCGTCTTGGTGCCTCCTCCTAGTGGTTCCCCATCGCGCACCGTCTTGGTGCCTCCTCCCAGTGGTTCCCCATCGCGCGGCTCTTCCTCCCTGCTCCTTGTTATTGTCAAGAAGATGAAGGATATGCTTGATTCCCAATTGCACTTGATGTATACTTCTTGAATCCATATTATATTTATTGTGATGACTCCATTTTTTTGGATGATGTTGTCATGGATGGTGTATTTACTTATGTGGAGACTTTTTACCATGATGATGATGACAAGCAAAGTCAATTGCTAAATATAGAGTTGGGTATATTCAAAGATCAAGAAGGCCACTTTGGGAAAGTGGTAGCAAAGGTCGGATGCAAAGACTTTGAATTTAATCTAGGTTTAATAATAGTCAATTTAAATACATGCGTAATTGTAAATTTGTCATATACTAATTATTTTCTTGTTCCTAATATGTAAATGGTGGTCAGCTTATGGATATAAAGTTTCCGTGTTACAAAAAAATGGCTATGAGGATCCTTTCATTGACATCTAGTTCATTCGGTTATGAAATAAATTGGAGCACTTTTGAAGTGGTTAGTCTCTAAACTTCTGTAAAGAGTAAAGAGTCAAGTCTCAATTCTCAATCTCAACATTAGTACATTACATTTTGCTAATTATACTTCACTTTGTAATTTGTAGATACATACAAAGAATAGAAATAAACTAGATATCGACCGTCTTAACCATCTAGTCTATGTTCAATACAATGCCAAATTGAGGAACAAAAAAGAGGAGAGAGAGAGAGAGAAGAAAAATATAGATCCCATTATAGGTTTCGAAGCTACTAAAGCTTAAGGGTGGTTCATTGAAGGCAGAGATGATGATCAAGATGTTGAGCTCTCTACGAGATTTACATGGAAGGTAATTGAAGAAGCATGTGGGGCTAATGAGGTCTTAGAATTTCATAGGAGTGTGATGGACCATGTGGAGGTGACCACATGTGAGTGATGAGTAATTGACAGTGGTTTAGGTAAGTTGAGTTTGGTTTAAGTGGTTCGGAGTCGAGTCGTTGCATGGTGCAATCGGGCTCGGTCGGACTTAGTCAAACTTGGTCGTATGGGAATAGGATGCACATTCTGATGAATTCGACAGGTTTGGACTTCGGCATGGTAAGTGCGACATTTTGATGCTATTTACGCTTTCATGTATCGAGCGGTGCTATTTGATGTGTTTCTTGTCTGTGTGGCTGCAAGACGTCGATGCGGACCGCGGTGAAACACGAGGTGACCGGACTAGACACGGGCGGTGTCGAGGTCAGAACTGTCGGGATATGTCGAAGATGGTGGAGACTCGAGGTGGTTGCGAGGCTTGGACCACAAGGAGCGTGAAAGCTTCCCGGAAGGTGTAGGAGGGGCGAATCGGAAATTTCACGAAGCTGCACAAGCGGGAGCGGGCTCCGTTGGATTTAGCGGGCGTAACGGGGTGGAGACCCGTTAGCCATGGGCTATAAATAGGATTTAAGGGCTACATGCCCATGTATGGATTTGAGAGTGAATTAGGGTTTGCTAGTCAAAAGAGGCTTTGGAGGTTGTTTCTCTTTTGCTCTTTAGTGGTTGATGAGTTGGTGAGAAATACAGAGGTGGTCTGTAGGTTGTCTCCTCCCTCCGTAGCTCTTCCTGGTTGTGTCTCTCCAAAACATGTAGAGAGCTTGGTTCTTGAGTTGAGAGAGGCTGGAGATGGATTGATAGCTTGTAATCATTCCTCTTGTTCTAATGTCCACGGTATCGTGACTCCTCTGTATTTCTCTTGCTTAAATGAATGGAAATCTGAAGTTTAGTTCCATCAGTTCGTGCTCTCTGTTCTTCGTTTCTTCCTTTTGGTGATTTCTCAATTTTCGTCGTTTTGAGTTCTTGCTTGTTGGGAATGTCAAAAATGGGTTGCTCTAGGTTGGGATGATGCCTCAAGATCATTTGATCAAGTTTCCCAAGAGCCAACTTCATTTAATCTCATATTTGTATTTTGGACTTCCCCTGTTCATGGTTTGCATTTCTAGGGTTTGAGGCTGTTCCTGATTCCCTCCTCGAGATGGCTTGAAATTTGGCATGGAGAGTCCAGAGACTATCAATTAGCTTCCCCCAAAATTTCATGGCTAGAGGATCAACGATTGAGGAGTAATTTGTTTTTTGGTGGAGGCTCTGTAAGTTTTCAGGATTTAGCTCTTTTTGAATTTCTAGGGTTTGGAGCTATTTTTGATTCCCTTCACGAAATGGCATGAAACTTGGTATGAGAGGTCCAGAGGCTATTGCTAACCTATCCTCAAAGTTTGATAGCCAAATGATCAAAGATAAAATGGTAATCTGAGTTTTTGGGCAACTCTCTGTACTTTTCAGGTTTTTGTCCATAATCTGAAATTCTTGTCTCTTGATGTGATTTCTTTGGTTCCCAAGCCTTCCTTGCTATTTGGAATATAGTGGTGGTGCTCTGGGACAAATAGATTGGAAGCAAACCCTTGATTTCTCTGTTTCATTGTGTCTTCAGTTAGTTCCCTTTCCTTTCAGTTTTCAGCTGAACCGTGTGCTTCCTTGCTGAAATTTCAGGGTGCAGATTTTTGTTCCCTTTCCTGTCAGTTTTCAGCTGAACCATGTGCTTCCTTGCTAAAATTTCAGGGTGCAGATTTTAGGTCCCTTTCCTTTCAGTTTTCAGCTGAACCATGTGCTTCTTTGCTGCAATTTCAGAGTGCAGATTTTAGTTCCCTCTCCTTTCAGTTTTCAGCTGCACCATGTGCAGTTTTGTTGTTGGCAGCAGGACTTGTAACCAGGTGAGTTGTACCACTGCAGCTTGAGTTCTTTTCGATAATTTCAGTCCAGTTCAGTCTCTCTGGCTAGGATCTGTTGCAGCTGGTCATTTAGGCTTAGTTTTCTTGCTTTGTGCCTCCCAAGATTGAACTAAATATTTGCTTTCTGAGCTCTGCCATTTCTCTGCCACGGCAGCAATCTCAGCCTGTTTTCCTTGCCGTGGCAGCACTTTACTCCAGTCTCCTTGCCGTGACAGCTACTTCTTCGATTTCTTTGCCACTCCAGTTTTTAAAGTGATTTCACCTGTTTTTAGAGAGCAAATCTGATCTCCTTCTTCATAGCTCTTTAGCTATTGGAGAAGAAGCGGTGAGAATACTTTGAGGGCAATTTTAAGAGACGACATTCACCCCCCTCTGTCGCCGATTCTGATCCAACAATTGGTATCAGAGCCGGTTAGCTCTCATCTATAGATCTTAACCGGTCTGTGAGCCATGGTGACAGACAAGTACTCGACCAAGCCCCCGATCTTCGATGGGATCGACTATCCCTTCTGGAAGAGTCGGATGGATACCTACATCCAGGCTCAGGGCTACGCCATCTGGCATAAGGTCAAAGTATGTTATGTTGTTCCTGCCGATGAGAACATCAACGCTGGAAACATGCTTGATGTTGAGGCGAATGCGAAAGCAAGGAACATCATAATCCAGGGGTTGAGCCACAGCGAGTTCGAACGCATCTCTCATTTGACGTCGGCCTACGACATCTGGGTGACCCTCGACGCATACCATGAGGGCACCACCCAGATTAAGACGGTTCGACAGGACCAGTTCAAGCGTGAATACAACAAATTTGAGATGCTTGCTGGTGAGTCACTTGATGAGTGCTTTGAACGTTTTCATAAGATTCTGAGCAACCTCCGAGCGGTCGGTCTCACATACCCTGACTCGGACAACGCTTGACAGATGCTCGCTGCCTTGGACTTGCGTGTGTGGGAGATGAAGGTGACTACCATCAAGGACACCACGGACCTCTCGACTTTGACTTTTGATGCGTTGTACTCGCGTCTCAAGACTCACGAGATTGACATTGTCTCTCGAAAGTCGAAGTCACAGTCGATGGCCCTAGTCACCGATCCCAGTTTGGCTTCTGGTTCTTTTGCTGATTCGTTGTGTGGTTTCTCCCTTGCTGCTCTCTGTGACGTAACTGATGATCAGTTAGAGCAGCTCAAGGATGAGCAGCTGGCCCTCCTAGCTCAGAAGTTTTCCCATGCTTACAAGAGGAGAAGGGACAGAAAGAGGGGAAAACCCGTCATTTGCTTTGAGTGTGGTGGCCCCAATCACATTCGGGCAAACTGCCCCAAGCTGGAGAAGGGCAAGAATGACTACGGCGGTTCGGGCAAGAACAACTACACCGACAAGAGTCGCAACAAGAAACCTTCAGCGCACCCTCAAGGCAAGAAGAAGTTCCACGACTTTGGGAAGGCCAAGAAGCTCTTCCACCGCGTCCTCACCGCCTTCGATGACCTCGACCTCAGCGAGGTGGAGGGATGGAGCGACGACGACGGGACGGGTGACCAAGACCCCAAGGGCGGCGACGACTTCTCCGGCATGTGCTTCATAGCCCTTGAGGGCGAACTGAGCGACAGCGAGCTGTACTCCGACTCGGACGAGGTTCGCCGGGCTGGGAAGGGAGAGGTTTGGCTCGTAGACTCCGGTTGTTCTCGTCATATGATCGGAGACTCACGTTGGTTCTCTTCCCTAGCCCACGCTCCAGGTGATGAGACGATCACCTTCGGAGACGCTTTGTCTGGGCGCGTCATCGCCAAAGGTACAGTGCGCGTTAATGACTCATTTATTTTGAGAGATGTTGCCTTGGTTAGTAAGCTGCGATATAATCTGCTTTCAGTTTCTCAGCTTACCGATGACGGTTACGAGGTGAGCTTCAAGAAAAACAATTGCAAAATTCTTGATTCTTCGGGTAGTCTGGTTTGCGGGATTTCTCGTTTTGGGAGGATCTTTCGTGCTAATTTTTCTGAGTCTTCCGTGATCCTCTCGGTGTTTAGTTGCTTCGAGTCCCGCGACCTCTCTTTCTGGCATAGGAGACTTGGTCATATCGGATTTGACCATTTGACCAGAGTTAGCGGCCACGATCTCATTCGTGGTCTGCCTAAACTCAAGATAGTCAAATATCTAGTTTGTGCTCCTTGCCGACATGGCAAGATGGTTGACGCTTCTCACCCTCCGGTCACAGTTACTATGACCGATGCACCGGGACAGCTGCTCCACATGGACATAGTTGGACCAGCTCGAGTGCAGTCAGCAGGAGGGAAGTGGTTTGTTCTTGTCGTGGTCGATGACTATTCGAGGTTTGTTGGGTGTTTTTCTTAGCCTCGAAGGATGAGACGTTTACCCATTTCCGAGGTCTTTTCAGTAGGCTTTCTGTTGAGCTCCCGGGTGCCTTACGAGCGATCCACAGTGACAATGGCATGGAGTTAAAGAATTCCTACTTTGATAGGTTTTGTGATGAGACAGGTGTAGAGCACCAGTTCTCTTCTCCGCACGTCCCACAGCAGAATGGCGTCGTGGAGAGGAAGAACCGTACCTTGGTCGAGATAGCCAGGACGATGCTTGATGAGTACTCTACACCGCAGAAGTTCTGGGCTGAGGCTATAGCTACCGCTTGCCATGTTTCCAATCGAGTTTTTCTTCGGGCACACTTGCACCGCACTTCTTATGAGCTGAGATATGGGCGAAAGCCCAGCGTCTCTCATTTTCATGTGTTTGGTTGCAAGTGCTTCATTTTGAAGTCCGGGAACCTAGACAAGTTCGAGTCACGCTCTTGTGATGGTATCTTTCTAGGTTACTCGACTTCTTCGCGGGCTTATCGGGTTTGGAATTGCGAGTCTAGTAAATTGGTAGAGACCTGTGAGGTTACCTTCGATGTGGCCAGTCCGGGGACTAGGCCCGATATCTCAGGTTCTTTAGAGCAGTCCGAGCCCATCTTCGTGGATGATGAGGTCGATGGAGATGAGGGTTGTCTACCCGATCCAGTCACTCATCCTCCACCCCCTGAGGTGCCTTCTTCCACCACACCTCGGGGAGATCAGCCCATGCCTTCTGCTTCTTCTGAAGCTAGTGGCTATGTTCCTACCTCGTTAGTTCATGGGGTAGAGGCCACTTCTTCATCTCATCCTGGACCTCCTAGACATATTTAAAAAGACCATCCTTCTGAGCCGATTATTGGAGACCTATTTGAGCGAGTCACTCGTTCAAAATCTGGCATGTCTCAATTCTGTCTCCATTCTACTTTTGTCGCCTCCTTTGAGCCCAAGGATGTTAGTCATGCTCTTTCCGATGAGTCTTGGGTCAATGCCATGCATGAGGAGCTAGAAAATTTTGAGAGAAACAAGGTCTGGTTGCTTGTCAAGCCCCCGCGAGGTCACAATGTTATTGGGACTAAGTGGGTGTTCAAGAACAAGCAGAGCGAGGATGGGGTGGTTGTTCGAAACAAGGCTAGACTGGTAGCTCAGGGGTTCTCCCAGGTTGAGGGTCTGGATTTCGAGGAGACCTTTGCTCCTGTAGCTCAACTTGAGGCCATTAGAATTCTGCTTGCCTTTGCAGCTTCTAAAGGTTTCAAGCTGTACCAGATGGACCTCAAGAGTGTCTTCCTTAATGGCTTCATTGAGGAAGAAGTCTATGTGAGGCAGCCTCCAGGTTTCGAAAATCCCAAATACCCAAACCATGTCTTCAAGCTTTCCAAAGCTTTGTATGGACTTAAGCAAGCCCCTAGAGCTTGGTGTGAGAGGCTTAAGTCCTACTTGTTGAGCCATGGTTTTGATATGGGTAAAGTAGACAAGACCTTGTTCATCCGTCGGCATGGCACTGATCTTCTGCTTGTCCAGATTTATGTGGATGACATCATCTTCGGCGGCTCCTCGTATGCTCTCGTTTCCCAGTTTTCCGATGTCATGAGCTCGGAGTTTGAGATGAGCATGATGGGAGAGTTAAGTTTCTTCCTTGGCTTCCAAATCAAGCAGACTCGGGAGGGTACCTTCTTGCATCAGGGCAAGTACACTCGAGACCTGCTGAAGTGCTTCGATATGAGTGATGGTAAGCCAATGTCCACTCCGATGGCTACCTTAGCTTCACTCGACCCAGATGAGGATGGTGAGCCAGTTGATCAGAAGGAGTATAGGAGTATGATCGGCTCCCTCTTGTACCTCACTGCCTCGAGACCGGACATACACTTTGCTGTGTGTCTTTGTGCTTGGTTTTAGACTTCTCCTCGCGTATCTCACCGCCAGGCCATGAAACGCATTCTCCGGTACCTTCGAGCTACCATTGACTATGGTATCTGGTACTCTTCCTCTTCCTGTCTTTCCTTGAGAGCCTTCTCGGATGCAGACTTTGCCGGCTGTAGGATAGATAGGAAGAGCACTTCTGACACCTGCTAATTCATTGGCACTTCTCGTTCCTGGTCTTGAGGAAGCGATCGGTGTTGCACATCCACTGCAGAGGCCGAGTGCGTTGCTGCAGCCGATTCTTTGTAGCAGTGCTGGATGGTCTCGACACTGCGGGACTTTGGGTTAGTTATCGACAGTGTTCCACTCTTTTGTGATAACACTTCTGCGATTAACATTGCTAAGAACCCAGTGCAACATTCCCGGGCCAAGCATATTGATATTCGCTATCACTTCCTTAGAGACCACGTAGAGAAGGGTGATATAGTGCTTCAGTTTGTGGAGAGTGGCCACCAGTTGGCCGATATCTTCACCAAGCCATTGGATAGCTCGAGGTTTTCAGCTCTGCGGGGAGAGCTTGGGGTGGTTTGTCCTTATGGGCTGCTATGAGGGGGAGTTTGTGCTTTACTGCTTTACTATATTGATTATGCTCTTACTTCCTTCTGATTGCATTGCATTTTGGGTGCTTTGGGTTTAGTCCTTCTAGCATAGGTTAGAGTGGTCTTCTCATCTAGCTGTTTAGACTCCTCGCTCTTATCTTATGACCTAGGATTCTGCTCTATTAGCCGCTTCTCTCCTCTCACTAGGTTAAGCCCACTCACTGCTTTTAGGGTCTAGCAAGGGTCGGGCCACCCTTGGGTAGACAGGGTACGTGTTTGCTCCCTAGTGAGATTGATTACCGGTCTAATAGTCCTAGTGTCATATGGGGTAGATGAGAGTCAGTCTGAGCCATAGTTGCCTCTATATCTTTTCTATGCTTTAAGGACTGCCTGTTTCAGGTTTTCTTTGCCAGCTTCTCAATTTTATTGCTTTGGTTCAGGGGGAGTTCATTTGGGAGCTTCTGGAGCTTAATATTGACATAACTCAATTTGAACTAAAAGTTGCATCACATGTTGAGGAGGAGCTGGATTTTTTTGCATTTCAGAATTTTCTGTATTGTAATATAACTACATTGAGCCTTGATTATTATCCTGTTATGACATGTTTACAATGCTTTACACCTTGCCATGACTTGTGCTTACTTGCTAGATTTATCATGACTTCATATGTGTAGACTAGCTTTTGCCATGATAAGTTAATTAAATTTGCTCAACTTAAATTAAAACCTGGCATGCTAGCATTTGAGTTTAGTCTTTCTTGAGCTATCCGTTTATGATTCATGCCATGTCAAATAGGCTGAGTTGAGCATTGAATCTCTATTGAGCCTTAGATTAAGCTATTTTAGTCTCTTAATAATGCATGAGTTAGTACAACATGTTAAAAAGGAAAAAGATCTCTTTTGTGCGAAAAAACTAATCTCACCAATTCTTTCTCATGAGACGGCTTGCCATTGCACTAGGCATGAACTCAGGGGGAGTTTTGGATGACCTAGACTATCTTCTTAAGCTTCTTGCTTGGAGTAGTCGCATAAGGCTTGAGATCTAGCACATGATAAAACAAAAATTTGTTTGGCAACGACCATGAATTTCAAAAGAAAAGATATCATTTGTGCTCAATTTGCTTAATCTACAAAAAGAACAAAGTACTTTAACCAATGTTTCATTCTTGAGCATATAGCAATCTAGTTGGACTCAATATTAGCTTCTTGGTTCCGCTTAGCTTATTGACATGGCCTGCATCATCCTTGGATGTCTCTAGCTAGACTTTGCTCATTGATGACTTGACTTGCTCACATAATGTACTTCATTTTCAGATTGTCATCTATGCTCTCTAGCTGGCATATACATATTTTGTCATGATCTAGATAGCATCTTATTGAGTTATGGCTTGATGTAATACATTATGGTCATTTTGGATAATTCTCATGGCTCTAAATGCTTAGAATAATCAAACTTCAGCCATTTCATCCAATGACTTGTCATATTCTCTCCGTTGCATTCTTGATGCGTTTATTGCCAAAAGGGGGAGAATAGAGAAGAAAAAGCTAGTTTGGGATCATTTTATTGGAGAACAATTTGCTCTTTTAGTTGCTGCTCTAGTGTTCCTTCTGTCAACATGGTCATTAGTTTCATTTCCATTCTTTGGACCATGTTGGATTCTTCAAACTCGAACTCAACTTCATGCTTTTTCTAGGTTTGTCAATATACTCATCAAGGGGGAGATTGATGGACCATGTGGAGGTGACCACATGTGAGTGATGAGGAATTGACAGTGGTTTAGGTAAGTCAAGTTTGGTTTGAGTGGTTCGGAGTTGAGTCGTTGAATGGTGCAATCGGGCTCGGTCGGACTTGGTCAAACTTGGTCGTATGGGATTAGGATGCATACTCTGATGAATTCGACAGGTTTGGACTTCGGCATGGTAAGTGTGATATGTTGATGCTATTTACGCTTTCATGTATCGAGCGGTGCTATTTGATGTGTTTCTTATCAGTGTGGCTGCAAGACGTCGAGGCGGAGCCGTGGTGAAACACGAGGTGACCGGACTAGACACGGGCGGTGTCGAGGTCAGAACGGTCGGGATGTGTCGAAGACGGTGGAGACTCGAGGTGGTTGCGAGGCTTGGACGACAAGGAGCGCGAAAGCTTCCCGGAAGGTGTAGGAGGGGCGAATCGGGAATTTCACGAAGCTGCACAAGTGGGAGCGGGCTCCGTTGGATTTAGCGGGTGTAACGGAGTGGAGACCCGTTAGCCATGGGCTATAAATAGGATTTAAGGGCTACATACCCATGTATGGATTTGAGAGTGAATTAGGGTTTGCTAGTCAAAAGAGGCTTTGGGAGGTTGTTTCTCTTTTGCTCTTTAGTGGTTGATGAGTTGGTGAGAAATACAGAGGTGGTCTGTAGGTTGTCTCCTCCCTTCGTAGCTCTTCTTGGTTGTGTCTCTCCAAGAAACATGTAGAGAGCTTGGTTCTTGAGTTGAGGGAGGTTGGAGATGGATTGATAGCTTGTAATCATTCCTCTTGTTCTAATGTCCATGGTATCGTGACTCCTCTGTATTTCTCTTGCTTAAATGAATGGAAATTTGAAGTTTAGTTCCATCAGTTCGTGCTCTCTGTTCTTCGTTTCTTCCTTTTGGTGATTTCTCGATTTTCGTCGTTTTGAGTTCTTGCTTGTTGGGAATGTCCAAAATGGGTTGCTCTAGGTTGGGATGATGCCTCAAGATCATTTGATCAAGTTTCCCAGGAGCCAACTTCATTTAATCTCAGATTTGTATTTTGGACTTCCCCTGTTCATGGTTTGCATTTCTAGGGTTTGAGGCTGTTCTTGATTCCCACCTCGAGATGGCTTGAAATTTGGCATGGAGAGTCCAGAGACTATCAATTAGCTTCCCTCAAAATTTCATGGCTAGAGGATCAACGATTGAGGAGTAATTTGTTTTTTGGTGGAGGCTCTGTAGGTTTTCAGGATTTAACTCTTTTTGAATTTCTAGGGTTTGGTGCTATTTTTGATTCCCTTCACGAAATGGCATGAAACTTGGTATGAGAGGTCCAGAGGCTATTGCTATCCTATCCTCAAAGTTTCACAGCCAAATGATCAAAGATGAAATGGTAATCTGAGTTTTTGGGCAACTCTCTGTACTTTTTAGGTTTTTGTCCATAATCTGAAATTCTTGTCTCTTGATGTGATTTCTTTGGTTCCCAAGCCTTAGCTTGCTATTTGGAATATAGTGGTGGTGCTCTGGGACAAATAGATTGGAAGCAAACCCTTGATTTCTCTATTTTATTGTGTCTTCAGTTAGTTCCCTTTCCTTTCAATTTTCAGCTGAACCGTGTGCTTCCTTGCTGAAATTTCAGGGTGCAGATTTTAGTTCGCTTTCCTTTCAGTTTTCAGCTGAACCGTGTGCTTCCTTGCTGAAATTTCAGGGTGCAGATTTTAGTTCCCTTTCCTGTCAGTTTTCAGCTGAACCGTGTGCTTCCTTGCTGAAATTTCAGGGTGCAGATTTTAGGTCCCTTTCCTTTCAGTTTTCAGCTGAACCATGTGCTTCTTTGCTGCAATTTCAGAGTGCAGATTTTAGTTCCCTCTCCTTTCAGTTTTCAGCTGCACCATGTGCAGTTTTGTTGTTGGCAGCAGGACTTGTAACCAGCTGAGTTGTACCACTGCAGCTTGAGTTCTTTTCGATTATTTCAGTCCAGTTCAGTCTCTCTGGCTAGGATCTGTTGCAGCTGGTCATTTAGGCTTAGTTTTCTTGCTTTGTGCCTCCCAAGATTGAACTGAATATTTGCTTTCTGAGCTCCGCCATTTCTCTGCCACGGCAGCAATCTCGGCCTGTTTTCCTTGCCGTGGCAGCACTTTACTCCAGTCTCCTTGCCGTGACAGCTACTTCTTCGATTTCTTTGCCGCTCCAGTTTTTAAAGTGATTTCACCTGTTTTTAGAGAGCAAATATGATCTCCTTCTTTATAGCTCTTTAGCTATTGGAGAAGGAGTCGGTGAGAATACTTTGAGGGCAATTTTAAGAGACGACATTCACCCCCCCTCTGTCGCCGATTCCGATCCAATAGAGTGCAAGAGTAAGACAACTTCGTGAAGAAGATTTCAAGTCTGATACAGAAGAAGAGGAGGAGGTCAATGAGGAGGAGGAAATTTAGTATGAGTCTAACAAAAAAGAAGTGCTTTCAACAAAAAATTATGAAGAAGATGATGACTAGTTATTTACTCATTTGATCATCAATTTATCATTCGAGCCTATTTATATTTAGCTTACTTGCTTTATTTGTGAGAACTGAAAACTACGAGTTTAAGACAATTTGATTTTACTTGTTTGGATTATATTTTAATTGCATCAAGTCATCAACTCATGATACATCAACTCATCAAGGTCATTACATCAAGTCATCAAATATATTTGCATCACATCAAGGTAACATCTCTTCTTATATAATTACACATATACATACATGTAACATACACATAAGCTTGGACTGATACTTGCTATTCTGTGTTCATCTCGCTTGTTTGGACTGATGCTGGAGGCGATGATGCTTGCAATTCTGTTTGGCCACCTAGGCACCCTAGGCACTAGGCGGCCACCTAGTGCCCGTCTAGCATCTAGGTAAACATTGGTACACACATATAATATATCTAATATATATCTGGTATTTTACAAAAAAAAATAGATGTTCAACTGAACACCTATGACCTCTTGCAAGTCTGCGCCTGGTACCTATGACCAGATTGATGACCAGAGCTACTAATGCCCATCTCTGTCTCTATGGACTCCGTTAAGCGTGTGCCACTAGCATCCTTGACGCGTAGCAGCCGCAACCAGCACTGGGTGGTAGTCACAACAATGCATGCCAGTGGTAACCGGACATGTGGCTCATCGTCTCTTCTCTGCCACTAGTGGCTTCGACATGCACCTTGACGCACTCTATGGCCGCCTCACGTGCTATTGCTTGTAGTCTCAATGTAGTGAACTCGTTGCCACCAAATGCCTCTACCTCAATTTTGTTGTCTCCCGTCTCAATTCCTTGGATTAGCTCATCTTAGGCCCTGTTTGGTACAGCTCCTACTCCCAGCTTCTCACTAGATTCTCGTGGAGCTGTACCAAACACCCAACTTCTCAAAATTGCTGGATTCTGATTCTCGCGAGGAGCAGAGCTAGAAATGAACTAGAGAGGAGAAGCGGGTCTAGGGTGGATTCTCGTGGGGAGTCAGCTAACCAAAAACAAATTTACACATGAAAGTTAACCAAAATTACCCCAACTACCCCTCACCCCACCCGCCTCCCCCTTCTCTCTCGTCCCGCCCGCTCCATCTCCCTCGGTTCGTTCGCTCTTTGCGCCGCCCGCCTCCCCATTCCTCTCTCGCGCCGCCCGGCTTCCTCTCTCGCGCCGCCCGCCTCCCCCTTCCCCTCTCGCACCGCTCGCCTCCCTCTTCTCTCGCCCCCGCCGCCTCCCTCTTGATCTCCAGCACCACCGCCGCTGCCTCCCTCCCGATCTCCAACACCGCCACCGCCGCCTCCCTCCCGATCTCCGGCACCGCCGCCGCCACCTCCCTTCTCGCCCAACTCGCCGCCTCCAGATTTGGGACCGCCGCTCCTTCTCTCGCCCCGCCGCCGCCTCCCTCCCTTCTCTCGCCCCGCCGCCGCCCTCCCTCTCTCGCCCCGCCGCCGCCCCCTTCTCTCCCTCGCCCCGCCGCCGCCCTCCTTCTCTCGGCCCGCCGTCGCCTCCCTTCGTCTGGTCCACGGCACTGCCGCCGCCTCCCTCCGTCCACAGCGCCGCCTCCCTCTATGTGTTGATTGCTGTTAGCTTGCTGTTTGGCAGACAATGAAACCTAAACATATTTTGCTGTTTTTTCCTCAGTAATTGTCCTCTTGGCTGAAGATTATCTGAACAAAAAATCATATTCATTTTCTTTTAATCATGTATCTAAAATAAACAAAAAAAGCAAAAAAGATAATTGTGTGAAAACTAGGGGTAACATGGTCTATTTTCATCAAATCCCCCTTTTTATGAATCTAAAGCTAACCTACTAGCCAAACGCTTTTCAGTGGCAGCTCCAGATTCTCAGAGAAGTGGATTCTTAGAGAATCCAGAGCAGAAGCTGAAAAATGAGAATCTAGAGCTCTACCAAACAGGCCCTTAGTGTTCCCGGCGGCGTCTCAGAGGGAAGACATGAGAGCGAAGAGAAGGGATGATTGATTGGTCTGACATGTGGACCTCATCTTAGCACTATCTCTTTACTGAAATGTCAGATCAATCACACACATCGTAGCGTGTTTCCTGCATCATTTTTCTCTAAAACTTAAGGTTTCCTAATGGGAGCTGCTCCTGGTGCCACGCTGTCAATGGCTCCTCCGGCGGTGCCTCCCCTTGCTCCTTGGTGCTCCCTGTGCTCCACTCCCCTCCTTCGCCTCCCCGCCCCCTTCTCCACCACTAGCGATGACCTCGTCACCTCTTCGCGCTGCCGTCTCCCCCTCCCCCGCTACCCTATCCTGCCCAACCTAGTATTCAATGCGTCTCTCCCGCGTCGCCCACCGCCCTCCACACATCGCCCAACGCCCTCTGCCAACACCCATCATGTTGGGGGGAGGGGGTTGGGGTGCGGGTGTCAGCAGCATCGACGCCTCCTTGGCTTGATCCAAGCTCCATGCTGCATCGCCAAGGCCAGCGGATCCAAGGTTGGTGTCGCCAAATCTAGCCGGATCCAGGCGGATCTGCAGTTGGCGTCGCTGGATTCAAAGTCGGCATCACTAGATGTGCTCAATCTTGTAATCTTGTAATGACGTCGTCAGTGGAGAGGCATTGGATGTGTGAGATCCAACGGTAGGAAGTTGACCCGTTCAATTCGAAGAAAATGGTATACTGTTTTGTAGTTTCTCTCTTTTCTAAAACTCTGGTAAAGACGCCTAGATAATTGAGGCAAAACGTAATTTACTCAAAAAAAGATAAAACTGTTCCCTTGATTATGTAGTGCAGCTAACAAAAGGAGACTATTAGAGTTGTAATCTTATTTTTTAGTTGAGAAACCATGGTCGGTGGTCATGGTTGTAGCCGAGTTCGAGTCATAGTCGTAGCCGAATTCGAGTCGAAGTTGTAGAGCAGGGTATAAAAGGCAGAGCCATGCAACCGAGAGAGCGGGGCGAGAGAAGCCACTGCGATTGGTGTGATCGAGAGGCAGGAGAGAGAGAACGATCAGGGTGATCGTAGCGATTGGTGTGATCGAGAGAAAGAAATAAAGAAGAGAAGAGTGGTTTGGCTCTGCGAAATCTATCGAGTTCATTGTGTTCTCAGACATGGTCGTAAACGACTTATGACCATAGCGAGTAGGGGATCACAGATGTGGTCATAAAGGAGTTACGACCACGATGATCGAGCGAAGACATGCGTAGGAGCAGTAGACATGGTCGTAAGGAGTTACGACCATGTTGACGAGCAGAGGTGTCCGTAGGTGCTGAACAAATGGTCATAAAGGGGTTATGACTACAGTCATGGAGTAGAAGTTGTGGTCATAGAGCTTTACGACTACATCAGTTGATAGATCTTTCGATGTGATCGACAGAATCACTGTGTGGTTGTAAGGAGCTATGACTACGGTGATCGACCATGGTTGAAGGAAGTGCAGCGCAGAGGCGGTGAATATGGTCGTAACTTCAGCTGAAGCTTACGACTACGTGGTCAGAGCAGCGAGGCGTGATCGGAGAGATCACAACATGGTCGTAACAACTATCAGCGTGGTCAGAGAACTAGTAGAGCAATTGTATGACACAGGAGTTGGTCGTAGCCTCTTGAATGTGGTCGTATGGCAATAGGATGTGGTTGTAGCAGCCAGAAGGAGGTCGTAGAGATCCTGGGGCAGTCGTAAAAGGCTGTAACAAGTGGTATCAGAGCATGGGTGACAAGGCAAAGGCTTAGGGTGGGCTAATCTCCCTTCAGTACCCTCTCCTGATGATCGACAACTACCCGATGTGGGCAATGAAGATGAAGGAAAACATGTGCGCACAAGGAGTCTGGGGCGCAGTCGATCCGAAGGGGAAGGACAAGGAGGTGGACGACAAGGTGAATCAGGTGGCTTTGGCCCTTATCTACCAAGCAGCGCCAGATGCGATGATGCATCAGCTCATCGGCAAGGAGACAGCACGGGAAGCATGGGAGGCACTCTAGATGATGCATGAAGGAGTTGATTGTGTCAAGGAGGCGCGGCTCTAGAATTTGTGGAGTGAGTTCGAGAACCTGAAGATGGGCGAGACCTAGTCGGTGGATGAGTTCACCGGCAAGCTGAGTTCCTTGTATAATCAGATTAAGTCTCTTGGCAACAAGATGGAGGAATCTGTGGTGATAAAGAAATACCAAAGCATGCTTTCGAAGAAGTACATACTTGTTGTCACAACACTTATGTACTCCCCCGATCTGGACAAGAAGAAGATAGAGGAGATCACCGGCTCTCTCAAGGCGTATGAGGAGTTACTAAAGGGGTTTCAGTTGTGCAAAGAGTAGGGATCTCATAAAAAGCAGGCGTTGCTAGTAAGGGAAGACCCGAGAGACAGCCATGGCTCATCAAACAACCACGAGAGGTGGTGCAGTCAAGGCGGCCAGAGTGGCCGAAGTAGTAGGGGTGGCCATGGAGACAAGGCTGGGCAAAGCGATGGTGAGAGATCCCATTGAGCAAGGCACTCTTGACATCCATCTAGTACAGCTTGAAGCCCTTAGACGCTGCAAATGCAAGCAAGATCCTAATGGCCTCTAGCCTAGCTACAGGGGCAAAGGTCTCCTCAAAATCTAAACCCTCAACATGGGAGAAACCCTGAGCTACCAGTCTAGCCTTGTTTCGAACGACTACCCCATCCTCACTCTGCTTGTTTTTGAAAACCCACTTGGTACCTATGACATTATGACCTCTAGGGGGCTCAACAAGCGACCAGACCTTGTTCCTCTCAAAGTTCTCTAACTCCTCATGCATGGCAATGACCCAAGACTCATCAGAAAGAGCATGACAAACATCTTTGGGCTCGAAAGAGGCGACGAAGACAGAATAGAGACAGAAGTGAGACAAGCCAGATTTTGAGCGTGTGACACGCTCAAAAAGATCTCCTATCATCTGCTTTGAAGGATGATGTTTTTGGATATGACGGGGAGGTCCTGGATGAGAAGAAGAAGTGGCCTCTACCTCATGAGCTGACGAGGTAGGAACAGAGCCACTAGCTCCAGAAGATGCGGACGGAATAGGCTAATCTCCTCGAGGTGCGGTGGTAGAAGTAGGCACCTCAAGGGGAGGAGGAACTGGATCAGGTAAGCAACCTTCATCTCTATCCTCCTCGTCATCCACAAAGATGGTCTCGGACTACTCTATAGAACCTGAGATGTCAGGCCTAGTGCCAGGACTGGCCTCGTCGAAGGTCACCTCACTGGTCTCTACAATTTTGCTAAACTCGCAGTTCCAAACCGTATACGCCCATGAAGAAGCCGAGTAACCCAAAAAGATACCATCACAAGATCATGACTCAAACTTATTTAGCTTCCTAGACTTCAAGATAAAAACACTTGCAACTAAACAAGCGAAAATGCGAGACACTGGGCTTTTGCCCATACCTCAACTCATAAGAAGTACGATGCAAGTGTGCCCTAAGAAAAACTCTATTTGAAACATGGCACGCGGTGGCTATAGCCTCAGCCCAAAACTTCGTAGGTGTAAAGTACTCATCAAGCATCGTCCTGGCCATCTCGACCAAGGTACGGTTCTTCCTCTCCACGACGCTATTTTGCTGGGGGACGTGCGGAGAAGAGAACTGATGCTCTACACCCATCTCATCACAGAACTTCTAAAAATAGGAATTCTTGAACTCCGTGCCACTATCACTACAGATTGCTTGTAAGGCACCTGGGAGCTCAACAGAAAGCCAACTAAATAGACCCCAAAAATGACTGAATGTCTCATCCTTCAAGGCTAAAAAAAACACCCAAGAAAACCTCGAGAAGTCATCGACCACGACAAGAACGTACCACTTCCCTCCTACCGACTGCACTCTAGCTGGACCAGCTGTGTCCATATGAAGAAGCGGCAACCATCTTGCCATGTCAGCAAGGCGCACAAACTAAGTCTTTGACCATCTTGAGTTTGGGTAGAGCACGTATGAGATCGTGGTCTCTAACTCGGGTCAAATGATCAAAGCCGATGTGACCAAGTCTCCTATGCCAGAAGGAGAGATCACGAGACTCTGATGCGACTAAGCACCTAAGAGGATCGCTAGAAGACTCAATAAAATTAGTACGAAAGATCCTCCCAAATCTAGAAATCTCGCAAACAAGACTCCCCGAATAATTAAGAATTTTGCAAGCGTTTTCTTAAAACTTACCTTGAAATTGTCATTGCTAAGCTGAGAAACAGAAAACAAATTGTATTGTAGCTTACTCACTAAGGCAACTATTGTAGGGGTGGCCCCCACCTAAGCCCAGTAGGCCTGTTAGAAGGATGTAAGGTCCGAAATAGGACATATGTAATGACATGAGTGCCCTGAGGGGAATACTCACGTGTAAGGGTATAACTGTACAAGCACTCACCATTTGGATATATATATATGTGGCATAGCCCACAGGTAAGCCCCCGAAGCTATTCATTTACTCAACTCTCCACTACCACACACTCTCTCTGTTTGGTCTGTAACCACAACAGTTGGCACCGTCCGTGGGGAGGACAAGAATAAGCCTCCAAGTCTGAAGGAGGATGGCACCAAAGAAAACTTCACCGTCGGCGGCGAAGAAGAAGAAGGCAGAGGCGGCGAAGTCTCGCGTCAGCACTAGGGCTTCGGCTTTAGCAGCCGCAGGTACGAGCGGTGGTGCAAGTGCGACGGTGGACCCCGCCATCGACGCGACGACCAACCCCGCCATCGACGCAACGCCCAACCCCGCCATCGACGCGATGCCCAACCCCTCCACCGACGCAACGCCCAACCCCGCCACCAACGCGACGACCAACCCTGGCGATGGCAACGTAGGCGCATCCGCTTTCCACTCGGCGCAGAGGCGGCGGATGGTCCCAGCGGTGAAGCGGACCTCGTCACCAGCTCTGGGTCCTCCAGGACAACGCGGCAGGCAGCCTGGGTGCGCAGGCTGTGGTCACCGCCGTACCGGTAACACCGCCAAGCGCACCGATGGCCCCAGCCGCGCCTGCAGTGGAGGCCGCCCTGCTGGCGGCCCTTAGCGCGTTTCAGCGGGAGCTAACAGACCTCCGCAGAGCCGTGCGGGACATGCAAGAGGCTCAGAGCCAACACCCCCAGCGGTGGCATCCGAACTCCCTACGTCTAGTCGCGTCCCATCGCGGTGAATAGACCCGGAGTCCCCGCTCTCCGTGAGCCTGCAGCAGGCGGCTTGGCCCAAAGACTTCAAGTTCCCGAGCGTCATCGAGGCCTACAAGGGCGACTCCGACCCGCGAGACTTCATGCGCGTGTATGAGACCGCTATTGAAGCTGCTGGCGGAGACGACACCACGAAGGCAAAAGGACTCCCTCTCGCGTTACACGGCGTGGCGCTGGCCTGGTTCTTCACCATTGAACCACAGTCCATCTACGTGTGGGAACAGATCCACGACCAACTGTACAACAACTTCCAGGGAAACTACGTCGAGCGTGTCGATGCGGACCAGCTCTTCGCAGTCAAGCAAAAACCTAATGAAAGGCTCCAGGATTACTTCAAGCGCTTCGCGAAAGTGCGCTGCCAGGTCAAGGACGTCGACAAAATAACCGTCATCAATGCAGCAATACAAGGTCTTCGCCTGGGACCACTCGCTGAGTATAACGCACAGAAGCCACTCAAGTCAGAGGCAGAGCTCTTCGACAAAGTGGAAGCGTACGCCCGAGCCGAGGAGGACGCGCAGAGGCGTAGCGGCAACGGCTCCGTGCAAGCGGAGGACTTGTCACAAAGAAGCAGCACAGGAGACCACCCGAGGACAGAACACAAGCAAGTGTCCGCGGGCGACACTCGCGAGCCCGTCGACGATCGGGTGCACCAAACCCCACCAGGCGACAGGCGCAAGCCCCGGCGTAACTGGCGGAGACCCCAAAAGGCCCGCTATATCCTCGCTGCGCAAGGCGCTCCCCAGGAGGCCGCGTCAACCTCGCACGTTGGAGGGGACGCGAAGGAGGAGGCGATGCAAAGCCGCGTGCGGAGCAGGAAATCCTAGAATACGGTAGATGGTGCGAGGTACACGGCTACGGGGGCCATTTCATGCAGACGTGCACCGAAGTTGCGGCATTGCGACAGGCGGTGGCCCATGTGCGGGCCTCGAAGACACTGACCCCCGTAACAGCCCACGTACAGCGTAGACAAGGTGGTCCCTCGCGTGCTGGGTCCCCCGGAGAGACCCAATGTCGTGGCATTAATGTCATCAATGGAGGCTCTTCGTCAGGCACTTCCCCGGCACAACTACCTCAGTGGGCGTCCCATTGCAGCATCACCTTCACGTCAGCCGATGCCCAGGGCGTAGAATTCCCCCATCAAGATCCCTTGGTCATCCAGGCCGACATTGCAGGTTGCGATGTCAGGCGCATCCTCATTGACGGAGGGAGCTCCGCCAACATTTTGTTCGCGGAGGCCCTTGATCGTATGGGAATACCTCGGAGTTTGTTAAAAGCTTCGGAAGCCCCCCCTTCAGGGCCTCGGAGGGCAGCCTCTGAAGGCTCTGGGTCAGGTTCGCCTCCAAGTTCAAGGACTACGGGTAAGCTACGCTAGCGCAAATTAATAAAAATTTTACCCGTAAACCAAGATCACTGCAGTTATAGATCACGGAATTACCACTAGACGCGCAGGTGCGGAATTGATGCAGCACGTCGGGGCAGAGTAGTCGTACTACATCGATGCAGCGTCGGGGCGAGTAGTCGTACTACTTCCTCGTCCTCGTCGCGCGTCCCAACGTACAACTCCTCTCTTGCGGTTCGTCCAAACGCTACGGATGCAGTGCGCCAAAAGGTATCCACATGTGCGGGAGAGCGGCGCGCGCCGGATTACTAGATCGCGCGAGCGCCGGGCGTGGGAGGGTGGCGGCGAGGGTTTGAGGAGGTCACGAAAATTCTCACCTAACCTGTGCGCCTTGCCCTCCTTTTATAGGCGTCCTTATAATGGGCTTCAGCGAATGGAGGCCCATTAGGACTCAATACCCGACCCAACCGGATCCAATCCGAATTAGGCTTCAGCCCTTAAGTGTGTGACCCTATGGGTTCACGTATGTTTAGACATGACACGAGTTTACCTACTCGGTCAATAGTTGGTAGCGACCTCTAGCAAGGCGTGCCAACTCCTAAACATACATAAAGATCATATCGAGCGAACCATCACAACTTTATGTACATGCCAATCCCTTTGCCTCACGATATTTGGTGAGCTCCAAGTGACCACTCTTTCTCGATCTGTGATCGGAATCCCTTACTAGGTTAACTCTTAACCTTAAGTAGCATGGCCATGCATTTCTGGATCCGATCACTCGAGGGGCCCAGAGATATCTCTCTCAGGTAGAGAGGGGAAAATCCCATCTTGACTGACCATGCCTCGTAGCATGCTTCATGACAAACCCGAAAACTACCTTTATAACTACCCAGTTACGGAGTAGCGTTTGATAGCCCCTAAGTAGGTCGATTCACATCTCAAGTACATGCGACAATCTCAGGTCTAAGGACAAGGCGTACACATTGTGTAGAGAGAGAACCATAAGTATAATTGTTATATCTCATGTTGGGTCAGTCCAACCCCATGTTCTAAACATGTGTCCACATTATTGGTTTGACATCTCCATGTCTATGACACATGAAACATGGTCATCAACCGATACATGTGCTAATCCATTATTCACGTGTGTCCTCACATGAACTCCGACTAGGGACAACTTTAGAATAACCATATAAGTAAAGAGTTTCACAAACAAGTCACATACTTGTTAATCAACACAAAGGCAATATTCAAGGAACATTTATTAAATCATGGATACAACGAAATATCATCATCTCTATGATTGCCTCTAGGGCATATTTCCAACAGATCTCCCACTTGCACTAGAGTCAATCTAGAAGATATCTAATACCCATAGCTCTTGTGTGCGCCTCATGCTTAGGTCATGGGAGAGGCTTCACAAAGGATCTGAAATATTCAAATCCGTGTGTATTTTGCATATCTTTAAATCTCCTCGATTGAGGATCTCTCGAATGAGATGAAACCGCATGATATGTGTTTGTTCTTTTGGTGATTCCTTGGCTCCTTGGCTTGCGCAATGGCCCCACCGTTATCACGATAAAGATCCGAGGACTGCATGCACTAGGAACCACACCTAGTTCAGATATGAACTTCCTTATCCAAACACCTTCCTTTGCCGCTTGAAGCTGCAATGTACTCGACCTCCGTTGTAGAGTCGACAACGATCTCTGCTTGGAACTCTTCCAGCGACCGCACCACCGTTCAAAATGAACACAAAACCCGATTGCGACTTGTAATCATCTTTGTCGGTTTGGAAGCTTGCATCGGTGTAACCATTTACAACGAGCTCTTCCTCACCTCCGTAGACTAGGAACACATCCTTAGTTCTTTTCAAATACTTGAGGATGTTTTTAACCGCTGTCGATGACTCTCACGGGATCGGCTGGTATCTGCTCGTAACACTTAGAGCATAGGAAACATCTGGCGAGTACATATCATAGCATACATGATAGATCCAATGGCGAAGCATATGGAATCTTACTCATGCGATCTCGCTCATCGGTTGTCGAAGGACACCGAGTCTTGCCAAGATTTATGCCATGAGACATTGGCAAGAACCCTTTCTTTGCCTCCTCCATGTTGAACCGTTTCAACACTTTGTCAATGTAAGTACTCGGCTTAATCCTATTAGCCTTTTGATCTATCTCTATAGATCTTAATACCCAAAATATATGCCGCTTCCCTAAGTCCTTCATTGAAAAACTATTTTTGGTGAGGTCTTAATGGACTCGAGCATAGGAATATCATTTCCAATCAGTAATATGTCATCTACATATAAGATTAGAAATACGAGCGAGCTCCCACTTGCCTTCTTGTAAGCGCAAGATTCTTCTTCGTTTTTGATGAAGCCAAACCCTTTGACCACTTCATCAAAGCGAATGTTCCAACTCCGAGATGCTTGCTTCAATCCATAAATGGATTTTTGAAGTTTGCATACTTTTCTAGCATTGATTGGATCGACAAAACCCTCGGGCTGTATCATATACACGTCCTCGGTTAAATTTCCATTAAGGAAAGCCGTTTTGACATGCATCGCCATATCTCATAGTCGAAATATGCAGCAATAGCTAGAATGATCCGTATAGATTTAAGCATCGCTACAAAGAGAAGGTCTCATCGTAGTCAACTCCTTGAACTTGTCGAAAACCTTTGCGACAAGTCGAGCTTTATGGATATGAACATTTCCATCCATATCAATCTTCTTTTATAGATCCATTTGCACTCTATGGTTTTAACACCATCGGTGGTCAACCAAGTTCCAAACTTGATTGTCTCCCATGGATGCTATCTCGGATCTCATGGCACTTTGCCATTTCTCAGAGTCTGGGTCCATCATTGCTTCCGCATAGGTCGTAGGCTCATCATTGTCTAACAATAACATATCTCGCGCATTGCGGAGCCTTTTCGACCTTCGTGGTGGTGGTGCTTCCTTTGCCATGGGTTCCTCAACTTGTTCTGCCACGTGGGCATCATTCGTCGAGTCTTCCCCGATTGGTTCATCTTGAACCTCTTCAAGCTGCACCGTTCTTCCACTTGTCTCCCTGTTGAGAAACTCTTTCTCTAGGAAAACACCACTTCGAGCGACAAATACTTTGCCCTCTAGTCGGTTGTAGAAGTAATATCCAAAGGTTTCCTTGGATATCCACGAAAATGCATTTATCCGACTTGGGTGTGAGCTTGTCCGATCGTAGTCGCTGACAAACGCCTCACACCCCAAATCTTTAGAAAAGACAAGCGTGACTCTTCCCACCATATCTCATATGGTGTCTTAACTACGGATTTAGACGGTACCTATTAAGTGTGAAAGCTGCCGTTTCTAGGCGTAACCCCAAAATGATAATGGTAGATCTGATTGGCTCATCATCGATCGAACCATGTCCAACAAGGTCGATTCGCGCTCGGATACCCGTTTCTTTGAGGCATTCCGGCGGTGTTAGGCGTGGAACAATTCCGCAACTCTTGGATGATTGCTAAATTCATGACTCAAATACTCGCCACCACGATCGGATCGCGAGCCTTAATTTTCTTGGCACGTTGATTTTCAACCTCATTCGGAACTCTTTGAACTTTTCAAAAGTTTCAGACTTATGCTTCATTAAGTAGACATAGCCATATCTACTAAAATCATCGATGAAAGTTATGAAGTAATGAAATCCACCTCTAGCGATCGTGCTCATTGGTCCACATACATCGGTATGTATGATTTCCAACAAGTCGATGCCCTCTCAAAAGAACCTTTGAAAGGTGACTTGGTCATCTTACCAAGCAAACAAGCTTCACATGTCTCGTATGATTCAAAATCAAACGAAGTTAGAAGACCATTATCATGGAGCTTCTTCATGCGCTTTTCACTTATGTGACCCAAACGACAATGCCAAACATAGGTGGAATTCAAATCATTAGGTCGAAGTCTTTTAGCATTTATGTTAAAGATGGGCGCATCATCAAGATTTAAAATAAATAACCCATTCACAATGGGCAAAAGCCACAAACATTTCATTTTAGAGATCAAACAACCATTGTCTTTACTTGCAAATGAATAACCATCTCTCATCAAACATGAGGGGATAAAATGTTTCGACTCATACTAGGAACATAATAACAATTATTCAATTCCATAATAAATCTTGAAGGAAGCTGAAGTTGCATGGTGCCGACGGTCAACGTAGCAACCCTTGCTTTATTTCCGACGCGAAAATCAACTTCACCTCTTGCGACTCCTCTACTTCTTATTAGCCCTGCATCGAGTTGCAAATGTGAGCAAGCGATCCGTATCAAATACCCAAGAGTTAATAGGAGAATCAGCGAGAAAATGTCTAAAACATTTATGACAAGTGTACCATGGGTGGAAGTCTTACTTCGGCCTTCTTCTTGCATTCCTCGGAATCCATGTACTTCTTGCGCTTCTCTTCCAGTGGCGTCTCTTTACAATAGAAGCATCTTGTCTCGGCTCGAGTCCAAAGCATTAGGCTTAGGCGTTGGTTTTGAGATCATATCTTTAACCTTGCCCTTATTCTTTGCCCATGACCGCTTACCCTTTTCTTGAAGCTAGACTTGTTCGCACATGCCATCACATGGCTAGGCCACGCACACTTCTTAATGTCACGTTCTGCTGTTTTGAGCATCCCACAAAGCTCATTAAGGCCCTTTTCCACCCCATGCATATGGTAGTTCAAATGAAATGTCCATAGCTAGGTGGTAGAGACGCCAAAATGAAATCGATTGCCAACTCTTGGCTAATTGGAAAACCAAGTTTATCCAAAGTCCGATTGTAACCAACCATTTTGATCACATGTGGGCCTACGGGTGCACCTTCATTAACTTGCATTCGAGAAAAGCCTTAGAGACATTGAACCTTTCAGTCTGGCACGTATGCGGAACATGTCCTTAAGCGCCATGATCATATCATACGCTTCGATCCTCAAACCGCTTTTGAAGGTCGGGTTCCATGCATGCAAGCATAAGACAACTAATCTCAAGAGAGTCATCACATGCTTTCTTGTAGGCATTTTTAACAAAGAAGCGACGCATTGTCGTGAGCTCTTACGGGATTGGGGTGTCGAGCGTTTTCCTTTTTATCCGCCACGAGAACAATTCTCAGTTACGGACCATCCGAATAGTTTGTTCCATTTAATTTTTCTTTCTCAAGAATCGATCGCAAAGCAAAAGGGTGTGCGCGGTTGTTAGATGCCATTGATCTACAACGAGAAAATGCAAAATACTAAGACAAATAAAACCATGATAGAGTAAACCGTATTAAACAAATTTAATAGAATGTACTCCCACTAAAATCAATATCCTCTATTGATTCTTAGCGATTCAAGATCCATAATTAACTAGTCTACTAGTGAGCTTTTGCATCACCGCTAGGAGACAAGGTAATTCGGTAAGTAACACCTTACTAATCATATCTCTATATGACTCTTGTTGTTGGGTGACATCTCTATGCCTCGGCGCCCAACCTTTATGCCCCAAGGCCCATAACCTTGTTAAGTTCACCAACCCTTATGCATGTATGTATCCAATACAAACCCATCTAGTCAAGGAAAGTCGATGGTGCCCTAATTTTATAGACCCACCATCAATTTACAAGACATGGGATGGTGCAGGGTTTAGTTGGGAGGGCATATGTTTTAACTTAACATTATGTGAGGGATCGCTATACTTCTACCATTCAAGCATGCATAGAAGTAAAACAATAGGAATAGCATTCACACAGATTGTGACTCAAGATGGCCCATTTTCTCATGGTGATCTCCATCGCCATAGAATCATCCCACCATGATGATCTCCATCTCCATGGTTCATGTGTGCCATCCTTCCAAGTGATGTGTCCTCCAAGTACTAATATAAGCTATTACTCATAACAGCTAGTAATCAAATACATGGATACAAGGAATCATCACAAGTCGGCACGCGGGCCGTTAATACAATACTTTGACAACACAATGGCTCCAGCCATGTTGCGAACCCACGACACGCAGTCATGAAAATATTACAAACATGCATCACATACACATTAGGCCATCTGGTCACATACATCCTGCAAAAACAAGTTATGCATAGATTCGCAATCTACGGATAAGGGGGTCGAGGGGTTTCCCCATCAGGTTCGTAAAAAAGCAGATCCAATCTATGCAATTTTTACTTAGGATTTTGATCGGCAAATCATATTTACCCCAAATCGACTATTGTTCGATTCGACCAATTTGCATTGATCTTCGCGTCACATAACCGGTTTACGTGTCACCGTCTACCCGATGGTGATACCGACCGTAGGGGTATGTTGTGTACGACCTTAGCGGCACAATCACGGAATATCGATTATTAATCTAGGTTCGATTCGACCAATCATATTGATCTTCGCATTACGCAATCGGTTTCGTGTCACCGCTTGTCTGCCCGATGGTGATACCAACGGTAGGGGTATGTTGTGTACGACCTTAGCGGCATGATCACGGAAACCAGATCTATACATTACGAGAACTATACAATCGATCACATCGATCATAACGACTTACATATCGCCATATGCAAATCACGAACCTATAACATGGCAAAGAATGGCTCTAATACCACTCGAAGGACTACGGGTAGGCTACGCTGGCGCAAATTAATAAAAATTTTACAGTAAACCAAGATCACTGCGATTATAGATCACGGAATTACCACTAGACGCGCAGTGCGGAATTGATGCAGCACGTCGGGCGGTAGTCGTACTACTTCCTCGTCCTCGTCGCGGCGTCCAACGTACAACTCCTCTCTTGCGGTTCGTCCAAACGCTACGGATGCAGCGCCGCCAAAGGTATCCACGTGCGGGAGGAGCGCGCGCGCCGGATTACTAGATCGCGCGGCGCCGCGGCGTGGGAGGGGTGGCAGCTAGGGTTTGAGGAGGTCACGAAAATTCTCACCTAACCCTGTGCGCCCTTGCCCTCCTTTTATAGACGTCCTTATAATGGGCTTCAGCGAATGGAGGCCCATTAGGACTCAATACCCAGTCCAACCCGGATCCAATCCGAATTAGGCTTCAGCCCTTAAGTGTGTGACCCTATGGGTTCACGTATGTTTAGACATGACACGAGTTTACCTACTCGGTCAATAGTTGGTAGCGACCTCTAGCAAGACGTGCCAACTCCTAAACATACATAAAGATCATATCGAACGAACCATCACAACTTTATGTACATGCCAATCCCTTTGCCTCACGATATTTGGTGAGCTCCAAGCTGACCACTCTTTCTCGATCACGTGATCCGGAATCCCTTACTAGGTTAACTCTTAACCTTAAGTAGCATGGCCATGCATTTACGGATCCGATCACTCGAGGGCGAGAGATATCTCTCTCTGTAGAGAGGAAAATCCCATCTTGACCGACCATGCCTCGTAGCATGCTTCATGACAAACCGAAAACTACCTTTATAACTACCGATTCTGGAGTAGCGTTTGATAGCCCCTAAGTAGGTCGATTCACATCTCAAGTACATGCGACAATCTCAGGTCTAAGGACAAGGCGTACACATTGTGTAGAGAGAGAACCATAAGTATAATTGTTATGTCTCATGTTGGGTCGGTCCAACCCCATGTTCTAAACATGTGTCCACATTATTGGTTTGACATCTCCATGTCTATGACCTGTGAAACATGGTCATCAACCGATACATGTGCTAATCCATTATTCACGTGTGTCCTCACATGAACTCCGACTAGGGACAACTTTAGAATAACCATATAAGTAAAGAGTTTCACAAACAAGTCACATACTTGTTAATCAACACAAAGGCAATATTCAAGGAACATTTATTAAATCATGGATACAACGAAATATCATCATCTCTATGATTGCCTCTAGGGCATATTTCCAACACAAGTCTCCTTGTGCCAGGCCAACAACGCCAGGACCGAAGATGACGTCGTGGACGTCTCGTATCCGTACAATGCCATACTGGGCCGACCTGCCATCAACTCCTTCGAAGCCGTCGCACACTACGCATTCCTATGCATGAAGCTCCCAGGACGGCGGGGCATTATCACCCTCTTCGGCGATCAGGATATGGCTCGGAGCATCGAAACCGAAGCTGGACGCTTGCACCGCAAGGTGCACGCCCTCACCGGCAAATACCAGGCGGATACGCCATCTGCTCCAGGATGGACACCTAATCCCCACCCGGAGGGCGGAGTGAAGAGGGTGCCGCTCCAGGCGGAGAGGCAGTTTGTATCCATAAGCGAGGGCCTCCCTCCGAAAGTAGAGCAAGACTTGCTCCGAGTCCTCCAGGCCAACGTAGATGTCTTCGCATGGTCCCCGGAAGATATCAAAGGAGTGGACCACGCCCTCATCGAACATAACCTCGCAATCCGCCCCGACGCCAAGCCCGTCAAGCAGAAACTTCACCGCATGTCCATGGACCGGCAGCAAGCAGCCAAGGTGGAGGTGGCGAAGCTCCTTCGAGCGGGGGTTATCCGCGAGGTCCAACATCCAGACTGGCTCGCCAATCCGGTGTTGGTCAAAAAGTCCAGCGGCGCTTGGCGCATGTGCATTGACTTCACTGCCCTCAACAAGGCGTGCCCGAAGGACGATTACCCTCTACCACGTATAGATCAACTGGTCGATGCTACCGCCGGGTGCGAGCTCATGAGCTTCTTGGACGCCTACTCCGACCATCATCAGGTCTACATGGCCAAGGATGGCGAGGATAAAACCAGCTTCATTACACCGGTGGGGACCTTTTGCTTCGTAAGGATGCCCTTCGGCTTGAAGAACGCGGGCGCAACCTTCACCCACCTCGTCGCGCTGGCCCTGGCCGTCTAGCTAGGGAGGAATGTGGAGGCCTACGTGGACGACGTGGTAGTAAAAACCAAGCAGCTCACCTCCTACGGTCGGGACCTTCAGGAGACTTTTGACAACCTCCGGAAGGCGGGTATTAAGCTCAATCCGGACAAATGTGTCTTCGATGTACAGGCGGGTAAGCTCTTGGGCTTCCTCGTGTCCGGGCGAGGCATTCAAGCGAACCCGACAAGGTTGACGCTATCCTGGGCATGGAACCTCCCAAGACGACGTGGGAGGTCTAGAGGCTGGCAAGCCGCATGGCAACCTTGAGCCGTTTCCTCTCCAGAGCAGCGGAGCGGGGCTTACCATTTTTCAAGACTCTCCGCGGTTGTGATGGGTTTCATTGGGACGATGACTGCGTGAAGGCCTTCGACGACCTCAAGAAACACCTCACAACCCTTCCCACTCTGGTGGCCCTAGCACCAGAGGCTCCCCTCCTACTCTACCTCGCCGCCTCGGCAACGGCGGTCCGTGTCGTCCTCGTCCTTGAAGAGGGTGCGCTCCAGCAGCCGGTGTACTTTGTCTCCGAAGCTCTCCAGGGCACCAAGACGCGATACACCGAGCTCGAAAAGCTTGCTTACGCGCTGGTCATGGCCTCAATAAAGCTCCGGCATTACTTCTTGGCGCACCCGATAATGGTGCCTTCCTCGTTCCCTCTGGCAGAGATGCTGCACAACAAGGAGTCCACGGGGCGAATCGGTAAATGGGAGGCCGAACTGGCCCCATTCTCCCTAACATACGCCTCTCGAACGATGATCAAGTCCCAAGTTTTGGCGGACTTCCTCGCGGAACGGACCCCTCCAGCTCAGCCCGCCCTCCAGGTTGAAGACCCGGTGTGGACGCTTAACACCGACGGAGCGTACGGTGTTGCGGGCGCAGGGGTGGGCGCCGTCATCACCACACCTGAGGGACAGTGCCTGTTGTACTCAGCGCGCCTAGCGTTTCTGGCTACGAACAACACGGCTGAATACGAGGTGTTACTCTTCGGCCTCGGGAAGCTCAAAGCGATGGGAGCGAGGTGAGTCATGGAAGCTTCGGGTGGCGGGCTGGGCGGCGCGAATGGCATCAGATATCACCCAGGCTGGGTAGGCAAGTCAAGCTGAGGGTTCGCCAGCTCATTGATGTGCTCGCACCCACCGGCGTGCAGCAAGGCTAGGGCAAGCCCAGCACTCATGTAGCCACAGTGGGTGCCGAAAGCCTTGGCGCCGGGGAGGGCGGCGCTCGAGCCCTCCTCGATTCGCCCAAGCGTCTCCATCAGGTCCTGGCGGCTATGGGTGGCGTCCTCCACGTGCACCGAAAGCCCCCGGAGAGCCCGCTCCAAAGACTCCATCGCATCCCACGTGAAGGCACACGCGTTGTCCCAGGATAACGTCTTCTCAGCAATGGAGGCAGTAAGCTGTCCCTTCTCCGCCTCTAGCGCAGAGATTCACTGAAGAAGGGTGGTCTGCTCCTCCATTGCAACGCGCTGAGCCTCCTCCATTGCGCGTTGCGCGGCCAATGCCGCGTTCTTCGCGTTCGCGCCCACCAACTGCGCGTCGCCGATAGCCTCGTCCCGCTCCGCCATCAGCACCCGAATGAGCTCATCCTTGGTGGCGATGGCGTCGTCCGCAACACGCAGCTGGTCCTCCAGTGCCCTCCGCTTGCGTGTGCGAGTCTCCTCGAGGCCTTTGCTAATTGCAAGCGTCTACACGAGCTTAACAACAAAGGTTATCCATCAGATAAGCGAAGGATGTGCAGCGAGAACAGAGATCATTACCCTCATCTCCGAGGCACCCAGCGCGAGCGCCAAAAGGTCGCCCCCGTAGGATTGCGGCGCCTGTCGATCTAGGTGGCTGCCAGCATACTCTGCCACCTCGCTCCAGGCGCGAAGCGTCTCCCACCGAGGTACGAAGTCGGAGACACCAGGCCCAGAGCCACCGCCCAGCGCCTTCGGCAGCAGTTGGGGCACACACGGTCCCCTGCTCAATCAACTCGGCGACATCATGGCGCCCCCATTGCTTGATTCTTGTCCTCGTCTGGGAGACCTTGTCTCGCCTGGTGTCGACGGAATAAGCAAGCAAATCGGGGAGAGTTTCGCGAAGTTGCGGGAGGAAAACGAACTACACCTACCTCCAGTACCCTCTACCGCGGCCTCCACAGGTCATGGCGCCTCGCGGCTGGGAGCGACAACCCTCCCGGCCAGAGCATCCCCGCCACCGTCGGGACCTCGATCCTCGGACTGCCACGCTGAACCGCCCCTAGAAGACGGTGGCGACTGCACCCGAGGCCGTTTCGCCTTCGGAGTCGTAGGTGAAGCCTCCGTGGTTACCTTGGCAGCCGCGGAAGCCGTCGCCAGTGACAACGCTGCGGTTGCCGCAAGAGGTGACGAGGCGTCATCTTCAAGAACGATGAGGTGTGCGCTCGTCGCCTCGCCACCATATACGGCCTCGTCGGGAGTTACGCGCCTCCCCGAACCGGTCGATCCAAGCGCAGCGCCCGTCTCACCCCCCACCCTCGCGTTCTCGATTGGTGGCACGACCGGCGAGCTGAAGGCAATGGTCTCCGATTGGACCGCGCATCGAGAGGATGGTGCCACCGCCGTTGCGCCGCTCGGCGATTCCGCAGGCACCGGGCGCTTTGGAACGGGAATCTCTAGAACCTTGCATACCTGATTAATCCGCCCTTGCTTTGCCAAGGAAGCTGCGGACTCACGGGCTTTGTGCTCCTTCGCCGTGTATGGCCCAAGAACCGCAACCACTGCGCACTCCGCATCTTCTAACCGGCGTACTGCACGCACAAGCGAAGTATCATACCAAAGGGTTGGCAACCACCCAGGTGGTACTTGGCCTATCGTAGAGATACTTACAGGGTGCGGAGGGCCTATGGAGCGAAGACACCCCCGGGTGGATGCCGTCCTTCCAGTTGGGCCCCCGCCGCTCGTACTTCCAGTTACAAGAAAGCGGGGATATCCCGTACATGGTGAACTCCTCGGCGAGGTCGCGCATGTTGAACCGGAGTGCGACCCCAGCAAGTCTTCGTGCCTGTTGCTCGTCGCTGGGCCGAGGCATCACATCCGGACAGCGGTCGAACGATATCGTCTCTCCCCGGCTTCGGAGGCCGCTCGTGCTCGTCACGATGTCGTAGAACCGCCGCCGCGTCCAACCGGACTCCCACTTTTCCCACGTAGCCAACGTGGGAAACAAGTCGCGCACTCGGCCTCGGCCAGACGAGTCCACGCCGAAGTTCGAGTAAGCCCCCCTTCCACTTTCCTCGATTGGCACTGTGCGTCATGCAGGATGGCGAACAACTCGGCACTGGGACGGGTACCCTCCGTCCACATCGCCCAAGTAAAGATGGCCAACCGAACGATCGCGGCCGGAGTCAGCTGCGCCAGCTCCAACCCATACGCTCGCAGCACTTCACGAACAAAGTATGTCACCGGGATTCGGAGCCCGACGTCGAAGAATGCCACGAAGATGATCGCCTCCGACTCTCCCGGGTTCGGCTCTACATCGTCAGGCCCGGGCAAGTGAGCCCCGGCATGTTCCTCCAGCTTCTTCTCCCGAAGAAGGGTTTGGAGGGTCTCCTCCATGAAGCGGCTCCGCCCCAGCACACGGAGCAGCGACCCTTGGACCTCTTCATGGCATCCCAGCGACAGGTGGTTTGCTTCCTGTCGTGCATGTCACATCCCAAAATTTGCTTTCTGGAAAAATTTAATTTCAAATTAATTATTTTAAAGTATTTGAGTTTTAATTGGATTTGCCCTGAATTTCTGTTTTTGAAAAAGCTAGATTTGAAAAGTATTTTAAGTAAAACCTAAAATTATTATTAAATAAAATGATATTTTGATTTTATATGAAAATCCTAGTTTAAAATAATTATTTGGAGTTATTTGAATTTTATTTGGTTCTTTGGATTTTCTGGAATTTAAAAATGTATTTTTGAAATTACAAAGTATTTTAAGTATGAAAATTAAATATCAACAGTAGTTGAAAATAATTTTATTTAGTCCAAAATATGTCCAGGAGCTTCTGTGAATTTTTCTGGAATTTTTGGAGGTATTTTTATATTTTTCTGAGGCCTAAATAATTTCCTACTCTTTTCTGAAAATAAAAATCAAATTCCAAAAATAAAAATCCCCGCCTTCCCCTCCTCGCCCAACGCGTGGCTTGCCTGGATGCCGTCCACTTACATTCAAGTCGTAGGCAGCCTGGTCTTAAGTCGTAGGCCGCCGGATTTCCATCCGCGCCCATGAAGTCTAATCCGAGCCGTCTGTCTGTTTCCCTCTCGGCCTCGCTGGCAGCGGGTCCCCTTTGTCAGAGCCTTCGTCCCCGCGCGGACGCCGACCTCTCTCTCTCTTTTGTCTTCTTTCCGAGAACCCTGGCAATCGAATCCTACCCGAATTCTATCTCTTCCTTCGATTCGTTCGGGAATTTGAATTCCGAAGAGATAGGCTCCTTATCTCTCTGATTTTCAAACTCTTCTGTTGGCCTATCCCCATGATAATCGGATCTCTGGCCATGGTCTTCGGCGAGGAATTCCGCCGCATGACCTTTTTCCCCGAGTCATATAAATACACCCTCGGTTTTCCCCTCAACCCACGCCACCTTCCATAGTCGTAACACTCTCCTTGTCGAGCCCGAGCATCTCCCTCGCCAAGCGCGTGCCGCTCTCGAGTCTCGGCGCATCGTCGTGAGCAATTGCCAAGCCTCCGGTCTTCCCCAAGCGCCGTCGCCTTGAGGATCTTCCCGAGCCTTTGCGAACCTCGACCACCTGTTTCCGGCGTTGATCACCGCCGACCGTCGTCGCCGCCGTTGTCGACTCATCTCCGGTCACCGTCGGTAAGTCTACCCGTACCATCGTGATCCCGTGTCGCTCTCTCTATAGCACCGTTCCTCGGCCGCCGCGAGCCGAGCCCCGGCGACTCGTGTCTAGAGCGCGATCGCGGCGACCATGTCAAGTCAGTGTTTCCAATAGTCGTAGAGTCTTACGACTGCCCTAGATTGTTTACGATCGATTCCAAACCCTTAGAATCCCGTACGACCATGTTAGAGTCCTTTTCGACCGTCTGCAATACCATACGACCACTTAAACTCGTTGTCGATCACTTTGAGTCAGCGTCGTAGGACCTGTAGCAGCTCTCGGCTTCAGCCGCTCAACCCTTCTGTGTGGTCGTAGTCGTAAAACCCTTCCGTGTGGTTGAAGTCGTACGCGTCTGTGTGGTCGTGAGCGACTACGTGGTCGTAAATAGCCGGGTAGTCGTCAGTTCGGCTATGGTCGTAAATCGACTACGTGGTCGTAACTTCTTCGATTTTGTAGTGGTCGTAGCACCCCCGATCATCTCAAACTTGTTGCCGTAGTCGCAAGCGACTGTGTGATCGTATTCCGACTGCGTTGTCTCGTAGTCGTAAGACTTCTGCGTAGTCGTGAGTCTTCTGTTTAAGTCGTAAGTCTTCTGCGTAGTCGTAAGCTCCATCCGAGTGGTCGTAAGTAACCAGGTACTCGTCAGCTTGACCGTGGTCGCAGGCCCGACTACGTGGTCGTAGCACCTCTCGGTCGTAGCCCTCCGATCGTGTTTGCCGTGGTCGTAGCCCTCCGATCGCGTTTGTCGTGGTCGTAGTCCCTCCGATCGTGTTTTCCGTGGTCGTAGCCCTCCGATCGCGTTTGCAGTGGTCGTAACCCTCCCGACCGCGATAGTCGTGGTCGTATCTCCCTCTCCGACCACGTTGATTCCCGAAGACAATCTTTTTCTCCAATATAAAACTTCCAAAGGTCATAACTTTCTCATTTTAACTCCGATTTCAGCCATTCAAATTTCTAAATTCGTATAAAATCAAAATCTATCCAAATATGGTCTCTTTTGAATTTTTGGATTTTGTTTGAATTTTGTTTGTATTTATTTGCTTTGTTTGCTTCGTCTTTTATCGCGTAGATTCCAACGTTGTCGACGATCACTCCACCCAACAGCAAGAAGACCCAGAGAATCTGCAAGAAGGCAAGTCTCCTTTGATCATCTTGAACCCATGATTTTGAAATGTTTTTAAATAATTTAAATTATGTGCATTGCTATTTACATTAAACCTTAGTTCAAATATTAAGGTGTTAGCTAATCCAACTTTGTTATACCCTCCTTTGAGATTGAATGCCATGTACCATTGTAACCCTAGAAGTTTCCTTTGTCTCATTAATGAGATTATTATAACCACTTGTAAATAGTAGTCTGGTAGTATAATCCTTAGTCATGCTATCTAATACATTGGAAATTCTTGAAAATGGGAAATTATGGTTTATGAAACCTTTGTGTTTATAAATGTAGTGGTAATTGGGTTGCCACTGATCTTTTAAAATAAAATAAAATGTGAAAGTTGGTTTAGATTAGGGTGGATGGTTGGTTTGGCTTGGTGCAGTTCGCACGAGATCTTGTTAAGTGTATGTTCCACCCTAGTCAATTAAGGACCGACGCTTGTGTTTGTCCAGACTGAGCATTAACCGTACAACCACAAGTCTATATGGGTGCGACCTAGCTGACTAACTTATGATAGTCTAGTTTAGGTGCCACCAGTGGAAAGTGGGTGCCAGGGATGGACTGGTTATTCACAGTGAGGGACAGGATTTCTTCGTACTCATATGGCGCAAGAGGGCTTGGTTGGGCGGTTAGCCTACTGCGGTGAAACCTCGTGGGTGGTATCTAGCTAGATTAGAGTAAGGTAAAGGCTTTGTGATATTTTATCTGGGTCTCATGCCAAAGGAAGCGTGTTGACTTTTAGGATAATTTATCTCTTGTGGGTAAAGTTGTACAACCTCTGCAGAGTGTAAAACTATTCGAATAGCCGTGCCCACGGTCAAGGGCGGGCAAGGAATGCATTCACATGGTAGATTTCTGGTTTTGGTTTTAAAATCAAAGTTTTGTATTCCGAGAGTGGAGGAACTCTCGGAAGGGTATCTGGCGGTTGGAGCAGAGAGGTGGATGTAACCCGCAGATTAAACTTGTTCAAGTTATTGAAGCTAGTGTTGGTAGATGGAACCTTCACTAGTGAGTTAATGTTAGTTCTGTTAAAACCATTATTTTAATAAATGGATGCCTTTGAAAATAGTTATTGGTAATTGAATTTAAAATATTGCTTTGTGCAAAAGAACCATATAGCCTTCCTTTGTCAAGCCTTGCATCTATGCATTTTTCCCAAGACTTGCGGAGTACTTTATGTACTCACATGCTGCACTCAAAAAACAAATCTCAGAGGAAGTTGAAGCTCAAGAAGGTGACTACGACTACTGCTTCGCTTGTGGCTGTGATGGATTTTTCCCGGAGGACTAGGTCGCGCTTCCCCAGTCAATTGCCTGTGGCGTATTGATGGGTCTTCATCGAGTTTATCATTTGCTTCCGCTGTGTTTCGTGTGTGCGAGGTCTTGAAACCTCAATTGTAATAATGAGACCTTTCGGTCAATACTCTTAAATATTGTAATAAATCGTTGATGGTGATGTTTTCCATTCTGTTTAACTGTGTGCACTAGCTTTGATCTGGGACTAGTGCAGTGATACCTGAGAGGTCGGGTATGGTAAACCGGGTCCCGACGATGCGTAACCAGCGGTACTCCGCCGATGGTGGCGTCAGCGCCGCGGCGTGAGCGCTCTCACTAAGGCGACACGCAGGATCGTCAAGGGCAGCACTCCTGTTAGCTGGGAGGTCATCGCGTGCAGCCATCCCTCTTTCCCCACGCGGCAGGCAAGCACGGAGGCAAGAATAGCGGCAGGATGCGCAAGAAAAATGGAAGGAACGCACAAGCAATCAAGCAGCCAAGGGGAACGATTGCATGCCCACAGTGGCAACTTATAAAGCCCCCCGTCCCTCGCAGGCAGAAGGTCCAATGACAGAATTACAGTGGTTCGGCTACCCACGATCGGGTAGTGCAACCGCTGGCAACCGCGACTGGCGGCGGTAGGTGGGCGATCAGCGTGCAATGCGCCGATACACTCCTGCTGCGTGGCCACTTTCCCTGGGGAAGAGGCGAACAGTCGTGGTCGTGGGAACGCTGGCATCCCACGACGCTCCAATTACAGCCGGCCGCATGCCCACATCGATGCAGGCGAGCGGGCGGCGCGCCACCTACCCGACAAAGGCCGGCGCGATTCCAGGCGTCATTAAAGCGCACTCCCGGGCCAAGCAACCGTCTCCCCGCGCTGGCGCTACATCATGCGAAGCATTTCCCGAGACTCGGCTGCCCGGGGCAGCCGACCAACTTCGCCTCACGCCCACAAATATCCGGAGCGTGAAGTAGGGCGTGCCCGGATCTCGGCCCCGTCGAAGCCTTCGGCCTGCCCAGTGCCTTCGGCCTCGAGGCCACGCCCGCTCCGGGAGCGGGAGACAGCCCTCGCACAAGCACGACCTCGGCCCCGTCGAAGCCTTCGGCCTGCCCGGTGCCTTCGGCCTCGAGGCAGCGCCAGCTCCGGGAACGGAAGACAGCCCTCGCACAAGCACGAACGAACGTGCGTGTGAACACAAGTGTGTATCTAGGTCATCGAGGATCACAGGCCGATGGGACGGAGGGGCCAAAGGGCTAAGCGGCATGGCTTCGGCCCGTGAAGCCCTTCACCATGAGAGGCTCGTGTTGTAGGGGTGACCCCCACCTAAGCCAAGTAGGCCTGTTAGAAGGATGTAAGGTCCGATATAGGACATATGTAATGATATGAGTGCCCCTGAGGAGAATACTCACGTGTAAGGGTATAACTGTACAAGCACTCACCATTTGGATATATATATATATATATGTGGCATAGGCCACGGGGAAGACCCCGAAGCTATTCATTTACTCAACTCTCCACTACCACACTCTCTCTCTGTTTGGTCTGTAACCACAACAGCAACATCTTTAAAAATGAAGGAGTCATTAACGTGCACAGTACCTTTAGCGATCACTCGTCTAGATGAGGCGTCTCCGAAGGTGATCGTCTCATCACTTGGAACTCAGACTAGGGAAGAGAACCAATCGGAGTCTCTGGTCATGTGTCGAGAACAGTCGAAGTCAACAAGCCAAACGTCTCCCTTCACAGCCCGGCGAACCTGAGTCAAAAAGAGAGAGATATCTGTGGCTTAGTACTGGGATAAACCAAAATAGACTTTGGAACCTAGTATTGAGTCACACGACGAGCAGAAGAAGTAGTCATAGCCGACTGACCTCTAACTACCCTATGCTCTCCGTCACTCAGAACGCCAACAGGTCTATGAGCAGACTTGAAACTGTTGCTGGGTTCGACTGCTATAGACGAGCGAGTCTGACCGACAGTAACAGGTTGATCACGCCGCGGAGAGCTATCTCGATGGGAAAAACAAGATTTACCCTTAGGACGATGGGTATCCTGACCAGAAGCAACTTGAGGACGTAAATCAGAAGAAATAGAAAAGCCAAGTCCTCGACGCTGCCTAAACACCTCGGAAGAATCAACTCTAGATCTCATGTTCATCTTAGGTACACTCCAAGTCTGGGGCTGACTTTGAATACGCTTAAGTGCATGATCTCTTCGCGCGATCTTGGCGCACTGAAAACATCTCTCAACAGAATGTTCATCTTTCCGACAGAAGGTACAATGATACTTCACCTTCTTAGAGGTGGAAGTAGCATGATGAGGCTTCACCTTCTAAGAGGTCGAAGCAACAGGTGGTACCACCTTACTGTCAGAGATCCCTTGGACAAAACCCGTAGATTTGAATTCTATTTTCTTAGTTCTAGGCTTGACCTCGATCACACCTGTTGTTATAGGTCTGAGAACAGCAGGTGGATGCTTCCTCACATCCTCTAAAAAATCATATCCTAGACCTTGATTAAACTTGCAAATCTTGGATTTGTCTAGAATAAGATTTAACTTCTTCTTCTTGCCTCCAACAAATCTCTCAAGAGTGTTCATAAGGTACCGACACTCCTGAAAGAGAAAGGTGCAAGAAGAGCAGGGAGAAGAAGAAGAGACAACAGAAGGAGAGGAAGAAGAACCAACAGCTGAAGAGAGAATGGCATGTGCATGTCACTCGTTGTGCATAGCCGCCTCAACTTTGAGGGCTTCGCAGGACATGAAAGGGGCAGTCCTACTTCTAGCCATTTGATCCTCATGGCTAAGCGTCTCTACCATTTCCTTAGACTTCTCCCCTACCACAGCACATACAACACAATTAGATTGTGGCTTCTCTAGTAGGTCCTTAGTTAGCTTCACACACTTGTCATTCAGTGCAACGAGTTCAGATTTTAGTTTGTCACAGTTATTGCATGGTAAGCTAACAGGGTCCTTAGACGCATATTGAGCCATTTTCTTGTTGTGGTCAACCAGTTTTTGAAATTGCTTAGAAATAGACTTAAGTTCAGTAGTTAATTTAGGATAGTTGGTACAAGAAACAATGGGCTCAAGCAAGGAAGCTTGTAATTCAACAATTTTATGATCAGCCTTCTTTAAGTTCAGTTTCAAGTTATTGCAGCTTTCACATATTTCAGGCAGACCAAGAAGCATGGTATAAAGACATCTAAAAACATTGTCCTTATCCTCACATGAGGTGCAAGATGTAATCTCAACAGTAATAGATGAAAGAGAAGCTACCCTAGTCATCTCTAGCTCAGCCAACAGACTAACATTCTCCACCTTAATCAAATCAAGCTCAGAAATCATACTATCATGAGAGGTCCTTAGCTTCTCCATATCTTCAAGTAGAGAAGTACAAACATCGCAATCGTCACGGGAGGGAGCAGATTTAAGTAAAGTAAGCTCCCGTGACAAGCTCTCTACCTCCTTCTCTAGATCACCACACCTAGCTCTAGATCTAGCATAAAATCTTCCTAATTTGAGAAATGCATCATTAAGCTAGTCGTAGGAGGGACCTACCTCATCGGAGTCGGTGTAGAGATCATCATCGCTGATGTTGATCTCATTGGCCATGAAGCACATGCCGATGAAGTCATCGCCATCCTTGGTGTCCTTGTCTTGATCATCTTTGCCGTCATCGTCACTCCAACCTTCCAAATCGCTGAAGTTCATGTCATCGAAGGTGGTGAGGACACGATGGAAGAGCTTCTTGGCTTTGTCAAGATTGCGGTACTTCTTCTCTTTGACGTGGGCTTTGGGCTTCTTGTTGCGGTTCTTGTTGATGTAGTCGTTCTTGCTCACGCCACTGTAGTCGTTCTTGCCCTTCTCCAGCTTGGGGGCAATTTGCTCGAATGTGGTTGGGGCCACCACACTCAAAGCAGATCACCGGCCCTCCTCTCTTTCTCTTCCTAACCCTCTTATAAGCATGTGAAAATTTTCTGGCTAAAAAGGCTAGTTCGTTCTCTAGGAGCCGCTCAATTTGATCATCATGTATTTCACAAAGAGCAGCTAGAGAGAAGCTAGAGACACCATCAGAAGATGTTCCAAAGGCAAGATTGGGATCAGTGACCAATGCCATTGATTGTGACTTCAACTTGTGAGAGACAATGTCAATCTTGTGAGTCTTGAGGTGTGAATACAACGCATCAAGAGTCAAAGTCAAAAAACTGGTCGTGTCCTTGATGGTGGTCACCTTCATCTCCCAAACTCGCAAGTCTTAAGCGGAAAGCATTTGGTGAGCGTTATCCAAGTCAGGGTATGTGAGACTGACTGCTCGGAGGTTGCTCATAATCTTGTGAAATCTTGCAAAGCACTCATCTAAAGACTCACCAGCGAGCATCTCAAACTTGTTGTATTCTCGCTTGTATTGGTCCTGTCGTACGGTCTTCATTTGGGTAGTGCCCTCATGGTATGCATTGAGGGTTACCCAAATATCGTAGGCCGATGAAAGATGAGAGATACGATTAAATTCATTTCTGCTAAGACCTTGGATTATGATGTTCCTTGCCCTAGCATTTGCCTCAACATTAGGCATGTTTGCCACTGTGATGTTCTCATCGGTAGGAACAACATAACGAGTCTTCACCTTCCTCCAGATAGCATAGAACTGAGCTTGTATATAAGACTCCATCCTACTTTTCCAAAAGGGATAGTCAATCCCATTAAAGATAGGGGGCTTGGTGGAATACTTGTCTGTTGCCATGACTCAACAGACCGGTTAAGATCTATAACAGTGAGCTAACCGGCTCAGATACCACTTGTAGGACCGAACAGGCAACAGAGGGGGGTAAATGGTGCCTTCAAACCTCCCCAAGTATTCACACAATCTTCTTCTCCAATAGATATAGAAGCTACGAAGCAAGAGGATAAAATGCACACTGGAAACCGAGAGACAGATCAAAACAGAGAAAAATCAGAGCGGAAAACAGAGCGGTCAAAAACCGAAAGCGAGGAGAAAATAGATGCTCGGCAATCATAGATGACACAGTCGAGATAATCTGCCGTGGTCGAACTAGCCAGATAATGGCCTGTTTGTGACAGAATGGTCGAAAGCCAACTAGTGGTCGATTAGATGATTCAGTCGATAAGTGGCAATTCACTAGAGAACAAGAAATCCGACCGACAACAGCACGACCGAAAATAGAGTGAATAGTAAATACTACGTGGTCGTAGAAGGAGCAGAGGAAGTGGAAGCGCGCGACGACAAGAACCGAATTTTGAATAACTTTTGATTCACGGCTCTATTGGTCATGAGACTCCGAATTCAGCAAGAGCACATCCTCTTGAGGAGAAAAAACAAAGAACACAAAGCTTCTTTGCCGAGCACAAAACAGGAGGCGAAGTCGAACACAAAACAGTGGAACTACGAAGGCGCTCGACCACAAGCTAGAATCTCTCCGACCAAATGATCCAAAGACTGGAAACCTTGCTCTCGGGAATAAACTAGCCATGGGGCTTTGAGAATGCTTCCCAGTTCAGAGCAAGTCGTAACCAGAGCAAATGAAAGCAGATCGATCTCTTAAATAGAGAAGAAAAGACCAGATATAACTCAAACAAAACAAGCAATCATCGATCAACCAGAAACAAGAACTCAGATAGATGCAAAGAGATGAAAGATTGCATTAATGGAGATTTCGACAGCCACTCCATCCAGAGGTACACGAGCAGTCTTGCTCTACCCAGAGACAACTCATGCAAAATAGAAATAGAAAACTCAGAGCGATTCGAGAACAACCTCACCGAACACCCGAGCTCTACATCCCTATTTATAGACTCAAGCTACCGGGGGGAACCTGTTAAAACCCCCAACTAACACCGGGTATTACACATTGCTTTGCCCATTAGCTCCAACCAACTCAGCGCTTTGCCCGTTATCTCCAATAAACTCATCGCTTTACCTGTTATCTCCAACAGAATCTGCTTCCTCAGGCCTGAGTCAATTTCACCAAATTGCCCCTCACACACCTTCCCAGAAGCTTCCTTCTATCTTGCCGACCACGCTTGCAACCACCTGGTGCCTAAGTCCTCTTCGGCATCACCCGGTCGTCCTGGACCTCAACACCACCTGTATCTAGTCTCGACCATTCCAGCCTCACCATGACCTACCTCCGAGATCCTGCAAGCATCACAAACAAGAACACATCACATAGCACCGCACAAAACATCATGAACATAGATCTGCATCAGGAAAAGTGTACTCGTAAAACATCCCTGCTGGTTGTAACCCACTTACGACAGGTCGAACTCATAGAATATGCAACGCTCATAGTCTATGACCACATACCATATCGATACGACCACATCGGAATTCCATACGACCACTTGATCAGCAGAAATGACAATCCCAGCAAGTTACAACGTGGTCAAAGCCCTTCTAACCACGTTCAACGTGGTCAAAGGGACTTTCGACCACGTCTGATCACAAATCGACCGCATCCAACTACAACCGACCGGTTCCGACCGCAACTGACTGCGTTACGACCGCTTCTGAGCGTCCGACTGCGATTTGACCTCGTTCAACCGCTTTACAACGTGGTCGAAGTCTGCTGACTTCCAACATGGTCATGGTCGAAGTCTACCGACTATCGACCACAGTGGTCGTGGCTTCGACTTCCGACTTTCGACCACGGCCAACGTGGTCATAACAACTTTCGACCACGACCAACGTGGTCATAGCAGCATTCAACCACGGTCAACGTGGTCATAACTGCTTTCAACCATGGCCAACGTGATCGTAAATCTGTCTGATGCTCTTCGACCACGCCCAATGAGGTCGTAAACCCTTCTGGTGACCTCCGACTAACGCCAATGTGGTCGTAAACTTGTCTTGTGTCCTCTGACCACTAACAAAATGATCGTAAATGACATAGCATGGTCGTAACCAGTGGATTCAGCTTCCCAATGTGGTCGTAACTTCTTTGGCTGACTTCCAACCACTTTGCCAGGGCTACGACTTTGCAGAACTAGCACAAAAGAAACTCAAACTTTCTAAAACAAGAGTCAATTACTCATCACAAACATGGGGTCAACTCAACATGGTCTCTCAACTTTTAATTTCTACTTTACGTAAATTAACCTTTCAGCCATCACTTGGTAATCCTTGCATACTATATTGCATTCTTTGTTAAAACGACTTGCTGAGTACTCTATGTACTCATGGCTGTATCCACATTTGCTCAGTTGAGGTAGAAGGATCAGACCAGCAGGAGGTACCTAAAGGAGGATACTTCGACGACTTCACGAATTAGGACTTCACTCCCCAGTTGATTGCCTGTGGGCATGTCAAATGGCTACTACACTTATTTATGTTTTACTGCTGCTAGTTTCTTTTAAGCCGTTCAAGCTATTATTTGTAAGCTTGGCCATAAGGTCGCAACTCTGATGATAATTAATAATATTTGAGTCTTTTCTTAATAAATTGTGATATGGTCGATATTTCATCTTTGTTTGTACTGTGTGCGCTAGCGTGATCCTGGACTAGTGCAGAATACAGAAGAGAGTCCGAATTTGCATATTCAGGTCTTGACAGAGGTAGTATCAGAGTTATATCAACTATAGGATGAAGCCCTAGTTAGAATGGTTGAATTAGCAAAGTTTTCAAATTTCATTTTCTAAATCAAATCAACCAAATGATTATCTAGTAATTCTATATTCTTACCTCACCCTTACTATTCCTACTCTTTGCCTCCTCTAAAATACTGCTTTCCTAACGTAATTTGACTTCTTATCCCCATAATGTCCATAGATGTCTTGAGTGTCCCTTAATCCAAGTGGAAGTTAGCGTGGAATTCTTTAAGCTGTGTTGTGATGTTTGGATCAGGGAAGCTCCCAATGTTTCAAGGCAAGATTGAAGATTACCGTGAAGACTTGAAGCCATTAGATGTGGACCCTGCTATACTTTTTAGCATCGGGTAGATTGTCTTGCTTCTTATTTTCCATTGTGTGTGATGTGAGCTATAGTTTTGCTTCTAGCATTATGATACAGTCATGTCAAAAATCTTTTTGTGGAGTTTGTTGCTTTTTGTTAGCTTTTTTAGCTAATTGAGTGTTTTAGTTTAGGGTTACCTTTAGAACATCCCCCTTAGACGAGTTTACCTCTTATCTTTGCTTTTCCCTCTTTCCATGTTAACCTGGGTGTCATCCTGTCAGATGGTGGATACACGAAGTTCAACTTGTCACAATCAATTTCCTTTAGAACCTAGCAATAGTGCCTCGGATCCTTCAGCTCAGGAGCAGTAGTCAGCATCAACGGGATTGTGTCTGGTCTTAAGTCAGCTTTTAGTAGCACAAATTCAGCTCATACAAACAGTGTTACAACAAGTGGACAACAATGACAAAGCTTCTTGGGTTGCTTCACCTATACCTTGTCAACGGTGTCCCCCTGACGAGTTGTTAAGAATCAAGTCATAAGAAATACTTCGTCAGGATGACAACATAGGATATCGTCCTCCTAAAAGCCATTACTCAAGGAGAAATGTTATCTGCTACCGTTGTGGCGGGGATGGACACCAAGCCACCCGATGTCCTCAAAAAGGGAAGCCAGCACGAGATTTTATTTGTGCCAACTACGATAGAATCGGCCAAACATTTGCCAAGTGTCCCAAAAGGCATGTAATCTAGTACAAAGCCTGCAACCATTGTGGCAAGGAAGGGCACTTGGTCCAACAATGCTACCTAGAGAAACACCACCAATCGAGAGGATATCTGATGAATAAGGTTAAGAATTATGCCTGCACTCGCTGTGGAGAGATAGGACATTATGCTAGTGAACATGAAATTAGCTGCTCTAGTTGTGAAGGAACTCATTTTCTTGAGGAATGTCCTATGAGCAAGATTACTTGTTACCTATATGAAGGCCAGGACCATAACCCAGCTCAATGCCCATTGGATTCGATATTGACCTCAGTGTTGCAGAAGCAATGAGAGAAACTCCGAGCTACTACCATGCGTGCATTGACAAAAGAAGGCAGGGCTATAGCTACATTTACCAAGATACTATCAGAAGTCGAGGCACAACAATCCAACCAAGACAATTGCATAGACCCATCAGATAAGATACTTCTTCAAGGTGGAACTCAGGGCCTTTTTTTTGCTGAAGCTTATGGCTTTTGGCTATGGCTTATGGTTTTTGGGCTGTTCATGCGAGAGATTACAGAGTAACAAAAACTCACGTGCGGTTTTTGCCGATATAAATGAAGTCAGTACAATATATGCTTTAATTAACTAGTAGACCCTATCTTGAAAATATACTCCGTTTATAAGCTAGTTACTGTAGAAAAGCCGAAAAGCAGCTTTTAGAAGCTGAAAAGAACAGGCCCTCATTCCCGTAAGAGGAAGATGTTATACCCAGAGTAGTATAATGACCGTGGCCCCAGGGCTTGGGTGAGCCGATCCAATGGAGTACAAGCAGGTTCCATAAATTTGACCCCAGGACCAGCACCACAACCAGTGATGCACGGATATTGTGACAGCAATGTTGGCCACCCTCAACAGACCAAGACATTAAAAGTAGGTGTGCAATGCAACTACCAAAACATGGGGCATTACGCCAGCAAGTGTCCACAGAAGCGTCAAGCAATCAGGCCAATATCACTCAACCATGGGAATACCCTTGCCAAGACTCCAGGAGTAAGCCATGGAACATCTTCAGCTCAAGGCAATCAGATACCTTAGAGCATTGCAAGGGGAAGTCTGAATAATGTCGTCTCCAATGTCACACCTGGTAACCTATTCCTTTAGTGAGCTTGAATCTCAGGGTCGAGTTTCCGTTTAAGGGGAGAGGTTTGTAATATCCTGATTTTTAGAGCCTTTTTGAAGTTTTTAAAATAAAATTCACTAGTTGGATTTTTCTAGAATTAATTAAAGCATAAAATGAATTTTATTAATTAAAAGGGATTTAACATGACTAAATTAAACATTAACTTTTTCTAAAAGTATTTTATTCAGGTTCCTTGTGTCTCAAGGAATTTTTTGGAATTTTCTTGGATTTTTCCGGATTTAATTACTATTTTCTAGAGCTCATTTGATTTTATTTGAAATTTTGAAAGTAGAAAAGCCTCAAAAATCCTAAACAGTGTTGGGCCAAAGCTCATTCTCTCTGCAGCCCAGCTGCTCGGCCCAGCCCATCTGCCCGCCAAGCCATGCGTCGGCCATCCGTCTCTCCTTTCCCGCATCCAACCGCTAGCTCTGCCTTCCTTCTTTGCCGTCCGATTCTCGCCAGGAGACGCATCGAACATCTGGAGGATGTAGCACTATTAAACTGTGCTTTCTCTCATAGCCATTCCATCCTTTCCTAGACATATGTCAACAATCTAGTGGTGCATGAACTGTTCATTGTCTTCCTCCCGGTTTCTCGCCGCCGTGTCTGTCTCGGTCTCCGCCGCTGCCTCGTCATGCGTGCTCGAGCCGAACTCCGCCTCCATGTCATGCTCACCCCCGTCTCCTCGAGGTCTGGGTATAAGAGTCGAGCCCTCCCCTCATCTTCGCATCCCGCATCCAAGCGTCGTTGTTTCTTCATCTTCGCTTCAGTCACCGTTCGTCCTCGTCGGTGTCCGCCATTTCTGGCCATCGAGCTTCGTCTCTGTTCTCTGCTTTTCCCTTGTCGTTCTGCCACCATCGGTGAGTCGCCGTTCAGCCGCCACCTCTCTCCCGTCTGACCAGCCACCGCCGTCTCTTTGGCCAGTGTGCCGCCGCGCTCGCTCGCTTGCCATGCCGCTTCTTGGTTCGTGTGCCTGACGCCTTGCATCGCGTGCCCGCCAGCTCAGCCCGCACCCACGCCCGCGTGTCGGTTCACCTCCTCAGTGCACTTAGCCCACTATATGTTGGAAATATGCCCTAGAGGCAATCATAGAGATGATGATATTTCGTTGTATCCATGATTTAATAAATGTTCCTTGAATATTGCCTTTGTGTTGATTAACAAGTATGTGACTTGTTTGTGAAACTCTTTACTTATATGGTTATTCTAAAGTTGTCCCTGGTCGGAGTTCATGTGAGGACACACGTGAATAATGGATTAGCACATGTATCGGTTGATGACCATGTTTCACAGGTCATAGACATGGAGATGTCAAACCAATAATGTGGACACATGTTTAGAACATGGGGTTGGACCGACCCAACATGAGACATAACAATTATACTTATGGTTCTCTCTCTACACAATGTGTACGCCTTGTCCTTAGACCTGAGATTGTCGCATGTACTTGAGATGTGAATTGACCTACTTAGGGGCTATCAAACGCTACTCCGTGAATCGGGTAGTTATAAAGATAGCTTTCGGGTTTGTCATGAAGCATGCTGCGAGGCATGGTCGGTCGAGATGGGATTTGCCCTCTCTACAGAGAGATATCTTTGGGCCCCTCGAGTGATCGGATCCAGAAATGCATGGCCATGCTACTTAAGGTTAAGAGTTAACCTAGTAAGGGATTCCGAATCACAGGATCGAGAAAGAGTGGTCAGCTTGGAGCTCGACCAAATATCGTGAGGCAAAGGGATTGGCATGTACATAAAGTTGTGATGGTTCGTCCGATATGATCTTTGTGTATGTTTAGGAGTTGGCACGTCTTGCTAGAGGCCACTGCCAACTATTGACCAAGTATGTGTACTCGCGTCATGTCTAAACATACGTGAACCTATAGGGTCACACACTTAAGGGCTGAAGCCTAATTCGGATTGGATCCGGGTTAGACTGGGTATTGAGTCCTAATGGGCCTCCATTCGTAGAAGCCCATTGTGAGGACGTCTATAAAAGGAGGGCAAGGGCGCACAAGAGAGGAGAGTTTTTTCGTGACATCCTCAAACCCTGGCCGCCACCCCTCCCACGCCCTGGGCGCTCGCGCGGATCTAGTAATCCGGCGTGCGTCGCTTCCTCCCGTACGTGTGGATACCTTTTGGCGGCGCTTCATCAGTAGCGTTTGGACGAACCGCAATAGAGGAGTTGTGCGTGGGGCGCCGCGATGTGGATGAGGAAGTAGTACGACTACTCGCCCGACGTCTTTGCATCGGCGTGTACGACTACTCGCCTGACGTGCTACATCAATTCCGCACCTGCGCGTCTAGTGGTAATTCCATGATCTATAACTGCAGTGATCTTGGTTTACGGGTAGAATTTTTATTAATTTGCACTAGCGTAGCCTACCCGTAGCCCTTCACTATAGACCGACTCGCTAACACCTTGGGCCCACCTATCAGATGCACTATTCCATAAACCTGTGAACCGACCAACTGAGTCACCCACCACCTCACCTACTACGTCAGCCCTAGCCGCCACATCAACAGCCTAGTCGTGTGCACTGTTCCATGCACTAGGTTCATCGTAGACCAACTTTTCCGTGAGCCAAGTCTACAACATAGTAGCTTTTCTGATTTTCAGCCTTTTCCTTTAGATTAGATTTTTTGAACGCCCATTCTCCTTCATCCTTGCTCCGATTGACCCTATTCTTTTTCCTAAATTCATCAAAAACTGAGCTCTACCTTTTGGTTCTATTTTTGAAGTTTTTGGAGTTCATTTTAATTTTATTTGAATTTGTTTTGTGTTTTGTTTTGTTTTCTCTCTCGTTAGATCATGCCTTCGAAGGAGTTGATGTAAGATTTGAAGATCAAGAGCCATTAGCTGAGCAAAGCCAAGGCAAGTAATGTCCATTGATCACGTTGAACCTACTTTTCAAATCTATTATGTATTATTTTGTTTTAAATTATCATGCATCGCTATTTTATTACAAACCCTTGTATTGGTAGTTATTGCCCAAATTGATTAATTCCTCCTTGATAATTTGAATGCCATGATTCCATTGTCACCATAGGATGGGTAATCTAGTGATACAATATTAGTTGTCCTATGGGTTGTACGTTTACATTGCTTAGCCATGTTTATAGTCACGTTAGGTTCACCATCACATGTGATCAATTAATTAATTTTGACTTAATTATATATTAGAACGTGGTGGTCAGCCACAACTATAAAATTTAAATACCATGAGATGGGAGGTGTTATTGGTGTTGGTTATACAAAATTGGTTTTCACCTGGGCGAATGATCGTGCCTTAAAGGGGGTGCAGTTTGCATATTGGGATGTGGATGTTTTACCTAGGTAAATCTAAGAACTTAACTTTGTGCGCCATTAATCTGAGCCTTACCGTACAACCACATGTCCAGTATGGGATGGACCTAGCTGATTAATTTGTGATGTTTCAATTTTGGTTCCACCATTGAGATGTCAGTGGTTGTCATTATACATTCCACGGGGCGCAAGAGGGGGTGTGAGGTGAAACCTTAGCGAGGCGGAACTGGGTTGTGATCTTCTTAGTTGACATGCCAAAGGAAGCATGTTATACCAGTGACATTACAAGATGATCACATCATGTGGGTAAAGTTGTACAACCTCTGCAGAATGTAAAACTATTCAAATAGTCGTGTCCCTAATTATGGACAATGCTCAGTGATTTCACACGAGGGGTAGAGTTTCCATAAAAACTTGGTGGGATCAAGTTGGAAAGTGAATGGTTACTTCACTGGTGATTCATTATGTGAATCTTAGTTCACGGGTGATTCATTGGGGTGAATGGTCAGTTCACTTGTGGTTTGTCTCAATTCCTTGATTATTTATTTATTATCATTTCCAAAGTTCACTTTTCAATCTATTTATTGTATTCACTTTAAATTATTGCTTTATGCAAATTAACCTTTCAGCCTTCACTTGGTAAGCCTTGCATACTATATTGCATTCTTTGTTACAAACGACTTGTTGAGTACTCTATGTACTCACAACTATATCCACATTTGTTCAGTTGAGGCAGAAGGACCAGACCAGCAGGAGGTACCTAAAGGATACTTCGACGACTTTGCATATTAGGCCTTCGCTCCGCAGTCAATTGCCTGTGGGCATATTGAATGGCTACTACACTTATTTCTGTTTTTCCGCTGCTAGTTTCTTTTCAGCCATTCAGACTATTATTTGTAAGCTTGGCCATAAGGTCGCAACTATGATAATAATTAATAATATTTGAGTCTTTTCTTAGTAAAATATGATATGGTCGATATTTCATCTTTGTTTGTACTGTGTGCACTAGCGTCATCCTAGACTAGTGCAGAATACACAGGAGAGTCCAAATTTGCATATTTGGGTCTCGACATTCTATTGCTCCTATAGCTTATGCATTTTGTGTTAAAATTGGAAATTATCTGGATAATATGCATGAAGTATTTAGAGTTAAATTTGATGAGCAAATGTGTGTAGAATCAAGAATGTGTCCTATATTTCTTGTGAGGCTTTGAAGCTAGAGATGGTTGTGCATAAGGAGAAATACACTAGAGCTATTAAGAGCCAAGTTTGTAAGTCTTGTGCCACTCTTGCCAAGAAGAATGATTATTTGTAGAAAACCCTTGAGAAGTTTTCTCGTTGGAAAATAATTTAACATGATTCTAGATTAATCCAGGTTAGCAAAGCTAATAAAGGTTTAAATTTCAGCCCCTATAAGCATTCCAAGAGTCATCCTCCTAAGGTAGTGAGTTGTCGGACCCCGGGTTAGCAAAACCCAGATCCTCTGTGATTCCACCGCACTATTCCCTGGATCAGTAGATAGTGCTCACAGATACATTACTGTATATCAAAAACATATCATGCGAAAGCGTAAATAATACAGTAATACTTACCCATGGGCCGATTAGGCCGAAAACAATAAAATGCAGCAGCGGAAACTCCACACAGGTGGGACCCTCAGGACTTGCCCACAGGCAACCAACTGGGGTTCGCGACCTAGTCCATGGCCTCTTCGTCTTCCAGCTCTGTCGACCCTTCTTTTAGCGTCGCAGGGCTAGACATTCCTGTCCTTTCTGACTGAATGGTAGCAATTAAGCAAGAATGAGTACGATGATACTCAGCAAGCCACCACACAGGATGCAGTAATAATAGATGCAAAGTTGTCAAGGAAGGCTTGAGGCTCTTTTATTTGCTAGAATCAGTGTTTGAAATTTCAATAAATAGGAAAGACTCCTGAGACTTAGCAATTTTAACTGAAATAGATTTTATGAAATTGATTGTGAGAATGTGATAATAATAGAAGTGTAGGTTACATCCACCTTTTATAGTGCATGGTTACCCCCACCTATGCTAGTTTTCACCACTGGAGTACTTCCCTCCAGGAAAAATTCAAAACTCAGAGTATGTCCCTCTGACTGGTTTTATCCCACCCACAAATATTTTTGGAAATAGAACTAACTCGAGTAAGTTCCCGTGTCCGCCCTTGACTGTGGGCACGGCTATTCGAATAGTTTTACACTTTGCAGAGGTTGCACACTTTCACCACAAGAGATAAGTCATCTTAATAGTCAACATGCTTCCTTAGGCGTGAGACACAGATGAATTATCACAAAGCCTTTACCTTACTCCGATCTAGCTAGATACCACCCGCTGAGGTTTCACCGCTGAAGGGTTCTATCCGCCACAGTCAGAGGCCCCCTCTTGCGCCGTATGGGTACAGTCGGTCCCTGTATCCCACTGTGAGTAAACCAGTATGTCCTGGCACCCACTTACCACTAGTGATATCTGAACTAAGTCTTTGTAAGTTAATCAGCTAGGTCGTACCCATATAGACTTGTGGTTGTACTGTTTTACACAAGGAGGTCATCACAAGATTCAGTCCTTAATTTGTCCAGGCAGTTCTTACCACAAACCACGGGTTCTCGTGCGACATCGACACCATCCACTCTCACCAACCGCCTGATGTGTAAAGCAGATTTTGAGGGTTTTGAGAAGCATAAAGCAACGTAACAAACTATTCACCACGTACATCCCATGACTGTCCCAAAATAAATTCTTTTGTTGTAAAGATTGATGATCGGGGCGTCTAGCGCTGGACTTGACCGGACTAGCATAGCATTTTAATATAATCTATAGCTAGAGAAGATTAACATTAATATCCATGGCGACAAGGATTAAGTGATTCAAGTGTCAAGGAAAGGCATACTAAATTTAATCCAACAACAAATGGGCATGTAGCTACCTTAAGTTTTGACATACATTTGCATATTAAATTAGGCATGCAGGTTGATAATTTAAAGGAACATAAATTTGCATAAAATGTGGGAGCAATATGATCAAAGTGATGACTTGCCTTGCTTATGTTAGCATGGCCTTGATTGCTTTAAATCAAAGCCTTCTCAGCCAGTGACTTTAAATTACTGGTCCTTGCTTTTACCCAGTCTTACTGTTTCAATTCGTCGTCTCGCCGAGTCTTCAGATTCTAATACGTAGCAAAGAAAAGAAAGACCAAATAAATCCAGATACTATAAAGGCCCAATTAAATTTAGATTATAAATTTATTATGATTTTGAGAATAAGGAGACGATTTGGATTAATGTACCTCAAACACGGCCGTAGCTGGATTTGAGTGAGAGATTGAGTTGTCTGAATAGCTTTACCGTGAGGGAAAATTTTAGAATAGCGATGGGTCAAAAGTGAGGAAGTATCTACAGGAATTATCTACTTGGGAAAAGGAGGTGGCCAAGCGCAGCCGGTTGTGGAAAGGCGAGGTTCGACCTTTTATTTGGTGACTTTCTTTTTATCTGACTTATATTTATCAAGGAAGTTCCATGAGTCGGGTAGGACTTATGGACAGATAAAAGAGAGTATCAATGGTAGCACGGAGAAACATGATTTTATGGTTTTATTATACGGATATGTAAGATGAGTATAATTGTAACAGCCCAGCTGTTTATTTCAAAATTTTCAGTAAAAAAAATTAATTAATTTAATTTAAATAAAATAAAGTGTTCTTTGGTTGCCTAAATTTTGGAGATTTTATTTGTCTGTTTTTAGCTTTTAAAAAGGCTTTTATAAAAAGTAATTTAACTAAAAACATAAAATTATGATTAAATAAAAGAATATTTTGAGTTTATGTAAAAATATAATTTAAAGTTAAGTATTTAAAAGCATTTGGCTTTTATTCGGATTTTCTGTGCTTTTCTGGAGTTAAAAATCAATTTTGAAAGGTTAAAAACTATTTTATAAAATTATTAAATGCAAATCTGAAATTAAAAATATTTTTACTAAGTCTAAAATGCTTCCAGGAATATTCTATAATTTTTCTGGAATTTTTAGACATTAAATACTATTTTTCCAAGTGTTTGTGAAGTTTCTAGTAATTTCTGAAATTTAATCCGAAAATAAAAATCAATTTATTCCAAGCCCGCCACGTGTCGCTCTCAGATTAAATCAACCTCTCTCCACGTTTTAATCCTAGCCATACATTGCAACTTACCCTTCATAAAATCCAAAGGACATGAGACATCCACTTGCCACGTGTCAACAATCCGACGACCGCACGTACCCTTCATTCTCCTCTCTCTCTATGACACATGGGACCCATATGTCATATCCTTCTTCAACCTCACCTTCTTCCTCCTCCCACCTTCTCTCTCTTCCTCCATGAATGCCGAATGAAAGCTTCAATTCCGGCCGTTACTACCTCTTTAATCATCGTTTAAGGGTGGAAACGGAAGCCCTCATCACTCCCCACTCACGCCCGCCACCTCCTCCCTTTAATCCCCTCTAAAATCCGCGCGTTTCTTCTCTCACCACCTATAAAACCTCTCCCATGCCCTTCCTCCTCCCATCCGGCCTCCCTCTCACCGCCGCCTCCTCCCGTTCGGCGCCTCCCGCCGCTTTGCCGCCGCCCGGCCGCCTCTCGGCTTGCCTCCCGCCGCCGCCGCGCCACCACCGCCTCCTCCTTGCGCCGCCGCCGCCGCCGGGCCTCCCCGCCACCGGTGAGTGCGCGCGCCCCTCCTCACCCGCCGCCGCTCGCCTCCGTCTCGCCGCGGCCGCCGGCGAGGCCGCCGCCGGCCATCGCCCTCCGTGCTGCCCATGCGAGCGCCGCGTGACCTCCACGTCGGCCGGTCCCGCTCGCGTGGCCGCCACCTCGCGCCCGCATGGCGCCATGTGGTCGGTGTGCCACGTCGGCGAACCTCGCGGTCCATGGACTTGGTCCACGGTAGACCGGGCCCACCGGTCATTCAAATCATTTTTCCCGCTCAGAAAATTCGAAATTGCTGACGTCATAAATAGCAATTTTCAGTACAAAAATAATTCCCGAAAACCAGCCTTTTCCTTTTTCCCTCCTGTTAATCTTCCGAAAGCCATAACTTCTTCATTTTAACTCCGATTTAACCCGTTCAAATTCCTAAATTCGTCTAAAATCATAATCTAAGTTGCAGTATATATTTTATAATTTTTGGATTTTATTTCGAGTTTATTTGAATTTATTTGTTGGTTCTTCGCGCGAGATTTCGACAATTCGGAGAGAACGACGCGATTTAATCGCACTGTCTTCGAGCAAGGCAAGTTACACCTTTGATCATGTTGAACCTAATATTTTAAATTAATTATGTTGTTTTTAAATTATTATGCATGCGTAATTTTATTCAAGTCTAGTTTAAATTCAGTTTAAAAGTGTAGTTATGCCTAAATCCTTTGTACAGCCAAATTTGACTTGAATGCCATTGTACCTTGTCAACCCTAGATAAAACCTAGTTAGTACAATAGCACTAACTAGAAATTTTGTAGAAATGCTTAGCCATGCTTAAGATAATTATGGTTTGGGACGATCTTTCACATAAAATGATAACCTTTTTGCATGAAATGATAAATTTTTCAATTGTACTCTTGACTTTGGTGAGTCAAGGAGTGTTATGAAATGTTTTCAAACAAAATATAAAACTTGGTTTAGACTTAGGCAATTGGTTAGAGTGGTGGAGTGCAGGCATGCCCGTTGGTCGGAGCCGCAGATGGTTGATTGTCGGGCACAAGGGTTTGTGGTTAGGCCTAAGTCAAGTTAAGGACTGGTCTGTGAGCTACTGTTGCAAAGCCCTTTCGTACTACCACAAGTCTGGTATGGGACAGACCTGGCCGAATAATTTGTGAAGTTCCAACATGATCTCGCTATAGGCTGAATGTGAGCGCGGCGTGGGCGTGAGAAGTCTCACACGGCACAAGAGGGGGCTCCAACATGTGGATTCATGTTGTGGTGAAACCTTAGTGGCGGCGTGCTTATGTTGACAACGGATCATTGTAAAGGCCTTGTCATGATCTCCTCGCCGCACACCTAAGGAAGTGTGTAACTCGCGTGGCAAACCGGGATGATCATGTCTTGTGGGTAAAGCTGTACAACCTCTGCAGAGTGTATAACCTATCCTGGATAGCCGTGCCCACGGTCATGGGCAAGCTGAGTGAAGTTTTTCACGGATTAGACTTTGGTTTTCAAAATGGTTTGCGAAAACCTTGTGGATGGATGGAATCCATGAGAGATTTTGAAAACCATTTGGATGGATGGAATCCGTGCGAGTTCGTTTGGAAAAGATGGTCCGGGTGGGATGCCCGTGGTTAGGTTGGTGTGGGGGATGGACCTGCACTAACGGTATCTATTTTGCTTACAACATTGTTTTACTTACTGTATCAAATTCAGCTTTTGCACTTACTTATGATATTTACTTCAATGTCGCCTTTTATGCAAATAAACCATATTATGCCTTCCTTTGATATTCCATATGCATGCATCTATTCTGTTAAACCTCCTGGTGTAACTTGTGGAGTACTTTTTGTACTCATGTTGCTATATCTAACTCTTTTCAGAGGAAGCCTTCGACGACTTCGGTGAGGATTGCGACTAGGCCACGTCTTACAGTCATTCGCCTTGTGGGAAGGCTGGATGGGCTGCTACTTTATGTATTTCTTCCGCTGTCTTCTTTTGCTATTATTGTAAACCCTGGCCATCAGGCTCATATTAGTTAAATAAAGTTTGTCATTACGCATGATATTTGTCTTTGTTATTACTGTGTGCACTAGCTTTTCCTGGGATAGTGCGATTTACACAGAGGGTTCTGGAGTTGTTGCTCCGGGTCCCGACAGAGATGGTATCAGAGCAATAATGACTCTAGGACGTGTCCGTAGATAGAATAGAATGGTTGGACCTTAAGGATTTATTTTACTAACCAGTAATTTCAAAAAGTTTTGCTTATTCTTACCTCTCAATCTATGCTACCCTTATCTCTTAATCTTTGCTTGCTCTCGTCTTCCAATTCTCCCCTATCTTTGTCATTACTTGAAAATTTATTTCTAAATCTTCTCTTGCTCAAAACAACTATAGATGGCAACACTCTAGATTCATCGACTCTGCCGCAACCTCAATCTTTGCACCAAAGGATCATGCTTCGTACGTCAAGAGCTGTGAAGGATCACTCCAAGACAACCCTTACCATTTTAGGTTAAGTTGTTAAGCTAGACAGTAGACGAGGTTATGTGCTGTCATTTTTCCCTTTTGTCGGCAGCCATAACTATTGTTTGCTTAAAAAGTTTTTGCTAAGTCAGTGTTTTGCGTTGGGCAATGACAACCCCTTCCCCTCCTTTGACTTAACCCTCCTCTCACCTAAACTCCAGCAAGATGGTGAACACAAGAAGGAATGCTATGGAAGGCAACCCCAATGACAACAACGACGCTCAAGGAAGTCAGTCCCCCCTATTCCTCCGCCTCCACCAGCAGCTGGACCTGACTGGGCTCAAATGATGGCAAATCAAAACCAGTTGATTCAACTGTTAGCTCAAGCTATCAACAACCCTACTCAAGATGCTCCTCACCACCACTCAAGCTCCTCAAAACCAATTGCCAGAGTTTCTGAGGATAAGACCCCCAACCTTCTCAAGCAGCACCGAGCCAATGGATGCTGACGATTGGCTCCGCGCGATTGGAAAGAAGCTGGACATTCTGCAATGCACTGATCGAGAAAGAGTCTTGTTTGCGACTCACCAGCTGAATGGACCCGCTTCGAGTGGTGGGATACCTTGATTGCTTCTCATGCCAACCCTCGTGCCATTTCGTGGAATGAGTTTGTTCAGAGTTTCCGTAAGGCACACATTCCGTCTGGCACCATCACTTTGAAGAAGAAGGAATTCAGAGCTTTGCGACAAGGAAACCGTACAGTGAATGAATACTTGCAGGAATTCAACCAGCTGGCACGCTACGCACCAGAGGACGTGTCCACCGACGAAGCAAAACAAGAAAGATTTTTGGAGGGCCTGAGTGACAATATTTCTGTACAGTTGATATCAAGTGACTATGCAGATTTTCATCAGTTAGTCAGCAAGGCTATTCGCCAGGAGGGCAAGTTTGTGGAAATGGAAAATCGGAAAAGAAGAATGTTGTAACAGCCCAAAAATTTGAAATTAGAAATGGGGGGGGGAATTTGAATTGCTTTTGCAATGTATTCCATTTGGATTTGGATTTTTCGATGCTTTTCGAATTTGGTTAAGGTTCCAAATTAAAGAATTTATAAAAGAGAGACAAACAATTGTAAACAAGAATCAAAAGATGATCCCTAAAAGTAAATAGAGAAATTGGGTTTAGGCATAGAATATTATTTCGGAAAAACAATGGCATGGAAAATAAGGGAAGAAAGTAAAATAAATACCAACTTTAGTTGGAAATATTTTTATTAAGTCCAGAATATTACCAGAACCTCGAGAATTTTCCCGGAATTTTTGGAAGCATTTTCATATTTTTCCGACTTATTGGGATTTTCGGTAATTTCTAAAAGCAAAACTTAAAATCCAAAAAGAAATCAGAAAATCCACCGCCTCCGTCCGACACTGGATGGGTGGGATTGAGCCACGCCGCCAAAGCGATCCCGCCTTCCTTACCCCCGCCGCGTGGATACCGCGATTTCCCGCTTTCGCGCCTCGCCCATCCGCCCGTCCGCCTCGGCATCGCTCTCGGCCGACCGACGCCTCGGCCGATCTCCTCCGTTCCCCTCACTTAAACCGCACCGCCGCCCGACGACCCTCTCCGCCACGCGGCTTCATCCGCGCCATCGCGCTTCCTCCCTCTCCGTGGACCGATGGGCCCGCCTCCGCCGGCCGTCGCTGCCCCGCTCCCTTTCTCTCCGCGCGCGCGCGCACCACGGCGAGCTTTTGCTCCCGTGGCGCGCATGCACACCTCGCCCCGCTGCGTCACCCGTTGCCAGTGGAAAGCTCGCGCCCTTCCGTCGCCCTTGACTTGGCGCCACCACCCTGTGCTTTTCCGCTGCGTCGCCGCCGCCCGCCGATCCGCTGCCGTTTCACGCGGGCAAAAGGAGGAGGAAGCAGCTGCGCAGAGCAACCACCCGGGCGTGGCGTGCGATGGGTCTTCACGACAGACTGCATTAACACCGCTGCAGCCCTACCGCCCTCGCCACCGGCTCGACGCGACCGCACGGCGCCGCCTGCGCCTCCTCCCGGCGGTATATAAGGCCATAAACCTCCGTTGAGTTCCCACGCCGCTCTCTCCGTTCATCCAAAGGTAATCGGGTATTCGTGCCTCTGTAGCCGCCGCGATCTCCTTCTCCCCAACTCCGTGAACTAACTTCCCACTGCTTTCTTGTCCTGCAGCCAAATTCCTTGAGCTAGGATCGTCTCGCAGCGCCGCGGCTTCCTCGCCCTCGTCCGAGCTCCTCGCCGCTCGTGGTTCGCCACCGCTTGGAGCTTCCCAGCCGCCGCTGCCGCTCGACGCCGACCCACCTCCAACCTCTCGGCCCTTGAAGACCGCGTCACCGTTTTCACCATAACGCGAGGATCGCGTTTGACACTCACCCGGCTCCCGACCTTCCCTCACCGCCGCCACCGCCGCCCCCGACTTCTCTGCCCGACACCGCCCACCAAGGGACCCACCTCAAGGGGCATAAATTGCTCCTATAGAGGTAGGCAGTTTTCTCGAGCCTCCCCACCCCACCTGATCGATGATACATCTAGGCAGGACTGGACCCCATGAACTCATGTCGATACCGAAGGCTAAAATCGGAAATTAAATGAATCGTAAGTGACAATGCCCCACGAATCTCTTATAATTTCTTCTCCCAAATCCCAACATTTAAATTCAAGATCTATCTAATGCTAGCTTGGAGTTCATTTGAAGCTCTGGTGATATTTTGTTGATTGGTTGCCTGCACGATTAAATAGCATACGAGGCTCAAGACCACCTAGCTTGAAGCAAGACCTGCGAGTTAACACCTTGATCATTTTGAACCTATGATTTTGCAAAGTACTTTCTTTTAAAATATCAACATGCATGCTGTTATTTCATGTGGCAAAATATGTTCATTTCAGAAATGATAGCTATACACCTACTGTAATGCTTGCTTATAATGATCCGTTGAAATGTTTGGACATGTGAACCTTGTCGCCTTAGCAAAACTTATACTCACATAGCTTTTATCAAGAAGTCCCAATAAATATTGCGATGCTTAGTAATGCTAGATAAAACGGGGTACATAGCTGCCCCAAAAACAACAATTGCAAAGTATGAAATGTTTTGGGGCAGTCATGGATGGAATGATCAGAGTAGGTGACACGATATTTTTACCTCTGAAAATCCTAAAATTGCTTAAACACTGGATGGATGGTTTGGGGTGGTAGTGGTGCGGTGGGAGCACAAATCATGAAATGTGGTAGAACCATCCAGTAACTTTAAGGACCGAATCTTGTCATATCCACCGTGTAAAACAAGACAACCACAAGTCTATAATGGGTACGACCTAGCTGAATAACTTGCAAGGGTCTAGTTCAGATATCACCGAGGAAAGTGGGTGCTGGGTGTCTTGGTTTACTCACAGTGAGGCACAGGTGTACTGTACTCACACGGCGCAAGAGGGGCTTCGATCGTGGTGGTGTAACCCTTCAGCGGTGAAACCTCGCGTGGGTGGTGTCTAGCTAGATCGGAGTAAGGTAAAGGCTTTGTGATAAATTATCCGGGTCTCATGCCTAAGGAAGCATGTTGGCAAAAAGGATAGTTCATCTCTTGTGGTGAAAGTGTACAAACTCGCAGAGTCAAAACTATTCGAATAGCCGTGCCCACGGTCATGGGCGCATATGGGAACTTAATCGATGTAGTTCTGTTTCAAAACATTGAAACCGAATGGAAACTTGAAGGGCGAAGGACCGCCTGGTTTGGAATTGTCCCGGTGTTGTCCTGGTACGTTAAGCGGCTATAACGCTGAAAGATGCTATATGGCGCAGATGCCATGTAATGGTGGATGGAATCTGTGTCAAGTATATGATCAACTTATTCTATAAACAAAAGTTTTGAGTTTAAAATTGCTAGGTCTCAGGGATTTTTCCTATAATTGTATTCAAAAGCACTCTCCGCAAAATAAAATGAGCCCCAGCCATCCTTTGATTAAGCCATGCATGTATAATTATTGCATTTTGTGTGTTGGCTTGCTGAGCACGGGGTCGGAGTGCTCATTCTCGCTATTGCGATACAATTCAGAAACAGGAGTTCAGGAACACTACGCTTATGAGGAGGCCCCCGCCAACGTCGACGGAAGCAAAGGCGATAATTAAGGCGTAGGCCTCGGTGGTTAGGCATAGACAAGTAGACCCTAGGCGTTGTGTACATTTATGTTACCGGGACCCCGGGTGGCATATATGGTACACATTACCCTACTGGCCGCTTGCCTGTGGATTTGGGTCTGTTTTTGCTATAATTTCCGCTGCGTTGATGTAATGAAGACATGTGGCCTAGTCGGCCCCTTTTGTAAACTATCACCCGACGTGGTGTAATTCAGTTTATGTAATATAATGGTTGATTACGCGATGTATGAAATGATTCAGCAATGTACCTGTGTGCACTAACTACTGATCCAGGGATTAGTGCAGTGAAACACAGTAAGATTCGGATTTAAAAATCCGGGTCTGACAGCGCTGGTATCAGAGCATACGACCGTAGGGTAAAGCCTTAGGATGGCCTAGGAATACAATACTTATGAAAGCAAGAAAATTAATTTCCAAAATCATAGTATAATGTTCTTACTCGTATCCTTCCTAGAATCTGCTCTACTCTATTTTTCATTACATTTTGGAAAAGTACTAACACCGAACCATAACATTTGCTGAGATGGCGGGGACGGATATGAAGGGACCGGGATTATTTGGGCCACGGTGTCTATGAAAATGAATTCGCAAGCATCTTGCGCAAGCTTCTACATTACATGGGCTACGACGAGCAACCTATCTACCGTGGATCAAGGCTACCATAGGAGAAGATGAATCTTGGACCATGCAGGTCTACATCTACCCAAAAGCGAACAAGATCAGCCTCATGTCTTTACCACGAGCATCGGAGGGGTACCGGGCGACGCGATCCAGACGCCGCGCCGCGCGCGGCACGGCCATGTGACATATATGAGACGCCATTCGCCGCACGCCCTATCGTTTCTACCCATCGCGCCAGATGGTGCGCGGTACAATGAGACGAACTGCCGGTGGGCGAGGACGACCTGCGCTAACACACCAGTCACTCACTGTGGCTATGGGCGCAGCCCACACCGCAGCCTTGAGGAGATCACCCTTCTCCGACAAATAGCTTACCACCGGGCACGGCCTGTGGTGGCGCGACGAGCAGCTTCGCCAAGAGCGAGCGGGCCTTGGCGCAGCCCGAGCAGGTGGCCGCCCTCAAGCTCGGCTCCGACGGGCCTCCACCGCAGCAGCTCCAAAGACCGCCACCACCAGATCCGGCCCACGCGACTCGGATGACCGCGTGTAAGAGCACGCGCCTCCGGTCCCCGGCTGCACTCGGGGAGAGCCTCCCGAGCCGTAGCCCCCACGCGCGCCTCGGGCGCCGATGACTCGATCCGCCGGAGTTCAATGGGAGTCGCCCTGCTCTGTGTCCCCGCACTACACCCATCCGCTACGGGTATCCGGAGGAGTAGATGGTCGTGATGTACTTGCGGTGTGTGATGCAAGTACTAAATTCATGTATCTTAGTTAATGTATCCATCCTTTTTATTTCGTAGTTGCGACCTATGAACTTTAATTATTGTAATGTAATTGTAAGCCCAAAGATCAAAGCCGCTATGTAATTGTTGACATGGTTAAGTGAATGGTCGGATACCGCCTTATGTTGGAAATTGCCTCGCCTTGGTTTTATCGTTTTTCTTGTGCGGGTTGGCACCCCTTGTCTCTCCTACGCACAAAACTAGCATCGAGTATAAGGCTACCACTGCAGATGGCCACCAAGAACTACCGTGGCTCGGACTAATACAAACCCACCGAGGTAGACTCAATCGTGGGGTTCTCGCTCAAGATCAAGGCGTAACTCAAGACCAGTGGAAATGACAACCTTCCAAACCCTCCGAACACCCTACAATGGCCCAAGTTATGGCACAACAAACTCAGATTTTGCAAGCCATATACGCAGGACAGCAAGGAAGCTCAGGAGGGCACGGAGCTGACTTAGGAGATTTCCAGAGAACAAGGCCAATAACCTTTACAGCGGCAGAAGAACCACTTGAAGCCGAAGACTGGCTTCGGGATATCGAGAGGAAACTGCGCTTAGTTAAATGCGCAGAAGAAGACAAAGTCATGTTCGCTGCCCACCAGCTGCAGGGTGCTGCAGCGGCATGGTGGGAGAATTACCTGGCCGCCAGGCCGGAGGATACCACCACGTAAACAAGCACACAAGCTATTTCTTGGGAAGAATTTAAGACCGCATTTAAGGCTAACTTTGTTCCAACCGAGTAATGCGATGAAGAAAAAACGAATTCCGCACCCTCAAGCAAGGGAATAAGTCGCTTAATGAGTACCTCACTAAGTTCACCCAATTGGCTCAGATGCCCCAAAAGATGTAGCCGATGAGGAAGAAAAGATTGACCGATTCTTTGAAGGGATGAACGAAGAGTTACGTGCGCTTGATCACACAAGAGTTCACCACTTTCACCAACCGTGAACAAGGCACTAATTCGGAAAATGAGAGGAAGAACTTGGAGGCCACCGGAAGCGGAAGATGTCACCAACGACCGCAGGAAGATTTGTCCAAAAACTCTTTAACAATGCATCCTCTCCCTTGAAGCCTAATCGCCAAGACTTCAACCCCATCGTTCGCCCAGAAGCGCTTCTCTACAAGGTGGTCAATCTGCAGGATCAAACTCTATAGCCAGCTACAAGTGCTTCAGCTGTGGCGAACCGGGGCATTTCGCCAACAAATGTCCACAGAGGCAGAATGCCTCGGCCCGCAGCCAAGCCTCAATACCAAACCGAGGGCATCAAAGCTCACAAGGCAGCAAGAGTGCATCAGCCCCAAACCGTGGTCGAGTCAACCATATCACTGCCGAGGAAGCTAAGGAGGCCGTTGGAGTACTTATGGGTACGTTTTACGTTAAGACCATGCCAAAGACAAGTATTATTTGATTCGGGGGCTTCCCATTCCTTCATATCAAAAGGATATGCTGATAAATTGGGGTTACCTACCTTTACCTTAAAGAACCAAGTGGTGCTCAATTCACCAGCTGGTCCGATTACTGCTACCCTAGTGTGTCCTAAAGTGACCATTACTATGGAAAAGTGTGACTTTTAGCGCACTGATAGTGCTAAACTCTTAGACCTTGGATATAATACTAGGCATGGATTGGTTAGCCAGATACCAAGGGATCATAGAATGTGCCACCCGGATGGTGAAATTAGTCAAATGTCCCGGGATGACTATAAAAGTAAAAGTAGATCGACCCTATCGATGGGGCCGTGCAGTCTACTATAGTGAAGACGTACCTTCGGAGGGGATGATCGTGGTGCAAGATTATCCCGAAGTGTTCCCTGATGAACTCCCTGGCATGCCCCCAGATAGAGACCTGGAATTTGTTATCAACTTGAAGCCGGGAGCCGCTCCAATCTCCAAAAGGCCTTATAGGATGACGGTGGAGGAATTAGAGGAATTGAAGAAGCAACTTCGGGAGTTGCAGAAAAGGGATTTATCGACCTAGCTCCTCACCGTGGGGTCTCCAAAGATTGTTTGTGAAGAAGAAAGACGGCACCACTCGGATGTGTGTGGATTACAGGCCCTCAATGAAGTAACCATCAAGAACAAATACCCACTCCCGTGATTGATGATTTATTCGATCAACTTGGTGGAGCCACGGTATTCTCTAAAATAGACCTAAGATCGGGCTATCATCAATCAAGATTAGAGCTGAAGATATACCTAAGACGGCTTTCACCACTAGATATGGGTCAGATGAGTTTACAACATGTCTTTTGGGTTAACCAATGCCCCAGCCTACTTCATGAACCTGATGAACAAGATATTTATGGAGTATTTGGACAAGTTTGTCGTGGTCTTTATTGACGACATCCTTATATACTCCAAGAATGCTGAAGAGCATGCGGAACATCTGCGCCTGGTGTTGGATAGGCTAAAGGAGCATCAATTATATGCAAAGTTTAGCAAGTGTGAATTCTGGCTTCATGACATTAGTTTCTTGGGACACATAGTGTCGGCAGGAGGAATATCTGTTGATCCCGCCAAAATAGCAGCAGTCATAGAGTGGCAGCAGCCAGCTTCCGTCACTGAAGTGAGGAGCTTCCTTGGATTGGCTGGATACTACCGGAGATTCATAGAAGGATTTTCTCGGATTGCCAGGCCAATGACTCAACTACTCAAGAAGGAGAAGAAGTTTGAATGGACCAAGGCATGTGAGGAGAGCTTCCAAAAGTTGAAAGAGAGATTGACTACCACGCCGGTGTTAACCCTGCCTGATGTGCGCAAAGATTTTGAGGTATACTGTGATGCCTCACATCAAGGGCTTGGATGTGTACTAATGCAGGAAGGCAAGGTAGTGGCATATGCATCTCGGCAGCTCCGCCCTCACGAAGCCAACTACCCTACTCATGACCTGGAATTGGCCTCAGTAGTGCATGCATTGAAAATTTGGAGGCATTATCTGATAGGTAATCACTGTGACATATACACGGACCACCAGAGCCTTAAATATTTCTTCACCCAGTCACACCTCAACTTGAGGCAGAGGAGATGGTTGGAGTTGATTAAGGACTATGACCTAAGCGTCCATTACCACCCAGGGAAGGCTAATGTCGTAGCGGATGCTTTAAGCCGTAAGGCCTATTGCAATAATCTCATGGTCCAGGAACATCAACCCGATTTATATAAAGAACTGCAAGCCTTGAACTTGGAGATAGTAGAGAAAGGCACTCTAGCTACCATGGAAATTCAACCAAGTTTAGAGGAGCAGATTACGGTTGCTCAGCAAAAAGATCCAGCTATAATAAAATGGAAAGGACTGGTAGAAGCAGGGAAGGCTCTAACATGAAGATTGATCAGACGGTACTCTATGGTACGGAAGCGTATAGTGGTACCTCATCGTAAGAATCTCAAGGATCTGATATTGAGGGAAGCTCATAGCCCTCCGCACTCCCTACACCCCTAAGCACCAAGATGTATCGGGTATGAAGCACCTCTGCTGGTGGCCCGTATGAAGAGAGACATAGCTGAACATGTAGCCTGTTGTGATGTGTGTCGAGAGTGAAAGCAGAACATCGAGGCCAGCAGGACTACTACAACCATTGAAAATACCCGCTGGAAGTGGGAAGAAGTCGGGATGGACTTTATCACGGACTTCCACGAACCAAATCTGATATGACTCGTATGGGTTGTGATTGACAGTGACTAAGGTTGCACATTTCATCCCCACAAAACCACATACAAGGGAGATAAGTTAGCCGAGCTATATATGTCACGCATAGTATGTTTACACTGTGTACCAAAATGGATAGTCTCGGATCGAGGTTCCCAGCTCACCTCGCATTTTTGGGCTAGCCTACATGAAGCTCTCGGTACTTACTTGATTTTAGCACCGCATACCACCCCTGCATGATGGTCAAACGGAGAGAGTGAATCGATATTGGAAGATATGCTTCGGCTTGTGCTCTAGATTTTTCTAAGGATTGGGATCGATGCCTACCCTATGCTGAGTTTGCTTATAACAACAGCTACTGTGCCGCCTTGAGATGTCACCCTTGAAGCCTCAGTATGGTCGACAATGTCGAACCCTCTACATTGGTCGAAGTAGGGGAGAACTACATTTTCGGGCCGATACTTTAAGGCAGTCAAGAAAAGGTTCGCTTAATTAGAGATCGATCGCAGCAGCACCACCCAGCAGTAAAAGTTATGCGGATAAGAGGAGAAGGCCACTAAGTTTTGAAGTGGGACAACATGTTTATCTCAAGGTATCACCCTTACGAGGAGTTAGACGATTCAAGGTCAAAGGCAAGCTTACCCCACGATATGTTGGACCATTCCCAATTGTGTCTAAAAAGGGAAGTTGCCTACCACTTGCACTACCTCCGAATCTATCCGACATACACGACGCCTTCCATGTGTCCCAACTCAAGAAGTGTCTACGAGTACTGAGGATCAAGCTCGTTGGAGGCAATCGAGATTGAAGAAGACCTAACCTACAAGGAGCGCCCGATTAAAATCTCGGATACCGTGGAAAGAAGACGCGAACTCAAACCATTCGCATGTGCCGAGTACAATGGAGCCATCACTCCAAGAAAGAAGCTACCGGGAGCGTGAAGACCAGCTACGAAGAGATTACCCCGACTGCTCACTAGCTAAGTTGAATCTCGAGGTCGAGATTCTTTTAAGGGGGTAGGTTTGTAATGACCAAAAATTTGAAATTAGAAATGGGGAATTTGAATTGCTTTTGCAATGTATTCCATTTGGATTTGGATTTTTCGATGCTTTTCTCAATTTGGTTAAGGTTCCAAATTAAAGAATTTATAAAAGAGAAAGACAAACAATTGTAAACAAGAATCAAAAGATGATCCTAAAAGTAAATAGAGAAATTGGGTTTAGGCATAGAATATTATTTCTGAAAAACAATGGCATGGAAAATAAGGGAAGAAAGTAAAATAAATACCACCTTTAGTTGGAAATATTTTTATTAAGTCTGAATATTACCAGAACCTCGAGAATTTTCTGGAATTTTTGGAAGCATTTTCATATTTTTCCGACTTATTGGGATTTTCTCGTAATTTCTAAAAGCAAAACTTAAAATCCAAAAGAAATCAGAAAATCCACCGCCTCCGTCCGACACTGGATGGGTGGGATTGAGCCACGCCGCCAGCGGATCCCGCTTCCCTTACCCCGCTCGCGCGTGGGCGGCGCGATTTCCCTTCGCGCCGCCCATCCGCCCATCCGGCCGTCCCTCGCATCGCTCACCACCGACGCCTCGGCCGATCTCCTCCGTTCTCACTTAAACCGCACCGCCGCCGACGACCCTCTCCGCCACGCGGCTTCATCCGCGCCATCGCGCTTCCTCCTCTCCCGCGACCGATGGGCCCGCCTGCCGCCTTCCGTCGCCCCGCTCCTTTTCTCCCGCGGCGACGGCACCACGGCGAGCTTTTGCTCCCCGTGGCGCGCATGCACAGCCTCGCCCCGCTGCGTCACCCCGTTGCCCAGGTGGAAAGCCTGCGCCCTTCCCGTCGCCCTTGACTTGGCGCCACCACCCCAGGCTTTTCCCGCTGCGTCGCTTCGCCCGGCCGATCCGCTGCCGTTTCACGCGGCCAAAAGGAGGAGGGAAGCAGCGCAGAGGCAACCACCCCGGGCGTAGGCGCGATGGGTCTTCACGACAGACTCGTGATTAACACCGCCGCAGCCCTACCGCCGCCACCGGCTCCGACGCGACCGCACGGCGCGCCGCGTTGCCGCTCCCCTCCCGCGGTATATAAGGCCATAAACCTCCGTTGAGTTCCCACGCCGCTCTCTCGCTCATCCAAAGGTAATCGGGTATTCGTGCCTCTGTAGCCGCCGGCGATCTCCTTCTCCCAACTCCGCGAACTAACTTCCCACTGCTTTCTCGTCCCGAGCCAAATTCCTTGAGCTAGATCGTCTCGGCAGCGCCGCGGCTTCCCGCCTCGCCCGAGCTCCTCGTCGCTTGGTTCGCCACCGCTCGAGCTTCCCCGCCGCCGCCGCCGACGCCGACCCACCTCCAACCTCCTCGGCCCTTGAAGACCGCGTCACCGTTTTCACCATAACGCGAGGATCGCGTTTCGACACTCACCCGGCTCCCGACCTTCCTCACCGCCGCCACCGCTGCCCCCGACTTCTCTCGCCCGACACCGCCGCCACCCACCTCAAGGGGATAAATTGCCCTATAGAGGTAGGCAAAGCCTCCCCGCTCTCTTGGCTATCGCGTTAACTCTCTTCTCCTCCCAACTCCCGGCCGCTGCTCGAGCCTCGGCTCCGCAGTGCGGGTTGAGTTTTCGATTTTATTTGGTCCGGCAGTGGGCCCCACCACCACCCACTACATTCTGAGTCACGCCGACCACTGACCCCACCGGCCGCTGATACATCTAGGCAGGACGCATCGACATGTGGACCCCATGAACAAGAATCTGACCCACATGTCGAGAGTACGTAGAACCGAAAAGTAAATAAAATGGAAATTAAAATGAATAGGGGCTGACAGTGGGCCCCACATGTCGAATTTGATTATTTTTGGATTTGATCGAACCGAGAACTTTGATCGCTTATAATTTCTTCAATTTAGCTCCAAATTGAATGAAACAAATTTCTAAATTCATTTAAATTCAAGATCTATCTAATGGAACCAGAACCATAATTTTTGGAGTTCATTTGAATTTCTGGTGATATTTTGTTGATTGGTTGCTTTTCTTTTATTTGGGTATTTCGCACGATTAAATAGCATACGAGGCTCGTGAAGAGGAGGTTGAGGCAGCTAGCTTGGAAGCTTCCAAGACCTGCACTAAGACCACCGCGAGCAAGGCGAGTTAACACCTTGATCATTTTGAACCTATGATTTTGCAAAGTACTTTCTTTTAAAATATCAACATGCATGCTGTTATTTCATGTGGCAAAATATGTTCATTTCAGAAATGATAGCTATACACCTCTGTAATGCTTGCTTATAATGATCCGTTGAAATGTTTGGACATGTGAACCTTGTCGCCTTAGCAAAACTTATACCGTCATAGCTTTTATCAAGAAGTCCCAATAAATATTGCGATGCTTAGTAATGCTAGATAAAACGGGTACATAGCTGCCCCAAAAACAACAATTGCAAAGTATGAAATGTTTTGGGGGCATCATGGATGGAATGACCGTAGTAGGTGACACGATATTTTTACCTCCGAAAATCCTAAAATTGCTTAAACACCGGATGGATGGTTTGGGGCTGGTAGTGGTGCGGTGGGAGCACAAATCATGAAATGTGGTAGAACCATCCAGTAACTTTAAGGACCGAATCTTGTCATATCCACCGTGTAAAACAAAGACAACCACAAGTCTATAATGGGTACGACCTAGCTGAATAACTTGCAAGGGTCTAGTTCAGATATCACCGAGGAAAGTGGGTGCCGTGGTGTACTTGGTTTACTCACGGTGAGGCACAGGGTGTACTGTACTCACACGGCGCAAGAGGGGCTTCGATCGTGGTGGTGTAACCCTTCGGTGAAACCTCGCGTGGGTGGTGTCTAGCTAGATCGGAGTAAGGTAAAGGCTTTGTGATAAATTATCCGGTCTCATGCCTAAGGAAGCATGTTGGCAAAAGGATAGTTCATCTCTTGTGGTGAAAGTGTACAAACTCGCAGAGTCAAAACTATTCGAATAGCCGTGCCCACGGTCATGGCGCATATGGGAACTTAATCGATGTAGTTCTGTTTCAAAACATTGGAAATCGAATGGAAACTTGAAGGGCGAAGGACCGCCTGGTTTGGAATTGTCTCGGTGTTGTCCTGTGGTACGTTAAGCGCTATAACGCTGAAAGATGCTATATGGCGCAGATGCCATGTAATGGTGGATGGAATCTGTGTCAAGTATATGATCAACTTATTCTATAAACAAAAGTTTTGAGTTTAAAATTGCTAGGTCTCGAGGATTTTTCCTATAATTGTATTCAAAAGCACTCTCAAAAATAAAATGAGCCCTGACCATCCTTTGATTAAGCCATGCATGTATAATTATTGCATTTTGTGTGTTGGCTTGCCGAGCACGGGGTCTGAGTGCTCATTCTCGCTATTGCGATACAATTAAACAGAGTTCAGAACACTACGCTTATGAGGAGGCCCCGCCAACGCCGACGGAAGCAAAGGCGATAATTAAGGCGTAGGCCTCGGTGGTTAGGCATAGACAAGTAGACCCTAGGCGTTGTGTACATTTATGTTACCGGACCCGGTGGCATATATGGTACACATTACCCTACCGGCCGCTTGCACGTGGATTTGGGTCTGCTTTTGCTATAATTTCCTGCGTTGATGTAATGAAGACATGTGGCCTAGTCGGCCCTTTTGTAAACTATCACCCGACGTGGTGTAATTCAGTTTATGTAATATAATGGTTGATTACGCGATGTATGAAATGATTCAAAGAATGTACCGTGTGCACTAACTATCGATCCAGGATTAGTGCAGTGAAACACAGTAAGATTCGGATTTAAAAATCCGGGTCTGACAAATGTCCACCCAGCACATGAATTCCTGAAGCTTTTCCAAGGTTAAAAGAACCTTACCACATGCCGTCAAATTTCAGCCGTCACCGATAATGTAAGAGCGAGTACCGGCTAACACCTCGCCAACACCGAGGACAACAAAGCTTTGATATTCGACGCTCCACGTATGACCGTAACCTCGCAAATGGTGTTACTGTTTCAACTGCCATGAGACAGACACTATGCCAACAACCGCCCCAAGAGACAAGCAAAACAATGAAGAATGGTACATCCGAACATCAATTGCCAACAACCTCCGAGACAGAAAACAAAAGGCCACGAAGTTTGCAAAGGGACGTTGAACCAGATCTCCGTTCAAGCCACACAGAGTAAGATCCAAACCTATTTCTTTGCTAACCCGTGCGAATCTCGGGGACGAGATTCTTTTTAAGGGGGGTAGTTTGTAACAGCCCAGCTGTTTATTTCAAAATTTTCAGTAAAAAAAAATTAATTAATTTAATTTAAATAAAATAAAGTGTTCTTTGGTTGCCTAAATTTTGGAGATTTTATTTGTCTGTTTTTAGCTTTTAAAAAGGCTTTTATAAAAATTAATTTAACTAAAAACATAAAATTATGATTAAATAAAAGAATATTTTGAGTTTATGTAAAAATATAATTTAAAGTTAAGTATTTAAAAGCATTTGGCTTTTATTCGGATTTTCTGTGCTTTTCTGGTGTTAAAAATCAATTTTGAAAGGTTAAAAACTATTTTATAAAATTATTAAATGCAAATCTGAAATTAAAAATATTTTTACTAAGTCTAAAATGCTTCCAGGAATATTATATAATTTTTCTGGAATTTTTAGACATTAAATACTATTTTTCCAAGTGTTTGTGAAGTTTCTAGTAATTTCTGAAATTTAATCCGAAAATAAAAATCAATTTATTCCAAGCCCGCCACGTGTCGCTCTCAGATTAAATCAACCTCTCTCCACGTTTTAATCCTAGCCATACATTGCAACTTACCCCTTCATAAAATCCAAAGGACATGAGACATCCACTTGCCACGTGTCAACAATCCGACGGCCCGTACCCCTTCATTCTCCTCTCTCTCTATGACACATGGGACCCATATGTCATATCCTTCTTCAACCTCACCTTCTTCCTCCTCCCACCTTCTCTCTCTTCCTCCATGAATGCCGAATGAAAGCTTCAATTCCCGGCCGTTACTACCTCTTTAATCGTCGTTTAAGGGTGGAAACGGAAGCCCTCATCACTCCCCACTCACGCCCGGCCACCTCCTCCCTTTAATCCCCCTCTAAAATCCGCGGCCGTTTCTTCTCTCACCACCTATAAAAACCTCTCCCCATGCCCGGTTCCTCCTCCCATCCAGCCTCCCTCTCACCGCCGCCCCTCCCCTCCCGTTCGGCCGCCTCCCCGCCGCTTTGCCGCCGCCCGGCCGCCTCTCGGCTCGCTCTCGCCGCGCCGCGCGCTTCACCACCGCCGCCTCCTTGCGCCGCCGCCGCGCCGCCTCCCGCCGCCACCGGTGAGTGCGCGCCGCCCCTCCTCACCCGCCGCGCTCGCCGCCCGTCTCGGCCGCCGCCGCCGGCGAGGCCGCGGCCGCGCGCCTCGTGCTGCCCATGCGAGCGCCGCGTGGCCTCCACGCCGGCGGTCCCGCTCGCGTGGCGCCACTCGCGCCGCATGGCGCCATGTGGTCGGTGTGCCACGCCGGCGAACCTCGCGGTCCATGGACTTGGTCCACGGAGACCGGCCCACCGGTCATTCAAATCATTTTTCCCGCTCAGAAAATTCGAAATTGCTGACGTCATAAATAGCAATTTTCAGTACAAAAATAATTCCCGAAAACCAGCCTTTTCCTTTTTCCCTCCTGTTAATCTTCCGAAAGCCATAACTTCTTCATTTTAACTCCGATTTAACCCGTTCAAATTTCTAAATTCGTCTAAAATCATAATCTAAGTTGCAGTATATATTTTATAATTTTTGGATTTTATTTCGATTTTATTTGAATTTATTTGTTGGTTCTTCGCGCGTAGATTTCGATGAATTCGAGAGAACGACGCCACGAATCGCACTGTGTCTTCGAGCAAGGCAAGTTACACCTTTGATCATGTTGAACCTAATATTTTAAATTAATTATGTTGTTTTTAAATTATTATGCATGCGTAATTTTATTCAAGTCTAGTTTAAATTCAGTTTAAAAGTGTAGTTATGCCTAAATCCTTTGTACAGCCAAATTTGACTTGAATGCCATTGTACCTTGTCAACCCTAGATAAAACCTAGTTAGTACAATAGCACTAACTAGAAATTTTGTAGAAATGCTTAGCCATGCTTAAGATAATTATGGTTTGGGACGATCTTTCACATAAAATGATAACCTTTTTGCATGAAATGATAAATTTTTCAATTGTACTCTTGACTTTGGTGAGTCAAGGAGTGTTATGAAATGTTTTCAAACAAAATATAAAACTTGGTTTAGACTTAGGCAATTGGTTAGAGTGGTGGGTGCAGGCATGCCCTGTTGGTCGGAGCCGCAGTGGTTGGTTGTCGGGCACAGGGGTTTGTGGTTAGGCCTAAGTCAAGTTAAGGACCGGTCTGTGAGCTACTGTTGCAAAGCCCTTTCGTACTACCACAAGTCTGGTATGGGACAGACCTGGCCGAATAATTTGTGAAGTTCCAACATGATCTCGCTATAGGCTGAATGTGAGCGCGGCGTGGGTCGTGAGAAGTCTCACACGGCACAAGAGGGGCTCCAACATGTGGATTCATGTTGTGGTGAAACCTTAGTGGCGGCGTGCTTATGTTGACAACGGATCATTGTAAAGGCCTTGTCATGATCTCCTCGCCGCACACCTAAGGAAGTGTGTAACTCGCGTGGCAAACCGGGATGATCATGTCTTGTGGGTAAAGCCGCACAACCTCTGCAGAGTGTATAACCTATCTCGATAGCCGTGCCACGGTCATGGGCAAGCCGAGTGAAGTTTTTCACGGATTAGACTTTGGTTTTCAAAATGGTTTGCGAAAACCTTGTGGATGGATGGAATCCATGAGAGATTTTGAAACCGCATGCGGATGGATGGAATCAGACGAGTTCGTTTTGGAAAAGATGGTCCGGGTGGGATGCCCGTGGTTAGGTTGGTGTGGGGGATGGACCTGCACTAACGGTATCTATTTTGCTTACAACATTGTTTTACTTACTGTATCAAATTCAGCTTTTGCACTTACTTATGATATTTACTTCAATGTCGCTTTTATGCAAATAAACCATATTATGCCTTCCTTTGATATTCCATATGCATGCATCTATTCTGTTAAACCTCCTGGTGTAACTTGTGGAGTACTTTTTGTACTCATGTTGCTATATCTAACTCTTTTCAGAGGAAGCCTTCGACGACTTCGGTGAGGATTGCGACTAGGCCACGTCTTACAGTCATTCGCCTTGTGGGAAGGCTGGATGGGCTGCTACTTTATGTATTTCTTCCGCTGTCTTCTTTTGCTATTATTGTAAACCCTGGCCATCAGGCTCATATTAGTTAAATAAAGTTTGTCATTACGCATGATATTTGTCTTTGTTATTACTGTGTGCACACACTTTTCCTGGGATAGTGCGATTTACACAGAGGGTTCTGGAGTTGTTGCTCCGGGTCCCGACAATAATTACATACGTGGAGTAACTATGATATTTCATGTGGCAGAACTTAACTGGGATAGCAGCGGCTAGTTCTATGAATCATTATTTTTAATAACTTAATTAGGATATGAAATCTAATTGCCTAACCAATTATTATTATGCACAAGATTGATTATTTCATTAACTAACCAATCTTATTATTAGCGGTTTGCCTTTTATTGAATAAGTGATTCAAGGTTGATATTTTATGTGGCATGCAATTGATTTTTGAAGGTTAAACTAATTAAGTAGGGTAGCTTCAAATTCGTACCATTGAAATGTTATAGTTGGTGATACATTCATCCAAAGTATTATACTAATTACTTTTGTCGCCAATGTCTAATTTATCTTGGATTTAGACAAAATGAGATGGTAAAATCCCTAAGCTTCACAATTATAATCTTTTAGCCATGATATTGTTATTATTAGTATTATTACTATTTTATAATCTTCATGTTAACTTCTTGATAATAAGGAGAGAGTTCATGGCATAAGCTTATTTGGATTAATCTTGCATATGAGGACTAACTTATAAATATTGATTGGCATAGAAATACTTTAACAATTGTTAAGTTTTCAGTTTGGCTTAATACATCTTTTTATTATGAACTCTTAAGTAAATTTCTCATTTGTATTGTTGTTCCCAATTTCTTTTTACTAGAAATGCTTGCATGAATATACCTTCACTTATGAGTACCAATTAGCCAAAAGAGTAACAAGCATTGCAACCCCTTTCTGGTTGGGCCCACAAGACAGCCACAGAGAAATGGGGGGCGTTCGGCTGGCTGAGGGCAGAGCAGGGGAAACCACGGCAGAACAGGGGAAGACGGCCGAGGGCAGGGTGGCGGCAGCGACGCCAGCGGGGAGCGGTTGGGAGGCGACGACGGCCACCAAAACGGACGGTCCGGTTGACAAGGAGGCTCCGGGAGGTGAGTGCTTCGGCCGGTGCGGCGCCAAGCATGCGGGCGGTGGCTCTAGGCGGCCGACGGTGTGGAGGACATGGGCGCCGGCGACCGGAGGAGAGGGAAAAGAATGAAGGCGCGCGTAAGCATGAGGGAGGCACGGGGAGCTCACCAGAATGCTTGAAGTGGTCGGAGGGAGGCCGAGGCGAGCCGGCGACGCGTGCAGGCGGCGCTGCATGGAGGCCTCTCGTGGCTGGAGAGTTCGGGCGGCGGGGAGCTCCGGCCGACGGTGGAAACGGCTTCAGGGTGATGAGGTGCAGCTCCCACAGCGCGCAATCGGCCCGGGGTCGACCGAGGTGGAGGCGGCGGCGGAAATGGTGATGGCCGGCCGGAGGCGGAGAAGACGTGCGCGCGGCGTGCTCGGGCGATGGCGCTCCGATTAATGGCGAGGGGAGGCAGAGGACTCTCGGGCGCATGCCGGGACGCGATCGGCTTGCGAAAAACTCGCCGGAGGCGGCCGAGACAAGAGGGGGCGGCGGCGACACCAGCTGGACAGCTTGGCTGGGCGCGAGGGGGAAGAGCGACGGGGAATAGGAGCAAAGGGGGGGTCGGCCAGCTCCTTAAAGGCGGGCGAAGGTGGCGAACAGCTGGGCGAATTGAAGTCGAGCGCAGGCGGATTAACGCGGGGCGGAGGCGACGCTGAGGAGTAACGCCGGGGTAGGGAGCAGCGCGCGCGGAGCTAGGCCGGTGGTAGGGTCGTGATTGCGCGTACGGGGTGGGGTCGCGACGGCTGTAGCCGGTGGGCTACCGAAGCAAGGGGCCGACGGCCCGGGGCGGTGGCGTTGTGAGCTGTGGGAGGAGGAAGAAGAAATGGGGAAGAAGGGAGGCGTCGGGTGGGCCGGGGCCGAAGAAAAGAGAAGGAGCGGCCAACGGGCCAGAAAAGAAAAAGAAGAAAATGGAGGTCGGGCCGGGAAAAAGGAAATGGGCCAGCCCAGGAGAGTTTTTAGTGATTTTAAGAGTTTCCAGAAATTTAAATTTGTAATGCAGTTCTGAATTTGTATCTTGGTTCATATTTTTGAATTCAACAATTAGATTTTAAGAGTAGCAGACTTCGGAGAAATAATGCTTTTAAATTTTCAGAATTTGAATTTCCATATATGCAAATTGGACGGAAAGATTTTATATTAGTTTCAATTTTCGTTCTTGGTTTTGGAGGTCCAGATTTCAAATTTTAAATGTGAAATCAATACTTCCAAGGGGGATTGTATCTCTCTCATTTTGATTTTCAAACTTGGTTCTTGATCCCAAGATTTCGAATTTTATTAATTGGGCTCTTGGCAAGAAAATCCAATTCGAGAGATTCAAGTAACACCAAAGATTTTTTGAAAAACCCAAGAAAACGATTAAAAGATTTTACATTTTTCGCAATTACAGTAATTCCCTATTTGGGATGTTACATGAGTGCAGTTGAGAGTGGAAAGTTTGAGGTTGCCCCTTCTGAGTCAGATAATATTGTATTCAAGTCTGTAGGATTTGCCAATCCCCTTCCATTAATGTAGGTGCTTCTACTTCAGCAGGTATAACCCCTCGAAAGGTTAAATACCATTGCACCTTTCGTGAGAAGTATGGCCACATCGTAGAGTTCTGTTTTAGGTAGATCAAGAAACTACGTCATGACTGTGTTAGAGCCTTAAGGAGCTTCCAAGATCAATCCTATCTAGTTAGTGTCCCTAGAGTTGCCTCTATACCTCACTTTGTAGATGGGTTCTTTGATTCCTTTTGTGGCTTTAGAGAGTGACATGGTTCTAAGTTCCAGAAGAGTGGGTTTAGGTCTAGAGCTACCCCTAGATAGGATTTCCATCATTTTGGTCCACGACAAGACTTTGAGAGGGGTTTTGGTAGCTCTTGGTTGCATCCTGAATATCATGCTAACTCACATTTTGTAACTTTCCCTACCAGTCATGATCTCAGTACTGGATACCTCATTCTTATATCACTAACCCCAGTACCAAGGCACATGCTTCTTCTGTCTCTTTGATGTATTCTTTTCATGTGAGGAGGAGATCATGTGGACCATGACATGTTCTTTGGGTATCCTACCTCACTTTGGGCATTCGGTGATGGCTTTCACTTTTCAGGATGCAGCTTGCTCAACTTTGACTACATCACATTGCCAAGTGATGTGACATAGGTTCTTGTTTGAGCTTTGTCAATTCTCTGCTTCCATTTTTAGCATTGTATAGCATTTGGGAGTGTCAGTTTTTTTAGGTCTTCAGGGTGTTGTGAGTCACTACTTCTATCTTGTATCTTTCTTAAGCACTTCTCTTCTCTACTAGGTTCCCTAGGATCTTTACTTTGTCTAGACTAAGAATGTTTCTTCTTTCACTAGCTTCTAGTAGTAGGGTGGCTAGTGTGGTAGATTCACTCCTTAGTGGTGTATGTTCCTTGGGCTAGAGACCATGTAGCTGGAGACAGTGAAAATAATAATAGTAATAATAATAATAATAATAATAATGGAAATTCATACAGGCACAATTCAAAAGAAAAATTGCCAATGGTGAAACCAAATTTAAAGTTTGAATCCAAATCTAAAAATATGATCCAGTAATCACCTGGAGAAATTCACCTCTGAAGAATAATTAAATTCACGAATACATTGCGTTATGTGCAGCTTAAGTTAAGAAAAATAGGATTAATCCAATTAAATTGAATTAAAAACTAATAAAATATTTTGACAATACTCCTAAGTTAAACAACAAGGGAATGGAATTTAAAAAATGAAACACTATTGCATGGAATCCTTAATATTAGCCAAATTACAAAGTTTAGTTCAAATACATTTTAAACAATAAATCAAGTTAGGATGGGGAAATGGTTGTTCCCGTGCCATTAGTAGACCCTAAATGGAATCCTATAAAAAATGATCTAAGGCAAGACCAAGTTAGGTCAAATTCAAATATGATTGACCTCAATTTGAATTGATAATTTAATAAAAAAATTCAAATTGGAAATCTATTCAAAATTCAAAATTTGGAGAAGAATGGCTTGGCCCTAGCCCACTCACCCCAGCCTATTTTTCCTAGCCAGCAATGCCAATGGCTCGGCCCAATGTCGGCCCAGCAAGCCCCTTACGCCCAAGCATGCCCCAGCATCCCTATTCCCACGTCGTGTGTGAACAACACGTTGAACCACAACACCACGCTCTCCATTGTGGCTTTGTAGCCCACACACATCTTGGCCATGCATCACCCATGTCCCACCTTGCGCCCACGGTCATCCTCCCTGACCTCCTTCCTCTCTCTTCCTCCCTGTCGCGTGCCGTACCGACGTGCTGCACCGTGCCATCGTGCACAATGCGCATGCCAGGCACTGCATGTTGTGCATTGCCCCGTTTTGTGCGCCAATGTCTTGTGCCATGATATAAGTCCCTCGCATCACCTCACACACCTTGTGCCGCATCATGTGATGACGTTGCCACTTTTGGCTTTTGCACCACCTCTCTACGCCCGTCAATTTCTCCCACGCCACCTTGCCAATCTGGCATCTATAAATGCCCTGCCCCTTGCACCCCTTAGCTCACCTGCACCGCTTGGCTCCCAATCATGCTTCCCCACCCGTAATTGCTCCCGAGCCTTCCTTGAGCCACCGTCTTCTTCCTTTCTAGCCACAGCAACACCGTCGGTTCCCTCGTGAAGCATCACACCTTGGCCCAATTCCAAGTGCATGGAGCACCGCCTAAGGACCCCAAAGCTTCCTTGACCCTCGCCACATCACCCACCTCGCCACTGACTGGGTCGCCACCACTAGCTTAGCCTCCTTATCTCCGAGCTCTGCCTTCCCTTCCAGTGAGTCCATCTCCACCCATGGATACTCCCCTAATAGGGAATTAGCCTCTAGTGTCTTAATTTGCTGTGGTTCCATGGTTGACCATACACCACCACCCAAGCTCATCGCCGACCACTATCCAGGCCAAATCAGACCATTCCATAGGTTTCATTTTTAGCATGCTCATGAGCTGCCATGCCTCCCCTTGTCGACAACGAGTGTCGGCCCCTCCTCGAGGAAGAAGCACTATGGCATGGCCATTAAGGTTAAACCAAGGATTAGTTAAGGCTAATGGTGTGCTTAGTCATTCCCTAAACCTCACTGGCATGTGGGCCCCTGTCTATTACATGAGAGCCCTTTTATTGTGTAGAAACACTGTTAAGCTCGATTCAAAGAGGTTAAGTCACTGACAAGTGGGCCTGATCCATTGTGACTATAATGCTTGGGTCCCACCTGTCAGCCACAGTGACAAATTCAAATTGAAGGGAAAATACAAAAAGAAATTAAAAACATGTTGGCCCCACCCATCATACACAATAGTATTTTCAATAAGAAAGTAAATAGAAAATGAAATAAAAACCTCAATGGGTCCCACATGCCAGAGAGAGAAACTCTCTCCCTTTTAAATTTTTGGAATTTAATTTGAACCCAAACTTCAAATGGCTCGTTCTCTTTCATCCTAAGTCCAATTTAGTGAAATTTGTTTCTAAATTAATATAAAATCAAGGTCTATCCAATGGGACTAAAATGATGAATTTTTGAGATCTTTTGAAGTTTTTTCATTTTGCTAATTTTTATCAAAATTTTCATGCAATGTTTAAATAGCGTACAAAGAAGCCGAGGCAAGCCAAGATCCACAAAACCATGCAATCAGCGAACCATATGAGTCAATACTTTGATCATGTTGAAACTACATTTTATGCAACTTATTTATGTTTAAATTATTAAACCACATGCTGTTATTTCCTACGCAAGTTATGTTCGCCTTAGAAATTTAGATACATGCCTATGGTACAATGTGATTACATTATATTACCTTCCTTGAAATAAATGAACACTTAACCTTTGTCACACAAGAAACTATAATGGTAACCTTAACTATAAGTCAACTTGAGGGCAATAAGTTGTCCTGGCATCATTTCAATAAGAAAACTCAATTTGGGCAGTCATTTGTGGAAAGTGACCAGTATGTTGTAACATGGATATTTTATGATTCCAAAACCCCCCAACTTGCTTAAAAGTCTGGGCAGATGGTATGGGAAGGCTAGTGTAGTAGATGCACAAGAGTGTTGGATTGTGTTAGAACTATCTAGATAACTCTAAGGGCTGAATCTTGTATGACATCTCAGTGCAAAACAGTGCAACCACAAGTCTATAATGCGTATGACATGGCTGACTAATTTGCACCGACCTAGTACTGGCTGCACCATTGGTGTGAACACATGCAAAGAGGATGGTCATATCCCTTTGGCATGATGCTGCAAGAGAGGGTTTCTGGAGGGATGGCCATATCCCACAGTGGTAGAAACCTTAGTGGGTGTAGCCCCACTTGGAAGGTGCATTGGAAAGGCTTTGTGATGACCTTCTTGATCTGCATGTCTAAGGAAATATGTGGAATATAACAAGTCAGTTGTCTCTTGTGGGTAAAGTGTGTGACCTCTGCAAAGCGAAAATTATTCGAACAGCCATGCCCATGGTCAAGGGCGGCATTGGAAACCTATGGGAGTTAGTTCTCTTTATAAAACATGCATGGTGATTGGTATAAAACTGGCTTGTGTTGCTCTAGGCGGTCGATCCCAGTGATAATAGTATGCGGATGTAATGTTGAGAACTAGCATTAGATGTAAGAGGCCATGTAACGGTTGATGGATTTTACATTATAATTAATATTGCAATCTTTTATGCAATCTGGAAAATCAATTTCAGTTAAAACTTGTCGGGACCCAAACCTACAAATCCAGACCTTCTGTGTATTCTGAACTAGTCATAAGAACAGTAGCTAATTCACACAATATCAACATTGATGGAATCATATCCAAACCATGAAACAGCTAAGAATAAGCCAAATTTTATTAAATAGTAACAGCAGAGCTTATGGTCAAGCTTTCACAGTTATGTCCATGCAGGGCTTAATGACAGAAGATTATACTTGCAGTGGAAGAAACTCTCGTGGTACCCATCCGATATGCCCACAAGCAATCAAGTGGAGAGCGCATCCTAGTTTGCATAGTCCCTGAAGTGCTCCTCCTCGAAGAATTTGGTGTTCCCAGGGTTTTCTTCGATGACTGATCAACAAATAGCGTAAAGCCATGAGTACATAAAGTACTCAACAAGTCATAGAGAATTGTATGCAAATACTATTCATGCAAGGCTTGAACAAGAGTAGCTTTATGGCTATTTTGTAGAAAGCAGTTTTGATAGTAAATACAGTAAATAGATAGAAAGCTTAATTGAAAAGATTACATACATAAGTAAACAAGTACTATGAAACAACTAGTGAACTACCCATTCACTTCCCAACTATTCCACCAACCACAATTTTTTAAGGTAAAATCTATCTCCCATGTGAAATCACTAGGCTTTGTCCATAACCGGGGACACGACTATTTCAATAGTTTTGAACACTCTGCAGAGGTTGTTCTGCTTTACCCATAAGACATGATCATCTCATATTGCCACGTGATTAACACACTTCATTGGGTGTGTGGCGAAGAGGTCATGACAAGGCCTTTACAAATTTCTGTTTTGACCCAGTTCTGCTTGTTAAGGTTTCACATCCATCCAGCCCCGTCTTGCAGCTAGTGTGAATGTCCATCCCAAACACACTTCAACCCAAACAGAACTAAATCAAAACATTACTAATTAATCAGCTAGGTCCATCCCATACTGGACATGTGGTCGTACGATAAGGCCTAACTGAATGGTGCACAAGATTAAGTCCTTAGTGACTACTCAGGTAAAACAACCTCATCCAAAATATGCTACCCACACCCCTTTTACTGCATGATCATTCGCCAAAGTATGAAACCAATTTTGTTTAACTAGGCTCAATGGCATCCCCCTACCATGGCACAATAAATTTTATCAACAGTGGCTACCCACCACAATTCCAATATGGTCAAGTCAAAATTTCATGATAAACATGGTGAAGGAACCCATCGCATAGCTAAAGCATGACCAAGCATAATTTAGATTCCCATGATGGTATTAAAATATGTCCAACTAAAACTACCCATCCTATGGTATTCAAGAATATATGTCATTCACAATGATTCAAGGTGGCATACTATGAAGTAGGTATTTAACTAATCCATGAAACATTTAATATAAAACTAGCAATGCATGTTAATTTAAAGCAATATAATTTTATAAAATGGGTTCAATATGATCAAAGGTCTACGACTTGCCTTCGTTGAAGTTGGAGTTTAATGCTTCATGTTGGTCCAAAGTGGCATCGGCGATGTCAGATTCTACAGTGCGAATCAATCCAAATAAATAGCAGAAAAACAAATAAATTTTAAAAAAAAGCAAAATAAATACTAGATGGAAGATATTGAATTTAGATGAATTTATGAGAAAGAATCAACATATGCGGAATTTGTATGAGGGAGAACAAACATCTAGAAGTTTGAATATCACATGAAATGATAGAAAAAATTCGAAGAGCATTGTTCTAGAAACATTGATGGGATGTTTTTCTACTTTCAGTTGACCAGGACAAAGTGCACAAAGTGTTGGGCATCCTGGCTCTACTTGCAAGAGACACAATAAAAATACTACTAGGAATAATTTATGTATGACAAAAGGGACCCATTGTCAAAGACTCAGTGAACAATCAACATAGACTTCACAGAGCAAGCAACACAGAGCACATTCCGGAGCTCACAGCCATGGCAGTGGCACCGGTGAGGGAAGGGAGGGGCAGCATGGCTGATGGGAGAAATGGGTCCGCAAGGGCCCTATGAGCATACAGCCGATGGTGGCACAGCGAACTGTGGCTAGTGGCGTGGTGGCGCAAGCACGGGCAGCAGCCATGGGTGGCACACAAGGCTAATGGCACACGGGGATGGAACACGGAGAACTAAGGTGAGCATGTGTAACACCCCAGCTGCTTATGTCAAAATTATGGTAAACAAAAATTAAAAAGTAATTTAATTTAAAATAAAATCAAGTGTTGTTTGGTCGCTTGAATTTTTGAGATTTTATTTTGCCTGTTTTTAGCTTTTAAAAAGGCTTTTATTAAAAGTAATTTAACAAAAAATGAAATTATTATTAAATAAAAGGTATTTGAAATTTTCTTAAAAAATACTATTTCAAATTAAGTATTGTAAAGCATTTGGTTTTTATTTAGATTTTCTGTGATTTTCTAGGATTTATTTGGAGTCCTATGGATTTTATTTCAAAGCCTAGAGTAAGAAAATTTACTTTAAATATTTTATTAAAGCCAAAAAGAGTTTATTTTGCTTTTCCTAAGCTTCCCTAAAATTATAGTAATTTTTGAGAATTTTCTAGATTTAAAAATCAATTTTAGAGGCCAAAAAGTATTTTGTAAAATTTTTAAAGGCCAAATTTAAATTACAAACATTTTTCCTACGTATAAAGTAGTTCCAGCAATTTTTATGATTTTTTCTAGAATTTTTAGACATTATTTACTATTTTCTAAGTATTTATAAAGCTTTCTGGTATTTCTGAAAATTTAAAACAAAAATTAAATCCGGATTAATCTCAGGCTGACACGTGTCACGCCCGGATTAAATCCATCCCATCCCTTGATCTAATCCCGGTTGTCCACCACAACTTACTCCTTCGCTTCGTCTCGACGGCCAAGATTCATCCCCTGCCACGTGTCTTAAATCCGACCGCCCGTCCTTTCCTCTCCCCTCCTCTCTCAGCGATAAGTGGGCCCTACTTGTCAACTCTTTCTTCAACCTCTCTTCTTCTTCAACCTCCGCCCACTGCCATTAATGCCGCATCTCGAGCTCCGTTCAGCCGTCCCACTTCCCGAAGACCATCGCCTTGGGTCCCCCTCATTGTCGCACCCCCGTCGGCCCATTAATGTTGCCCCACTCGCGTTCGCACGGCCGAAACTGCTTCCTCCTCGGGAAGTCCGGCGTACCGCGCAACCCTCCCCTCCCTATAAAAACCCCGACCCGAGCCCCATTTCCACATCCCCTCTTCCCGCTCCTCCTTTCCCCCACCTCGGCCAAGTCCCTTGCCTACCGGAGCCCCGCCGTCCCCGAGCGCCACCACGCCGCCACTTCTCTCCCATTGCAGCCCTTCCTCCAGCCACCCCCGAGCCCAACGCTGGTATGAGCCGAACCCCCGCCGCCTCCTCTCCCTCCTCCACCTCTCACCGGCCGTCGTCGAGCGCCTAAACTCTGGCGAGCTCGTTGCCCTGTGTGCCGCCGCATCCGCCCGACCACATCAGTGCCCCCGTGCCCACGGGGCAGCCACGTGGCATGCCACGGCGGCCACGTCAACAGCCCTTGCCACATCAGCTTTTTATTTCAAAAATAATCCCCCAAAAATTAAAAACTCTGCTGATGTCATAAATGATCTTTTTCAGTATAAAACAATTCCCAAAAATCAGCCTTTTTATTTTCTCTTTTTTGAACTTTTAGAAGCTCGTATATCTTCATTTAACTCTGATTTGACCCGTTCAAATTTCTAAATTCTTCTAAAATCCTAAACTAGCCATTTCTTTTCAATTTTATTTGAATTTATTTATTTGGTTCTTCGCACGTAGATTATGGCAATCTCGGAGAGCACGACTTCAACGACTCGAACCAGAACCCTGAGCAAGGAAAGTTACACCCTTGATCATGTTGATCCCAATACTTTAAATTATTTATGTTGTTTTTAAATTATTATGCATGCGTAATTTTATTGAATTCTAGTTTAAATTCAATTTAAACTTTAGTTATGCCCAATTCCTTTGTATAAAGCCAAATTTGACTCTGAACACTCATGCCTTGTCACCCTATATGAAAACCTAGTTAGTATAATAGTATTAACTAGAAAATTTGTAGAATTGCTTAGCCATGCTTAAAATAATTATGGGTTGGGATAATCTTTCACATAAAATGGTAAACTTTTAAAGTGTATTCTTGACTTTGGTGAGTGAAGAATGTTGATGAAATATTTCCAAACAAAATATGAAAACTTGGTTTAGACTTAGGCAAATGGTTAGAGTGGTGGGTGCTTGCTGGCATGCATTGTTGTTCGGTGACACAATGTTGATTGCCAGGCACAAGGGGTATGTGATTGGTGCCTAAGTCAATTAAGGACTGGTCTGTGAGCTACTGTTGCGAAGCCCTTTTGTACTACCACAAGTCTGGTATGGGACAGACCTGACCGAATAAATTGTGAAGTTTCAACTTGATCTCGTTATAGGCTGAATGTGAGCATGGCGTAGGCCATGAGAAGTCTCACATGGCACAAGAGGGGGCTCCAACATGTGAATTCATGTTGTGGTGAAACCTTAGGGGCGACGTGATTAAGATGACAATGGAACATTGTAAAGGCCTTGTCATGATGTCCTCGCCGCACACCAAAGGAAGTGTGTTTATCCGGTGGCAATATGAGATGATCATGTCTTGTGGGTAAAACTGTACAACCTCTGCAGAGTGTATAATCTATTCTGGATAGCCGTGCCTACGGACATGGGCAAGCTAAGTGAAGTTTTTCACGGATTAAACTTTGTTTTCAAAATGGTTTATGAAAACCTTATGGATGGATGGGATCTATACGAGTTCATTTTTCAAAAGATGGTCCAGGTGGGATACCCGTGGATAGGTTAGTATTTGGTTGGAGCCTGCACTAACAATATTATTTTGTTAGAATCTTGTTTCAACTTATTGTATCAAATTCAGCTTTTGCTCATACTTTATGATATTTACTCCAATGTTTCCTTTTATGTAAATTAACCATATTATGCCTTCCTTTGATACTCCATATGCATGCATCAATTCTGTTAAAATCCTTCAATGACTATGGTTAGGATTGCGAGTAGGCCACATCTTACAGTCATTCACCTTGTGGGAAGGCTGGATGGGCTGCTACTTTGATTATCTTCCACTGTCTACTTTTGTTTGGCCTCGAGCCATTATTGTAAAACTTTGGCCATAAGGCCATACCTTGCTATATAATAAAGTGTGGTTGTTATGTGAGATATGCATCACTGTTGACCCTGTGTGCACTAGCTTTTCCTGGTATAGTGCAACTAACATAGAGGGTCCTGGAGTTGTTGCTCTGGGATCCGACAGCATGAGCACAGATTCAGCATATGGAACACGTAGATGAGCCTGTCTTGGCCGGAGGATGGCCGGAGAAGCATGGCGACGGTGAATGGCGGCCGACATGGTGGTGGTGATGGTGGCGGCTGTCCACGGTGAATCATTGGGCAAAGTAAGACTTGGAACACGTAGAAGATGTGTTAGTGATGATGAAGCAATGAGGAATTGAAGAGTGGCTCACCAGAGACGACGAATCAATGACGGAAGACGATCTCAGCCAACTTTGAGAAAAACTCGATTGCGATCAATTCCCTACACCAAAATCAAATTGATTTGTCATGAGGGTTGATGAAACTCGAGAACACAATGTGACGTAAAAGGATTTCAAAAAGAATCACTAGAGCAAAAGATCGAGGTGACAGCCGTCGCTCGAGAAGATGAGCTCACGATGGAAAATGGTGCTTAAGAAGTTCTAGAGTTTGGAGAGAGTGTGAAGAGGTAGAACGCGAGGTGGGGCTCCCACTTATAGGGCAAAATTGAGAGAAATGGATTGAAAATGACCGAATCAAAGCAGTGTCGGTTTCTAGCTTTGAAAGCTTGAAAACGTTGATTAAATGACTAGGAACTGAGAATTGATTCATGGTAATGATTGTAGATGTTATCAAGGCATAAGATTTACTTTAGTTGGGGGTTTTTATTTTTTGGCTTGAATGCATAGCTCATGGTGCAGTTTAGAAGAAACCGAAGAGAGAGACAAGCAGCCACTCGGTTGGAGGAAGATGATGAATAGTATTTAGCCTTTAAGGAATAAAGAGAAGTGAAGGAAGTTAGACTCAAGAAAGAAGAAATGCATATCTGGTGGCCTTTGCTTTGGAAACCAAAGGTTAAGTGTGATCTAATTGGAGCAATGGGTGATTTCTCTGAAGCTTTGGATTTTTATATATTTGAATTTGAATTTTTGAAATTAGAATTTGAACTTGGGAATTCAGATTGGAACCAAAATTTTGAAATTTTCTTCGGGTATTACTCATAAAATACAAATAAAATCTAATTAAAATCCCAAAAATTTTAAATAAGTGTTATGGAATTAATTTTTAATGAAAACAATTTTTTTGGGATGTTACAAAACTGCTAAGTCATAGGAATTTCTATTATTAGTATTTTGTTAACCAAGGCATTTAGCAAAAGAACCATACCCAACCTTGCATCTATAAATACTACACCTTGTGTATTGGCTTGCAAAGTGTGGTTGATTGTGCTCACCCTCTCTCACTCAAATTAACTCTGAAATGGAGAAGCTAGACCCCTACACACACCATGATGCACCTGGTCTAAAAGGCGAAGAAAACAGTGGGAACTAGGGAAACCATTAAGCATGATAGCTTTTGTCCCTAGTCGCTTGCCTGTGGGGAGATTATGGCCCCACTTTTGTTAGTCTTTCTCGTTTCCGCTTTTGTATTGTAGAGTATTTGGCTTGGGCGGCCCTTTATGTGAAAACTGCCTAACGTGGCACATGTAAACAATGATGTGTAATATTATAGATTGGTTTAGTCCCAGCGATGCATGAAAAATTTAGCCATGTATTTGTAAGCACTATCTACTAATTCAGGGAGTAGAGCAGTGGAATGACAGAAGATTCTGAATTGTAAAATCCGGGTTTGACAGCTTGATATCAATGAAAATAAAAAATAGTGAAATTTGGTTGAAGCCTAGGGGCAATTGTAGATGGCTCATAGTCTAGGACTTACTTTATGAGATAGACCATAAAAATGTGATAATTGGTAAAGCTTAGGAAGCAGTTGTGGATGGCTCCTAGTTCAGGACTTGCTTTACTAAGATAAAGCCTAAATAATTTCTAAAATATCAAGAATGTGTTTTACATAGTAATTGAGCATAATTAGCTAAAATTAAACTTCCAACACTTTAATTGATTCAATCTAAGCTTCTTGGTTCTATTTATCTTTCTTGACATGGCTTAGCTCATATAGGGTCACCTTTAGTTGAACCTATCAATTTGTGAGCCTTACTTAACTTGAAATCAAATTAAATACTCTATATTGTGCTATCTTGCTTAAATTGATTGTATATGCCTAATTATGATCTAGATAGTTTTGTATACATTTTATGGCTTCAAGTGGTATATTTTATCATTAACCTCACTTTTGGTAATTTTCAAGGCTATCCTTTAGGTTGTGTATTTTCATTCATGTATACATACTCTTTCATGCTCCTTTATTGTTTACAAGTGGCATCATGCATCATTTTACGGGGAGAATGAATTTTTGTGAACTTGCATAGCCCTTTGCCCTTGATGACTTTTTTGCGAAAAGGGGGAGAATGTTTAAGGCAAAGTTTGGTATTAGTCTAAATAGGTTGTATTTGATGAGAATGAACTTAAAAAGGGAAGAATGCTTAAAAAGGTGAAAATTGGCAGAATGAGCTTTATGAGGTTGCATTAGTGCAAAATGTGCTTTTATATGAGAAAAATGTATTTTGAGTCTTAATTGATCTTTTGTTGTCAAGTGGTATTGGATTTGCTCTTATGTGCTTTATATTACTATGACAATGATCATATTGAACAATTGATCTTTTATTTGGACCATGAGCAAGATTATGTTATTTGAGAAGCTTTAGGTGTGGATTGGGGCTTTTGATAAAAACTTGTGCTTTTTTGGTCTTAGCACTATTCCACATCTTACCACTATGGTTATGTTCCTCCTTTCTATTAAATCTAGACTACTAGTGGCTCTTGCAACTCGTGTACTTTAAAAGTCCAAAATTCAAACTCAAATACTTACCTTTTGTGTGTTTGTCAAATTACTCATCTAGGGGGATACTGTAAGACCATGTGGTGGCAGCCCCATGTGAGTGATGAGTATTTGACATTGTTTGTGCCTTGCTTTTGCTATTTGAGTTTGATTTTTGTGAATTTGCATTTAAACCTGTGCTTTTCTAGTAGCATCGGTTAGACCGGCCTAGTGGTCTGACCACTGTGCAGTTGCAGTTAGACCGGCCGTGCCTTGGTGGTCTGACTGATGCGGTGTGACCGGCTGTTAATGGCGGTCCAACCGGCGGAAAGGTAGCAGTCTGACTAGCCATTGTGGCGATCTGACTAGAGAACGGTAGTATCGACCCTTTGTTGGCTGCAACTATTTTCCAAAAGAGGTATTTTGGAGTTTTTTTGGTTTGTGACCTATTGTGGTAGTACCAACATTGTAATCGTTGTATGACCAGTGGTGTTGGGCAGTTTGACAGGCTTGGTGGCTGTGGTCAGACTGACCCCTGTTGAAGTGTGTTGCGTTGTTGGTTTTGATGGTTTAGTCACAACGGGAGTCCTCCCATGTGTTAGCCATGGTGTTTCCATGCATGTGTTAGTCATGGCATAGGTCCATGTATATGTTTTGCTAATTGAGAGTCCAGCACATGTTATTTGTGCTAAGATCAATAGCTTTGTCTTTGGTGTGCAGGTGCTTTGATGATGGATTATAATCAATGACAAGACTGAGGCTTGGTGTTGGCCATAGAGTATCATTTTAAGTCTGGGTGTACCATCATCTCAAGCTGAGAGCATGAAGAAAGATAGGGATCATGAGGAGGCAATGTGTGCATGTAATGTGCCAATTAGTCTTGTGTGTTTCAAGTGGTGATGGTCCTTAAAGGAGATGTACGATCTTGGCGGCATGAATTGAGCATCACAGACTATGATGTGATGTTGGCGTGCCATGGGACTTGGGTAGTTTAAGTAGTGACGGCCTCGGCACAGGCATATGATTTTGGCGATAAGTCATGGACATCGTATCGTCGTGAAGACCGACAGGTGGTAATTGAGGAAATTGTCTAAAACCGGGTGGAACTGGCCTAGGTGGTTTATGTCACGTCTTTGTGGATGGAAAGTCTTATCGGACTTGAGGAACCTTTGGGATGTAACGCTTTGAAAAGCGTACAAGTGTGTGAATGTAAAATTCATTTGTGTGTGTGGGTTACTGAGTTTCCCCAATTATAAGTGGTGTGATCCACTAAGTAGTAGCTGGTTGTTAGGGTTAAGTAAAAGGTGAGAAGCCTCCACTATATAAGTCTTATGTTAAGTTGAGTTGAGTCATATGAGACTCCGAGAATAGGGTTAGGGTTTCCTTGTATTGGTTGCTTGTGTATGCTCTATACTTAAAACTCTACTATCCTGAAGGACTGGTTGTAAAACATTTATCTCCAAGTGATATGAACACCCAAGTTTGCCCAAGTTGTGCCATAAATCCTCTCTTGTGTTCTTGATTTGCATTGCTTTTTTATTTGGATTTCTCTCGTCTAGTGCCTAGGACGTGTAAGAGGTGGAGATATCTCCTAGAGATAAGATCCCATCCATCTAGGCATAATCTAGAGGTAGTTCTTGAGTTTGCTCGTTTTCTCAAGAGAGAGGTGACTTTGAGGTTTTCTCTTGTGAGTGTTTTGGGTTAAATCCGTGCTGTGATTTAGCTTACTATAACATATGAGAACCCATCTAAGGTCACTTAGATCATCTAGAACTCACGAGCAAGTGCAAATTGAGGTTTCCCTCCTTTACCCAATTTTGGTGCAACCATCCTTCAAATATAAAAAGGTTACAACTTTGGCAATAATTCTCTTGATCGTTGACTGGAATAAGTTTATGACATCCTAGAGAAGGTGCGTGCTAAGTTTGAAATTATTTGGACCTTAAATGTGAAAGTTGTGCAGTTGTTGGTTTTGTTCAGGTTGAATTTCCCATGCTGATTTGAGCCTGTGACATTTTGTAGCAAAAACAAACACGCTACCAAGCTGCGCTACCTCCTGTTTTCAAATTGTTGTACAATGGCATTGTACATAATTCCTGTCTTGCTTTTCACATCGTAATTTTCTTCTCTTTCTCTATGTACATAGAACCCTCTTATTATTTCTTTTTCTTATTCACGCATAATCAAGTCAAGAAATGGTATACATCTAAAATCCAATCTAATTTCACTGGCATTGTACACAATTCTTGTCTCATTTTTCACATCGTAATCTTCTTCCCTTTGTCTATCTATATAGAACCCTCTTGTCATTTCTTTGTTTTATTCTCAAATAATCATGTCAAGGAATGGTATATATCTAAAATCCAAACTAACTTCACCTATGAAAGAAAGATTACTTTTCCTTGGTAATGTATATGAAGAAAGGGTCATCTTTTTCTTTTTTACTTATAGGAAGTCTCGTCTATATGGTTCATTCTATGTATATAATATTTATTTTATTTTTTATTTATGAATATCTCGTAAACAAAAGAAATACAAATGATCTTGGACAAGAGTATTTGATCATATATGTATCCCAATAAGGAAGTAGGATTTTCAATTCAAGATATAAAAACAAATCTCTCTGTAGCACCTGTGCTAAGTACTCTATGGTTTGGGGCTTTAGCAGGTTTATTGATAGAAATTAATTGTTTATTCCGAGATGCTTTGTCATGCAATTTTCATTTATGTGAAAAATTCTTCATAACATGATGAAAAGTTTCCCTTTTCCAATCCTTTTTTCAGTATAGGAAGGAAAAAGAAAAAAAGATCAATTGGGTTGAACCTCACAATCATGAAAATTTGGTAAATCTGATTTTATTTTGGAAAATAGAAATTCAATTAAAAGCAGTATCCAAGCTATGTTAGGCCTCAGAAATCATAGCACAGAAACAGGCTAGGCAGGCTACTTAAATGAAAGTGTTTCAAAGCAAAATCCTTGCTAATTCGACAAGGATTGTATTATTCAGTTATTTCACTATTTTTACTATTAATTTAAGAATTTCAAAAATTATATTATTCTATTGATTAGAAATGCAGCTAGTTAAATGGTGGTGCATCATGTGAAAACAAGTTACTTAATACAAAAATCAGTGAAAATCAAAATTAGGAGTTTTAAAAAAATTACCAAATATTGGAAAGGTATGTTGTATAGCCATGCAATGTTGAAGATCAAACTCAAACACATTTGCGACTTATGAAAAGGACAAATAGTTAGCAAATAGTGAGAAGTTTTGAAACCAAACTCAATCGTTTTTGTGAGTTACAAAAAAGAAAAATTGTTGGTGAATAGCGAGAAGTTTCAAAATTGAACCCATTCGCATTTTGGATGTAGCACAGGATCTCCATGAATTGCCACTAAAGACTACATGGAGCAACAAAACAGAGGGATTCTGAATGACTGCTATGACCTACTGAGCTACCTCATGAAAACAAGGTAGTGACATGCTACCGAATGACGACAAGGCATCAGTCCCCTGCTAGGCCAAAAAAGTAGGGGCAAAAACAAGTGAAGCAGAGGAAGAGGAGAGGGGTTGGTTGTGAGGTGCAGTATGAAAGTCCCTATTCTTTTAGGTTTTAGGGGTGGCTTTTGCTTTTGGCTTCTCCGAAAGCCGAAACAAATAGGGTAGCTTCTCTAAGTGGCTTCTCGAGGCCGCTTTTCCAAATAGCTTCTTGAGCCAGTCAACGTGTGCATTGCCCATGTCAGTGTCTCCGCCATCCACTACCCTCTCAAAAAGTACAGCAAAAAATCATCAACCACAACTAAAAGCCATTAGCCACAGCCCAAAAGAATAGGGTCAAAATATAGGGAGAGTGAGATGAGAACTCTTCGGAGCCAAGGGACTTCAAGCCACACTCGAGGGAAAGAAAGGTTGTTATTGGATAGCTTACATTGGCGCTCCATATTTCTAAGGTTATGTGTTATAAATCAATTGATTACAAATAATTAATCTCTACTAATATAAAAGGGGAGTTTATCTGTTCATCACTCCTCCCCTCCCCACCCTGTTTCCACCAAGTGCACTCACGAGAGAAAACTGACTCTTAAGAAAACCATAGAAAACCAGTGCACACTGACAGATGGCTACGTTGTCAGCCTCTCCTCAGGTTTGCTTGCCCAACTGGTCCTTAAACAATGCTCTGAACCCAGCTGCACACCATCCTCCACTCTCTTTCCTCATTTCCAGCAGCCACCTCGGTCGTCATCTGGCCCTACCCTTCCCCACCTCTAGCTGCCAGCTCGATCCTGTTGCCCCTTCCCCATCCACAATGTCATAGCCACTGCATGTTGTTCGCCCCTCCCCTTCCCCACCTCCAGTTGACACCCCGATCCCACTGCCCCTTCCCCATCTGTAACACACTGTAGCTGGAGCCCCAGTTATCACATGCCATCCGCCCCTCCCATTCCCTACCTCCAGCCACCACATGCCATCATCACCCCTCATTCTTTCCTTCCTCCATGTCACCAGCTCCACTCCTACCTATCCTCTACATCGTACTGCCGCTGCACTTGATGTCAGAGAAGAAGGTGGCCATCCCAGCTGAATCCATCATGACAGACCATGCTGCCACCGGATCCACGTGTCACTAGACACGTCGCCACTAGATTCACAGTCCCTAAGGTCACCATAGTCGGATGAACCATCTCTGAGGTCACTGCCTTTGGATCCAGCTAGTACACCTTAGACTCTGCTTCCACCTCTAGTACACCTCTGCCAACACCACCAGTAGTACACCGCCGGGGTCATCGTCCTCCTTGTTGGTGTCCCCAACCCCATGACCACCTACCACATGATCTCAGGGTCATCGTCCTTGAAGCTAGCATTCTCCACGCTGTCATACAGGATCTGACAAACCCATCATTCCTTAGTTGTGCTATGTGGAATCACACACTCGCCTGCCTCGATGATGTCACAGGATGCCAAATGTTATCAGCTTTTTGGACAACCACCCAATTTAAGTGCATCTCATGTTCCTTGCGAAACGACCAACTTGACTGCATGGTGGTTGGAAGAAATGAACGAGCATGTGCGCCCAACGGTTGCCTCTTTTTGACACTACATAAGCAGTAGCTCTTCTTCCATTACTTCAACTCCTCCATTTAAAAGGAAGGGGTAAATAATTCCCTCCCTCTCTATTGCCCTATTTTTCATGAAACATTGTTCTAAGATTAACTTGGATTTCTTGTGCTTAGCTTGGTGGGGGGATTGGAGGTCCGAAGCTCAAGGCACAGAATGACTATGACCAACATTACACTGGTTGTATCATGGAGGAACTCTCTCTGAGAGAAGTATGCCAGTAGCAAGGTGAGTCATATTGTTTATTGATCATAATTGGGTCGATCAAAAATTGTTGTTGTATTCTGTTGTTGTATCATGCTATTCTATCATACTGATCAAAGTTGGGTCAACCAACATTGTTTGGTTGTATCATGCTGTTGCTTGCTATTTTTTTATATATATATATGAGTTGCATAGCCATATAACATTAGAAAATGGTTTGGGTTTTTAAGTTTCGTCAACACTACTAAATTGCCTCCAAAACATCCTTATATTGGAGTAATTTTGGTGAGTCTAATGCCCACTACCCCTCACTAACCGGTAGGCCCATGCCATCATGTGTGTTCATGGTATACTGAATATTTGCTTCAATGGGATAGTATTCCAGTGTCATCCAAGTGCTTTCCTATATATAAATACCAAACAAAATAACCACACCTTATCTACAAATAGCTATTTACAATCTTGGCTTCTTTCATGTACTCTAGATGTGCCCGTGGTATATTCAATATTTGCTGCAGCGAAACTATATTCCAGTGTCGTACAAATGTTTTCCTATCTGCAAACACTAAACAAAATAACCACACCTTATCTACAAATGGCTATTTACAATCTCAGCTTCTTTCATGTACTCTAGATGGGAATTGAAAATTTACTCTGGTTCTTTACGTTTGATGTATTTAATTGGTCATAGGTTTCCAAATCTATTAAGCAAGTGTATTTGTATTTGTCCAAAGGAGACCCTTTTCTTTTCCTCACAGAGAGAGTCCCTCCATGATACAACCAATGTAATGTTGGTGGTAACCCTTCTGTGCCTTGACCTCTTTGCCTCCAACCGGACCAAATTGCAAAAAGAATGAAACTAAACAAAGATGCCTGCCTTTACGGCCTATTTGTCTCTTTTTTTTATGCTGTTGGGTTACCCTGTATGTACTTGCAATTGATCCAATACAAAAGAAGTTCACATGCAGCTCTTATCATTTCAAGTTTTATGCTCTGTGATTCGTTATAAATTTCTCATTCTACAGAATAAGAAACATAAGAGGCTGGATCCTAAACTTATAGTTGATTAATTATTTTTTTGTCAAAATTGTGGACATTGCTGAATCTATTAGGCTGCCTCTAGTTAATGCATAAATGAATCCTTCATTTACTTCACAAGTATTTCTTCCTGTGAAAGAATAGAATGTGTGATAATTGATAAATTAGGCTTTCATCTCCCGATATAACAAGAAATATTCAAATGGCAGCTTCGTGGTTGCAGCTTGTGGATACAATACTTTACCCTTTTGTTTTTTGTACAGTATATGACAATTTTCTTGGTTGATACTTATGTTGTTATAGTTTGTTGATGGCTGTTATCGTAGTCATTTTCATTTTTAGAAGCGATCAGTGATTCTCATTTTTTTTTCACAAGCCCGCATTAATTGTGATGTTATTGCCTCTTTGGTTTGAATCGTTGTTTGGCAAACCTTAATGTGTTGTATAGCCGGATCAAGAATCTGGATCACTATATGGCTGAATTAAGAATCTGCACAACCCGAGAGAAGAATGCGCAGCTGCAGCACCGGGAGGAGGTGCTGAAGCACTGGGAGGAGACCAACAAGTCGCGGGTGGGAAATGTTGTGCGTGATGTGTTTCCATCGAACAACGCCGCCACCTTCCCCGGCAAACCAGGCCGGGGTGACGATGTGGTGTTCACACTGACTAAGATCCATCTACTCCATTACAACTGAATCTTCTCAAGAAGGTATGGATGATTTCTTCACCTTTTTTCAGAACAAATGCTGGCATTAGGAGTAGGACAACAGGTGACCAGGTGGATGGCCCAATTTCCACATGGTCCTCATGCAAGTTACACAATGTATAGCTCCAACACAAGCCTAGGCAGCAGGCACCATCATTGCCCAAAATGATGAATTGACCAATTTGTCCTCGCACAAAATCATGACGAAGCACTACACCAGTAGTTGTGTGAATCGTCGCTACTTGCGCACACTTCTAGGGTCCTAGAGAAGGCAATGCGTACAAGTGGAAAGAGGGGAAGAAAGCAGCATATTGTCCGAATAGAGGAACAAACCAGGGACAGACACACGCACATTGGCCTTTCTTTCATACAGGAGTATTTGAACCTATCTTAAAACATTATAGTTATTGATATTGCCTAAAAAACAAGAACAACGATTTCGCATAACTCAGATATTCCTATTTTGTATGATTAATACCTCCATAGTGAACATAATGATTATTGGATAGCATTTACTCAACAAAGTTTCTAAATTCTAACAGAAGGACGATATATGGAATAGAAGATAGATTGGATCGAGTATGTCTTTGCTGACTCCACTAGAGTTATTCTTTGTGTTCTACTCTCTGATACTAGCTGCCTAAAATCATTACATATTGTTGGCATTCACTACAATATGGGTCCTTGGCAACGTAGCTTTTCAATTTGGTCTATTTAGGACTAACAAATGCAAGAAAAGTTTTAGTCACCATGTCAGGCGTTTCACCTTCATGGCATTCTCGCTTGTTGTTATGTACACAATATACCTCTCAATGATAGGTGTGGATGGTTCTTCTACTTCCAATGCAGTCAATCATGCACTCCCTTATGACGGTCAAGCAGACAATACCATATGAAAAGCAGTCTACGCCATACTTTGCTCTTTCATGATGGTCGTGCATCTGCATGCTTGGGCTAGGGTATGTTGCACTTCAGCAACAGTAGAGACCCGAATATGCAAATCCGGACTCTCTTGTGTATTTTGCACTAGTCCAGGATCACGCTAGTGCACACAGTATAAACAAAGACGAAATATCGAACATATCACGATTTACTTGGAAAAGACTCAAATATTATTAATAATTATCAGAGTACGACCTTATGGTCAAGCTTACAATTAATAGCCTGAAAGGCTTAAAGAAGCTAGCAACGGAAAACCAGAAATAAGCGTGGTAGCCATTCGACATGCCCACAGGCAATTGACTAGGGAGCGAAGTCCTAATCTGCGAAGTCGTCGAAGTATCCTCCTCTAGGTACCTCCTGCTGGACCGGTTCTTCTTCCTCAACTGAGCAAATATAGATGAAGCCGTGAGTACATAGAGTACTCAGCAAGTCGTTTGTAACAAAGATGCAATATAGTATGCAAGGCTTACCAATGGATGGCTGAAAGGTTAATTTTGCAGAAAGCAACAATTTAAAGTAAATACAATAAATAGATTGGAAAGCGAACTTCAAAAATGATAATAAATAAGTAATCAAAGGAATTGAGACAAACTCCAAGTAAACTGGCCATTCATTCCGATAAATCACCCACAATCCAAGATTCACATAATGAACCACCAGTGAACTACCCATTCACTTAACCCAACCAAGATTTTAAGAAAACTCTACCCCTCGTGTGAAATCACCGAGCATTGTCCTTGACCGAGGATACGGCTATTCGAATAGTTTTACACTCTGCAGAGGTTGCACAACTTTACCCATAAGAGATAAGTCATCTTAATAGCCAGCATGCTTCCTTAGGCATGAGACCCAGATAAATTATCACAAAGCCTTTACCTCACTCCAATCTAATTAGACATCACCCGCTAAGGTTTCACTGCTGAAGGGTTAACCACCACAGTCAGAAGCCCCCTCTTGCGCCGTATGAGTACAGTAACCCTGTACCTCACTGTGAGCAAACCAGTACCCCTGGTACTCACTTACCATTGGTGATATCTAAACTAAACCGTTGTAAGTTAATCAACTAGGTCTATCCCATACTAGACATGTGGTTATGCAGTAAGGCTCAGATCAATGACGCACAAAGTTAAGTCCTTAGATATACCCAGGCGAAACATCCACATCCCTGAAGTGTTAACCACACTTCTCCCCTTTACTGCACGATCATTCGCCCAAGTGAAAACCAATTTTGTATAACCAACACCAATGACACTACCCATGTCATGGCAATCAAATTTTATAACTGTGGTTAACCACCACGTTCCAGTAGATCATTAAGTCAAGATTAATTAACACATGTGATGATAGACCCAATGTATTGGCAATAAGCATGGCTAAGCAATTTAGACGCACAACTCATGTGACAACTAATATTGTATCACTAAATAAGTTCCCATCCTAAGGTGACAATAGAATCATGGCAACCAAATTATCAAGGAAGGATTAATCAATTTGGACAATAACTACCAATACAAGGGGTTTGATAATAAAATGATAATGTAAAACAAAGTAGTACATAATAGATTTGAAAACTTGGTTCAACATGATCAAAGGACACGACTTGCCTTGGCCTTGCTCAGTTAGGAAATTCTTGATCTTCAAATCTTGCTTCAGCTCCTTCGAAAGTGTGATCTAACGAGAGAGGAAACGAGACAAAACACAAAAATAAATTCAAATAAAATTCAAATAAACTCCAAAAACTGCAAAATCAGAACCAAAAGATAGAGCTCAATTTTAGATGAATTTAGGAAAAAGAATCGGGCCAATCGGAGTTCGGACGAAGGAGAACAAGCGATCTAAAGTTTGCCGAGGCGAGAAAATGCTGGAAAATCATAAAAGTTACTGTTTATCCGAGAGGAATTTTTGGAAATGAGACTAGCGCTGACGAGAGGAGGCATGGGAGGTGAATCTAACTAGCAAAATGGGTTGTTAGGGATCTAAGGCACATATAGGAAGTGATGGCACGCCAAACGGAGCACGGTGACGGCACGGGTGGCTATAACGACATGGGTAGGAGAGAGGAATAAAATTCGGGCATGCAACATGGAGAAGTAGGGTGAGCACAGGCTAGAACGTGGCTTGGCGAAGCTAGAAAAATTGTCGGCTCAGCCGGAAACCCATCGGAGACGGCCCAATCGACGATTGAACGATGTCGGGAAGGAAAAAGGAAAAACTTAATATCTTGGTGCTCGGTGAACGAAATCTAAAACCACTTGGAGGGTAGCTACCTGGGATGGTTTGGCACAATGTGACGCGAACGGATTGGGAGAAAACATCACCGGATAGACAGGGACACGAGATGCCATTGGCGGCCATAGCGAGGTTCGGAGGCGAATATTTGTGGAGGCTTTTTGGGGAAAAGGAAGTGAGCACGGTGTAGAACGCGGCGAGGCAAGTCTAAGAAAAATTACAGCAGGGGTTAAAGCTTACCGGAGGCGACGAATCGATGTCGGGAAGCGCTCTTGACCTAGATTGGGGAAAACTCGATTCCGGGAGATTGGCTGCACCAAAATCAAATTAACTTGGCTAAAAGGTAGATGGTACATGATGGCACAATGTGATGCGAAAGGATCACGGAAAAACTCACCGGATTGCTCGAGACGTGACGAGCAATTTCGGGACCGGAGGGGCTCGGTGCCGACGACGTCCTGCGCTTTGGGGAGACTTGGCTTGGCTTGGGATGGGTTTAGAGGGGTCAAGAGGTCGTATTTATAGGCTTGGAAGAGGTAGAAACCATCTCCAATTCGCGGATTTTGGTTTAGAGTCCGTTTCAGAAAATAGGAGATAAAAGGCAAACGGATGAACGAAACAGAAAGAGGCCAGTTGGGATGGATTTCTTGCGTAATTTGGCACAACTTTCCTTTTGGGAGGACATTGAGATGAGGTCCGGATTGAAAGTTATGAAGAGAGAGGCAAATAGAAGGAAACTGTGCACAGAACTGGATCGAAACGATCTCTGCGCGCTCCTCTCTCTCTTTTCTTTTGGAAATTCTAAATTGAGCTCAAACAAACTCCAAAAAATCCCAGAAAATACAGAAAAATTCCTTGTGACACAAGGAACACAAATAAAATATTTTTGACAAATATTAATATTTGATTTAATCATATTAAATTTTTTAATTAATGAATATTCCAATTAAGCTTTAATTAATTCCAGAAAATTCAAATGGTGAATTTTATTTTTAAAACTTCAAAAAGGCTCTAAAAATCAGGATGTTACAGCAACTCATTCTCATTCGTGATGTATATATACTTGCTTCTTCTTTTTCGGAGAATGTATGCCCTACTAATGCTATTGCAAATTCCAATGTAGGCTTACTACATAGGGAGCGATAGAGACTTGGAGCAATCGAACATGATTATCCTCACATATTTGTCACAGAGGTAGTTAACTACTCTAAAACAGTGGTTATCCAATGTATCTCATCTGATTTTGGTTTTTTCTAATCTTTAATGTCGTTATTTGCCTTCTCTACCTGATACGTTTGTGAACATATACACAAACAAAGATGCGTTGGACCTCAGTACAGATGATGTTGTTCATCATATTCAGTAAGGACTTGTTCATGGTATGGTTTTAGATCATATTTGCTGATATGCATCACTCTCTTTTGGTATTTCGTTACAACATGGGGCACTTTACTAGTCTTTACTATTATAAAAGGAGTTGGTGGTTGATCCGTCCTCTCCCACACCTTCTCAGAAAAAACTAGCTGATGTGTGGGCCCCACCCTCCTCACGAAACGCCCTCGCCTGCCTCTTGTGCGCTGCCTCCCCCACCGAATCTTCTGCCCTCGCCTCCTCCCACATTCCGCCGAGTCTTCCGCCCTCCCTCCCACCCCACGCCGACGCCTCCTCCCCTCCCTCCCATCTTCCTTAGACGCTGCTGCCGCTTGATTCACCCCATCACCGTACTCCCACACTGCCTCTGGGAGCTCACCACGTCGCGCCGGTGTGATTTCCTCCCCATGCCAGAGCCGTCGCCGCTCCATCATCGCGACGCCGCCCACCATGACGTCGTCCCTCTAGATCTCGCGGGAGGAGGAGGAGAGGGAAGTTTGCCCGTGCTATGGTTTCCCGTAATGATGGCGTTTGCCAAGTCTTTGAGGTCGCGGCTCGCAGTCCTCTCCGTCGTGTTCCCGGTGAGCGCGGCGGCGCCAGGAGCGTGCAGCTTGCCAACATGATCAAGATCTTCAACACCGAAACTTCGACCCTGCCGCCTATGTGCAGTCCAAGCGCCAGACCACGAACGAGAAGGAAAGGGATTGATCTCGATCTCTATTTGTGTTCGAGAGGTGTGAGAGATACAAAGTTTGGAGCTTTACAATGCATTTGGGCTACGGAAGCTTGAATTGGGCTCCGTTCTAGCAAAAATGGCTACAACATGGGATTAGATATGGTATGGTGGTGGTGTAAAGATGTCATTTTAGGTTTGGTTTTTCATATGTTTCAAAGTACAGGGCTGTAGTTTCTTACAAAATTGCGATTGCACTGCATAGACGAAATGAGATCGTATAAGTCACGGGGATATGTTAATTTATAGCATTTCAAATTAGTAATTGTGGTAGCAAAATGTTAAAAAAGCAGGCTGGTCCCTTTCAATCCCAATTCATGCGCTACTGAATCTCTTCTTCTCTTCTCCTTTTTCCTCCAGAGTTTTGTGAGATTTTGATATCTAGATGGTAGCAGGTAGTTCGAACACAGATTATGATTTTTGTGTAGTAGCTTTAAAAAAGTAATTTGTGCTCACAAGTTCATACTATTTATATCTTTCTAATTTTATTTGTTACGGAAGACTTCAAGATACTATAAATTTCATAATTTGCAGTTTTGATAATATTGGTATATATATATATATATATATATATATATATATATATATATATATATATATATATATATATATATATATATATATATATATATATATATATATATATATATATATATATATATATATATATATATATATATATATATATATATATATATATATATATATATTATTAATCAATCATGCTACCTTTCAGTTAGTAGTCAATGCTTTCGAACTTATGATAAAAGAGCGAAGAATCATTTTTCTAATAAGTAAGTCAAGTTTTGGGTTAGTGAGTCTGTTGTGATATATTTTCCATGGAGCATTAAGATAACAAGATGAAAAATAGTGCTTATATGAGTTTCTGCACCTTAAAATTTGCATGTACTTGACCAAAAGGTGATTTCTCTGTTGAATTGATAACTGAAATGAAAGCATCCTTTCAGTTTGTTAAACTAATAATCCATTCAATGCCACTTCTTTTTTGATATTAGAAGCATGGTAATCAATAAAAAGGTGAATTATTTTATAGGTTTAGTACTTCCACTGTGTGTAAGTTTCTCTTTTATCAGTTAACTTAGGTTCATATGTTTTTCAGTTAAGTTTTCTAAAAAAACAGAAAGGGAATGGATAAAAATACTAGGTGCTTACATGTAACTAGATTATAATTTTTTCTTATTTGTTCTGTAGAATCAGGGAAAAGGAGCTTATGGTTAGAGACTATGGAAAAGTAGATTGAATATACTCAGGCTTAGTAATGTAGCTATGATAACAAGGGACACATGGCAGGATATTTGTCTGATTAGGCCAGTTTAGACTAAAATTATGAAAATCCTAGCTGTTCAAAATTTGCATGTACAAATTTGGTGTGTATACATCAGCCACTGTACTTATTCATTAATTCTTATGTAGGCATTTCATTGGCTCACTCTTCTTGGGGAAAATTCCAAAGCAGTTCACTAAGAACTGTAGTTGTTTCAGCATTTGATTTATGAAACCAGTACATATCCTATATCAGTACCATAAATGCTGGAGTTGGTATCACCTAGGCCTGTTTTACATAGAAGGATCAAAATTTGAACATTTCATACTACGACATCCATGATGCTCTTGCTCCGTAAGACATAAAGTGCATTAGTTTAGCAGCACTTCAGATGATTGTATTTCACCAGTGCCTTTCTTAGCCAGAGCTTTAAAAATGTAAAATTTTGATGTGTGTGTATAATTACTA